>JAWWLV010000001.1:3164546-3214264 GCA_035041135.1 Platyrinchus mystaceus
GGAGGATAGGGGGTTTTGGGATTGTTTTTGGGTGGGGGTTAAAGAGGGATATGGGGGTTTTGGGGGTTTCTGAGGGAATTTTTGGGAGGGTTTTTTTCAGATGGGAGGGGCTTTTTATTTTGTTTGGGTTTTGATTGTTTTTTTTGAGGGGGTTTGGGTTGTTTTTGGGGGGGTTGGAGGGAGTGTTTGGGGGGTTGGTTTTTTTGTTGTAGTTTCTTGGTGTTTTTTGGGGGGCAGTTTGGGGTTTTTTGAATCTTTTTTGTGTGTGCATTTTTTTTTAGGGGGCGGGTTTATTTTAGAGGGGTGTTTATTTGGGGTTTTCTAGGGTTTTTACTTAGTGGGATTTTTGGGAGGGGTTGGGGGCTTCTTTGTTGTTTTTTTAGTCCAAGACTAAAAAAGCAATATAAAGCTAAACTATAACTCCTTGTAAAATAAAAAAATCAACCAAAAAACCCAACAAACCCTCAAAAAACCTCCAACAGTTCTAGAAAACAAACAAACAAACAACCAACAAAAACCCCAACAATACCAACAAAATTGGGAATAGGACTGTGAAGTTTTTTAGTGTGTTAGAGTCTTTTCTTGAAAGCCTCCAAGCAACATCCCAGGTAGCTGTGGAGGAGACCTGATGAGAAACAGGTGAGGTTCACCCCTTTGAATAATGATGCCATCTGCAGGAGTTTCCCAGCCATCAGCCCTTGTCCCAGAGGACCATTTGTACTTCCCCAGCATTAATATTCATTAGGTGCAACACCATATGTTGCACAGCAGGATGCATTGCCAGCAGACTGTTTGTCATAAAGCCAGATTTAATAAAGCATTGTAAAACAAACATTATGATGATAAATGCAAAATGACAGGCTAATTAAGAGAATCTTAATTGCCACTTTTCTGTAATAACATTTGTTTAGTAAGTATCTGTCTTGTGCTGTACCTTCCTTGTGCAGCTTTTCACTCTGTATTAGTTCCAGAAGGGAATCTGTGGCTTGGATGTTTTAAGGCACTTAATGTTCTGTTGCAAGAAATAAATTCAAGATTAATGAATTGTTGCTACATTATAGGTGTGCATAATCATTGATCTCCAATTTTGATGAGTACAAAGAAATCCAGCCCTGAAATATAGATTTCAGAGGGGTGTGAGCTTGTTGGGGACAACTTAATGCCCTCTCTTGAGGTAATAATTTGACAATGCAGCAGTTGCATTTCTTCAGACAGGTACTTTTACAGAAGGAGTGCTTTTCAGTGAACAACTGAGATATAAATGGCAGTTTTCACACAGCATTGGGGAGACTGAAAGGCCTCTTTGTTCCTCCTTCACTGAAATTTTATTATTGCTCCATTCCCCTATAGTGGTGACTTCATGGGAGAGGAAGGGATTTAAAGAATGTGAAATGATATTATGGATTAATGCAGAGAAGTGACACCTATTTTTCTTCTTGCTATTACCTCTTTATCATAGTGGTTGCTGCCAGAGTGTCAGCAAGTTAATACTCCCTTCTTCAAACCTGCCAAGGTGGCAAGTTGCAAGACTTTCAGAAACTCTTAGGGTATTTCTGTGTCCCTTCTACATTATCCAGTGTGTGCACTCAGACAGCTGCCTGACTTTTTGTTACATGAGGAAGGCAAAAGAAAAACCACGACCTGAAAAGGCCACAGCAAAACTTGTGTTGGAGGTTTGCCCATCGTAAGTGTGGTTGTGGTTGGTTTTCAGTCTTGACCTTGGTGAGGTTTCCTCTTTCACAGGTGGTGTTTTCTACTGTAATGTAGATCATTTGAGTTTCTGCCACTGTTTGTGTATTGTTTTGCAGTGACAGGGTGGTGACCATAACCAAAAGCAGGTACAAAGCTGAAAGTCAGGGAAGGAAAAAACCCAACACTCTAAGTACATACTTTGTATTTATCATTCATTTCACAAAACAAAATATCCTTAGGGTCTAAAAAGAGTGAGAAGAATCCAAAAGTTTATATAATTTATTAATTCATTTTAAACTATTTTTTCTGCTGCTGTACCTCAGATGGAGGAGTTCCATGTAGATTTGCTTGTAGATTTTGAAATGGTACTATTTCAGAAATAAGATGGTTGTTGCTCTTTTTTTTGGTTGGGTCTTGTATTGGTTTGGTTTATTTACCTCCTCTCTAAATTGTCACTGAATATATATGCACCAGGTTCTTCCAATGCATAAAGTGTTCTGTATTAAATTAGTGATACTATTTGCTTAAGGAGCTCCTGAAACTGAAGCCACTATTTTATTCCCACCTTATCTTTCTTATCAGATTAGTACAAGTAAAAAATCTGGTGTGTTGTTAGCTCTTTTTGTCCCTGTTTTACTTACTTTGTGATAAAACTGAAAGATAGAATAAGCATAACTCTTGAGCTATAAAAGAGACAACTGTATAGGGTAAGAAGTTTTGGGGGGGAGGTTGGTGGTGTAGATTGTTGGGGTTTTAGTGTGGTTTTTGGTTGGTTGGTTGGCTTATTTTTTGTTTGTTGTGGTGTTTTTTAATCAGAATAGGTGAAAAAGATTTTTATCTCTTTTGTGAACACTTTCTGAACTGTAACTTCCAGTCCTTGTCAGTCTCCTATCTGGATCATCTCCCAGCACTGCCCTGTATAGCATTTTACTCTTGGTTTTCTCACTGTGTACTTCTTTCCATGCTCTGGGGTTTTGACCACACTGCTCAGGTTTCAAGGTTCTCTCCCTTGCACACATAAATTATCAGTGAAGGATTTTCTGGATTTATTCTGCCTTTTTTTTTTTTTTTTTTTTTTTACTACTTGCACTCTAGATTTTAACCACATTACACTCATTTCTCATTCTCTTTGCTATCTTCAGATGACTATTGGGTGTTTGAGATTGCCTGTGATAATAAATTCCCTTTACGTTTTCCAGAGCATGAGGTGAGCAAAATATCCACCTTGTGTAGTCTCAACAAATATCACCAAAAAGGAAGAAAAATACTCCAAAAAAAGGTCCCATTGGATGAAAAAATTGTATTACTAGAAAAAAAAATGATTGAGAGAAAAATTTGAAGGTTTCCAGAAGAGGTACCTGAATAACTGTGTCTGAAATCTGTGCCAGTGCTTCATCTGCTCAAACAGATAAAATCACACTGAGATTCAGGAGAGAAGTGGGATGATGAGGACAAATTAATAACTAGTGAGTGCTTTCCCTTCCCCAACAGAATGACCAGGAGAGTCATTCTCTTGAGCAGGAAATATGAGGTAACTGCAGGAAGATATTGAAGCAGAGCAGTTTTTAGAAAACTGGAGATGAATTCTGAAGGCACTTGTTGGGCCATCTGATCCTGCTTGGAAACGGTGAATGCTATGTTTAAAATCATCATCTTCACCATGCAAAATATTTGTATTGCATTGTTTTTATAACACCTTTTGGGTTTTGTGACATTTGACGTTTTCATGCTCTGAAAGCTGAGCTAGATTATTCAATTAAAGCTGAAAGAATTTTGAACTATCCAGTGTTTCCTCCTCTTCCACTTTTCCCCAATAGTGTGAAAGGAGAATGGCAAAGATTCATTGATTCACAGACTCTGGCTTAGGAGAGTAATTCAGCAGTTGAATTGAGGGGTGAATAAATATTCTGAGCAGTTATGCTCCTCTAATTTATTCCAAGTAGCAACTATGTTTTGTCTCTCCTCACACTTTCCTCTAGAGCTGTGATCAAAAATGGAGGGGCAGATATTGGGTTTAAGGTGCTATTCCAGCCCTTTTGACATCAGTGGGAGTTTTTATTGGGAAAAGGAAATGTGAACTCCTGTATTGTGGGTTGGAAACTCTTTGTGTTTTGTGTGTTTTTTAGTAATTTCATATTGAGAAAACCCAGTGAGAGTTTCTATTTGTCTGTGAGTGGTAACTTGCTGAAAAAAATTGTTTCTTCAGTCTTCTCAATTCTTACCTTGTTCAGTAATGCCATGCTAAGAAATGTGCAGTACATGCTAAGAATGGATTCTTAACAGAGCTTTGAAACAAAATATTTTCAGTAGCTCAGTGTTTCTTGAAGCCTTCATTTGTTTTGACAGCTTTGTCATCTTAATCACTTGAATAAGTAACAGCAAGCACAACTGATTTTTTTTTTTTCATGCTTTAGCACACCAAAGCTTTCAAAACAGTGGCAACAAAAGGAAAAATGGGGTTTTGCCTTTCCATAGTAGGCAAGTGGAGTTGGGCTCCATTGCTGAATCTGTCATTGGTAAATAGATTTTTGACAGACTTTTCAATGAGTGACTGAGGAAAGTTAAAAAATTAAGAACTGAGCACATGCAAGATTTGACCCACTAAAAAGTTGCCAAATCTCTTGGTTTGAAAACTCATTCATGCCATTGTTTAGTACACTCCCAGAAATGGTCGCTGAAGTCTGAAGGGTGGTTTTAATCAGTCTCTTAGCAGGGAAAATAACACAGCAATGGCTTCTACATCTCTCTTTCAGATTCCTTCCCATGCAACCTGCATTGTCAATGTCTCCTCAAGTAGCTCAATACAAATAGTAAAATGATGAGTATATGTCACTTTTTAATCTATCAAATAAGGATGCAGGGTCTCCACTGCCTGAGGGGCTGCATAAACATTTTGCAGAGCTAAAGCAAATATTAACAAGGTTAAAGGGGACATAAGGGAAGGCTCAGCTAACTTGGTGTTGTTGTTTGTGAGGATCATCACCAGAAATAGTTAACCGAAACTCTCATTATTAAGCAGTAATAGATGTTATACCAGAGTTGAGCATTTTTTTTAAGAAGGGATTAACAGAATTTTTATGCTCTTGTGTCTTATTATTCATTTGCACTTCAATGGCAGGATCTTTGGGATGTTTGTTACCCTTCTGTCTTTCATAACTTAAATGTTAGTGAAGGCTTTGCACCCAGAAAAGAGAAGTGGTGCTGCAGGACTCACAGGTCTGGAAGCTCTGCTGAGCTCCACTGCATCCTTCTTACCACAAAGAAGAGATGACATCAGTTTGTGACACTTTCTAAATTATTCAGGAATTATTCAGCCCTGGTGATTTGGATTAAGGTTTATACACAGTGACATTCCCTGACACGGCTCAGTGTTGGAGGAACACGTTAAAAACAAGCACTGTGTGACTGTAGGACAGGAAGATATGTGATGGGAAAGGAATGAGAGCTGGAAAGAGGAAAATAATGACTAAATTTAGGAAATACCATGAACTTCAGTGTCTATGTGCAAGAAATGAACTGAGAGGAGAGGTATAAGAAAAGGCAAAATGATTACAGGCAATTAAAAATTGATGTTGAATGAAAATATTTAGAACCTTAAATGTTACCAGTGAGATCCAGTCTATCCTGTTTCTTTACTTTACCATTACTTAGATTTTATACTATAATGGGCACTCACTGCATTTTGAAATTTCATCTTATCTGGTGTCCTTGTGCAGCAAGAAAACATTGAGTCTGTATTCTAATCATATCAGGGAACAATAAATTAATTACAAAAATTACAAACAAAAAAGTCAGCTTGGAATAAAATAGCCTAAATCTGAAATGGACATTATCCTTAAATTTATCTGTGACTACTTATGCTCTCAGCATCCTCTTGTGCATCTGCTGGAGAATGTCTGGCTAGGTGCTTTCACATCTGTCAGCAGAGCCAACCCCTAATGTGAAGTGCAGCGCTTGGGAACACTTTGTGATGATCCTCAGGGGACTTTTGGCCTGTAAAAAGCAAAGGATGGATTAGATGGACCCACAAATGCATCACTGTTTTCATCTGCGAGAGGAACAACGTTGTTCCAGCTCTTGGTCCCACATGTTACATCACTTTGGAAAATGATCTTGCCAGACTGTAACTACTGCTGTGTTTGAGAGGTAGAAGTGTTATGTTTAGGAATCCTCAAGGCAAAGTCAGGACTTGAAGGATACATTGTGAATTAGTTTGGTAAATTTTCATTTCTCCTGTTTTAATAAACAACAAAGCAAACCTTCCAATAACTAACAGAAACAAAACAAAACAAACAACCAAGAAACCAAAAATAAAACTGAATGGAGATCATAAACTGTCAGAAAACAGGTCACTGATGGAGCCTGGCAAAGACATGAAAGTGTGGAAGCTCAAGATTTCTAGGTTTTCCAACTCTACCCCAAATGGCAGCAAGACAGACTTATCAGTCCCTTAAAAAAGAGCCATCAGCCTCAAGATTGCCTGGTGTCCCTTTCCAGATTCCTTCAGCAATAGAATAGATGCAGAAAAGAGATGTATAATAACATGAGTGATGCTGCAGGTGACAGGAAGAGGTGTAGCAAAACTGTACAGGCAGAGAGACCTCTGGAAATTGACACCCCAAAATATCTATAAAGTCTAAAAGCTCCTGCATATGAAATCATACACTGATTAATGACAAAATCATTAGAAATATCTGGTGTGGTGCTGTATGGGAGAAGAGTTCCTTACAGTGTTCTGTTAAAACGTTAAGTGGTTTAGATCAGAGTCAGATCCTTGGTAGGTAATTAAATTGTTTTGAATTGAAAAATAGGTGTGTAATAAAGAAAAAGCACTCTGCACACCGCACTTTTAGTTGGAGATTGGTTCTCCTTTTTGTTTTCCCCTTCTGGATGCCTTCAGAGACTGCCAGCTAAAAGTTTAGTGTACTGCCTAAACAATTGTTTCTTAAACACACTGTTGGTGATCCTTTGTTTTTGAACACTGTGTGTCTGATGGAACTTTGATGCAAATGTGTGATTTTAAACGGAGAGAAAGGAAAGCCAGCAAAAATGTAGTTAGTGTGTGTCAGTAATTGTGGTAACCTTTTGACTTGCTGACCTACAATATTTGTTTTTCATTTATTCATTCATATAAATGTTATATTTAGTGTCTATCACAGACTTTTCTACAGAAACTTTGAAAATATGGGGTTAGTGTGAAGTGAAGTTGAAATGTTTCTAAGCCTATGTGCAGCTCCACGATCAAAAGAATATGATTTTTTTTAATTTTTTTTTTTTTTTTTTCAATGGAATGGAGAGGGATCCTCAGCAACTCCCCCCATGCACACCTTGAATCTGAGTTCTTGGTGGAAATCCAAGCTTTGAGAGCATTTGGTCACATGAATAGGAGAGAAAATCAGATGACTGATCACTTTTCTTTAAATGCTGGTCTGTCTGATTGGTCTTATTTGCTGTGATGTTTGGATTTTTCGTCTATTCGTTGCCACCAAAGCCAGCTGTGTCATTTTAGGAAGGCCTGGAAGCACCTCCTCAACTAAAAAGAGAATTCTGGACTTCTTTCTGTTTTTGCTTGGTTGGGGTTTTTCATTCCATGGTTTCTCTGCCTGTGTGTGTGATTTGTTTGGTTGTCAGGGCTTTTTTCCTCTTTTTATGCTTTACTGAAAGGTTATATTACTTAGAAGCACCCCTGGTAATTATAAATTTCAGGCTTTTCCTTCCTTTTGCAGGCAAGAATGAAACACAAGACCATGGGTAACAAAACATGCCAGTAACTTGTCAGTGCAGAACACTTTGGATATACATCTTCAAAGTGCCTTGTAAACAGTGACAGTCATAATGGCAGAATTCATTACTGCTGAGAAGCATTGACTTGTTTAGATAATTATCTGGTTTCTTTTATGATATAGGGCATTTCACCATCAGTCTCCAGCTACTTCTGGGGAGAATATGAAAGGCTGGACTTCCCCACCTGTGACTTTTCCCAAGTATTCTTTGTGGTCCCTGAAAGACTTTCTGAACCTCTTCGACTTCTTCCTGACCTGGGGCGTACTTTTACCTCCATGAAAATCTTCAAGGGTGTCTCTTTCTCTGTGAAAAGGAAAGGGGAAGGCAGGATGAGCAGCAGGAGCAAATGTGCTGCTGGCTCTGCTTCCCTGGCAGTTGTGTCCTGCAGCTCCCATTTCACAGATGCACCTCTGCATCCTGGGCACAGCGTGTGCCCCTCTTCTCCAAGGGGCCTCTGCACCACTTGAAGCTGAGATTCATTGCTCAGAGGGTGGACTCTGATATCATCAGTGATTAATCACCAGGGGCTCAGCTTGTACAGCTACTTATCTAGGAATACTATTCAGTGCCTGGGGAATAGTGGAGGGAACCAGGTGAGTAAGAAGTTGTTTTCCCAAACATGCCCCTTTTGACCACAGAGGTCCAAGGGGATTTGTTGTTCTCATATCTTGTGCTCAGACTCTGGAAAGTTTGCCAGACAAAAGAGGTAATAATTTTTTTCTGTGATAGCTATCTGGAAACATTCCTCTTTATTTCCACTCTGTACTCCTCTAGGCAAAGCAAATCAGTCTAGTATTGGGGGAGGAAGAGACTTCTCTGTGGTTCAAAGCCTTCCTACTTCTGGCCTTATACCTGGGCTAATTTTCCCAGGAAAAGAGCCAGAGTGTAATCCCACATTTGCACTGGGGACACTGTCTCACAGCCCCTTTACAAGCAAGAGATGCTGGTGCTGCTGCCACAGAGGGTATGGCCCTAAGGACAGTGTGGTTTCCAGAAAATATTGGGCTTTGAGGAGTGGGATAAGAGGGTTTGAAGGAAACAGGAACCTCTCTGAGGTCAGGGATCTGTAAGCTGGGAGGCCTTTTGGGAAGGGGAGGTTGGGTGATGAGTACAGGAGCATGAGAGCTGTAGGCTTTGGGCAGGAAGGGCTGATCCATACCTGGCTCCATATAATCTGTTTCCATCCATGTGGTCTCCCTGTTGTCATGTTTCTTAAACTGCTTTTGCAGTAGAAATTGTGATTCTTCTGGATTTGCTCTTTGTGATCACTTTGCCACCAAAAGCTTTCCTCTAAAATTCTCCCAGTTGCTGACTGAGGCTTGTCCACCCCTCCCCCAGTCTGCAGGGAGTTTGGCAAACGAATTCTGTGCCCCCAGTTTCCAGTAAAACCTGATGTTGCAATAAATAATATTCTGTCCTGAAGCTAATATAACTACATCTTAAAATATCTAATTAAAAATCAATCCAACAACTCATACCTGCATTTATTTCCTTCCAATATATCCATGTTTAATCTCCAGAGCATAAATAGTCTTTCCTCTGATGACATTAATAGCAGGGCATTATGTATCTTTTCTACGTGCTGTGTTTGAAATAACAATGCCCACCCTCCCCATCTCCAAATATTGTGTACTTGCATCATTAGCAAAGGTAGTAGCAAGCAAAGCTTATGTATTTAAGGAAATCATTTGAGATGTTTTGGGTTTTTGTAAATGTAATTCACACTGTCCAATATTACTAAAACAAATGGGATATAACTTCTGACAAAGGGACATGGTTTTAGCATTTGGCTTTTGTGGAGGCTCCCAAGTGCTTTCACATGAAGTCAGTACTTTGACCTCAGTTTTTACAGATGGAAAAGCTGGGCTCTAGAATGGGAAGTGGCTGGCCTAAGGTTCCTCCAAAAACCCTTCAAACTGAAGCAGAGTCCCTCAGTTCTCATCTTAGTCCATTAATTCCAGGCAGCTGCCAAGCACAAAATCCTTATTTGTGTTGCAACAGCACTTAGCAACCTCTGCTGGGGTCAGGGCCGTGGTGCTGCACCAGACAGGCAGTGACATCCCTGATGTGTGTGCCTTGCATCCCAAACAGCTGCAGCCAGGAGTCGAAGTAGGATGTAAAAGTGTTGAAGTGACATATATAAGACCAGGCCTTGGGGAAGCAAACTAACTTCATTAGGAATTTCTTGTATTTCAGCCACTGGACAATGATTTCTCCTTTGGTGTTGTGAAGATATCCATCAGTTCCCATGGGGTGAGCCTGCTCTCATGGGGCTGTTGGGAGCAGAACAAACCATCAGTCAAAGGCAGTGTGTGCTGCTGGCAAGAGTGTGTTTGTTCTGCTCATAAATATATGGGACACACCTCAGAAATTTGGTGTCATGTTCCAGTTTAAGACAGAATATGGGGGGTGGGGGGGATTTCACTTTCTTTTTCTTTATCTATTGTATATGCTAAACTGAAAATAGTACCTTAGGAGAAATGCAGTGATGTTCAGCTCTGTAACAGCCAATTCATGTTGTCTATAAAGGGAAAAGCAGGGAGTTTCTGTCTCAGTATTTATAGCAGCTGCTTTATTTTCTTTTAATGGCCACAAGACAGTAACTTATGTGCACTGAAAACACATCTCAACTCGGTGGTTACAATTCTTTTCTTGTAATTTTTAAACAGTAACTGCTCCAGTTTGATGAAAGATCTCCATGTTCTAATTAGTCAAAATAGCAGTCCTCTCTATCCAATATTTTTGGATAGCTCTGGTCATGATTGACTTGGTCAGATGCCTGACTGCTAATTTACATAGGCAGAACCAAGTTCATTCAACAAACAAAATGTAGTAAGTCACTAAAAAGAAAAAAAACCAACCCTGTCTTAAGTGCTTTGCAGTAAAAATAAATTCAAAAATATGAGAGTCTCCCTTTCCCTCATGGAGTCAGGCAGCAAAATCCTCTGGTCCAGCATTTGGTTAATTTTTTTTTTCATTATTGAATATATTTTCCTAAAGTCAGCTGTGGTTGTGCTCTCCCCTCAACTGGTGACAATCACTTGAAGTTTAATAAGCAGAGAGACGTGTTCTACTTGTACCAACAAGCAGAAGTCCTGGTTAGGCAGTAGGAGTTGTCAAGAGTCACTGGCAGGGAAGAAAAAGGGGCTTTCAGAGCATCTTTTCCAGCTCTGTGACTGAGGACAGCCTGTCCTTTACAGATTTAACTCTCACCACCTGCATTCTCCTGCAGCACTCAATTATCCATTAAGGTTTTTAAGAGGAACAGAATGGCAATTAAGCCTTGTATAGCAGTGGGAAAGCAGTGGAAGCTGTGGGCTTGCTGAGAAATCTATCCATAAATGAATTAACTGCACAAACAATTCCAGCTAATTAGAGGTGTACATTCCCCAAATAACTCGATTCTCTCGTTCACTTAATTGAGTTGATGGTTGCTCTGGGATGAAACAGCAAACTGTTCAGTGGTTATTATAGTAAATATCTCTTTGACTTAATCTTTTCAAACAGTCCAGACTTTTTTTGTTAACTTGGAATTTGCCACAGAATCAAGAAAACTGTTTTTGTTTGTTTGTTTTTGTTTTTAAAATTATGTCTTTGTGTTCAATATTTTAAAAGATTAAGATAAGCTAAATGTCACATTTCCCAAGTTCAGCTGAAAAGTGGGGACTATAAACAAGGACTGTTGATCAGTGAAATAGGGTCTTTATTTCACACTTCAGAGAGATGTTGACAGGACTGACAACTTTGAAAATGATGACAGAGGTAAAACTGCCATGCTTGGATAACAAATCCAGGTATTGTCCATGCTCTTAGCAAGCTTCTTTTCAGTTTACATAAGTTTAGGATCTTCATAGTCAGGAAAATGGAAGACAACTAGCAAGCATTGTTAGTGGGATGATTTTTCTATAAATGATGTGAAAAAGTTAAAAACCTCAAATAGCCTCCAATTTTTCAGATTATTTGAGCTTCTCAAAGTGACCACTCAGTGTCCAACCTTTTGTTCCATGTTCTAATAAACCTTAAAGAGTGCCACACCAACCACTGAGCATCAATGAAACATCTTTCTTTCCCATTTGTTTAGTTTCTTTGTTTTCTTACTTATATTAAGAATAAAACAACTGATAGTACTGAAAGCATCCTTTTTCAAGAAGAAAAAATCCCAATTCCTTTTTTGTGTTAGGAGAGGAGATTTGACCAAGATTGTTGTTCTCCTCTAGGGAAATTCTTGCTGGTCAAAAATTTCCATTTTGGCACTCAAGAATTAGGGATATTAATGAACAGGAGAGAAAGTAAAATATGAGTAGCAAGCCTGAACAAAACAGATGGCAGATGCCTTTTATTTTTTTTAAGGGAAGTAAAGTTAGAAAGGTGTTCTTGCTCTCCCTTTCCTTGAAGTCATTAAATGTACTGGTCCTTTCATTAAGGAAATAATTTAAGCAAAAGGTAATAACCACAGTGCTGTTTGTCATTAGCTTGTACCTGCCAATAAACAAGAAAATCCATCTGTTCTGTACTCACTTTCCTAATGGTCCCTCAAAGACGTGTTCCACATGTCAGTATTTGCAGGGAAAAGGAGGAAGGAGACTGCCAGGCCACCCAAGGCCTTTGCAAACAGAAGATTTGTTTGAAGAGACCATGAAAAGGTCCAACAGAACAGTCTCATGCAAAATAGCACTTCTCAATGTTTTTTCTGTTGTATTATTACTTCACCAGCAAAACCTTTCCTCTGTTGTTCTCATCCTCACCCCCTCGCAGTATTACTTGGCATCCCCATGGAAATTCCATTTCTACTCACTCCTGCACCTATTTTCTCCACCCCTTGTTGTTCATTTTTCTTTTCACTATTTTATATCCTACTGGCACCAGTGATGTAAATTACTGGATGTGTTTGGGGCAGGACCATTTGGGATTCTCATGGACATGGGAACACTTGTCCTCCAGCAAAAGAACAGTGTCCCTAATTTGGTACAGTTTTGAGACTTTAGTTATTTTTCAATTTTTTTTTATAATTGGATTTGATCTTCAGCAGATGTTGCAAAGCAAATAAACCATATGCAGCAGTTATTAGACATTACTCATGGTATAATCCCTTTATCCAAATACAAAAGTTAAACATATGAAACCATATCCTGAGATAACTGGAGAAGTTCAGTACACACTCAGAAAGCCACCAAGTAATTCACTCATTATTTGGTGGAGCCCATCCTCTCTTAAGGAAGGCAGGCAGACAGAGGGAAGATGGATTCATGACAATGCTTTAAAATAAATGTAAACTAACCACAAAGGGTCACTCTCACTGCTGATGTAACATTGCTGACTTCAGTGGATTTACATTAGGGATTAATGTAGTCCTTTCTCTAATATATATTTTCAGGAGGGAGGAAGATGGTTTTTATATAGATTCAGCACAAGATCTGCTGGCACATAAACAAACCAAACAGAATTGTTCCTTTCTCAAACATCTGTTAGCATGAATGTCCAAGTGTATCTGCCACAGGTTGTTATAATATAGCTGCATTAGATTAACAAAAAAATACAATCACCATTTGGTTTCTACTTTAAACAAGGGCTCATGAAAATGACTCTCAGGTGGAGGGAGTGGTGATTTGGCAAGGTTCTCTTGGCAGGGCTGTGGATTGCACGAGGGAAAGTTGTTTGGTGGTAGAGCAGACAAATTGCTTAACAATTAATAAAAATAATGCCTCAAGTTTCTACATGACAAGGTGCTGTGTGGGAATTATTCTCTCCCCAGCTGCTCTCCAGACAGCTCTGTAGCTTTCTAAATTACACACAGTTAAGTGGAACAGTGTTTTAAAAGGGGGTAACACACTTGCACAAGTAAAACTGTAGTTACACGGGTTACAAATCTGATGAGTTCCTCCCGACTTATTTTAAAAGCCCTGCTTTTAAAAGCCTTGCAGGCTTTGGAGCCCCACATGAGTCAGCACTGGACCTTTTGGGTTTCTTCTCTTTTATCTGAGAATTTCTAAGAATTTTCTTCCACATACTTAACCGGTATAACACAGTATGTAGAAAACTATTACAAAATCACCTGCATCTGCTTAGGACTTGTACAGGTCCATTTTCATCAGAAGCAGAGCAGATTTACTATCTGAATTCTTATTTTATAAGGCAACTGAGACACGACAAGGCAAAGTGATAAAAGGCTCTCAAATAAGTTCCTAAAATCACTGAGGTATGTTTGAAAAAGTTCTGTTTCTGGTGAATATGTGACAGAGTCCTAATTCTGAGACTTGCTTCTGGAGACAAACTTTGTTTGTCAGCCAAACAATGAAAAGGGGAAAAATATGTGCCTTGTTTTCTGGGTTTATTCTGCTGACAGTTGCACAACCAAAATCTCCTTCTGTGAAAGTGTTGCATCAACTGCTCGGGGGTTGTTCACTCCATTATGCCTCTACAAAGTCCTTTCTGAAGTACAATCCACCAGTTTTATCCTCTTACCAAGATTGTTTTCTGTGCTTTACTGAGTTCTGCGAGTTTTCCTTCCTGAAAGAGTTTTTTTTTCTATCACACTTTTGACAGTAGAGATTGTTTTCCTCTGGAGAAAACAGAAATTTCTTGGAATGGCTGTGCTGTCAGCAGATGTCAACTTTTCCAAAAAGAAATCCGGGTTCCTGGTTGTAGTTGTACTTCTTACATAGTGTGTGTGATTCACATAACACTGACAGTGTTTATCAGTGATAATTAGAAGCAAGATGCTGTGAGGACATCCTCTTTTTGGAAGATATAACTGAATATTTGTACCATAAAGCCAACATTTCCCTGGAACTAATCCCCAGTGTTTCATATCTGAGATCATCTTGTTATTCCCTGTGAAACATCTACTTTCAACTTTAAAGACCCAGTTTTGGGGCAAGATGGTGCTGCTTTGCTCAAAGTGCTAGAACAGTTCAGAAATTGGAGTTGGCACACACGAAAAGCTGATGTGACATTTGCTCTGGGCAAGGATCTTGTTTCTTCCACAGCACTTGATATCAATAGGACTGGGATAAATTCTCCTTTCCCATATACTCATTAGTTGTCTTGTTTAAAATTATTGTCTTGGGTTTGATAGATTAATTGTTTTCATGTTTTATTTTAAAAGATGCCTTCTTTGCACCCATATCAGCAGAATATACTTCTTTTTGGAGTTCTAAAATACCTCCTTACTGCAGCATTTTGTCTCATTGTAGAGAAAACACGATGAGGCAGATCTCGAATGTTGATCTGGTAAAGCTCACACAAATGATTGCTGAGAAAGGCTGGTGGAAAATAAATAATAAAAATCACTTTTATGATGTGGACCAATGTAGGAAATTACGTGTCTCCCATGAGTTAACACATTTGTAGCCAGAAATGATCACTTCCATCATGCCACACTGATTTTATTCTGTTGATTCCAGAAGTTTCATGTTGATAGTATGGCTGTGTTAGGAGGTTGTGTGGAAAGCCCAAGTTTTCTAGCTCTGCAAGAGTGTTCCTCGGTCATTTGAAGAGCTGGGACTCAGCAGTGAGTGCCACCATCACCTACCCAGGCTGTGTCTCTCCAGGGTCTGCAGGTTCTTTACAATCCCAGTCTGAAAACAGGACCCCAAAGAAGGTTTTTCTGTTCACCAGAACACATATAATTAGTGCTATTTTACTTGACTTGTATGCCTAAATGTCCACTGGGATGTTGAACAAAGCAATACTAATAAATACAAGTATTTGCTAGTCAGGGTACATATAGTCAGAAGTTCTCACTGTGATCTTGATGTCCTGCTTCTAGGTTCAATATCATGTGTAAAGATGACCTGCTAAAAAAAATCTGTACAGTTTGATTTGTTTTTAAAATTAAATGAAAGTTTTATTCACCTCCAATGCTTCCTTAGCGATATTCTTGTAAATGAAAACATTTAGGTGTCTACAAATCACCAACAGCAGCCAATATATTTCTCAATTAGTCAAGTGGAGCCTGTTAAATGCAACTTAAGAACCATTTTTATGAGAATTCTCAGTGACACCTCTGCAAATGTACTTGAGAAAATTTTATTTGAGACCTTACCAGGGCTCTTCAGCAAACAAAGCTTTGCTCCTCCAACTAACAGCCTGTTGCATTGAGAGCTGTGCAGCATTTAGAAGCAGTGAACCTGTACCCCTATTAAATTTACTGTGTTCTGCAGCATGTAATATTCATGCCTCCAGTGGTTTCCTAATTGGTAATAGGGAAATGCAGTTGGGCAGAGGGGCACTACTAGAAATTCCCATTCCTAAAAACCTGTGGAAATACTCAAATCAAAAGGGGGATACAACGTGTTTGAGCTAATTCTGCTTTGATGAAGACCTTAACCAAAGTGAAAAAGTTGCTGAGTGTAGCAGAGGCTTAACTAAAATACGTCAAGTCTGTTGTTGCAAATAAAAATCCCCTTGAAACCTTTCAAAAATTCCCCAAGTCTTGAACGGAAGGTGCAGGCAGAAACACTACATGAGAAGCCTCCTGATGAGTTTGCAGAGTGCAGAAGCACTTCAGCATCCAGGGGGTTCCAGGCAAACAGTGAATCAAAGCTCCAGAGGCAGCATCTGCCCTTTAATGTTATCTGGGGAGAACATCTCAACCTCTCCTTGTCCCAGGATTTTAGGAAGTTTTGTTGCTAAGTCTTGTGTTGAAGGTCATCCCAAAGGGCCTCTTTCTTTGGAGCTGACTCATGGCTGCTTGTCTGGTCACCAAGAAAGAATTCAAATGTAAGAGGTAGCTGAGTATGGAGGTGCCATTTGTAGGCATCCAACCTCCAAGAAGGCTTTAACCACAGGTGGGTTTATATTGATGTTGGGAGCACTGCATTGTTAACCTGTCAGGGCTGTATCAATGATTTCTGAGGCTTTCTGCCTCTACATTTACACTGTGGCAGTGCTGTGTTTTTGCTGTTCTGAGGTCTTGTGCTAATTAGGATTGCTTAAACAAGGATTTTGTGCATTTGATGACTTTATTCAATGGCACAGAATGCTTCTGATGTCATATTCAGCAAAATATAACCTTTACTCCTCTTATATCTGTGCTCTGTTGAATTGTCTACAAGTTTCTCTTGATTTAAGAACCTCTGAACTGAAAATCCTCCTTAACCAGGATGGAATTTCCCACTACTGCCTCCCAGGGGTATTCTCATGAGATGCTCTCTGAGCAGTCAGTGTGCATTCTTTTTGGGCTATAAACTCTCAGAGGTATTTTTATGGTGTATTAGCTGTGACTTATGGGGGGGGACCTGAGTTTCATTTGCCTGGGAGCTTTTATTACTGGTGCCTTTGGAAGGGTGATGGCTGGAGATAGACACAAAAATACAGGTGGAAAAGAATTACTACCTGTCAGAGACCCTTATCTTTCTACAGCTCTCTGTGAAATGGCCTGGAGTACAGATTGATAATGAAGTGCTTGCACTCAGCTAAGAAAGACCAAAACCCCATAAACTTTAAAACAGAAAATCAGTGCTTGATTGGTGGCTTGCTGAGAGCTGAGCTTTACTGCTTTTCTCCTCCAGCTGAGATCTGGGGAATATTTGTCTTCTCAGTAGTATCAGTGAGCTAGCTGCTCTGGTAGTCTTGCCATACTTCTGCAATGACATCAGTTAAAATGCTCTAAAAGTTTGTGCATTATATTCCTACCAATTGCTGGAGTTGCTAAAGAGTTGCTTTATGGGCATGCATGAACAGTGTCTTCCAAGGGAATAGAAGAACCTCAGAAATTGTCCTTCTCTAGTAATGCCTGACTTACCTTTTTGAAGTTTGCAGAGGACACATTGTCTTGGTGAGGTTGGACAACAGAGCAGGTCTATTTTTTAAATTCCATTTTTACTGAATTAAGTGTCCCTAAGCGTGGCAGACGTTTCAGGTTCACACAGCTCAGTTGTTGGAGTTCTGAGGAGTTCATGTGTGGTAGTTCTTCTAAGGATGGCATGTTATTTTCCTTGTTGTTCTCCCTTTGGGCTGTTTAGGAAATCTGCATTCCAAACTTTGTGCTGGGGAACAGCAAGGATGGGACTGCACATGAGACAGCACAAACCAGAAACTGGAGTGATCTGGCACAACTTGTGCCCTCCCCAGACAGGATAAGTGTTGGGAGGACAGAGTGGGGTGCTGGTCTTGGGGTCCAGCAACAGTTCCTGCTCATTGAGGGGATGAACTGCTGTCCACCTCCCTCCAGAAGCTGAAGATGAAGGAAAGCACGTCTTGTGCACCCCTTTCTGCAATATTTAATTTTTTTATCATAGCTATTCATGGTACTGTGGCTTCTGTACTCTCTGTATTTATTAAGCTTGACTGAACATTATTATATAAAGACTTACCTTTTCCTTATCTCTTTTTAAGTGCTCACTTTTTCCTCCCTTTGATTATCCCTGCAGGTATATTAACACAAAATTTGTACCTTGATACTTTATCTCTGCAAGGTGTGTGTGGAAATCTCACAAGACAGCTGATGATCTCTTTTGCATTGCTGAGTGGTGACAGCAGGACTTGAGGGTCATAGGAGAACCAGCAAGAGTCCACTGTAACATTTATAAATTAAAAGCTCTGTGAAGCTTGGAAAAGTCGTGAGAGAAACACCCGTGGGGTAAACATGAATTTTCATGGCATCACAGTGCAATTCAATTTGCAAGGCAGCTCAAGAAGCCTCTAATCCAAGTTGCTGCTCAGAGCAGGGTCAGCCCTGGGTTCAGACCAGGTTGCTCAGGGCTTAATCCAGTCAGGGCTTGAAATACGTCAAAGCTGGAGACTGCACTGGGCAGCAGCTGCTCCACTGCCTCCCTCTCCTTATGGGGAAAAGGTTCTTCCATATGTCCAGCATGAACTGCTCTTGTTCCAACTTTCACCCATTGTCCACCGTGGTCCATTTCCACTCACAACAGGCTAACAGACAACAGCCTGAGAGTTTTGTGTTAACTTTCACCAGTTAGTCCCAGTATCATTGAGCATCACAGAGCATTTGCAGCACAGCTCCAGATGGGAGCTGGATAAAGCTAAAGAAAGAAAGAAAGAAAAATAAGACTGAAAGTAAAATTATGAGCATAGGATTCATGACAAGTTTTTAATGATGTAGAATTAAAAGGGATCCATTCTGTCAAAATAGGTGAAGAATTGTTAGATAAAGCCCTAGTATTTTGAAAACATATGTATTAGTTCTGCTCTGAAAAAGGCTGCTAGAGGGAAGTCCTGTCACAGAGGAACTGCTTCCAGCTTTGGGGGTTTTAATGAAAGGTTATTTTGGGAGGATGAAACAGGCCATCATACCCACTTTTGTAAAACTTCATATTAGACAGCCACGAATCCATAAAAATGGCTGAGTCTTCATCAGTCACTGATTCATTTTGGTGTGGAAACAAGTTTTAAAGGGGCCTTTAAAAGGCCATGAGGTTTGTTTACGAAGAGATGAAGTGCTAATCCTTCTGAACTGATAACAGCAATGTATTTTAGGGCCAAGTAATACCTTGGCATTACCTTTTTTATGTACACAGGATTTTTGAAATGGAAATAACTGGAAATAATTATTATGCTTCAGGTCTCCCAAGTGAGAGTTAAAGCTGCAGATGATGCTTCAATAGTTAGGAATTACACAGTTTCAGGTCATGATGAACTCACAGCCTTTGGTAGGGAGACTTGAGCCATCCAGAAAGAGATTTAATTACTTGTCTCATGGGAGGCTCTTCTCCTCTGCTGGAGACTTAAGGCACTGGGGGGTTAATGTGGAGCAGCTTGGACAATGTCCTCCTGGCTTTGCCCCAAACCATCAAACCCTTTTCACTGGTTTTCATTGCCAGCACTTGCTTAACCTTCACCAGTCCTAAGATGCGCAAAGCCAAATAAAAAAGAGAAAAACAGTCCAGAAGGGAAAAGATGGCCAGATGTTTTGGTGAAGTTGAGGTGATCCAATAAAAAAGAATTCTGTTTAGTTGCCTTAAGCACAAAGGCTATTCTTGTGCACTAAAATACACCAGTTTTTGTTATCCCAGACCTTTGTTCTTCCCTTTCAGGCATGTACACAATTCTGAATCTGCACTCTTCTTTGCATCATGGGTATAATGGAAAAGAAATGGCCTTTTCACCTGAGTGTAGCAATAGTTTCTGGAAAATACATTCTTAAAGAGCAGCAAGCCTTGCAAGTTACTGATAGAGTGTCTGTCTGAAAGGATTCAGCCCTCATAGGACTGTTCCCAAATGTTTTATATATTGTACATTTCAAACAAGCTGGAGAATCTATAACCCTTGAACATTTGTGTTTTTAACCCAGTTAATGGGAGGTATAGCTGTGGTGGTTAATGATGGTGCCTCAGACTGTGCAAATATCTGTACGTAAAAAAGCTCCTGAAAAAAAGTGTTTCCTTAGGTGTCATATCCTCCAGTTTCACTTTTGTTAGTAAATGAAAATTCAGTCTCAGATCAAAAACAGAGCCTGTAATTTGTAAAGACTTTTATTCTGAACTGTCAGGCCCTCAAAATACAAAGTTAAGAATGTAACAGATAATTCAGGAGCAACAGGCGGGATATGTTTGCATCTACAGTACCCAAATTTGCCTGAGGAACAGTCTTTGGTTAATTCATAATTAATTAAAGGCAAAGAGAATAATTTGTAAAATAAAATAATTTGGCTTCCCCAGGGCAAATTTCTGATTCCACTGATGTGTTGAGGAACATTTCCTGAATTGTAGAGATTGTGCACATTTAAGATCAACATGAGAAAAGACAAGTTCTTGAAATAGATGACTGACTGAAATCGTGCCTTGGCGCTCTCAGCTTCATTTCTCATCCCACACAGCATGTGTTGAAGAACCTGTATGCGGGTTATGTATTTTTTTTCCCATTTTGGACAGTTAGTTGGCTGTGCATCTTTTCATTTGGTATGATTGGGCACACACTGGAATTGGAAATGTGTCAGGATTGTGCAGTGAAGTCATATTTTAACCTAAGAGCATCCTGCTGAAGTTAAAAGGCACAGAGATAAGTGTGCTAAACTGGACTTGGGATGATGGACAGAGGATGATACTGTAGGTGGTCAAATAGGTGGAGAAATAAGAGTTTTGTCCTCTGAATCAAATATTCTGAACTTGTGCAACACAGAAGGAGACAGACTGTCAGGGCACCACCTCTTCCAAGGCAAAACAGATTACTCCTAATCCTATCAGATGATCCTCCATCCTCTTGTAGCCTGCACTCCCTGCTGCACCTCTGCGTTGCCCTGGAGTGATTCCTGTGCTGCTTCAAGTTCATTCAAAGGCAAAAGTGAAAATGGAAGAGCTTCAAGGGTGTGGAGGGCAAATATGAGTTTGTCAGGAGGCAGTTCAGCCTCCTTATTTGATAAGCAACACCAGCTTGGCATCACACACTTTTTGGTGCTCATCTTGTAAATTTACTCAAAATTGGTACCTTAAGCGAATGGTTGTGTAAGTTCAGCAAACTGGTATTTGCTTCCTCTAAATTCAGTTTTAAATGTAAGATGTAATGTTAAGTCTTTATTTCTTACTTTTACAAAAGCTTTGCCTGTCTTCAGAACCTTATTATTTCCATGAGTTTTTAACTATTTCCATACATATTCCAAGAACTACCCTGCTGTCAGAGCAATGTGAAGTGCTCCAAGTTTGGATCTCCAGGGCTTTAGAGAGTGCTGAGTGTGTTCCAGTTCTTAGAGATTTACAAGACTGGAAGTCTGAAAAGGTTCACTCTCACAGGCAAATGCTGTTCTCACGACTGACACTTGGTGTGATCTCCAGCAGAAGTGTGAGTTGTGTATGTTTGTACTGGCTTACCTTAAATTTATGTGTGCAATCTCAGCTCAATTCCGTGCAGTTAACAGTGCACACAAATTTATGGGGTCTTGCAGCACTGCTTGTTCTTCAGAGCTAAATGAGCTGCATTACAGTGGCGCTAAACCTGCTGTTGCTGGAGGTAAAACCACATTTGCAGAAGAGAGCAGGGCTTTCCATCTGTACTTTTAGGCTACTTGTGCTAAAGACAGGCTCTGTCCTCTGTTTTCAGAGAGAACCATTCCTGCTTGACAGGATGCTGCTCCTGAGATAGCTATAAATTAGCATAGTACATATTATGATAATGAAAAAGGGCAAGGGAGAGTAAAAGAGCTGAACAGGAAGGAAATTTACTGAGAGAAATAGAATGAGTGGGGAAAGAAGTAAGACAGTTCCCAAAGCATATAAAAAAAACTTAGCAGCGTGTAAGTGGCATGTAAAGAATAATATGGGCATGTAAAAATATTCACTGGTTAGTAGTCAACCCTGGGCAGATGAAGAAATAGGTCAGTAAGAGTGAGGAGACATAAAGGAAAAAGAAGTCTTTTATGGTGAGAGTTTAACAATCTCACATCAAAAGAAAACGGAATAATTTATGCCCACCTTGTTCATATTTAAGGTTAGTTTGAACAGGTTTATTGATGCATCCATCTATGGTGTCAAAAAAAAAAAAATCCATCCTGTAGATCAAGGGTGTAGCAGATGTGCTCAGTCTTTTGCCTTCAAGGATTGTTCTCTGAATGCTTGTAGTAGTTTATCTTGAATTAAACAGCTCAGTTGCTCAGTGAAATAGTCAATTGAATTTCTCTCTGCTAAGCACTAGAGAGGTCTACAAGCAGGGTGTCTGCAGAAAGGCAAACCTTCTAGCTGTCTGTAATCCTTACAAGTCTGATATTCATAAACTGAGGTTATTTCCCCAAGAAGACATCTTTGGGCTTCATCAAGGCAGGAAAATTCGAATACAAACAGATAAAACATTTTCCCTTTCTCTTGGGCTGTTTTATTTATTTATTTTGAAGTAGATTTTTAGAAACTAAGTGAAATTATGGTTTGATGACAAGCTCGTCACAGTTCATTTTAAAATCAAATTTAAACAAAGAATTGGCTGATTAAGAATCTTAAGTATTTTGATGGCAACTAGAACATCATCATCCCAGTGTGGTAAGATAGAGTACCAGATGTGTGTAGCAAAATGTTCCTTGTTCCATTTTGGAATTTGTTTTAAAAAGAGAGACTGTTATGTTACCCTTGTCTGAAGAAGTTTTAGAAAAATTATATGTTATCTGTTGAAGCAGAGAGGTTTTTCCCTCTTTATGCAGATAGGGATGTTTGAGTTACACAGGTGCAATTCTCAGTCTGTTTTGTTTTGTTTTGTTTTTTTTCAATGACAGAGTTTGGCCCATTACACACTTCCAAACAATCCAACTGCAGCATTTCCCTCCTGGGTTTGGAAATGTGAATGAAGTTATATATTTCCCATTTCTTGACTGTTTTGGCATCCCTCCCTGAAAAGGGAGGAAAAGCCTTATAAAGTTTCCTTTGGACCCAAAAACTAGAAACATCTGCTACAGCCACACACAGCAGGGGGAAAGAGCATCTCACTGGGTTGGAAGGGACCTTAAAGATCATCTAGTTCTCACCTGACTGCTGTGACCTGAGTCTGTACTCCCCTCATGCCTTTGAAGATACTGTGAATTTATTCAAGCTTAATTCTTGATCGATTATATTTTTTTATCCTGAAAAAGTAAACATTAAATAGCCTGCTGAGAAAACTAAATGGCCACAAAATATTTTGAAGGCTCATGAGAACATGAGAAGAAAGCTAGTTTCCAAAAACCAAATGATTGCATTACTATGTTGAACACTAAACAGCCAAATGTTAGTGCTCCTTTCCTTTCAGGGCCCAGATGCCTAAACAAATCATGGCAGCTCCACAAGTTGCTGTGTTTCAGTGGCCCCACCAACTGTCCATGTGCTGGTGCAGAGCATTCCCTTTTAAACCCCAAAGAAAAAGGATTATTTCAGCCAGTATTAGCTTACATTTGCTGAGGGTGTGCACAGGGACAGAGGGGGTTCAGCTGACTTGTAATTTGTTAAGCTATGAATAAAACTTAGTTGAGAATCTCAGTCACACCCACATACAACAGACTGTTTGGAACTAATGAAACGAAACCCATGAAGAGAGAAAGGCACTTTGAAAGCACAAGACTCTCTCAGGGCTGATGGGTTTGGTTCCCTCCTTTGCTGAGAGGGGGGTTATTCTCTCTTGTGTAGCAGAGGGCATATTGCTGGTTTTCTTTGCTTCCATTTCATGTCGTATAAAAGCAAGGATGACAAATGACAGTTTTGTGTTTCACTTGGAATGTTTGGGGGATAAATGCATTGAGGGCTGCAAATGTCTAAAGGACTATAAACCCTAAGAATAAGCTGCCAAAACCAGGTACCTTAAACTATGTAAGCCTAGCTAAGCCTCCACTAATGAACATGAAACCATATTTAGATATATCAACTCTGGGGGGCAAGAGAAGGACAAAAAACCCTCAGATCTCATGAGATCACTGAGCCTGGATGATGTTCCCTGTGCTTGCACACACAGTATCATCTTCTGTATTCCCTAGTCACAGATGACACGGGTACTAAGAAGGAAAAATGAGCATTGTATATCTAGCATGTGAATTCTGCCAATATGTGGTGCATTAAGCTTCATCAAAGTGTTTGAGGTCCAAGAGAGCACACTGATATGGAAGCCACATTAGCTTTGATTATTAAATGACTGGAGAGATAGATGTAGGTATTAACACAGCACACCTGCAGCACTTCCCCATGCACTTTGATCTAGCAGATGATAATTTGTAATGGCATCACCTCAACCCCTGATCCACCTGCAGTTTGTTAGGATTGAAGCCAAAACGCATTCTGGGTCAGTTACTGGCAACAAAGATGTCTGTCAAACAACCGAAAAATAAAAAACCCTTTACCCAGTAAGTGCTGCCCTGTGAGGTGCTGCCCACTTGCTTCCACATCTGCATCGGAAATGTCCACAATGATCTCTCCCCTATTCCCTTCCCAAGCGATTCCCATGTGTTTTTTGGCTTTTTGCCTGCCAGCATTTGGAAGCACCACCGATGACAGCGGATGCAGCAATGGCTTCTCGCTGGCACGGGCTGGGTGCCCACTGTTCAGGAGTGGTGCTTCAGCAGCCTGCAGCTGGCAGAAGAGTGTGGTGGAACAGGTAAGAGGGACACTCCTGAGTCCTCTTGTCTGGCATCTTGGCAGGAGCAGCAGAAATCAGGAGCAGCAGGCTCATATCAGCTATTCAAGGATTTTAATTGCCAGTGAAGCCACTCAAGCTCATTAAACTGGTCTTAATTCATAGCTTAAAGGTAGCCAGATTCCATTTAAAACCAGATATAAATATATGCACACTGTTTGACCCTGCTGAGCCTCGGGTTTTGCTTTCCATCACAAAGCTTCCTGCGGGTTAGCCACCCTCCCAGGGGAGCAGACAAGAGGGTGAGGGAAGAGGTGAAATTCCCACTGCAGAGTTTTTAGCAGAGTCCTTGCTTTGGGGAAAGATTTTTCTTTCCTTCCAAGGGAAAAGAAAAAGCTCTGATGCCCCAGAGCTTGAGCCAAGACGAGTGTACACCTTCAGTGAACAAAAAATGCTTTTGTGAGGCTCAGGACTCCTTGTTCTCCTGTCCTTCTGTACATTTTCTGTTGTGATATTGTTTTGGTTCTCTCCTACACTTCAGGAAACTAATAAGAAAAAGTTTCTATTGCCACACTGAGAGCAACCAGGGCTTTTCTTCTAAGTTCTGTGGAGGGAAGCTTTCTACCTGTCTGCATCCAGCTGGCACATTCTCTAAATTAAAGCAGAGAACGCAGAGGTGAGCACTGTGTTTCACTGACTGTGGCCTGTGTTTTATTGTCAGCTTCTTTTTCCTTTTAACATTCTCATAAAGAGATGGGGTATGGATACCATTTCCAAGTGACCATTTTACAAATTCCTCTCTTACTAAAGGGCAGTGGCGATGTTTCTTCTTTTGCACCAATAACAGTTCTTCAGGTGTGTATTTAAACATGAAACACTAGATGGGATCTTTCTCACAATGTCTGGTCTGTGCCATACACATGCACAGAATGGAAAATGGTCAAGTCTGCTGTTTAGCTCGTGTGTGGTGCCCCTGCAAGGTATGGTAGAAGAGAGTTTTATGTAGTTTTGGGGTATGCTGTATGTCAGATCTTCTGAAAGTTCTTGCTCTTTGATTTATTTATTTATTTTTTGTTCTCTCTTCACCTGTTTATGACGTAGTCATGCTTCAAATCTGAGAAATAAGAACAATGCCTGTTCAGATGTACATCTACATAACATTAATATTAATATATATAGCTACTCTTAGCAGTTCCTGTTCTGAAGACACTTGTTGCAAATACTGCTTTTAGAAAACTTAGTACTTGTTCACTGAAGGAGACTACTCACCCTTAGCAGAACAAAATCAGGGGGAAAGAAATCAGCTTTCATCACTGTTCTTTGTGGTGTTCACAGAGTCCTTTCCAAGGTTGTCCAAGCTGACAGCTGCAAACGTTTCTCAGTACCTTAAATTTTTAACCCAGTGAAGTTCTGCTCTGTGCAGTAAGGTGCACGAAAAAAACCTCAAACCACCAGATAATAATAATTGCTGATTCCTATTAGGTAATAGTTAAGAAGAAGACACATTTTAAAGACACTTTATTTATGATTCCCCAGGTTTTGGAGCCGTATAGGTAAAAGGCAGAGAACTGAAAACATGCAGAGACTTACAGTCAGGGGAACTACAGCCAAATATTGTGATGACATCTCTCTCCTTCAGTCAGCATGTGTTAAATAAAGAACAAGGGTTGATAATGTCCTTCGGGAAGGGCATCTCTTCCTTCCCTGAAGCTACATGACACCACCAGTGATGAATTCCTGGGGCCCCAGGAGAGCAGGATGCCCTTGGATCTCCTGTTCTCCAGCATCCCTAGGAATGGGCTTCCCACCTTGTCTGTGTCATTGTCGAGACAAGTCTGAGGGAGCCTCTTGATATTCTTTAAGAACTTAAATGATAAAAATAACACAAAGCAACTCCCCAGCTGTGCTGTGTGACAGAGCGCAGTGTACCCGTGCAGGGCTGTGTCCAGAGTGGCACAGCTTCCCAGCACAGTGGTACCCATTTATCAAGGGAAGCTATTCCATCAAATAAAAATCCCAACAGATTCTGACAACCACCTGGGGGGGGGGGGGGAGGCTGTGCCATAGCCAAAACTAGCAGCACATCAAGTGAAAGAGCTAATCACAGCTCCAGCCTGATTTCTGAAGAGCTGTCTGTTCATATCCCATTTTGAAAGGAAAGGTTTGCTTTTGCTCCTAAACAGCCGTATTCCAGATTTTACACTGCAATTAGAGCTGCACTGGCATTGCATGAAACTTCTTGGATAACCTATCAAAGTAGAAATACATTCCCACAGTCTTGGTGTGAATGAAGGAGCCTGTCTTTTTGCTACAGAGAAGGGTATAAGCTACCTTTTAAAATGTACTTGTGCCTCAGTTTAAGGCAAATACAGAGAGCTGGGAGTCCTTTAAGAGTCTGGTATAGGTGGGTCCCATCAGTGCCATCAACAGATCATTGGTCAATGATTCTGTTCAGTGACAGCTTGTGGAAATCGTGGACCTCATCCAGAATTCTCTGCTCTAAGAAGTAAGTGAAAATGTAGGTTATAAAGATAAATTAAAAAAAAGAAATAGAAAAAAAAGCTTTCTTAGGTATTTCCAGCAATTAGTCAGCTGTGTTAAAGAAGTGAAAACAATCAAACTGTAAGCCAAAATTGTAACTGCAAAAAGGTTCTTTGTGTGTTTTGTTCTGTTGATTTTTTTATGTAGTTTTATTCGAAATGGCTTATCTGCCTGCAAGTTCTTTAATTGCAACTTTTTATTTCAAGTGTCTTTTTCTTTATGTTTCTCCTATGTCAGTTTTAATTACCTTCAGCAGAGATGTGTAGAGCCTCTCCTAGATTCAGTATATGAACGTACATATAGCACATCTATTTCTTGTAGAAGGCTAATTCAAAATGTGATTTTATTTTTAAGTGAGCATTTATGACCTGCTTTATTTGCCTAAACTCATGACTTGTCAGGAGCATGTGAGGAGTATATACCACAAGCAATTATCTGACATACCCTCTTTCAAGGACATAAAGCAGGAGCAAGTCCAGTCTTTGTTTGAAAACATCAAATTTGGACTGTTGAAGGAAAAATTTAAATGAAAAATCTTCTTTTGACTTTAACCAGTTACATCTAGTACCTGGTGGACCCAGTGGAACTCACTGAGTGCTTGCAGAAATGCCTGGGCTGAGGCCCAGATATCCAAGTCCTTTCCAATAATGAGCCTTTCTTCTCTCACTCTACAATGTTAGATCCACAGGGAGATAAAATGGGAGATTGTGGCCAGTATGGACCAGTCTGTTTTAAGGAGGTCAGTAGGGCTCAGCAGAGAATCCCTCTGTGGGTCTGCATCTCACTAATTCACATCTGACACTTCTAAACCCATGAAAAATCATCATTTACATTTTTGAATGGTAAACTTCTTCAGAAGAGTGGAGGTGGAGTAGCCTGGGTGTTCTTCAATTCCCACAGGCTCACAGAGGTCCTTGGGGTGTATGGAAGGGAACTGTGTCACTGGATTCATTTAGCAGCAAAAATAAACTACTTGCAATTTTCAAAAGGTCACATTTACAGTGAAACAAACAAAAAAAGAGATAACTCAAATCATGGGGTTTTATTTGCAAACCAAACCACATCTCAATGACCTTGTTCAACTGATATGAAAGTACTTTGCTGGTATTGTTGCTCGTGTTGTGGCTCTGTAGCAAGGCTGAAATATGTGCTGTGAAGTGATGAAACTGAGATAATAATCCTGATAATCCTTCTGATTATGTAATTTCAGAATAAGTTGAATAAAATTCCGGAAAATGCTGTGTCGGGAAGCATTTTGACCAGGAGTAGGGGCAAGCATTAAGCAGTGATAGTCTCGACCAAATTCCAGCTAATTTTATTTGATCATTTTAATGATTTACCATTTCCTTGACTGACTTTTATGACAACTTTGTCTTGAGTGTTAACTTTTTTTTTAATTTATATTTTGAAATTATTTTTACATGTGGCACTATTTCCATTTCAAAATGGGTTCTGTATAGGGGTGGCTTTTCCAAATGTTCATTTTGTCAAATCAGCAGATAAAACTGGACTAGAAGTTTCCTTTTATAATTTATGATCATAGGATAATCTTCCTGAGCAAGTGAATAAAAGAAAGCATAATATGATTCATTTCAGCTCACAGGCACTTCTAAAAATCATGGATATGACAGAGGGTGGTCATGTTCCTAAATTCCCAAAACTGGGAGCTGGGCTTTCTGGCTGGCCTTGTCAGAAGCTTTATTTTTTAACATTTATATTTTGATAACCAGCATATATTAGAATCTCCTTGTATGTTTTGGGAGACATTAGATTTTGTACCTGTGGCTGACAGGGCTCAGAAGTCAAAACTGGAGACCACCTTCAGAATGTTGTGACTGTTCAACTCTTTTTATTTGCTCATCTGTAAAATGAGGATTATATTCTGATTTACTGCAACCAAGACCTATGGTTATATGTGAAGTACATTGAGGACTTCGTTAGAACATTTTTATGCTCAGCAAATGCAAAAGACTCATCTGTTCACAGGGTTGCAGGCTGACAGTGAGAGAAAAGACCTGAAGCAGAGGTTTGGAAAATAATTTCGTTAGATTTAAGATTAAAAGTTATTTTTAATTTCATCCAACTTTGCTCTTGGAAGCTACAGAGACAAAGAGATGTTTTTAATTATTTTTTTTGTCTGAATGTTTTGAGTGCCTCGTCTGGGAGAAATAAAAAGGAACTATGAAAGGTCAATACTTTTTTTAAAAAAAATCTTCAAGATCAGCAACACAAATTTATTGTTTCAAAGGGCACTTTAAGATTTTGGTTTATAAATTAATTCCAATCATTCAAGTAAGCAAAAATAGATGTATTGTAAAGAAAACAAATGGAGAATTGGGCTTTTTCCTGAGATAGAAGAAATCAGTAAAGGTGAGGGGATGTGTCTGATGGACAGTCAGGAGTGGAGAAGGCAGCAGAAGTTCCAAGCAGAGTATTTTGAGCATAAAGAATAAGTAGGCAGTGAAACCCATCTGATGGGTTATTCATATGATAAAACCTTGGTGGTGTTTGTATATTTGCTTTACTGGCTCCTGACAGACCTTTTTGTGTGTCTGGTGGATAAGCAAATTGTTGACTTTTAATCTGGTGCCTCAGTAAGTTTGAGATTAGTTAACTCCAAAGGGGTGAATGAAAGTGGAGGAAGGCAACTGAGACAGAGATGCAAGAGGACATTAGTGAAAAATGAGAGAAAAAGCTACACATTTTAAACTTGAAATGGTGGTAGATTTTGCTCCAGCTGGTAAGGAGGCAAACACAGAAACTGGTGCAGCTGCTGAGCCTGTAAACCAAAGAATTTTTGGAGCAGTGATTATTCCACTCAGAAGGACTCTTTGGATGTCAGTTTGTCCAGTGATCAATTTGACAATACAGCTGATACCCATGAAGGCGTTTGTTCTTCTGTTTTCCCACAAAACTTAGGCCATCCCTGGGAATTCATACCTGGGTTTACCAAAGAGCAAAATCTCTTACATTCCTTAAAGAGTGGTCACTCACAGAAAGATAAAAGATGTATTAGGGGTATATAATACTTTCTAGCAACAGAAGTGTTTATTCACTAGTTGAACTATCCATCTACAGTAATTTGGATGGCTTGACAAGTGTGATTTCTTCCTTGCAACTAAGTTAAAGACTGCAAAACCCCATGTGCTACATGAAAATTGATTGCTTTGGCAAGTAAGGGACGTTTTCATTGCTGATTCTGTTCATTTTCAAAAATGAACACTTTAGAAAGAAGACAAGAAATTTTATTCTTTCTGAGATAAAGAATGGCTCAGTTTATTAATCTAATCTCTGTATAATTCATAGCCCAAGCTATAGTTGATCCTAACTCATATAAACTACAGTGATTGCTGTTGCTACATAAAAAAACCCCAAAGAATTATACATAAAACTTAATTATTTAATAATCAAAACTCTCTGCAGCACAATAGGCAGGAGAAAATTTGAATGCTTTGGAATTTATCCTGAATGCAGAACAAATTATTATTCTTCCTCAAAACTAAGGCAGAAACTAAATGGCAGATTAAATACAAAATTACTGCTGCAATGCATCTGAGACTGGATATGTTTTTAGTGATGCTTTTGAAGTCTAGGGTCTGGGACTTCCTGAACTCACAGCTGGGGGTGGGCACAGTTCTAAGGAGACTGTCAGGGTACCTGGAGCTGGTTTGTCCTCAGACACAGAATTAATTCCTAAAGGATTTGCCCTTAACAACCCAAAGTGTGTGTGTGTGTGTGTGTGTAGCTACACATAACTTTGACTCTGCAACCAAATCACTGCCTACAGGTCCCAAAGTGGCCTCAGCAAATTGGCACCAAATTATATAATATGATATTTATTTGACTTTTGGGGTTTTTTGGTAACTATTGTTGGACACATGGATTTCTTTTCCTGTTTCTCTTTTTTTCCCCCTATTTTGTCTCTGAAGCCTTGTATTATTTTAGATTCGACCAGTATGAATGATGCTTATTTACCATATAAATTCACATCCTTAGCTTGCAAAATCAGTCATTTTCAAACCCAAGAGCAATTTACACAAAATTTTACAGCTTTATTGGTCTCCAGTGGCGAGATATAATTTCAGAAACAGACAAACCCTCAAGAAAACATGAATTTTCTTATGCTTCTCTATCTAGTACTAAGTAGTCAGTTGGGGAAGGAGGAAGGAAAGGAGGAAGTAAGAAGCTGATATTAATCCAAGTAGATGATTTTGCCAAAACTACCCAAGAGACACCAGCAACTTTTTCTTGAGAGATGAAGCAATCATTCTTTGTGATATTTCAACAACTTTTTTTTGTTGTTGTTTTGCAAGGGAAATGCTTTTCAGGTTCTACTGAACATGATAGCCCTGAAAATAATGCATCTCAATTCCTAAAAAGTAGGGAATAGAGTACAGAAACTGGGAAAAATCCACATGTCACTCTTTTTTCAAGCAAAGGTGTAGGGATATTGATTCAAAAAGATTTCCAAGGTAAACTCCAAATTCAAAGAAACTAAGCTCTGAATGCACCATCCTCTGTCGTTGGAGAAACTTTTTTGATAACAAGTGTTAAATATATATAACTTGTCCCAACATAGTAAGTGATCTGTATTTCTTTGTGCCTTAAGCTGTTGAAAGAAAATTGAGTTAGAAACAAGCAGAGAAAATAGCAATTGAGTTTGTACTGAGACAACATGAGCATTGAACAAAGAAATGTAATTTGTTAAGATAAGAAAATTAAAACAGGAATGCAAGATTTTGTTATCCGCACTGGAAGGGGATGCTGAGCTCTATTAATAAGGGGATATTTAACTCTGTTAAGAAGGGTAAAGTGATAATAACTGAGAATTGGATAAATCTAAGAGGAAGGAGAAGAAAAGACTTCATACTGTGTGTTTTGGGACAGAGTGACTCGTCCAACAGCAGCAGAGGCAGCAGAGTGGAAAAGTTTGGCCCTTTTGAAAGAGGGGAAAGTGGTGCAGAGCCCATGCTGAGAGTCATCACCAGGAGACAGCAAAAAAACCCACCAGCAGTAAGATTCAATCACCTCCAGTCATGTTAACAGCAGGGGGGGCAACAAAAAATTATGGGAACTCTCAGTGCTGGAGGATGAAGAAGTGGGAAAACAGCAAAACTCATGATGCAAGGGTGCACCAAAGGGAAAATAAACATGATTCAGGAACAGAGTTGGCCGAGAGTTTTTTGACAGGATCATTTTAAAGCTCATGCTTTTAATGGAGCTTGTCAGTGTGGACAAACTATTATCAAAAAAAAAGTAGCCTTTTGGCCAAAATTAGAGAAACCCCAGAGACCAAAATATCCTGCGTTATTCCATAGGAAATGCTGACTTAAAAATGTGGGAGGATAACAGAAGAGGAAATCAGCGTGATATTAGCTATTCCAGTATGTGTAAGCCTCGAGGTTATTGTGAAAACCTGGGGAAAAAAATGCCCAATTATTTGAGTAAGCACAAAACCCTTGAAGATAAGAATACTTGTCTTATTGCCTCTTTATTTGGGGCTTGAGAGTGAGAAGAGCATGTGAGACTTAAGTGGTTTTTGTTTCACTTTTAAGGGTTTATTCACAGAGATTTGCATAGTATTACTCAGTTTTCAGGCTTTGTGTTTCTTGTTTACCTTACTAAACAAATCAGTTTTAAAATTCTCTATTTTTAATTGCAAAAATATGTGCAAATTAACATAAGGTAAAGCTGCTGTCACAGCAGAGATACTTGTTAGCACTCTGGAAAAAAAAACAAAACACAAAGGGATGTGAAACATCCATTACTAAATTTAGTATTAAGAATGAACATTTAGTAATTTTTAGTAAACAATCTGTCTGACCCAATTTATCGTTCCAAATGTCCAGAGTGCTAAGGATGATAGTTGAAGCCTATAGCATTTTAAAAGTTCTTTTCTGGGTTTGTGTTTTTAACTCCTAAATGTGTTGTGTGTGTGTATGTGTGTGTGTGTGGCTAGTTTTTGCGAACGAAGATTTGGGAAAGGTCTTTTTACCTTTCAAGCCTGCACAATGGATTTTTTAGGTGAGACACAGCCTGCGCTGTGTTGTATTATCTCTTTATTAATATTTCTGTGCTGCCTGTGTATAGATGCTGGGATTGCTGAGGGAATTTATTATTTTTATTATTATTATTATTGTTGTTGTTGTAAAAAAGGTGTATTTTTGCCTTCAGAAAATCTCACCTGAATCCACCTCAGTCTTACTAACCAAATTTAATGGAAATAACTGAAAGGTGGAGGATAATCCACTAAGTTCTCTAACAAAAGAACTGGAGTGCCTGTTCTCACTAAGATTCTCTGAAGACTTAAAAGCACACCCATATTTTATTTTGAAACCTGGACAAATTGAGGCAGCTACACATTAAAAATATGAATTTGGCCAGGAATCATCTTTTTTTCATTTCTCCTCTACATCCTGATATTTAATTTAAGTTCAAAATCATGCTCAAGTGGTTGAATGAGGGTAAATTCTATAATACATGCAGAGCTATTATTGACAATTTTCCTCCATATAAATGCTTGACTTTGGTTCTTAAACTGTCCAAGGGTGGAGAGGGGGGTGCAGTAAACTTAATGGTTGGAAATATTTTTAGGTCTTTAAATTTAAAATTGATTTGGATACATAAGAACAACCACATACCTCCAAAGGGAAATTGTGCATTCGGCTTCAGAGGTTCTCAAGCCAAGGAGATAAAAGTGGAAAAGGAGCAAACTAGAATTACCTGAGGAGAAGCTCATCGGAGGAGCTGTTCAGACACTGAGCATTAAAACAACTCTTTTTTTTGGCATATCTTCAGTCTTAACAGTGGACTGTTGCTGCCTTCTGGAACTCTAAAGAGTCAGAGTCAGAAACATCATATTAGTATCTTACACCATATTTCAATAGGCTTTGTTTTAACCACTTTTTTGGCTCTTTTAGAGAACAAGGAAAATAGTTTTGGTCTGTTTTGAAACGAGATTGGCAAGAGAGTCTCAATGAAGAAGCATGAGGTTGAGATAAAAATAATTATCTATAAATAGGAAGGACTGAAAGGATACAGCTTTCTATTTTTCAATGTATAAAGCATGTTCTGGAAAATGGTGGCCAAAATCCTCTTTATTGAAAGTTGTCTAGAGGTATCCAGTACTAGAAGAAGTGGCAATGTAAGGTTGAAATATTTCTGTAAGTTCCTTCAATATTTACATTACAGCATGTTTAGAAACTTCAGCCTTAGAAAAACTTGTATCCCAAGCAGAATTGCTTGACTCTCAGCTAGTTCTGTAAATAAATATCTTAAAATGTAAAATAAGTGGAATAAGCAAACTGTTTGAACTAATGGAGCTATATTTGGAAGCACAAGTTTGAAAAATGAACTTTCCTACCCTTCCTGCTGCGTTCCCTTTGCACTCAAACTTGTGTCCAGTTTTATCTGAAAACCTTTATCTGAAGTGTTAAAGTCTGCTTTTTCTTTTGGTATAATATACATTAGAAGAAAAGGAGAAATCTTAGCTCATTTTCAATCAGCTCCACCTTGGTTGCAGTAAGTTATTTTGGTGAAATCAGCAATTGCTTCCAACTTTACACCAAGGTACAAAATATCTATGCTGGGTTCTTTCAGTGTTGTACTTAGATATTTTCATCCTCCTCCCTTTGACACTGAGGGTTGATCTTTGCTGTGGGCCACTCAAGAAAATTTGATGTATAGACCATCTATCTTTTCCTTCTGGTACGTTTAAATTTAATTTATTTGATTGCCATTCTCAATTGCTCCAATGATCTCATCGTCCCTTAGGTGATCTCCATTTTTATTTTTCCTTAAGTAAATTTTCAGTGTGTGGAATGACAGGAAACAACGGACCGGAACAAGTGAATTAGCCTGAGATTATTCTGCTGGTCACACAGCTTTGTCCCCACTGCATTTTCTGAAGTGTGAGGCTGTTTGGTCCATAATGATTCTTCATTCTTCCATTTTTGGACCATAATGATTCTTCAAGATAAATTTTCCTTCCATTAAATTATTTAACCTGTATTCTTTTTGTATCCTAACCTATTGCCACTCTCAGTTCTTTCAGCTCCTGGATTTCCCAGGTTCCCTCATGTCAGTTTGCTCAAGAGCTGGATTATACAATGCTTTGTTGTCCCCAGTTTTGATGGAAACAACCATTATGTCCCTACTTTCTGAAATTTTGTAAACTTCCCTGTTTTCCCGACCATGTCACAGTTTACCCTTCCAGAGCCAAAGAGCAAAAGGGGAAAGGCAGCAGTGGTACCATTAAATAGATATTGCTGAACTTCAGTTATGTGAACTCAAGAAGATTAGTCCTGTCCAAAAATAAATTGACAGGCTTTAAATGTTACAGAAGTAATCAATTATTAGTTTAGCCTGTACAAGGCAGATAGTAACCATCAGAAAGAAACTCCCCTAACTTGCCAGGACTGAGAAAATTAAGCTCTTGACATACTTCTATCACATTAAATACACAAGTTTACTGCCTGTCCCATAGATTAAATGGATGGTGTACTCTAATCCATAGATTAGAAAGGAACATGGGCATTATTGGAGGGGGAAAAAATGTATTTAGAGGTAGGTGCAGTGCCTGCTTTCTGGAACATAAAATTGTGTTATATTGTTCCCATTCCATCCCAAACCAATTTGCAGTAGTAGATGATTGTTTGTTGATATAATCACCAAATTGTGACAGAATGCAGCCCAGCAGTGCTCTCAGGCCACAGGCCTTGTGCATGACCATCAGCTCCTGATGTACCTGAGCTTGCCTGTGTTCAGTTCTCTGGGATCACAGTTCTGCTGCAGGCACTGCTGACATTTAAATACCACCTAGATGTGGTTGTGATTTTATTTCTGACTCAAATGGCTGAATTGTGTGAGTCAGCCCTTGCTGATCAGGATAATGCAACTTACTAGAAGGACCTTTGAGGCAAAAATGATCATCCTGTTGTGATCTTCTCCCTGCCTCTCCCCAGTGATTCCATTTAAATGCATTCTGCTTTACTGAGGAAATCAAAGTTGCTAACTCTAATTAATTGCAGTCACAAATTCTGTAATAAGATTAGATAGATTGAAGGAAGAATTCATTCTCCAGTCCTGCAAATGCCAAAGACTTTAAATGGAGCTTGTTCCCATATATTTTGAATTTTTTTTCACATGTCATTCAGAATCTGCATTCTGAGGATGTATTGTTATAACTTGTGCTATCTATGCCTTTTTTGTCTGTGTACAACTCGGCAGAAGGTTTATTTAATAGTTCTGCCATGTAAATTCAGAACAAAAATATCAAAATAGACAAGGAGCTGCTGGAGAATGTCCAATGCAGGGTCACAAAAATGATTAGGTGTCTGGAACACCTCTCTCTTGAGGAGAGACTGAGGGAGATGGGCTTGTTTAGTAAAGAGGAGAGAAGAAAAGGTCTAAAACAGCTACAAAGCATTATTTAAAAATGGGAAACTATGAACAGTACACACAAATCTTGTTTCTTTAGTTTGTGTTATATATCTATTGCTTTTTTAGCCCTAATGACACAATCACCCTGTATTTTGTTCTTTAACATTATTCATCATTCGAGTTACTGAGGAAAGATGGATAATTTTAGTCCCTGACCCTGAGACAGACCAGCCAAATGTTGTAAAGTGAGTGCCAATCCATTTCCTCAAGGTAAGAGGCAGAGAGGTGTCTTCTGGGACTCTACTCCAGTGATCCTTCTAGATCCGCATCCTCTTCTCTTTTCCTTGCCCCTGTAGGATGCACAAGGCATTTTTTTTTCCTTTTTGTTTTTTTTTTATTTATTTCTTTCTCCACTTCCCCAATCCACCAATAGCACAGAGTTAGAGCCTATTAAACAGTGCTGTGGGAGGGAATGATTTTTGTTTGAAGAAAGCCCCAACGTCCTCTTTGAGGCCCCTTGCTCAGTTTGGAGCCCCCTAAAATGTGGTTAATCTCAGCAGCTCACAAGCTGAAGTCCAACTGAAACAAAGTCACCTGTCTGCCTGTTAGAAAATCTGTCTTTTTTTCCCCACCTGCCTGAGTGTCTTCAGCTTTGGTGCTCAAAAAACCCCCAGTGAAGTGCTGAGCAGCGTGCTGCCCCCGGGAAGATTGATGTCAGGATGCCAAATAACTAATGCAGGGCCCAAGGTTTCACCCCTGCTGGGAAATGAATAGAATTTGGAGATCAGGTAAATGAGAAAGGGAAATCTCATCATTTTCTCCATCACTCATGAGTGGTTTCACACCACATGTAAGGCTTTGAATGAAATGGCTCTTCATGAATTTTCAGTTTGGAATTATCCAAATTTTACTGTGATTTTAATTTTATAAAATCCAATTTCACTGTGTGCTATGATTTAGATAAATTCATAGATTGTATATAGTTTAAAATAATGTTTCAGTGAGATGAGCAGCAGATGAAATATTTTAACTGTGTAGGCTGACCAGTAACTCCCACCTACCTTGGACAGGTCAAACCCTCTGTATTTCCACCTCACAGCACTGAGTTAACTGAGGTGCTTTGGTACATTCCTCCTCTCCTGCAGCAAACAAATAAGAATGAGCCTGAAGAATGAACATTTCCTCTATTTAATATCCACTGTTCATTTTTTTAATAAGTGATCAGGGAAAAAGTATTGAAAAGCTTCAACCTTAATGAATCACATGTATTTTTCTGGTCATTACTGGGGAAGTAGGGAGTACCTAGTCAGAAAGAAGAAAAGCAGTACCTTGGCATACCTTAATCATCAAGGCCTGACAATGATCATCTTGGATCTTCATGCTGTCTGTAAGAGAGGGAGTCTCTGGCCAAATGAGTCCTCTCCTGTACCTAACACCATATGGAAGTGCTTTCCAAGAAACCATTCCTTGAGGGTTTAGAAAGCAGAGGAAATGATTTTCATGATTGTTTTAGGGCTTCATAAGGATGGAGATAAATTCTTTGCCTCACCCACAACTGACAGCCACTGCAAGAGACCATAACGACAGGAAATTCAAATTTTCTGCTGGATATCAACGTCATCCCTACTTAACTCTGGAAAGTGGGGTTAAAGGACGAGCTGTGGTTAAAGTCTATGGCAACTAAAAGCATTATTGCCTGAGATACTGTTGTGAAGAGCTGAGGCTTTCTAGGCACAATGCCAGGGTTTTTTCCCACTTATTTAACAAACTGGACTCCAGAGATGTTAATAATTTCAAGTGACAGATTACAGTGTGCAACAGTGGTGAAGATATTAGGTGGGTTTATTTTAAGTAGTTGTAGAGGGTGTTCTTTTCTTCCTAAAAATTTTTCAGGCCCAGGTTTAAATTCCTAGAGTTTTAATCCAAAAGGGACTATTACATCAATTTGATTGAACTCCTGTTTTCCCCAGGCCATTACACCAAACACACTACATGTAGAGCCCAGGAACTTGTGTTGGCATAACACACAATTTCTGGAAAGGTATGAACTTTTAACTTCAGGCTACTGCACCATGTCCCTCAGTGGTTTTGTTTTATTTTTGTTATTTGTTTCATCTGAAATTGGTTTAATTGGCAGCTATTGTCACTCTTGTGCCTTTGTTAATTGGATTAAATAATCCTCAATGTTAAGTTTTCTTAACAAAGTCCTTTTAAGTTTTTACAGAGATGAGGTGACATCTTTAAGTATCTTGTTGTATGACATGGCCAACTGCTCTGAACTAATTTTTTAGATCTCAATTTTTATCCTAAGATTTCAACATATGTTGAGCCTTTTAAGCCCTTAAGGACTTTATCAAGAATCCACATCATCATTTGTATTACCCACAATAGTTCTGTCTCGTTGCCTCTTTGTTTGGGGCTCAAGAGTGAGAAGAGCTCTTGTTTACCTTACTAAACAAATCAGTTTTAAAATGCCCTATTTTTAATGGCAAAATAAATGTGCAACTGAGCATCAAGTAAAGCTGCTGTCACAGCAGAGATACTTGTTAGCACTCTGGGGAAAAAAAACAACACAAAGGGATGTTGATTAGTAAATACAGTTTTAGCCATTGTCACATTTAAACCAGTCCATTGATGAGACTTGAATAGGAAGTTGTCTAGAAGTGATCCCTAAAAATTCCTAATAAAACAAATTGTTTATAAGTGAATAATTGTTTACTTTCTTTTCTGGACTTGAGAAATAGACAAGTCGGAATCCATTTAACATTTGCTTTGTTATTATGTGCCATTAAGAGGGAAATCTGTAGAGCAAGGTAAAAAGTCTCACAAAAGTCAAATTTTAACATATCAGCTACTTTTATTGTCTAAACTTGTTACCTATTAATGATGACATTGTGATTATTGGGCACCACTTGTCTTTTGTAGAATTATATTCCTTATAGGCATGGCTTTCAAATCCCTACTGCATTTTTCATTTCTTTTCTCAAATTGATTTGTCTGCCTTACCATTATCTGCATTACCTTGTGAGCCTTTCTTATGAGAAGATTATGAGCACCTACTCTCCTTTCCTTTGAAATATACCTGGCTTTGCAATTTTTAGCAGTAATAGCAAGCCAGAGATCTCCTCAGGAATTTGAGTAAAAGCTACCATCACTCCTGGAGTTCAACTTTTTTTAATGCCTGATTCCCTAGTGGATGTTTTCTAATGACACCATTCTCTGTTACTAATGGACTAGAAAGTACTTCATTGCCTTCAAAGGATGTGATTATGTCATTCCAGCTCCTTCTAACATAGAGAACTGTAATATCTGTTAAATGTCTCTGCACTAGTACTTATTGGAACTAAATAGATGTTATGCAAGATGGAGCTGATCTGCCAGTTCTGAGCTAATTCTATACTTTACTAATTTTAGGTGCCTCACAGTCTAGGATTCCCATTAATGACTCGTTTTACAAGAGCCATTTGACCTGCCTTGCATTTGCTCATTTTAAGTGAGTCTTTCTCCCACAACCTTTCTACATCTTACGAGAAAACCAACCCTCTCCCCTCGACACAGAATTACAGACACGTTCTTTTCAGACTGTTTCTTTTGCCAAGGAATGCTCAGTGCTGCTAAATAATTGTGCAGAAGAGGCAAAGCTTTGTTTGGTCTCTGGGAGAGTGAAGTCACTCCTTTAGTGACTCCTTCGCATTCCCTGAGGAAGGCAGGTTGTGCCCTAGAGGCAGAGGAGCAGGTGAGCAGTGTTTCTGTCTCAGAGGGATTATTTGTTGGCTTGTGAGATGAGTCTGCACTTTACACAAGTACCATGTGGGGAATAATTCTAACGTTGCAAAGTCAAGGAGTCCCATTTGCCTCTTATTTTTAGTCTACAGCAGAGACCTGAGATTGTTCAATAGTTATCTAAATGTCTCTAAAATTATTTTGGGGTTCTCTATATCTCAAAATAGCAAGGAATAATTAACCACTTGTCAAGGTGATGAACCTGGAACGCAGCACATTTTTAAATGAATTATGTAAATATGGTTTCTTTATTAGGAGTAGTTTTAACTGCTGGATTGGTCCAGCATGTTTTGTGTATGAAACAGGGTAGGAGTCTGGGAAAATAAACTGTGCCATGTTATCTTATATGTGCTTTGAAGAGGAATGGGACTCTGGTAATCATATGCTACTGTGTCCTGCTTAAAAATACCAACACCCCACCCTCCCCTCCCTCCCAAAAAACCTCTTCCAAGCTCTTTGTGTACTGTGAAAAATAATCTTAGAGTTTTAGAAAGGTAGATAGCAGCAACAGTGCCTGGAACTTTTAGGTGGGTTTTGTTAGGTAATTGGGTTGAAAGGATTTCTCTGAAGGGTTTTTATGATCATGGTGAATTATAAAATCCGGAGAAATACCTTAGTTGGTAGCTCTGTGTATTTGCTTTACATTTGGTATGCACCTGATTTTATTATTAAATACAGTAAAACACTAGAATTCTGGTTTGAGAAGTACCCTGGTGTATATGCAAAAGATCCTTACCCTGTAAAATGAAGAGCAACATTTCTGCTGCAGTTTTTCTTACAGGAAAATCCTACACTTTGTTTCTAGCTGAAAAATAATCATGTGCTGAAGTATTTTTTAGGGTATTTTGACACTTCCTCTTCTACTGATGGGACAAGTTTCAGTTTTCCAATACACTTAACGTGTGTGCCCAAGTACTGTGGAAGCCAACTGGGGTTTATGCTCTGAGATGAGGGTGCAATTCCCACAGGTAAGGATTTCAGGATAAGATTTTCCTGTTTACAGGTAAGGACAACAGCAGGATTTAGTCTGCTCCCTTTATGCTTTTAATGCTTGTTTATTCAATGTACAAAGTCAAGGTACCAAATTCTCAGATTTGAAGGAACACAGCAACAACAAACAGTGACTCACATCACGTTTTCCATCTACACATCTCAAGGCCTTTTCAGTAGGGACTCCAGAGTCCCATCATCTTCCTGCAAAAGAAGAAAATGAGCAGAGGGGAAGTGAAATGACTTGTCCACAGTCACCCAGAAGAAAGTCTGTGGGAAGTGGGCTCATGTCTGTCTTTAATCTCACAATGCAAGGATTTGTGTGCACCCACTGGGAGTAACTGAACTGAGGCTTTTTTGGCTGCTCTGTGAGGTTGTGTTCAGTGCAACGGGGCAGCTCCTGTGTTATGTGTGTGGGACAGTCATTTAGACAGCTGGAGAAAGAAGTGCCTGTTTCCTGCCCCATTCCATCCCAACAGGGTACCTTTGGCAAGATCAGCACTGTGGTGGCTCCTGCTGCCACCCAGCCCCTGCCTGGCACATGCCAAAGGACTTTGGCATTCCCAGTTGGATGCCCTGTGTCCTCTCATAAGGATGCAGCTGTCTGGGCAGTGCTCTCATCTTCATTAGGTCAGGGTCAGTGCTGAGGAGAGAAGTTCCCTCACATCCCAGAGGAAATCACCTAAGAGAGGGCTGTGCCCATTGTCAAAAACCAGCAGGGGGGGAAGACAGTACTTTTTTCAGGGACAGTGCTGGATTTAACTAAAGCATGCATGAAAATGTCATTGGCTCCATCATCCTGTATTTTCTGCTCTGTTTCTTGGCATTCATCACTGTTGCCTAATCCATTCTGAAATACTTTTCAGGACTGGATTTGCAGAGATCAGATTTTGAAGATTGGCAGTCCTCTAGACTTTGGAGATGTGTTATTACTTGAAAAATCTGTTTTTGAGTGTTGCATTTTCTTTTTGGCTGAGTGGAGGTTGTTAAAGTACTAGTCCATAGGTTTTGCTTGAATTGAGTTTGAAAACATGGCTACTAAAGACTTAAATCCAAACAAAAGTGAGGAGCCAGAATTATAACTTTTGAAAATCAGGGGTTTTAGAATTATTGTAAAGTAATTTCTTCCCTTATCTCATTAATATCTGTATCTCTCCCTCCTCTTTTTTTTCCTGCATGCAATTTCAGTGAAGTAAAAGATTACGGTTATGAGCAATAAAAGAAAAATATGAGGTTATGAAATGGATTTAATTTTTCAGGCTCTTTTTGTCAAATGGCAATGTGAGAGCTCACTGGCATTGCTGCTCAGTGCACCACACTCCCCAAGCACTTGGGTTGCTTGCAGAATTCCCACTGCTGGGACAATTTACCATGTTGGATTTATAAAATAAACTAAAAGGTGAAGATTAAAATGAAACATGGGACTATTTCTTCTCTCCTGAGCATCTAAATCTCACGGAGGTTTTCAGTGGCTCTGGAGCTCCATCTTGAAACAAAGGGGGGAAAAAAGTTGTAAAGTAAAACTTTGTCATTTTGATTCAGGAGGTAAAAAGTAAAATGTTGTAAGCTCACTACACTGACTTTGATTCTTGCCAGAGGTTCAGCAAAATCGTGCCATTGTGAAAATCAAAGTGACTGGGAGCATGATGTATGTTTGTGCAAAGCAAATGCCAAACTTGTATGCTAGAGTATTCATGATCCACATTTCTGGATTCATAAACAAGTGTTTGAGCCAAGGGTCCTTAAGTATCAGCCTGATGGAGACCAGAAGCATTGCTATTTACTTATCCAGCTAATGTGAACTAATCAATGCTCCTTCAAGAGTGAATATTTGAAGAAAGCAATTCACGCTATGCCTGCAATGTTGAAGGAATTAATTGAGCAATGTCTGGTAATGAAAACATTGTAGCAAATTGTAGTCTGATTACAGAGCAGGCAAAGAAGCAAAATGCACTGGTTGCCTTTTCTTTCATAAATTAGTTTCTCTGTTGCAATAAATTCTACTGCAAGGGGTCAAAACCACTTAGTGTATAACATAGAATTGCCATTAACCCTCACACACACCACCTATACAATACCTTTAGCTGCTGAGAGGGATTTGGAGGATATGAATCAGTTGCCAATAGTTAAAATTCCTTCATTAATTTGTCACATGCTTTTAACACTATAAATGTACCCTTTTCCAAACTAAACTCTGATAGGTCCAGATTTCTGGGGATTTAATTTGTGAATAGGAATAGTCCCACATTCCTTCCTTCCTTCCTTCATCTCCTCCTGCCTGCGCTTTTTAAATCTCTCTTAACCCCTGCAAGCCCCTGCAAAGCATCATAGCTGAGTTCGTTGGTGTTTTCTTGCACCATGCTTTGTTAAATACAAATTGATTTGATCCATATTCATCCCACTTTTTTGTCTGGCAAGACCTTCCAGAAACAACTTCCTCTGGGAGACTCTCCCATTGATGCCATGTAATCACAGGGCACAAGAGTTCCTTCTTTGCAAGGGGCCATCAGGAGTCGTCCTTCTTCACAGGCATGTGGATTCCTAAAGGGTTCCTTGTGGTTTCCCTGGCTCCCATTCAGGAGCATCTTATCCCCTGTTAGGTGGAAGCTGTGACAGGAGAAATGACTGGAAAAGTACCCACAGGTTGCATTATACGTAACACTGCTAATTATGAGCAGTTATTGCACATAACACTGCTAATTATGAGCCTCAAAGCTCATAAATCAGCTTTAGCAGTCAATAGCTTTTAAATGGGAGTTTGATTTTACTCCTTGTCCGGATTGAAGTAAATTATGTTAACTTTTTCTTTTAGTTTTCCTTGAACAACAACAGAGCTGGAGATCCCCAGGAAGAGCTCGTGCCAGGGGTGCTCCTGTGGGCTCTGCTCCTGTGGGACACTCTTCCATGGCCAGAGGAGCTGGAGGTCTGTGAGCTCTCCTGGGTTTTCTGCATTTTGAATTAGAGCACTGGAAACTCTATAAATTAACCAGAACATCTTTACAGAGTCAGGCATTTTCTGTCCTCAGCCGGTAACCCAAACAGAGCTTCCACTGATTTTTATTTGTTTTGTTTCCTCAGGACATTTCAGAGGTGATACTCAAAAGAAGGGGAAGGTGTTGGGAATGTATCTACGTGTTCCTGATTGCAGTAAAACTGAGCCCTTCCAGATAAAGAATATACCCAGGTTTCCATAACATACATAGTTATAGCATCTCTAAAATTTCATTTCATATGGTTACTTTCAATAGTAAATGACCAAAATAATCACATTACTGTTAAAATCCTTATTGGGTAGGCAGAAAACATTGCAGTTTTGTCTGTCTTCAGTAGTGCTGCTGCTACTGCTTTTTCATAAATTCTACATGTCTTCTAAGGTTGTCAATATTGTTCTTACAGTAATAAATTAACCAGAGTTTATAAAGAAATAGGATTCTTCTATAATTTGTACAATGTGAAAGTTTAATAGTTTATATTCTAAAAATAATGTAACTGTAGTTTTCTCAGTTTAGTATATTTTTATTTCATTTGTCACCTGAAATGTATTATTTCTGTATAAAACTCCCATTATAATGCTGATGATGTTCATACCCTTCAATTGTATTTCAAGCGTGTTGTTTGTTTCACTGATAAAGATGACTAAAAGATTTTTTTAAAAAAGCTGCAAATACTAATTTTATGGCTTTTTATTTCGTAGTAATTTTTCAAAACCTGCCAGAAACTGAAGTATGGGTGAAGCCTGATCCCAGTCCAGCATTACAGAACTTAGTGAAATTGGGCTGTTTGTCACATTTTGAAGTGAATGCTACATTCCCATCTCTAAGGGAAGGTAACTCCTCTTATTCACCTCACTGTAGCACATGGGTAGAAAATATACAAAATAATTTTATAATCAGAAAATTGCCTGTACTACCACTAACTTACTTCTATACCCTGTAAGAATATCTGCCCTGTCATTTGGAGTAATCTGCAAATTTGTGATACCTCTCTGATACCCTCTCACATGTTGTTGATGCCATGTGGTTGCCAGATGAACGATAAGGAATATAATAATTTTTATGAGACTGTGTAAAAAGTAGTTTTGCATAAGAAAGTGTTTTTCTGTAACTTTTTCCCATAAGAATATCCTTAACCCAGGCTAATTTGTTGATGCCAAATCTCCGAGTTGAAATGGAAACCATCAAATAAAGCACTTTTACTCAGGACACATCTGCATCCTACAACTCTGCAGATGAGCATTCTGGCCCATATTAAGAGGGATTTACTTTTGGTAGCTTTCCCAAGCAGACTTGGAGTTTGAAAGAATAATTTAAAAAAAAAAATAAAAATCCAAAAGGCTTTACTTCAATGTTTGTTTCCACTGAATTCATATACAGGAAATTCAGAAGACTCTCCTATCGCAGACTATTTGGAAGATGTAGGAACATCAGAATAGTGTAAAACACTCCCCTCCTGAGATGCTCACACAGAAATTCACTGATATTCAGCAAACTGGAATTCACCTCTGTGGTATCTGTGGTGAACTCCCATTAATTTGGCCTGTGGAGCAACTAGAAATAAACTTTTTGAATAAAGAGGGGGTTTTTATTTCTGTTCAGATTGCTGTTAACTCCAGTCATCTTATATTCCTGTAGTGCCACCTCTCTATGGACAGAAAAATAACGTTAAATCCTCTTACTGGTGCACTCCCCGGGCTCTGGAGATGAATGGTTGTACTCACCTGGCCTCAGGTAGGTGGCTGGGAATTGCAATTATCCATCTCTCCCTCATTTCTTCACTGCCTGGGAGTGTTGGGATGTCTGGAGTGGCCTGGGATAAGGCGGGAAGGGACCTGAAGCTCCAAGCCAGCTCTGGTGGGCAGCTCTTTCAGTCATGTAAATTTGGTTGGGTAGAGTAGAAAGAGTATTTCAGTGCCCTAATTAAGGGCAAATGGCACCTCAAGCCCCCAGCAAAGGGCAGACCTTAATAACAGGAAAGATATGATCTGAAACTTCACTTTTTTCAATATTGTAGCCAGACAACCTTAAATCCCCAAAACCCATGTGAGCACAGCCTGCCTGGGACCTTAGGGAAGGCCAGGTTAGAAAATTTCCCGGTTTTGGAACTGCGGAAAAACGGTATGTATGGACAAAGGTTCCTTTCAAGTGGCTTTCTTACACTGAAAACAAACAATCAAAAAAGGTGCACACACAAAAAGCAAACCCCAAAGCTGCTACTTCCACTCCTTTTATAAGGAGGTGGCAGCTGTAGATATTTCCTGAAACAAAATGAGACTCTTTGTGATTCCTACAGATTCCAGTGGAAGTTATTCAGAGTATAAAACATTAATGAAAGTGGATGTAAAATATCGTCCACTTCATATTATTTTAGCAGTAAATTAAAGCTACTGACCTCTAAAAAAATTATAACGATGGTTAGATTACCAAGGAAGGAGTTCATCCCTATTTCAGTGTGCTGAAACTACAGAAATAGATCACTCTGGCTCCATTAAGAGGTTCAGGAATTGTAACAGGGGTCTCTAGATTTCTAATAAAATAGCATATACAGTATGATTACAATACATTACATCTCTATATAATATTTGTTCATTTCCTCAGTCTTTTGAACTTCGTGATCCTTTGATCAATTATTTTCAGAGAAGGAAATTGAAATTTCTTACATGGCAACTTTGACAAATGTGCAGCATGTATATTGTATAGCATTCTCAGGGGAGAACTTCAGAAATAAAATTAGTTCCACCAACATGCTGTGAGTTCATCATCCTGGGCCTTCCTGAATGCTTTGTCATGGCAAATGTGCAAAGGGCTATTTCATCTTTATCCCTGCTTAGAAACATTGCCTAAGATCACTCTTATTACTCTTCCTAATTGCCTTTTCCAACACTTCCCTTCCTTTCTGAATATGGGTTTAATAAAGAGGTATAATTTCCCCATGGAAAAATAAGTGAGGAAATATATATGTGTGTGAGTGTGTATAACTGCCTACACACACACACATATACATAATTTAGAGGAAGAATTACAATCTCAGCAGGCGATATATGTCTTCCATTTAGGGGCAGGCCAAAGATGATGATAAAATCATTAATTCTGTCAATATAAATGCTAAATAGAAATGGGAAATTGGATCTCTTGCCTTGTGTCACATTTTCTCCGGTAGGAAATTACAGCAGAGAAATTCAATCTGACGAACCTTCTGTGTTTATGGCCCCTCATCAAAGGTACAGCACGTGATGCACAATAAATAGTCTGACACCTCTTAATTAAACAGTGCTATTGTTTAGCCCAGAATAAATGCATTTTTTGCTTGGCCAACGAACAAGATACGAGCTCCCCCAGGGATCATAAAATAAAGAGGCCATAAAGTTAACCAAAAACAAACTGACAACCTGCACTAATTATCTCTGGCATTATAACACTGCAAAGGTGGCTACAGGTTGATAGATAATAGAAGTGAGCCATTAGTAGTAAAGCTCTGAATGTTTTAATGTTTGTAAAGAGAGTGGTTTTTTACCTTCATTGTAGGTATTGTGCAATTTTCTAAATTGCCATCTTAGATATATTTGCAAGTTGAATGGGTGAAGGCATTATTTCTGGTACTAAATGGCTACATCATAGCTGGGGAAGCCTATTTTGGACAGATGTAAATGCTTGACTTCCACACTGGATGATTTCAGGAAAGGGAAAAGAGTGCATGTGAAATAAATGAGTCTGATATAACAGTGTGAGTTCAGACACAACAAGAAGGATGTTCAAAATCTTCTGTGCATATCTGTGATTTGCTTTTCCAAATACACAGAGTACTTCTTGCTGGTTGTGGATGTGAGTTCAATTTCCACCAAAGATTGTAAAAGTGAAACATTTTTTCAGTGTCTCCTTCTCTTATCTCTTTAATTACTTTAATAGATTTATCTTCCTAGTAGGAAGGAAAATATTAAAACCCCCACCTCATAGAAGGCCAGAGTGTTAATACAGATTTCTGAATGCAATAAATTGGTTTCTTAAACATAAGAGTCTTCTGGAAAACTGAATTATTTTGTTCACGCTTTACCTGTAAATTATTTCCTTAAAAGCTCTGTCAAGAACTGCAAGAATGAAAAGTGCTGCTCTTTCATATAAGATAGTTGATCCATGGGGAACTTTGTTTTCTTTAGACCCCATCACTGCATTTTAAAATTAACAAATCAGTAAAGGATTATTCTTTTCACTCTCTTTTTCCACTCAATTCAAGCACCGAAGAGAGTCCATACTGAAGATCCCAATGTTGGTGTAAAACACCAGTGTTTTATTTAACTTTGAGCAGACATGTGCTGTTACTTCATGTCCAAGTTGCCTTCCAAGTTTGCAGAGGAAAGGGTAGCTGGTATTCAAAATTTGGCTTTACAAGCAAAAAGTCTGGTTTAAAAATCATCCAGAAGTAGTTCTTTCCTGTAACTCCTAATAGGTATTGTTGAACTCCCATATGCACAGAAGCATTTTAAATGATGTGTTTTCTTTTACTAGCTAACCTTTACTGATCTTTCAAGCCATGTTATCTTTAGGAATCAATAATCTACCAGCAAAAGGAATTATAAAAACACAGAAAGCGCTCCAAGACCTGTGACTTTGAGTGCAAATGATGGAAAGCTCTCAGCTCAAATCACTGTTTGAAATATCGCTGCTCATAAGGGCAAACAACCCCTTTTGCTGTGCCCATTAACCTGAATATGAGCAGCATTAAAAAGCACCACAGCTGAACTGCAGGACCCACTGAAGATGAAGTGTTTGTTATAGCTGTTTTCACGTGCAGTATTCTCAGGTGGACTGTAGCTGTGTGGCTGGAATACAGAACAAGTCCTGTCACTACCAGAAAAACAGGTTCTGTAACAACCCTGCTGTCAGAGATCTATTTCAGTGGGCTTTCAAAACTGAGGGGTTGTTCCAAAGCCCAGTGTGCTGCGCGGAATGAAAATGTGCTGCTGCTTCATTTGACTAAAGTTTTGAATTGTTAATGCTTACTACTGTGTGTAGCATAATAAAACCTGTATAAAAAGGCAAAATAAGTATGCACAGAGTAAATTTAGATGCAAAATTAGGGGCTGTGGAGAAAAGAAACGGCGGTGAGAGAGAGTAATTAAACACAGTAATTTTTGCAGAGGCTGTGGCAAGACTCCTCCAAACCTTTAATCCAAGTTTCATGTTTTGAAAGACCATATAAAATCAAAACCACTGTGAAGGATGGTTATAAAGGATTTAGTCAGCACTGGGAAAACGAATTTCCAGTTTTACCTTTCCTTCAGAAGTTCTGGACCAGTAACAGGATTGAACCAGCAGCCAGCCCACCTCTCAAGGCTCTTGATGAGTGGAGTAGGCACATCCTTTCATGGCAGATGGACACTATAAATTCACAGCTTTTTTGGGTTCTATCTTTGCATTTTTATTTGTACCAATAACTTCTATTATAACCCTTAAAGGGGACCCCTGGTGGCCTAGCGGTTAAGATGCTGGTCTCTCAGCACCAAGGCCACAGGTTCTAATCCCAGTCCCCCGGGTAGATGGAGCTCGTCAGCCCCTAAGGCCATCCATCTAAGAGAA
>JAWWLV010000001.1:3214364-3244567 GCA_035041135.1 Platyrinchus mystaceus
GGCTCAGTTCAGCGCAGGCTGTGTCTCACCTAAAAAATCCATTGCACAGGCTTGAAAGGTAAAAACACCTTTCCCAGTTCTTCGTTCGCGGAGACTGGCCACTTTACTTTTTTTTTTAACCCTTAAAAGACAGAGGTCTCTTCGTATCAGTATTTTTCCAGCCAATTCTCTGAGGCAACCCCAAAAGCATTTCCCAACCAACTCTACTTTGAGAGTCATCAGCTAAAAATTAGTCTGAAAATTATGACTATCAGGAAAAAAACTTCGGGATACTACACCTCACCAAGTACTATATGGATTTGTATATCAGTTTAAACCTGTTGACTGCAATTTTTCTGCCTGTCTTCTTCTAGAACTTTTCCCTTCAGTGAATCCTTTAGGAAACATTTGGTGTGCTTGCCCTAAGGGTGGTATTGGGCACAGAGAGAGGCTCTATTGTGCCCTCATGTGTGCAAAGGATTACCAGTCTTTAACACATACATTAAAATTCTTTGATTCTAACTCCCAAAACCACGTCCCTAAATTTGTAAATCCAGGAATTTCTTGAAATCTTTCAGCAGAGATGTAGAGCGAGACCATGTGAGCAAAAACTTGTAGCTTTGGAGGGTGGGGGAGAAGTAAGACTTTTGAACCTCCAATCAGAGTTAGCTGGGAATACTCAGAGATGATTTTCTTTTGGCTTGTCTACTAAACTCTTAGTACAGACTAACTGTGTGGGGCACAGGATCTCTCTGTGTTGGTAACTTGTTGTAGAGTAAGAAAGTTGAGCTGATTTTCACAATGCCTTAAGTCATAATTTCTCTTATTTATTTTTCAGTGGTGGTTCAGTTTAAAAGCAAATGTATAGAAATAACATTTTGCTAATTGATACCAAATACACAGGTTAATACAGGGTAAAAAGGCAATTGCAAGTTGTGTCAGATACTGGCAATTGGAATTGTGAAGGAAGTATGTTTTTGTTTTCTTTTCTTTGAAGTTATCTATTATGTTATTTATGAAAATGGAAGTTTTTACATTTCAGTTGAACAGAGGTATGTGTGCATACTGATAATGTTTTCTTTTTGCATTTCTATTCATACAACTTATAAATTTTCCCTCTCTGCTAATTTATTTTTTTTAATCCCTTGGTATTTAACTTTCTGAGACTGTTTCTGTCCAGAATTTTTTCTTCCTATATATATGTGATACAGAAATGAAGCTACATTTTCTTAAATAAGTAGGACTTATGGGGAAAAAAAATCATTACCACTAAGAGTATAATCATGTTTCTGTTGGTCTTTGCTTCTTATTAAACGTCTGAAATGATTTTCTGGCTTGTAGAAATTTAAAATTAAATTAAAAACCGCTGTGAAAGCATCTGTATCATAAATATAAGGCAAATTTGGTAATTCACAAGGAGAGACCCAGTGTGAGTGTCATCTTGTGTGGGAGGCATTTTGCCCAGGCACTTTCTAGTTGCGTGTTTAAAATACCTTCGGATCCTGCACACTCGTGCCAAACATAAAGAGCAAAGAAATTCAGGCCCACTAGGAGACCACCTCTAGACTGAGAGGAAACATATGCTCCAGAAGCAGTGCTCTTTTTCATTCATCCAGCCTGGCATAATCCTCACATTCCCAGACTGACTCTTGTCAGGATTTAAAAAATGTATGTGGGGGCAGCTGGAGTAGTTTCCGTTCCACTTTATTTAAGCTGTGCATCTTATCCTGCCACAGGCTTGGCAGACAAATGCCAGCCTTCTTCAACTCTTGGTAGAGATGACTAAACCAAAGCACTTGTATTGATTTTAGGATGATTTAGTGACCCCGTGTCAGGAAGATGTCCATGGATTCTTTTCTTCGTGCTGTCACAGTAACGGTTTAAATGGGCCGGGATTCACAGTTCAGACTTCATCTCTAATCCATATTAGCAGGATAGTATTGCTTTTCATGAGCCATTAATGAATGATTTGGTATGGGCTGGGTGCTTTCTAGGTGGCCCCAGACCACTGGATCCTGTATTAATGCCACAATTTTCTCTGTGAGATTTTCTTAACTCGTTTGTTCTGAAGCAAGTTTAACATGCCCTTGCATTGAGTTTCTTTATGAACAGTATTATGTGCAAAAAAACCCCCCCACATTTATTTTGAGATACCTTTATTTATTTCAGATTGTTCCTCTCTAAGAACAAATTTTCAGACACTTCTAGAAATAAACCTGCAAATGGCTCGAGCAAAAAGAAATGTCAGGTACCAGGGCAGTGCTGGGATCAACATGCAACAGTAAAAATCAGACTTAATGCAGATAATCTGTGCATAATATTTTGGAATTTCTTTTTCACATTCTTTGGAAATTTACAAGTGAAAATAAAGCAGGACAGGATACACCCATCAAAGTCTTAAGGCATGCACGAGAGCATTGTAGTTTAACTCGAATGCTGCAAGACAATAAATAACATAAATACCAGTGTTCTCTCAGGATTCAGAAATGACATTGTGATTGTGTTGGACATAATGAAACAGAAATGTCTATATGAGGAAATGTAGCCTTGGGTACATGCCAGGCTTAAATGCAAGGGACAAGACAAATATAAACCCAAATTTTGCTTCCATTTGAACATATTTGTGTTTGTGAACTGTAAATACATCTAAAACCACATGTGTAGAGCTGAAAATCCATCAGTCAGTGAACCCAAAATTAAGCCATATTAATCACTGGGTAATTTTTTATAAGGAAATTACATGTTGAAACAGGTTCTGAGTGTGATTCCAACAACAACGTAAACCTACCTTGGATGCTCAAGGCATGTGTAGATATGAATTTGCTGGCAAAGACAGACACTAAAATACGTGTGAATCAAAGGATTATACTACTGTGTGTGAGAACTCTTGTATTCCAAATTTTCTGACCTGACTGGAAACCTTAAGGTATTAAACACATTTCCTCATTCTTTTGTTTCTGGAAACAAGAAATAACTTAGATTTCTTTATTCTCCTTTTCCATGACTTTTTAACATTCAAGACTGATGAGAAAAGGGTACCTTTATAGGTTCAGATATCAATTTATGCAATAGTATTTCGTGTTTTGGGGAATGGACATGCTAATTTTGACTATTCAGAATTTACACATCTGAAAGCCTAATTTTGTTTCTGGATTTACACTTTGTATTTTTACACATAGACCATGTTCACAGTTTAGAAGGGGCAGAGGGTTCTGAACATAGTATTTTTTTACAAAAGCAAGTAAGAATAAAGAAGCGAGGAAGGAGACTGGAAGTGCAGCTAAAGGATCTGCCCCTTTTAATATTTAAGACCTTGTCTTTACATACACAAGCTAAATAGGTGTGGTTTCCATCATTAGTCTTTGGAATTTAGCAAGAAAAATTCAATTTGGGGGAACATAGGTCAAATGTAGAGATTACATTGGAGTTTAGGACAGAGAGAATGGGAATATTATCCAGTTTGTAAGAGGGAGATTATGATGTCTGTGTGTTGAAATTCTGCATCATTCCTGATAACAACCAATGCACATTCAATGCAACTCAGTTTCAATGTATGCAAGACCAGTAAAAACAAACATAACAACCAACCTCCAAAAAGTGAGTCAAACCTTAATTTATTTTTATACCAGACCTTCATATCAAACCTTCAGGAGGGAAAACAAATTTTCCAACAATTCTTTATGGTTTTTTTGCTTCCTATTCCTTGTGGTTTTTTCCTGTATGGTATCTCTTGAATTGTACTGTTTTCATTTTTACAGCTAATGATGAAAAAAGCCTAACAGCACCAGGAAAATACCTGAGGAAGAAGTCCTATACCTCCTTTTGTCTTCTCTCAGGTAAAAGACTCAGCCCTGTTTGAGGATTCTTGATGAGCAAGTCACAAGTGCCTTATTTATCCCACATCTTTCTGTAAATATTTTTAAATTTTTGTAAAAATTTTGCAAAGCAAAATATGTTTCTTTCACAGGAGGACTGCACAGTCAGTAGTTCATCTATCTCAAGTTTCAGGAATCTTTAAATACATTTGTGTGTTTGTGTCACTAGCTGGTGAACCAGAAGGATTTTAGGAGTTGAGAGTTTCGTGTTTCCCCTGGAAAATCTGGCCACACCAGCACTAACACTAAAAGCAGAGCTGGGAGAGGCTTTGCTCATCAAGCTGCAGGTGCTCACAGTGTTATTAAACCCTTGCAAGAGAAACACAACACCTGAAGTTTTACCAGGCACTGTAAAAAGGGAAATCACATTCCCAGGAGGGGTTTGTTGGTGCTGTGTGTTTGAGGCTGCTCAGCTCTCCCGGTGAGTGAGGAGCCAAGCACCCAGGAAAACACTCCTTGGAAAGGTGCTACCTCGGAACTTCCTGAACACAGATAAGTTCTCCAGTGAGGGAGGGAGAGCCAGACTTGAACTTGCCTTAGCTCAGCTGGATAATTGTCTTCCCACAGGAGAAAGATCTGAACAGGCTGTGCATCTGTGAATTAAAGCCATGCTCTGCTCCAGTGCAAGGGTGGGATTTCCATATTTCCTCCCTCCATTTGGGCAAGATACGCATATTTCTTTGGATACCCAATTTTTAAAACTCAAGTTTTAGAAGTATTTTGCCATCAATAATAATGGCATTAATAATGGGGGGGGGGGGGAAGAGTATAACGTATTGCCAGAAAAAATATATTAATCAGTTTAGGAGTAATAAAAAGCCACTAAATTAATGGAGAGTACAGGTTTGTAAACCTGAAAGGGTGCATGTTCTCCAGCTCCACTTCCCTTCTGGATGCAGCTGGTGAGTCACGAGAGCATTTGACTGATCCAGAGGTTTAGTGATCACACAAAAGAAATTCTTGAGCACCATTTGTGATAGACCAAGCATAGCTGAACAGGCTTTGGAGGGCTTTTTGGTTGCTGGTCAAAACAAAGAAATAAGGGAAAATTTATTATCTTGTAGAACTTAAACAGAAATTATTCAAGGCATTGGGGGAAAGAGAAAGTTTTGTTAAACAAAATCCATAATTTTACTTTGGTTTAGCCTAAAACTTTTCCATTAACTCAACAGAAATTTGCTTTTTTGTTTTGTTTTCCCTGTTAAATCAGCTTCTAAATGAGAAATGACTATTTGAAGATATTTGAAGATGAAATATTTAACCATTTTTAAAATGTTTCCCACTCACTTATTTCAACTGATACCACACTGAATCCACCTTCAGTTTCTCTGCAATTTTGGCTTTGGGACAATTTGGTTTTCCACTGATTTCTCCAATCTGTTACAAAAAGTACCCGACTTTGATCATGTGTCCCCTCATAAGGAATAGGTGTGTCTGTCTGGGAACAAGCAACAAAAAATAAAAGATGTGTAACTGCAACAGCTTAAAAGAAATTCACAAGGAATTAGGATGCTCAGGAGCGAAGGGAGTTGTTGAGCTCAGATTTTATGTCCCTGTAATTTCTGAAATCATCTGGAGATGTGATCTTTATATCACAGTAATACCTTCTGTGATACGTGTGGTGGGGAGGCTTATACTGTTATGAATATTGAATATTCTTTTATTGAATAAATATATTTATTGAAAAATTAGAATTTATTGAATATTCATTTTTCTCCAAGTATATTTGCTATAGAGGGTCTTGAAGTCTTTTTCCCTGTCCTGGAGTCCTGTAGGCTTTAAAGGTCTTTAAGGTAAGGTTTTCCAGAGTGACTTGCAAAGCTAAATACAATCCCTGACACCTCCAGAGGTTTAGCATTTGCCTGCAGAAAATCCACATCTCCTCACTTTTTAATTCTTGGCTTTGTCCCTCAGCAGTGTTTCTCGTAATGAGAAAAAAAGTGTGAATGAATATTTAGTATAATAACTGTCCTCAGTATAATAGAAAGCCATGGAGAAGTGAAAGGAAAACAGAATAGCTGCTTTCATAATGACCATTATTAATATTGTGTTATTTTACAACATCATGTTGTGTTTCAAATGGTACTTAGCTCAAAAGCAGTATTACTGTGGGATTTAGGTCATTACTTCTGAAGAGTCTTTCTTGTAGAGCAAGCATAAGCTTGGCCATAATAATGCAAAAAGAAAAATATTATTGCATTTAGACCCACAGGCCCAGCACTGAGGAGTGTGGTTTTAACACTAAAGTACCATGATAGGTTAATCATACCTGAAAATCCTGCCATGAGACAGCACTTTGATGAATTCTTTATGTGAGCAAATGGGGCAGTTGCCTCTTTGTGTGTTTGAAGGGGTATTGATCTTTTAGTTGTGCTTTGGATTCAGTGTTCTTAATTGGGCTGTTTGATTTTTTTTGTTATGCCTAATTTCAGCTGGTTTATGTTTTAGCAAGAAAGGTTGCCTTTTATTGAAGCTTCAGTAGGAGTAACAAGATTTTAATTTAACTTAATTCTGTTTGTTTCACTGATAGAGAGGTTGTAATACTGCTTTATTGATTTTGCCTATAATAAAATACTGCTTGTAACAGTGGCAGCTGCAGGAATGAGGACTCACTGTCAGCCTAAGAAAAAATACTTACAAATCTACTGTTTTTCAGATCCAGTGTGGTAGGACAAAAACATAGGGAGAGCTTCTTTAAGGGTGAATGACTGGAGAAAAAGGAGTGGGGGAGTATGGGGGAATATATTAGATATCTGAGTGTTTCCTGACATTTCTTTCTAAAAGTTTCCTCTCTGTTGAAGAAGCTCAGTGGGAGGACAGCAAACTCTGGGTCTCTAGACTCTAAGAGCCCAGCAAAGGTGGGAGCTGACTGACTATTCTTTGATGACAGCTGCCTCCATGGCCTCCTTGGCAGACCCTCCTTGGAAACCTTCCACTGGAGACTGCAAGCTCTCTCCCATGAGGAGCCAGAGAGCTTTCATGTTTTGTGAACTGTGAAAGCTGAACTTCCTTCAAGTGTCTCTAAGAACAGACCCTGTGTCCCAGCACACTATTTCAAATGCTCTGGCCTTGCTAGTCATTACCTACATTTTGATTAAGTCATGCCAAGTTGGGGGGTTTTTTTTGCCCTGTGGAATAACTTGGTCTCTGACACGCAAGATAATGAATATGGAATTGCTATTAAAATAATATCCAGGACCAGTATCCTCAGTACAATCTAGTCAGGCTTAATACTGCTTGACATTAAAGAATGTGTTACAGATAAGGGGTGTGACCTGAGATGCCTATAAAGGGGATGGAAATGAGACTCTTTCAAGAAAATAAGTTACACTGACATAAGAACAGCCTGACAGAAAGTTTGCTGTGGGAGACTTGCCTTTGGCATATTATTCAAGAGGAGTGTGTGCTTTCTACTGTGAGAGCCCCTCTTTTCCTGCAGAGCCTTGCTGTTTTCTCAAGTACTGACACATGTTCTTCTCCAGCAGCCAGGGTGAAAATGGTGATATAGTCCAGGCAGTACTTGGATTTCCATGCAGAGGTCTTTCAGCTTGAATTACTCATCCAGGACACACAGGCCGGAACTCTGCTGGCTCTCTCTGCTCCATCTGCAGCTGTTTGTCCCAGGGAACAGACCAAGTCAGCAAAGGCTGGAGAAAAATTTGTCAGGTCCAAGCAGATGTCTTCTGGAGAGAGATGTAGGGAAAGGTCACTACAGTTGTGTATTGTGCCTGAAGTAAAGCTTGAGACAGAATTCTTTTAATTGATTATTAAAAGAAAATTAAATGAGTGAAGAAATAAAACCAAATTATATCAGAAATTAAAGTTCTACCAACTTCACCAGGAGCTGATACTTGAAAATATGACACTGGCAAGGTCCTCTAATCACTTCATGATTGTGAAGCAGCTACTGCTGCCCTGCTGTCATGTGTGGTTTGCATATATTTTTGTTTTGGGAAATTGAAGCTTCTTTTAACCTACATTTACTTACAGCACTGTCAAGGCAAGGGCTTTAGAAAGAGTACTTCTCTTTAGAGAGTCTTATTTATCCTGTGTGTGTAAACACACATACATTAGGGTCAATTAGCAAGTAAAGGAAGAATCTACAGCATTTTGTAAGTATGTTAAGTGCTCCAGTCCTCATGAAAGAACTGAACAGGATCAGTTGGTTAAGATGGTTTTCACAGTGACAAGGACATAGGAATTGAAGCCAGCAGGAAAAATAAAGGGTTACAAAGTACTCAGGAAGTCTGGATGCTTTCAAGTTTTGCCTAGGTCTGACTGAAATAATCCTTTGGCTGAAAGCAATCACAGAAATATCAGTAGGAATTTTTGAGAAAGGTAAAGGAAGGTCTGAAAAATGGACAAGCATTGGGACCACCTATGAAAAAAGGGAAGCTGAAGGGGTCTAGTAATCATAAGCTGAGCAGCTTTTTTTCAACCCCAGAAAAATTAAGGAAGTTATAATTTTAGATACCTGGAGGATCACAAGGATAAATACATAACAGCCAAGGTGGGTTTTTCTAAATTATTACTAATTAATCAATTTTCCTCTAGAACATAAGAGAAAGAGGTAGCATTTCACTAATTCTTTTAGTTGCATCACAGCTTATAGAAAAGATAGGGAAATACAGACCAGCTGATACTCCAGGAAAAGCAAAGAAACCAAAAATAGTCCTCAGCCTTCCCATTTCATCCCTGAACTGGTGGACCTTGACCAACTGAACAACCACAACCCCACATACTCCTTACTTCTCCAGGGGCAGAAAAAATTATCTTTCTTTATTATCAGCAATTAGGATTACTGGGCATCATTCTCTTCAGTGTTCAAGGATCAATTCCTTGGGTACCATAAGCTGGTCTAAACCAAAATTGTGCTTAAATCGTCTAAAGAGAGAGAGTCACATTTTTCCTTTTGCCATCTCACCCTCCTCTCTTGCCTCTTTATCCATCCCCTCGGGTAAAGTAGAATTTAACCTGAATCTTCAGTTCCCTGATGAGGTTGACTGTGTGGTCGCCAAACTGACCGTGTCAGCAAGAGAGTAGGGAGTGGTGAAAGAGTAAAGACGCAGCGTCGTCCCATGTGTGTTAATTATGTTACAGCTTTTGTGGAACTGTTGCTGTAGCACAACCGGTTTCCTGCCTGACCCGTCAGCTGAGCACAACTAAATGATCCAGGGCTACAAACAACCTCCCTACTGTCACCCTCCTCCCTGCCCTCCCCACGCTATCAGGAACGGGTGGTTTAAGCTTTCCATGCCTCGTGCATTTTTCCTGTCCTACGTTTAACCACAATATCCTGTTTCTGCAGGTGCACATCCCCCTCTGCAGCCAGGGTTGTGTCGATCCCGGGGAATATTTTCCAGAAGCCCGTGTGGATGCACTCGCTGGAAGTTTTCTCCCGTGTGCACAGGAACTGCTTACAGCTCAACATCATTGCTGAATGTATTACTTTTCCACCTCTCTATAGGTTCTTTGCAGGACATTAGGACCGAATTTTAATTCCTGCCATAATGCCTACTCTGTTGGAATACACCCTCCTGAGCAACTCATCAGCTCGGTATTTTTATCAGAACAACATCCCTTGTATATGCTAAACAGCATCACAAACAGGTGAAATCAGGAGCAGTGGAGTATGAAGTAATAGAGGGATTTGACACTTTGTGATTTCAGCTCCTTTCAGATGTTAAAATCCTGATGCTTGAGAAGTTTTCAGCTCTTCCTGTTTTCCCTGTCTCCAGAAGGTTGAAAAGCTGAGTCATAAAGAAAGTCAAGTCCTTCTGTTTCAATGTTCTAAAAATCAGCATTTTAAGGAATGTTCCAAGCGTTCATTCAGCCTTTTGGTATGCAGAAAGTTGTCACAATTTTGTGCTGAATCTTTCATTCGAATGTATGATTGACTTGGGCTGTTGGATTTGGGTTTCTTAAAATCGTCTGAGAAATTTCTACTGTGCTGCTCGGTTTTTGCCCCAGTCCTGCCAAAATAACACTGTCAGAATCAATTGTGCTTTGCAATTTTTAGCACCAGAGTTCCTGTCTGAGAGTTACAGACAGCAACATGATTCAACCTTTTTTTTTTTTCTTGACTGTACATTTCAAGGTTGCAAAGTTATTTAGCTTTTGAATTTGTATTTTTAGGGAAAGATTTACTGAAAAGACCAAAAAAGAATTAATTTAGTGTCAGTGTCTTGGGTAACAGTTTGTTTTTTCCCTATCTAGAATGTGATTAAATCATACCTTCATAATTTCATCCATTATATTCAAATTAAAAAGCAGGTTTAACATCACAAGAGCCAGGCAGGGAACAACGTTCTGCATTTACTGATTGGGAAATCTGAAAAGAAAGGGGAACTGAGAGTCAAATGGAAAGCTTCAGATTGAAGTGGCTTTCTTGAGGATAAAAAACTATTTGATTGTAATAAAAGTCATGTCTTTTGAGAAAGCATGTTCAGTTTTGGCTAAAATCTTGAGTAGAGCCACTGTAATTATGCTATCAAGATAGGAATACTAGCAGAGATTATCACCAAAGGAAGTGTGAGTTTGTGTTTCACAAGCATAGTAGAAATATTCTTAAATTGATAAAATTTAGCTATTCCTAGACATGACAGCTGACCAGCAGTTTCACCAAATAATCCCTGAATCAACTGGAGGTAGTGTTACTTCTTACTTGACCCCATAAACACTAAGTAGAGGATAGGATGATTAGTCATTGCAGTTAATATTCGATCAAGTAATTCAATGTAATAAAAGTAAAACCAAAGGAAAGTCTGTGATGTGGGGTCCTGTTTTAAGCAGGAAAAAAAAGTGCAGCCAGTGATAGATTTTGCAGAATGGTTCAAGTCTCTTACCAATCACTGTAAGAAGAATGAGACAATCTCTTTGCTTCTTTGGTATAACTAATCACTAATGGTACTGAGTTGCAATTCTCAGTGATTTATTATGGTAATTTTATCACAGAGGTTTGATTTGCCTCAATCTCTGTTTTTGTAAAAAGAGAAATAGGATTTTTGTTGTTGCAAACCAGTTTTCAGGCAATGGAAGTATATTTTATTTCACGCTACAGTAGCTGTGCTGTGTCTCTAAATGGTGTGATCAAACTGTAAAGAGGAGCTGAGGAGTAGAGCAGAAGTGCAGTAAGAAAGATGAAAATATCAGGATGCACATTTAGCACATATTATTATTCCACAACATGTTTCAGTGACTAGTTAATTCAACTTATAGAGACAGTTTATGTTTAGAAATAGGTGTCTCCCTAGGTGGGGCCAGCAGATTGGTAAAAGAGACCAGTAAATAGTGGCAAAACTGCATCATATAAACAGACAGATTAGAAAAGAAGCACAACAGGGTCAACTTGTTGTCTTGACCAGATGATTTCAATGATTTCTAAAGAACCATCATCCCTGGGGCTTGTCTTTTTCTTGGTCAAACCTAAAAACCCTAAAAAACTCTTTTGGAGCATGTTTTAATTTCAGAAACCCAGGGAATCTCCAGTGCCACGAGCCATTTCTCTAAAAGAGACAGCCCAGGCCCTTCAGAAATGAATTCTTACAGCAGCATTACTCAACATGAAACCAAGTTGTAAAAGATTTCCCTGAGGCTCAGAATAGGTATTATACATGCAGACCATATTCTTTTAAGGACATGTATTGCTTTAAAAATAGAGGCAGGCCATAATTTTTAATCTTATCTAAAAGTGGTTTGATAGACTAGGAAAAAACCCCCTACAAATGCAAACATAATGTTGATATATTTGCCCATATGTGACGATACACAGAGCATATATTCCAAAGCAGTTCTTATATGTAATGTAAACTACAATAGACCCCATGCTGTACCCTTTTAAGGCTTGGGTGCCTGTCAAGGTGTGACAGGGCAGGAGTTTGTGACTGTAGGGTCTGAGAGGAGGGGTTTTCATGTATTTTTCTGTCCTGCCCACGCCCCAGTGAAAGCCAAAAGGATTCTTGACAGCCTGCAGAAGGGCTTCCAGTGCTCCAGTGCAGCCTGAGGTTTTTTTCTCTTTAAAAATATTACCCAGCTCGGGTTATCCTGTCAGGACACCCCATGGTTTAAAATTGCCTCCTGCCAGCTGAGTTGTTGCCTGTCTGAAATCGTTACACCAAAAGCAAATCCACCAGGGCACCAGTGGGTCTTGACCCCCTTCCCCGGGGCTCCTCCACCCTGCCCAGTGTCCAGGACCTCACATCAGCCCCTGGGGGCTGTCAGACCCTGCCCCAGGGATGCTCCAGGGCTGATCTCCAGCTCCCCACAGCCCAGCCTGACCTCAGCCTGTCCCCAGGGATGTGCCTGATGCCCATTCCTAAACCCCAAGGTGAAATCTTGCCTTGTTTTTATTGGTGGTTTGTTTTTTTTTCTGAACCTGTGGTGTGTTTTGGATCATTTCTCATCTCTTGTCACTGTATTTGCAAAGGCACAGTTCTGTTGAAAAAAAGTCAGAAATTGAAGAGTTAGCAAACACATATTCAGTTATCAAACATATCTGCAGCCTGTGTTTAGGTGTAAATGAGAGGGGGAAAAGGAAGAATTTTTTCTCCTTAGGCTGTCACTGAAAATTGTCCCCCTAGAAGGGTCAATCCAGATCAGGATCTGAATTTTACATTTTTCTGTAGTGCTGCTCTGTGGGGTACAAACCCCACATCTGACACCATCTAACTCACTGCTACCCTGGAAGAGGCTTTAGATTCTTCCAGTTCCCTGTTGCTGATTTGAAACCTTTATAGGTGGGATGTAATTTTTTTGTGCCCTGTAATTTCGTTCTGCCCTGAACTAAATATTGCCAACAAAGGATAGGAACTTGCTTATCTGCACTATGTTTATTTAAAAAAACGACCCTTGAAAGCAAATGATGTCATGACTGCCATTTGCTCTCAGCTGCTATTTGCTCACTTATTTTCCATGTGGAAAAAGTATCTGACCATCTTCCTAATGGATGTAACTCATTCTTTCCACTCTGCAGAAGCTCTTCTTTAGAGAGGACTTGCTGCAAATAGAGAGAGGCATCTGAGAAACTTTCTACAAAACTTTTTCATTGCTTTCTAGGTTCTTTTTTTAGGTTTTGAGGAATTAGTTGGTGTTTTTTAAATCCTTAGGTTCTTTAATGGTGTCTCCCTAATGGCTACTCAGTTTCTCCCAACTAGATCCACATCAATTATCTCTGTGCTAGAACAATCCAACCACTTGTTAACATGGCTGGATATTGAAATTCAAATAGTAGATTAATGCAGTTCAGTTTTAAAAACAGTTACAGTCCAGAAGCACATGGAAACACTGCATCCATCAAAACCATTTACTTAAAATGTAAATGGACCAGTGCTTAAATGACCTAATGTTACATGTGCATGTGCTTTCTAGGACTGACTTCAAATAATTTTAGGCATTTTGAAAGATGATAATTTAAGTTTTAAGGTACTTTGGCAGCTGAATAATTATATTCTTCTGAGATTAAATTAGCTTAGAAAACATGACTTCTTTTTCTAATGGCAAAGCAATATTTATCTGTAAAAAGAAGTCCAAAAACAGTCCAAGAAGCAGAGCTTAATTCTCAAAATATCTATGTACATAATGAATGTTGCAGCCACACAGAAATATCAGTCTTTCCAGTTGCAGTGTCTTCTTTAAGGACATCTATTGTAAATTTGCATATTCATCCAGTGTGGAATTAATATTATAATAACTAGGTTTTGGAGATTTTTTCTCTTAGGTGTTCCCACTTTTTCTTAGGTACTTCCTACTTTACCTTTTTACTCCATGCAGAAGTTCTGTCCAGAACTGTGCGCTTCATTTTTCTTTCAGATGCAGAACTATATTCTCATACACAGACTTTAAAGTAGAGGAAAGAAATGACAGCTGGTGAATGTGAAGAACATGACTTGAAGAACACCCAGAAAATCACAATTGTAGGATTATCTAATACATTATCACACCTAAAACAGCTCTGTGGTGGTGTGATAGTTGGAAAAGGGTTTATATAGTTATAGATGTCCAAAATAAAAACATTCTTCAGGCAGAATAGATATGATAGATGATGCTTAGGCATTCACAGAGCCCACCATAATTACAGATATTTTGTAGCCTTGGTCCTCTATCAGATCCTTCTGTCAGATCTGGGTCTCTGGTGAGAATATTGGGACTATTGATCATTCAGTTAATGATACTGGGAGAGGAAGAAACCATCCAAACAGCTTTGCCTTGTGTAAGCAGAAATACAGGCTGGTTTTGACATGCAGAGTTTAAAATAGTGCCTTGGCTCTGGAGGCATAATAGGGGTTTGTGAAGAACATTGTCAAGGTGATTGTTTCTCTGAGGTAGAGGCTAATTTCAAGGTCATGCAAAATGTATGAACCCATCCACAGTGATATTTTTATGAACAAAAAAGAAAAAAAAAACAAGAGTGTGGGTTTCTCCCAGGACCTGTCAATATTGGAAAGGCCATTTCTGTTTAAAAAGTAAGAAAAATAGGGGCAAGGCTTGAGCTAGGAGCTGTGCAGAACTTTCCTTGTCCTTCTTGATTGACTGGTTGAAGCTCTGAAGGCTGGAAAGAAATAATGTCTTCAAACAGCTGATCCTGGAAAAGTAAAGACACAGTTTATACTGATGGGTAAGGTGCTCCACTCTTGTCCCCAAACCTCTCCCCACTGTAGTGTTCACTGGAATTAAAACAGCAAAGTGTCTGAACTCTCAAATTTCCCCTTAGCAGGAATGTCAGCTGTTTGTCAGAAGCTTGGGAAGTCACAGGGCAATGAAGTGAAACTCCTGAGCAGAGTAAAAAAAATTTGAGCGTTTTAGTCATTTCACAAGTGGCTGGTTCTACAACAGGATGTTATGTGCAATTAAATTAATATAATAATTGCCTTCACTGAAGTTAATGGAATGATGTGAGTATAAACATAATGCAGGAGTACAATTCAATCAGTCACCCTCATAGAGGGAATGATGTCATCTCCAAAGAGGATATCAGATGCTTCTCTAATTTACAGAGGGGAAGCTTTTTCTTTTAGTGCTCGCTGCAGCTTTGAAAAAAGCCAATAACCTACATCAGTTCAGTGCTGTTCCCAGTGGGCTGCAATTACTGTGTGGTCCCTGTTATAAATGAGGTTTCCCTCCTGAGGATTAGCTCTGTGCTCACTGAGCAGCTGAAGTGAATCAGAGGACCAGGCAAGGGACAAGTGCAAAGCTGTAGCTCAGTGATGATGACCATGTCACTGGGGAAGAGCAGGGAAGGGAGGGCATGAAGAGACCCTTTCAGAGCAGCCAGGCTAATTTCTTACCATTACTAAAAGCAGAACAAATAAAATAGAAGCTCCAGTGAATTATTTACATTGCTGTGCCTCAAAGCAGATGGGGAGCTTTATATGCCATTATGAAAGGCATGCAAGTTACAGTGACATGAGTCCTAATTATGAACAGCTTAAACTACACCATCTGTATTTAACAAAGCTCCATATGCAGGGGTATGATCCAGCTTGGCTGCCTGTATTTGTCAGCAACACGTGCAAAATAGATACTGAGAGGAAGACTCTGAAGACACTTGGGCTCTGTGGGAGGAACTGGAAGTGTTTGCAGTGCCCCTTCTGCCTTCACTGACCAAACAGGAAACCAGGAGCAGCAATTATTCCAGGACAGAATTAGTGCCTCCATGTGAAAGGGGCATTGCCAAGTTCAGCAAGTTTTAGCTAACATTTGGTTTTCTTTTTTTTCTTTTTTTTTTTTTTCCTTAATTTTTCTTTTTCTTTTTGGCAGAAAATTTCACATCATCTCCCTCATGGCACCCTGGGCAGACAGGATGTAATTTTAGCTGTTCATATTGAAAGCCCAATCCTTTTTACCATCAGTGCAAATCTGAGCATAAGGGATCTGTTGAATTCAGTTTAAAGAATAAGAAAATTAATCCTCCTTTGGAAAAGGGAAGTTCATTGAGACAAACAGCCCTAGTTACCCAAAACACAAACTAATATCCAAAATTTGGACTTTTAAGGGGTTCCCTCTATGCTCTGCAGGAAGGGGAATTGTTTTGCTGTTTCTTTAAAGAGCATTAAACACGGTCATTAACTGAGGAGGGATTTAGCAGGGAAGTGCTTATTTTTCACCTGATGTTAGCAGTTAGTTCCACTGGAGAAAATTGGTGAACTTGAGTTACACCTTGCTGGTTCTTCCCTGTCATTATGCGCATGTGAAATAACAGGCAATTCCAGGCAGCGTGGGAAACCCCTCGTTTGAAAAGACAAAATTCCAGGTGAAACAAAACAACTTTTTCTGTGTGTCTGAGTGTGGAAATAAGGATGGGGGAGGTCAGATATGTATGTGTGACCTTTGGTTGTCATTGCAACTCTTCTGACTCTTCACAGCTCCAAAAGAGCGACACAGGACCAGCAGTCTCCTGGATTAGCCCTCACCCATCCTTTCTCTACCCCACCCAGGAAGGCTTTGATCCGAAGCAGAGTGAATTGCTGGTGAACCCTTGGGATGACAAACATCTTCCTTTAGGAGGGTTTTGTGAATCATCTTTTAATGAGAGATAGCAGCAGCTGAGGCAGCTGTTATAGAGGATCCAGTTCATCTTCAGGCCAGGCTCTGTATAATTATGAGATAAAAACAAAATACTGAATTGGGATAAAAAATGAAGTCTTTATAAGAAAAAGTAAATGGTGAACACAGCATGATTGAAAAGTGAGAGGGGATCATTAATGTCTTTTTCCACAGAAATCTGGATGTGAGGGATTGAGCTGACTGTAATAGATTCCCCCCATCCCTGTTTCCCCCCCTCTCCATTCTGCTGCCTCTGATATGGAGATTTACACTGACCTCTGGGCTTTTAAATCTTGCAATTTGCCAGCTCTTTGATAGAAAGACATTCTCACTGGCCACTTAATTCCTTTCTGATCAGTATGACGTGACACCAGCAATCACAGGGCCTTTGATTCACCAGGACAAAAGGGTGAATGGAAATGGACTTTTTTCACCCTAACACAGCATTGCCATAGTCCCATGAGCTGGCTGTAATCCTGGTTTCATTTTTCCCTTTCCTGTTCTTTAGTGATGTTAGAAACCCAGCTTTAAGCTAAGCAAGAAGAAGATAAGACGAGTTCTTTTACCATTTGGATACTAAGGAAATAAATCTTTTTATCTCTCCCTGATTTCAGGTGCAGGAAGTAAAAAACCTTTTCTGTATTAACACTGAATAGGACTGGTCCATTCTGCTTTCACTGAAGCATTAGTTGCATTTCTAAAAAGAGACATATTTAACCACATAAGCCAGTAAGAATTGTAAGGAGAAAATGTGATTATTTTCAAGAAGACAACACTTAGGAGAAAAGATGGGAAACATATTGATCACTGGATGCTGATGCCCCTGGTGATCTCCTTTATCAACCCAAGTCCTGGGGAACCATGAGGGTGAGGGCAGAAGTCTCAGCATCCAGCTTTCTGCAGAGGGATTTAATTGAAAACCCAGACAGTAAAACCACCCTCAATTAAAGCTGTGACAGGAGGATTCTGGAGAAACTCCATTAAATATTATTTCAGTTCTTTTCTTTACCAGTGAAATTATTTCAATACAGAATGTGTAAATATTAAGGGCTAAAATTAAAAGGGAAATGGAATTTAGATGTAATTTAGAGTTTCTGCTCCACCTTTTGGGTGTATGTAGGGTACATACACTTCTTTCTCCACCATATCCATGGTGAGGAGTGGATGTTTAATCAGTTTTTGGAGTATTGTTTTCAACTTGTTTAGCAAACAGTGGTGTAACTGTGTATTAAAACAGAAAAAACATATACTTTCTTATTCAAAACAACACTATGGATTGATTCATATAGCTTTATATATATGGTAGATTAAAGTGGTTTTGAACTGGAAACAAGACAAGCTAAATATCTTGGTTTGAGGGCTGAAATAACTGGGAAAGAATTCAGGAACCATTGACATGGGAAGATTTCTCCCACAGAAGAATCTTCAGCCATTTTGAAGTTACTGATGTTGAGAAATTTTAGGCAGATTTGGAGCACTCTCAAATAGATAAACTTTACTCACAGTATGCTATTAATAATATTCAGTATATTTCTCAGGTTGTTTCATCACAGCCATTTTCAGCTTTGTAATTTTTGAAGTATTCTCTCTGATTTTTACAGGCAAAACTTACACACAATAAACAGGCAGCAAGGAACTGATAAAAAGCACAATAGTTTTAATTTGATAAAAGTTATTTTGACAAAATTCTACCTCAAGAAAATTTTAGTACATTCTGGATTTGCACAGAACGAAAGCAAGATTCTAACCTCATAATCCATCTACCAGTAACATTCTCAAGTTCCTATGTTGGACTGACTGGGACTAGAAGCTGAACTTCACAAAAATTACATGGAAGGTTCTCTTGGAGCTTCTGACCCTGGTAAACAAACACATTAATCTGATTATTATTATTCTAATTATTATTATGATACCAAGGAGCTGACTTTAAAATTCTTGATATCCTTCTTCAATTCAGAGCAAAGTGTCATATCCAAACCCACTAAAGTGTGGTGACCTTACTCTCTATCTTTTTTTTCCTGACTTTTAAGACAGTAAGCCATGCAGGACACAGTTTTGCTTTTTTATGCTTCTAGAAAAGATGGTTTTTGTTTGGTTTTTTTTGTTTGGTTTTTTGTTTGGTTTTGTTTGTTTGTTTTTTGTTTTGGGGGTTTTTTGTGGTTTTTTTTTGTTGGTTTTTTTTTTTTATTTATTTTTAATTTTTTTTGTTTTGTTTTTGTTTTTTATTTCTCCCCCGTTCTCCAATAAAGAAGAATGAAAATAAGCTGGCATTTGTTTGCTGCTGTACTTAGTGTCTGTTCATTTTGAACAGGTCAGGTTTTTTAATGCCTGGGTTGAGAAGCTCTGTTTTAGGTGTCCATCCTGTGATAACTAGCAACCTTTATAAAAAAACTTGCTTTGCAGACATGCTTTCCAAGTTTTCCTCCACTGCATTTAGGTGGTTTTTAGGAAGCTGACTGAACACTCCCTGGCAGGAGCATTTCCACACACCCTGAGAAAATGGGATGCTTTTTGAAGCCTTGTGTTACCTGAGCATGAACTCTGTCATTGCTGTGCTTGTGAAGCTGCTTGATGAATCCTTGTTGCAGGAGGAGGCAGAGGAGGGATCAGCTGCCTGCTGGAATAAGCCTTCCAGCCCTGAAGTGATTTCAGGGTGAAGGATTACAAGGTCTGTAAGTGTAATCCACCTGCTAAATCAAATCTATAATTAATCCATGTGTAATAATCTATTTTTGTAAATCCACTGCCAGGTAGAAAGTTTGCAGGTGGACTGAAAACCAGTTAAATTAATTTTGAAGGTTACAATTGACTATTGTCCATAAAAGAGTATTTGACAGAGACCCCTATCAACAATGTGGATCTGTATTTTTTTAAATTCCCTTTCCATGATAATAAACAGAGATAAAACCTTTTTTAGTTTAGTTAATGGAACTTGTTACTAAGCACTAGTGAATTTAGGATTTTAGGAATAATTATAATTGATTAATATGCAATGCATGAATAATTATGTATGTGATTAATGTGTACAACATTAATATGCATGATCAGTATGTTCAGCATGAATATGTACAACTCAGAGAAGAAAATATCTACTGACTGTGGAAGTTCCTTAACCTGATGGTGAGTCATCCTTCACTGCTGGATCCAGTTAGTGAAGTCAGGATGGTTTTCCCAATGTCCTCTAAGCAGGTAAGACTTGAACTTCTTGGATTTGATTTACAATCCTCAACCTGACCTTGACTATGAACTTCTGGTCAATCAGAATGAAGTTCTTTTGTCTCCTATAGGAAGGGAGATTTTTCTGCCATTTTTTTTGAAACTGTTTGTTTTTTTTTATTATTGTCTCACAGTTAAAAGGACCTTGAAGAAACACTGAGTACTTGAAGCACTTTGGGGATCACACTGTGGGGCCAAGAGGAGGAATGGCAATTGATACAGTGAAACCACTGGAAAAGACCTGCTATTCTGGATTTTGGGATGTTCTTGTCTCAAGTACAAAGATGAGACAAACGGTCCAGCATACAAATAGTTAATTTCCCTGCAGGTGAGGACCAGACACTTTGAGTATGTATTTTTTTAATACAACCTTATTGCTCTTTCATCTTGCTTTTAGAACCCTCCACTGGTTATTGAAGACAGATCAAAATTAGAAATTTTCACTTCACAGCAAATGAACCATTTCTGCATGGCATTTTATAAACCTCTCTTTTTTAATAAAATAAAATGTTTGAAAAAATCTTGAGTAGCTTGAATTACTGCACTCAAAGCAAACATTTTGTCTTTTCATTCTTAATTATGAAACATACATCAAACATAGAGTTGAAAAAAACCAAATTACTATAAACAAAAAAATCTCTTCTTTGCAATTAACAGGAAGCTGTGATTTTAACCAGATTGGCATTTTCCCAGAAATATATTCTGCTAGACAATATTGGACTGTTTCTGTTGTTATTAAATAGAATAAAACCATTTGGATGAATGGCTGGACGTGGAGAGAGATAGGTTTTGATTTCACTCAGGTGACTCAGGCATCATGTAGCAAAACAGTAGTTATGAAATCTGGGCTTCTGTAATGGTCAAACTGCAGCCTGCATAAAATGAAAACAGATACTTATGTTCTCTGCCTTTTGTTTTGTTTTTTGATTCCTCTGTTCCCTTATTTTATATGAAACCATATGATGAAAATTATTTTAGAATAGTTATTTTTAGTATAAAAATATACAAACAAATACAATATTAATTAGAAAATATTAATTTATATCCTGGCAGAAATCATTTGCTGCTAAGCTGATGTCAAAGGCAGCAGCACTGATTTACACCAGCTGAGGCCAAGGGGGGGGCAGAGCCACAGAAAGTACAAATGAGCTCCTGGAAGACAAGCCTTTGTTTCCACTGATGTAGAACTACATTTAATTTGCCAGTATGGATTGAGAGTAGTTATCAAGTTTATTTATAACCTTAAGGATAGAAATTCATCAGTGGGAGCTTTCCTCACAGTCTCTGCTTTATATCTGCAGTAGAAGTGAAAAATAACCATTGGAAGTGAAATAAATTGCTTTATGTGGCATTGGAAGTTTTATGTTCGTATATTATAAAATAACAAGCACATAGACATGAATTGTCTTGGATAATAATATCAGATGCCATCTATGAATTTATAATTTACTAATTACCAGACAAAGAGCAGCAAGCCCTTTAGCATCTCTCAGTTACAGGAAGCAAACAGCCTGATCTGCTGATACACTATCCATCTCTATAGAAATTACAACATTGTGTTCTAACCTTTGCTGAGAATCATCCAGTCATCTCATATCAACCATTACAGCTTGAGATGCTGCAGTTATGCTGCAGTGTGACTGACAGGGACTTCTGGATGGATTTTCATGGTGGCCTCCTTCAAGCTAAGCAATGTTCTCTGCCCCAGGAGCATCTTCTCAGGCCTCAAGTGTCCCCATCCTGCAGTCCCAGGTTGCCTGACATAAATCCTTCAGAGCTATGACAATTTTGTTCCTTTTATAGGGTGTTGTGGCAGGGTTTCTTAGTTTGAGAGCTGTCTCCAGGCAAAGAACTCAGTGGCTGAAGCAATTTCAGCAAAGCATTTGTTTGAGGTTGTTTTTTTTTTTCTGGGAGGAGAAAGATGGCTTTCAAAAACTGGAAGTCTGCAGGGAAATGCGAGACCCTTTCTCAAGAATATTTTTCCAGGTCAAAATCAGAGAAGCCAGAATGATTTTCAGTGATGACACATGAGGTGACTATGAATACCCACCTACGTGCAGGACAGCTGGGAGAGCTACACCTGCCCTGCTTTAGAAAACTCAGGTTTTCTGCATCTCCTCTGAGTGCCTGTGTCCTTGGAGGACTCAGCAGGAGTTACCCAGGCTCCTGAGCAAGCTGCTTTCAGAGGCACCATCACAAGTTCTCTGAGAAAATAAAATTTTAATAAGGATAAATTCACCAAAAGCTGCTGAGCTCAATGTTGCACGAGTAGCATCTTCTCCAGGATCTGGGCTTTCCCTGCACTGACTGTTGCTTCTGCAAGGACTGTAAGTGATCTCTCACTTGTTTCTGTCCCTCACTGAGCCTTGTTTGCTGTATTTAGCTTTGCTTTAGGGAAATGGCTGAAAATGTGCACCCTAAATAATGTAGAGGAAAGGTGATTTGAAGCTAGGAAATGTACTTAACTTTTTCCTTCTGGGATTTTTCTGGTAGCAATGTTATGTCTCAAGTTCATAATATGCAAAAGGTACTTAACTCGTCTCAGTGCAATGGTGTAAAATAAGTAAACTCTGAGATGTCAAAAAATATTCTTAGGACAATAAAAATCATCTCTATGAAATAACTTCATCTGTTCTGGAGCTTTTGCATTTCTTCCTTCCATCTAATTATATATACATATACATGTACATGCAAACCTTTGTCAAAGAAGGATGATAAACTGAGACATACTTACAAAGTATATTTTTATCTTTCATTCTTGGAATAGTTGTCAACGGAGATTATGCAAATAGCACAGGGAATGAAGCAAGTTTCTAAGGTGATTACGGTCTTAAAGTTATTACCAGGTAGATCTGCCCAGAGGAGCAGTTTTGTTTCATGGATATAGTTGGGTGTGTTTCATTTGCTTTATTTGGAGAGGGGTTTTTTGTTTGTTTGTTTGTTTATTCAGTTGATTGTTGGTTGGGTTTTTTTGGCTTTTCAAAAATGGATGGCAGAGGACGCTGTAAAGTATTTCATGAGCAAAATGTAGTTGCATTAACCTGCTAAGATTTGATGTTGTGTTTTCAATTTATCCCTCTTCGACTCACTCCTTTTGATGATCTGGTTTTTCTGTTCTCAGTAAGAGGAAAAATGCTTTGTGTATTTACAAGGTATGACACCAGAGAACTTTCCAAGGTTCTTTTCCTGTATGTCCTTGTTTCTCTCTTTAAAGCATGCTAAGGGAACAGCAATATGTGCTTGCAGCTGCTGTGCTGCCATTATGGCTTTTGCATGCACAAAGAAAAGGTAAAAGTTAATAATATGCTCTGTTGTGCACAATGTGAATATACAGAAGGAGGGTGTTCTCCTGCATATTTTCCTACTAATTTCTTCCTCATTGTGGATGGTGTTCCATCAGAAGCTTTTTAGTATTTGAGTATCTTTGGTGTTTGAGCAGTTTATATGTCTTTTCTTTCTCCAATGTTCATGTTGTGCATCTCAGAAGACGAATAATCTGTAACTGCAGTACGTTCTGTGGGGTTTATTAATCTAGGAACAAAGTGCTTCCCAAACATTAATTACTTTATTTTCATATTGTTCAGTTCCCTTATAAATACAGAAACATAAGTGCTATAATATGTTAGTGAAAATTGCTATGTCGAATTCTGTGTCTGAGGAGAAATTGTGGTACTGGGTAAACAAATCTCTGCGCTAATTTAAATATGTCAAACATTTCAATAGTATTTTTAGCTGTTATAATCGTGTTGGAAAATGATAAAGCAAAAGTACTGTGTCCTCTTTTGGTAGATCTAGTTAGATTCTTGTAGTGCATGGTCTGCACCCAAATGAGCACTACAAAAGGCCATGATTGTAAAAGAGCAATCATGCTAAATGTCTACATCCACATTAGGATTGTTAGTCTACATTTAAGGCAAATTTTATATTAAAACAATTGCCTGTGAACTGTTTTCCAGCATTAAATCTTCACCTCTAACCACTGACATGTCTTCCCTATGGGCTGGAAATTCTGTATCCAACTCAAACTTGCACATTTTCAGCTGTGCAGTTTCTGTTACTTGATCACTTTCTAATCCATGTGCTTTTTTTCCCCTTCTTACTAATCTTTGTGTCTTACCATAGGGCAAAATGCTGTCATAGATCATTTTATATGTCCCTCATTAAGTTTACATGACTTTCCAAAATTTTTCAACTTTTCTCAGTCAGATTATTTATATGTTTTACCCAAATGGATGAACACTGTGATACTGTGGCAACTGATAATATTTGGCATCATTTCTATAAGATCTATAAGATAAGGAACAACTGGTGTTGGCATATTATTGATTGTGCTTACTGAAAATCATGTTTTGTTGGCAGGAACTGATTTGTCTCTCCAAAGTATATCTCTGCTCTTGTTGATTGGTGTAAGTGTCCCATATTTAGGAGAGTGTTGCTCAGGAAATACAAATTTTTGATGAAACTGAGAAGTGAGAGATTTATTCTTTTTAGTCAGACAATCTGTGTAACTGCACTAAGATAATATATTTTCCCATCTGTCTAGATCAAAGCTAGGTCAGAAATATTTGAATTGTAATAGATAGCTAGTTAGCTCTGTGTGTGTGCACAGAGAGGAGCAGACATAGAGGAATGACCAGTCTAGAGGGTCTGTGAGAATGTGTGTGTTCCTTAAATTAGAATATGCCATGCTTTCAGGATAAAATGTGTTTAGCTCTGGCGCCTCTTGTTCTTCCCTTGTGTTACAGAGTGCTGGCACAGCTCTCCATAGGGCTCCTAAAATGAATTCAGGTTTAAAAAAAAAAAAGAAAAAAAAATCTTATCTCCTTTGTTCAGACTATTTCTGTTTATTTATTTCACAGTGCAGTCCCACTGCACTGTTTCAATGTGAGAGAAGCTGAATTCACAGAATGCATGTGGGGTTAAACAACCTGGCTTGGGAAACACGTGCAGACAAGAAGGTTGTAACTTCATGGGTGGTCCAGGCAAATGCTCATTTATATCCCAAAGTGGATCCTTCCTAAACTTGTGGGTGCTGTCCTTTCTGAGGCACACTGTATTTTGGAAGTGGAGGTGTTTAAAACAAATATTTCAGCCAAAGCCTGTGCAGTACTTTTCCTTCATCAGTGACACTTGTGTTGCCTGTGGGTGTGTGGTTTGGGGTGGGTGGGCACGAGAGCTCCTCACCCCACAGCAACTCCCTCAAAGGGGAACAGACCTTTGTACTATCCCAGCTTCTCCTTTTTGGGAGTATCCTGTGGATCCAGGATCCAAACTGGGGTCCAAAGGCTGCAGGGTGGGGGTTTTGGGGTTTGTTTTTCAGCCTTGTTTCTCCAAAAACTGGGTAAAGGGCTCAGTGAAGTGCAGCTCTCCTAACACTGGACAGCAAACAACACCTCATTCCCTCCCCTTCTCAGCTGCTTGTGCTGCCTGTTCTCTGGGCTTGCCCTTTTTAAAGAACTCTGTCCCTACTGCTTGTCAGCATCACAGGAAGTTGATGGCTTTCAAATCAGACCAGTGTAAAAGTCTCTTTGCAATGAGAAATTTTATATTTCCCAGAACAAGTTTACATTCTCAGAGCAGAGCCCTAGCTCTCTATTTCTATAGGCTCATTTTCTAATTTTAAGCTAATTTTTTTAAGTCAAGACACGTGTCATTGGATCCTCATCATATTACTCAGTGCTCTGGCCTTGCTTGACACTGATCTGACATTTTTCTAGGCCAAGGAAGCAAAATATTTTTCATTACTCTGAGCATATTTTGCTCCCCAAGGTTTTGGTTTTTTTTCTGATGAGCTTTGCAGTTCTTGCCTGAATTTTTAAATTTTATTCCTACCTGTGTGGATATTTGGAGATACCTGCTGGATTAATTTTGCTCTAGCACAGCTATAGGGAATAAATGCACAAATCTAGGCTTCTGTGCTTAACAGAAATGTTATTATCAGAGCTGCTTGGTACCAGGGTATGTTTGCAGTTTCACACTGAGGTAAAGCATCTTTGGAAAACACGATATGTAGATGGATAGGGAGCTGCAAGCAAATTAGGACTTGATATTTGCTGGCTTCTTTGGGTGAAATATGTTAGTGAAAAATATCCTGAAGTTGTTCTTTCTGGAAGAGCTTTTGACTAGGACTTTTTTTAGCTTGTGCATAATACAGTGGGCCCTCCTACAGCACTGCTCTGTTTCTTGTCCTTTGCAACTACCATTTTTATTGTTGGCTGCCTGTTCAGATGCTGCACAATCTCCTTTGGATTGCATTCAGCAGTGTTAAATATCACAGCAGCATACTTGCTTGACTTTGCTGATGTTAAAAAAGAAAATGTTTGTTCTAGCTTGGTTTGTTGTTTTTTTTTCCCCTATTTATTTCTGTGAGTATTCTGCCTTAAGCAGACCCCTTAGAGTTTCTGCCTGGAGGACTGAACCAGGTATTTCAGAGGTCAAGTGGTTGGTTACAAAGGTAGTGAGGCCTGAAATAAGCTCCAGTAAACAGGTGAGGAAGGAAATGTGTATTAGGACAATGAGAAAGGCATTTTCCCAAAAGCAAATTCAGTGGGAGCACTGTGGTCAGGTGTCAAAAATGTTTACAGAATAAGTTTTTACTCTGTTGTGGGGGGCAAGGAGGAAGACCTTCCACATCTTAAATTTCTCCCTTGTTCTTTTGATACAGTTCCCCCAATGTGACATACTCATTTATTGCAATAGTACTGAAGAAAACCAGTCACAAGTCAGGTTACAGAGGCACTAGGATTGTACAGATACAGCACAAAATCTGTCCCAGAGGTTTTATTCATTAAGCAAGCATTATTATCTTCCTCACGTTTCCTCAGCTTTTGGGGCCGTTGTCTGACATTTTGTCAAACATGCAGTTCCCTGAACTTGTTTCCAGTCAGTCCTCTGTGAAATACTTACATTATAGTCTCATTCTATATGTAAAATGACCCACTTTTATTATATGTGTAACAGGATAACATCTCAATTTTAATAAACCTTTACTGAGAACACAGTTTCGAATGGGGTCAGGAATCATCACAGCACTAATCCCTTTGTAAGAGGAAAATGAGAAACGGTGTGTTTGTGACATTCTCACGGCACAGGTGAAGATTGTTATCCTGCTCAGATCACGCTGGTGGGGAGCAAGGGGGGGGTGGGAGGATGTGAAATCCAGCAACTGAATGAGGATGACCTTGGTCCGCAAAAAAGCACTTTTGTTAACAAATTTGTAAGTGCCCTCAGTTTCCATTTCCAGACTTTCTCATTCCTCCTGTTCCATCCCTCTGAACTGATCAGTGCTCTGTGTCAGACAGTCTGTGACTCTGCCTGCAGAATGTGTTTCAATCCCTCAGGTGAATCCTGGGGAGGACTTTTCTTCCCCTCCCAGGCCACATAAAATTAAATACAGAGTCTTTCTCTTTCTTAGGACAATATTATCAGCTGTCCTGTTGTTCTTGTAACTTCAGGTGTTTTGCAGGGGGGTTTTGTTAGGTTTTGGTGGGGTTTCATTAATTATTAAACACTACTGGGTTTTCTCTTACTGTCACATGGAGTTTGCTCAGTTGGTTGGGGGAAGAAGCTGCTTAAAAATTAAATGACTGTTGTACCACTGTTGAAATCAGTAGTACAATGTCAGCTTGCAGCACGTGAAAGTCTGCTTCAGGGTTTAAAAAATGTAGTGAGTAATAATTATTTCAAAATAACTCAGTGTCTGTTTCCAGTGGACAAAGTTGGCTTTTTAGAAAAGCTTGAACTGCTCTGAACTAACTACTGTGATAAGAAAGGAAACAACCATTTAAATATTGTTTAAATAATAGCTGTTAAAATGATTTCTATCTGTATCGTATTCCTACTGATAAAACATGTTCATTTTTAATGAAATGCTGTCTAAATACACGAATTTACAGCAAAATATTCCTAATTTTTAGCAATTATTAAGACAAGCACATTTTTGACATTATTAAAGCATCATCAGCAAATTAGTTACCTTATCTGCTCTCTATCTGCATAATCCTTGTACCCCTGCCACCGTGTTTACAAATCCAAATGAATATTATGCAGCTCAGATCTAATTAATTTTGGATTAGCCTGCCAGACACATGTAGTTCTGATCAAAATAATCTGTATTCTCTCTTCTTTTTTTGACCCCTGGAGTATTCTGTTTGTCAGGGGATGTGCTGGAACATGAATATCAACAAGCAGGTTAATCCTTAGGCTGTCACTTTTCCCACATCTTCAACATCCTGTGTTTTTTTGGTAGAAACCTCAGGGATCCAGGTAATGTCAGATAGCAAATCAGCGTCATGTGGAGCTCAGGTGAGATTCATATCTGACTAGACATTTAAGCAATAAAAATAGGCTGCTGAAATGACTTTTCAAAAAGATATGGCCTTCTGTTGTGCTTTTCTTGAAGTGAAAGAGCCAACTTGAAGATATATTTGAAAGGAAAGCTGAGCTGCTATAAATTTCCAAATGGGTCATGAGAAATTTAGATGATGGTGATTGGGTAATTTATGTGGTTTTTATGCATCCTCTGGCAGGGGGATCTGACATCTGGGACTTCTGTTCCATGTTCACGGCACAATCAAAAGACTTAAAAGGAAAAATCAGCTTCTACCTGCCCCCTTGTCAAGATGGGGTTTGGAATAGGATACTCGTCTTTAAAGCCCTGATCGTTTACAGTGTAAAGTGGTTTTTTTTGTCACAAACTTCTTTCTAAAAAATCCTGGTAGACCTTCTCCTTAGCCATGCTCTTTCACAACTAAAAATAAACCTCAAGAACAGAATCCTGTAGGTGTGTGTTCACTCAGTTCAGGGGGCTGGCTTCATGTGATATTCTGCATGTAGATGTAGAGAGAGAAAGAGAGAGATCACAAACATTTGGTGGACTGGAGCCTTCAGATGAAGCTTTTGCCTTGGTTAAGTACAGTAATTCTGCACTTTATGCTGCTTAAATTTGGAGTTGCACTGTGCTTCCTCCCCAGAAATGCAGAGATCTTCCTGCCTATAAGTAGTTTAGTAAGTGGTGCCGCTCAGCAAGTGCAGCACTGGAGAGAAAATTTGTTGCTGGGGACCTGATGCCAACTTTTACCTCTTTCCCAGGACTAATTCAGGATAGCTGTGGCCTAATCATCCATCTGCAGTTACATGGTACTGGAGGTGGGACTGAAAATTTCTGGTTATCTTGATCCAAAATGGATCCTGTTTGTGTGCTCATAGTCAGCCACAAAACGTGAATCCCAATTCAGGAAGTGGAGAAGACAGATTTAGTGACAAAGTGTTCTTCTAAGGCAGGTAGATGCAGACTATAAAGGTAGCTGTTCATTAATTAATCAGTTTGGTGATTAAAGTAAATGAGATTATTTTCTATGTATATTTTTTTCTACAATACTTAGTCTTGAATAAGATGATTTTCTTTACTGGGGGCAGTGGGAAAGAGGGAAGGAATGATCTTTTTTTTTTTTTTTTTTTTTTTAGCTGAGAAAGTGACTGTATATCAAAAGCCTTCAGTTTTTCCTAATGGAAAACTGGCTCTCTCCAAGTTTCCCAGTTCTAATCCTTTCTGTAACTAGTCACCAGAATCTGACACTATTGCTTTGTGCTTTCCAAAGCACTTGAAGAAAAGGAAACAAAATACTAACCAAGGAGTACAGTAGCAATCAGAAATACATAAATATAATATTAAATAAACGGAGACAATAAAACCAGCTGAGCATTATTAATCTGGGCTGATCTAAAAATTTCATAGTAAAAAATAATTTTCGATTATCCACTGTTTTCAATAGTGGAAAATAAGTACTTAGTAAGTAGTCAGGAAGCTTCTGGGGTAGGGAAAAAAATCAATCAGGATGGGTAACATTTAGAAGCCTCTCTATCCTTCAAGTTTTGATGGTGTCAGGGGAAAAATAGCATTTTAAAAGTGAAGATATTGTGCATGCAAATATTCAGTAAATGTGATAATGAATTTACTGTTAACATAAAGTCATCTTCCAAGATGGTCTGCAAAGAAGTTTCCTTGGAAGGCTGTTGCTTAAAACAGGCACTCCATTACTTTTTTTTCTGGAAACATTTATAATCAAAGGGTAGGTGAACGAATGAATATTTTTTTCAGTTGAATGCAGATTAAATCTGGTTGAGTTTTCTTTCTCATTTCCCATCAAACCAGATTCATTATCACTCTGCCATCAGAGTGATATCACTGAGTGCAGATCTCATCCTCTTTGACTTAGGGTCACCCAGTGGGTCACAGGTACCAGGACGAGCTTCCCATCAGGTCATGGAGAGTCCCTTTTCTGTGGCCCTGAGGTGCCAAGTTTCTGGATCAACATCAGTTTTTGTACCATTGTTACACAGAATTTGCTATGACAAGGCAGCTTTATTTAAGTATCACAGAAAACACCACTGAACTGCCTCTCTAATTTGTGCTTCTTTTTAATGAGTTTTTCTGCAAGGCTGGAGACTGATTAAGCTGGTGTTGCAGATACCTTTGATTGGAGATACATGTCGTGGTTTGAGAGCCCTAAAAATTCAATTCCGAGTTCAGGCCTCCCTCCCCAATTTTAACCCGGTGTGAGATGGTTTTTTCAGACAAAACACGAGACTCAA
>JAWWLV010000001.1:3250882-3275345 GCA_035041135.1 Platyrinchus mystaceus
ACATTTAATTTAGGGAGATACTCTGTTTGTGGGACTTGTAAGTCCCCGGCGAGTATCTAACATGTCATACTGTTCTGTTTTCTGTTATTTGCTAATAAATGTATTCTTTAATTATAATTGGGCTATCTTGAGCATCACTACTTAATCTATAACATAACTCAGCTATTATTTAATGGGAAACCTTTGTTTTTGACAGTTGTTATAAACGAAGTTTTGAGACCCTGCAAGACATTTTTGAAAAAGTGGAGCGTGACACTGTCTTTTAGGAGGGGAAGGTCCCCAAAATACCGTAGGAAAACTCAATCCAGCCTTTGCATCCCTTTGACAGCAAGTGCTCTTTTTGAAGAGGCTGCATAAAGATTTGAGAGCCTTTTAGAACCACCAAAGGATGTGACAAAGCACAGTGAAAATGAGATGACCCTAATAGGACTTGCAGGGAAAGGACATCTGAGGGGATCTGATGTGAAAGAGGAAACTGGGGCAGCTGCAGAGGAAACCTCTGTTTGAGAAGGTGGGCAGACCTTCATGAAGAAAAGGAGAAACCTGACCTAGAAATCTTAGGTCTACTGGGCTATGGGAAGGTTTAATTTGTACTTGTGGTCTGTCTTGGAAAAATAACATGAGGCTGCAGGTGCTTTCGTGGTTATTAAGCTTTGCTTCAGAATCCTTCATGTGACCATAAGTTTTTACAGGATGGGTTTTTAAGATGAAATAAATGGGAAAAACATGTCAGGTTGTGTAGCTTACAAAGGGCTTTTTTATTTTCATAATTTTGCTTTTCTCCTGCTCCTGTTCTTCCAGCTAAAATGTGTCTTTCACAGAGTTTCAGTGAGTGTAAGCAGGCTTGAGGTTCCTAATGAAGAAACTTGCCAGCCCCAAACTTGGCATGGATATGCCTGAGGTGGGCAGAATTACACAGTGCAATGTGTTTACCTCCAGGGTAGAAGCAAAAACTTTTGAAATCTAATAAAATTTTAGTTTCAATATCATTTAGGTTGTAGAGCGAGTTTTTCCTGCTTTTTAAAGATTTTAATCTTTTATCTATTTTTTCGTTGATCATTGTTTTAGTATTTTATTTTATTTTTCCTTTAATTATTATTTTATTATTTTTACCTGTATTTCTTGATAACCCTTACTTTTCCCCTTAAATTTTTTTTAAATGCAACATTATTTATTTATAAATAAATATTACCCGGGAGAGTAACCAACAAACCCCAAGCTTTAAACCCCAACCTTTAAACCCCAACCAACCAACCAAAAAACCTCAAATAACCTACAACCAAAAAAACCCCTCCAAAACAAAAGCCCATAGGTTTTCCTTAAATTATTTCTTATATCCTGACTTGTGCTTTTGCCTCTTGGAGTTTCATTTGCACCCTCCTGTCAGACATTTCTACACCCTGATAAGATGCCTCTGAGTGTTTTCAGAGCTCAACAATCCCAGCTGGCCCAGCATCTCCATGTATGTCAGATGCTGCAGTCCCTTGATTATCTTCACAGCCCTTTGCTGGACTCCCTCCAGGAAGCCCATTTCACTTCCACTTCCCACTGTGGCCTCCAGCAACCGGAATTGTGGGACTGAACCAGAAATTAGAGCTGCCATTATCAGCCCTGGTGTCATATTAGTATTAAGTATTAATGTTCAGCATCAGCCCCCCCCCCCCAAGCGAGTTAATACCATACAGATGACCAATATCTTGGAGTTATGACAAGAAAATTCTCCTGTAAGATCAGCACACCTGCTCAGCCCTTCTTGGAGCATAGTTTTCCTCTGGTTTTTTTCCTAAGGTGCTGCAGGTATTGTTTCACACAGTAGGATGTTGGAATAATTCCCAGGGACATCCAAAAATATTGAGTTGCCAAGACCGTGGTTGTGCCTTTGAAAGAAACAAGTGGAAATAGGTTTGACCATTGCCAAGGATTTAAGTGACATTTGATGGGGTGTGGAGTGTGGAGCTCTGTGTTCCAGGCAGCTTTTGGGTTTATGTTTCAAATAAATAATCTTAAAAAAAAACCCAAACAAAACAAAACCAAAAAACAAAGCAAACAAACAAACAAACCCACAAAAGCCCCCAACAACTAAAGAACCCCTAAAACTACAACAAAAAACCCCCAACCAACCAAAAAAAAAAAACCTCCAAAACCCCTCAAAAACAACCAAACAACAACAAAAAAAATCAAATTGAAGGGGAAATGCAGGCACCTCTTGTATGCAAGCTTGTATCTTAGTTAAAATTCATTTTATTTTTTTCACACTTAATGTTCTTTCATTTTAAATGTTAAAATTTCTTTGTCCTTTAAATAGTTTATTTGTCTGTATCTGTCAAATAAGAAGGATGCTGCTTGCTGCCAGGTGGGACATTTTGACAGCTATTTGAGTCAAATATAGTATTCTTGTACTGCATATATTGAGAATAAATTAGGTGTCGCTGGGTTTTATGTTTTTCATGTTTAACAAGAGCTACATAAAGCAAAAATGGGGAAGTCTTCAAGAAATGGTAAATAAATAGGATATTATTATTTGCAAATACCAGGGTATGTTTTAGTTTTAAAGCTTAAATTGAATGGTTTTCAGTGTGCTATTAAATTGTGGGTTACATGGGCTGTTTAATAACTCCACAAAAGGCCTTAATTCAATGAATAGTGAGAGACTGGTGAATAATTTGTTTCTATTCAGTCAGTCCTCTATTAAAATGAGGATGCAACAGAGGAAATGAAGCACTGGCAGCAGGTGGGTGGATATACTTCTCTGAGTTCAACATTAGCTCCTACATATAAATGGAAGTTCCTATCTTACTTCCAAGTATTAAAATGTTCCCACCTGGTTCTATTCAGTTTTGACAAGTGTCTGTAAACCTTTTTTTCTTCCCCAGAACTATGGAGGTGGGAATTTTAAAGAGCAGACAAGCAATCTTTTGAATTTGAAAGGAAATATCAAGTGGGTGTGTTTGTTGTTATGTGAATGTGTGATTTATACCTAAAATAGGAGCCCACACATACAGGCTTTGGTGAGATGGAAGGGCTTTTCAAAGCATTTTGTAGGGATTTCTTGTTTAGCAAGAAATCCATTTACCCTTCTGCATTTCTTCCAGCTGTCTGTAGTACAGTGATTTATGAGAAAGGGTTGTTAAGTTTGATTTAGAGCCATGCTGGATGCTGAAGTACGTTCTCTTTGTAACAGATATTTGCTGTTATCTTTGAGGAGACCTCTGCAATAACGTTTCCACACCCTCCTGTATCTCTTAGAACCTGCTTAATGGCTCTCAAGAAAAAAGGCTCTGATTCCCTTTTGCAGGAGAGGAAAATGAGGTGCAAGAGGCAGCAGGTGGTGCAGGACCCAGAGGAAAATTAGCTGTAAACATGAGGAGAACAATATGTGTAAAAGAGATTAATTTCATATATTGTAGTACACTATTCTGCTCAGGTCTCTCTGTGAAGAAGAAAAGGATGATGAGCAGATATTTGTAATGCAGTGAAAAAATACACCTAGTTTACTATTTAAATGGTCTTGTGTTAAAGGCTAAAGCCATCTAAATTCCAGCTTTAGGGAAACATTAACTTTTCCTCCTTGGAAAATGTACGTTCTCAGAGGACTTGGGCACAGGCTCTGGGTGTGATTGTCAATCTAATGCTGCATCACACCGACAACCATTTGCTTTCTCCTTTCTCAACCCTTTGAGCCCCACAGATAAACTGTGGTAAAATAAGAATTTCCAGTATTTACTTCAGCAAGTTTTACATACATCACAATGGTTATACTAGTTGTTAAATTGGAGATGGAAACAGTGAGGTTGTAGATCATCATTTTCTTTGTTACATCAATTAAATAAGGACCAGTTCTGCTATATTTGTGTTATTATGGTAGCAGAGAGATGAAGTTTTTATTCAATATAGGATTGGTAGAATCTTTACCCACTTATATGACTGTAAGACCTCTAAATCCAATTTCTGTGTTACAATCAGAGCTGTGTCCTCCCCAGGTCTTACTTCTGTTGTCTCAAGCAGGGCTGGAAGGAAAGGACACACTTTGAAAGGAGTCCCCCCACAGCTTTAAAAATTCACCCTTGTAATGAACAAGCAGTGGTGAAATCTGTACTGTTTGGAGCATCTAGACCAAGTTTGGGTGTCCCATAGGAGAGCAGGGAAAGGAGAACAAATTCTAATTCAATCCTGGGTTTATGGGCTGCGAGCAGAAACTGCTGCATGGAATGGTGTGCCTTGTATTCACGAGGGGTGGAATTACAGAGGGATTATTTTCAGTCCTTTAGGCTCTTAAAAACCAGTGGAAGTTGGAGACCCCCTGTAACAGAGAGGAATGAGGTCATTCAGAGTCACGGGGCTCACAAACACCCACAGGGTGAAATCCCAAATAATTACAGAGAGTAAGAGCGAGCTTGCAGTGACTCTGCTTGTGTGGAAATCCTTTGCCTGGATTTGGATGTTTCTCTTGGAACCACTTGACCCCCAGAGGCAGCCTTCAAGAAATAAGTTTGGAACAAAATACATACATTTGGCCTGCTTAGCTGAGTCAGGTGTTTGGATTTGTCACTCCCCTTTCGTATATAAAGTCCGGGCTCAGCTGCTCAGGAGGGTTTGGTGGCCAGACTGAGGAGGTTGGTTATTCTGAGCTACATTTCCTGCCTTGTCTGTTCTGCTGGAGATCTGGTGCTTTTGGCCTGTGTTGTAGCTGTTGTGTTCAGTGTTGTAAACTGCTCGGGGTAAGTACAGGAGGCTCAAACTGTCTGGTGGCTGCTCAGTGAATGAATTTGAACCCAAGAGGCAGCTGAGAGGAAAATGGATAATGTCTCCAGATTCCCACAAGGGAGAAGACACTGAAGCTTAATGACTAAATACTCAATAACTTTGTAGGCCAAGCCCAACAGGGAAAAAAAATGAAATTAATAGTTTTAAACTTTGGTGGGAACTCAAGCAGCCCAGCAGAGTTTTATCTTGCTTTTTGTTTTGGTTTTAAACTAGCTTGAGTAATATAGTACAGTAAGGTTTTCTACCATAGGCAGGGTACGAGTTTTATCCCAATAATAGCCCAGTTGTTACCAAACAAGAAGCAGCAACGTAATAATCCAGGAAAACTTGAAATTATTAAATATCAAAATGGAATTTGTATCCATTTTGTATATTGGAATTTTATATTTTTTCCTCTCACATGAGGTTGTTTTGTGGAGTTCTCCACCCTCTTCAAGGATTGTGCTGTGCTTAAACTGTTTCAAGGAAGATATTTTCTAATTAAAAAGGCTTATATAAAGTGTAGAATTGTTACATGTTTTTGACTGTTCTCCAAGAGAAATATATTTATTTAGGCCAGCCTAACCAGAAAATAACTGATGTGGCTTCCATAAGTTACCCAACTGACTCCAGCATTGGCCAGAGAAGTATTTCAAAATCATAAATAAGATTTAAACACTAGATTATTTGATGTGCTGGAAAGTGTTGATACTTATTTTCCTGCCTTTCACTGAATTTTTTTCAGAAAGTCTTATTTTAATCTTTGCACGCCAGAAAGGGGTGGCTTTCAAATAACCAACACTGGACAGGGCAGCTTTGTTAGCCAAGGTGATGGGTGACACAGCAGTTGCCATGACTTTTACCTAATTAACAGGCATTTTAATTGCCTGTATGTTTGATGTCCAGTCTGCTCTGCTCACATCTTTAGGATTGAGCAGGACAGAACAGTGAGCTTTGAACACAGTCTCTACATACCTGCACCATGGGGAGGTCCTCAGGACCTCAGAGAGCTGAATGCAGCCCGAGCACATCACAGCCAGTGATAAATCCCTCCTACTCACATCTCACCATCAATCCTGAGCCTGAGGTTATGAGATTTACCTCGAGTCTCCTCTTCCAAGAACATACGGTTGAGGACATTGGCATGCTCATCTTTGCAGCTTTGGCCTTTATGTGGGTGGTTTGGGGGGTTATCTAAGGCAGCAGAAAGTTACCTGAATGGCACTTTGTATTACACAAAAAAGGAATCCAGGGGCTGGCATGTTTTGCTCTCTACAACTCCATGAAAGGTGGGGGTTGGTCTCTTCTCCCAGGAACCGGCAGTAGGACAAGAGGGTCTCAAGCTGCACCAGGGGAGGTTTAAGTTGGACATTGGGAAGAAGTTCTTTACAGGGAGAGTGATCAGACACTGGAATGGGCTGCCCAGGGAGGGGGTGGAGTCACCGTCCCTGGAGGTGTTTAAGAAGAGCCTGGACGTGGCATCAGTGCCATGGGGTGTGTGACAAGGTGGTGTTGGGTCACAGGTTGGACTCCATGATCTCAGAGGGCTTTTCCAACCAGCTGATTCTGTGATTCTGTGTGAGAGGCTACCCAGACAGTCATCACTGCCTGCTCTGGGTGCCCTGTGACAGTTCACTGAGAGGGGGGATGCAGCAGTAGCCAAGGCCATGGTAGTGATTTGTGGAGCTCAACATCTGCCTTCACGTCCTTCCCTCCCTCTCTCATATATGGGAATAATAAGTTATGGCTCCCCATTTTGGGCACTAGCCTCAATTATCAAAGTTATGCAGCACAGCCAGAGATAAGGTGCGAACAGGGCTCAGCCTTCACTCCCATTTTAGTGCTGTAAGATCCCGAGCTCTCTGCCAGCTGCCTGACAAATCGGCCCAGTAGGTACATCTTAGTCTGGTGCTCGTTTTGCACGTGTGCAGGAGAAGAGTGCTCCTGCACAGCTTCCACTGGCTCCTCTGAGAACCACCCAGTCAGTCAGAGACAGCTGAGCCTCAGCCTTTTAATAGATCTGTGTGCTGTTAGACCTCAGCACGTTGTTAATACCCACAGGAGAAGGCAACTTTAATTTTCATATTGAACAGTAACGCTCTAAGCCCAACATATTGCTTTGAATCAAAGCAGCCCAAACTTGAAAGCATTTATAAAGTGGAAACAGGTGTAGTCAGCTGTTTAAATACTTCACAAGTTGTTTGACACATTACCACAGTAGTTTGATTCACATTTGAAAGTTAGGCATTTGCATAAGCAGAGTGAGATCATAAATCATTTTGGACAGTGTATTATTGCTGTGCTGGTTCCTGTGGATTGATGGAAACAAGTAGCTGGAACAAAGCAATGCGAGCCTATTCTGAACATATATATATATATATTTATATATATATACCTGTTTATGATTATCATTAAAGCAAAGAAAGTAATAGAAAATAATTTTTCATATTTATTAAAAATCAGATGAGGTTTTTCTCCAACTGCATTATTTTTGTGCTTCTTTTTGGTAAGCTTGGAGTTGCTGAGTTGGAGTGGCTCAAGTGATTGTTTAAATAAAATGTCAATTTGGGCTCCTAAATTCCATGTAAAAGGGAGCTCAGGCATTGTATTTGCAGAAGTGAATTCCAGATGCTACAGAGTGCTCCAGATCATGTGCTGTCTGGTACTTCTTGTTGTCTTTTGAATAATTATTGCATGCCATGACCCCTGATCTTTGTTTCCCTGCAAGTACATACTACTCCATATTTTATGACATGATGCGAAGTAGATGAAAATATTAATCTACTAAAAAAAAGAGTTAATAGAGGAAGAAGAGAGAGAGCCAAGCATTATGTTATACTCTTTTGATGAATGCTCTATATTTCATCTTTATACACTTGAGCCAAGAGAGTAACTCCTCTCTTTGCATAAACATATGGTGGCTTTGTTTTTAGGCAGATTTGTGACAGTAGTGAGTGAGTGGCTTTGCAGGCTCTGACAGTTGTCATATTCATGGGTAGCAGTGCTGCCAAAGATCGTGCATATTAACACAGTTATTCAAATTCCCTGTAGCACCAGAGTATTGCATTCAGAAACTGCTTCTCCCAAAAACTTCACTGTTACTACATTTGTCTGCTCAGGGGGGTTCTGTTCGTTTGTTAGGGGCTTTTCTGCTTGTTATTTTTACAGTTTTCCAAAGCCTTTATTTGGGAGCCAAGATATACAGTAAAAACTGATTGCCTTTGATCCAAAGTAGTCAAAGATACTGGATTTCAGCAACTGGAGTCTTTTTCTGGGAAATAGATCTGTTTGTGTTGTTTAACAATGGGAACTGACTGGTGCATTTTCTCAATAGACAGTAAATATGAGATGCTGTGAAATGGAAAGCAAAAGGAACATCGTCTGTCTTTTGCTTGACAAAGACCATCTGACAGATCCACTCTGGCTTTCTGATAGGTGAAGTAGGCAAGAAAGGGAAAATAATGAAGAAAACAGTCTTGTTTTCTGAAAATAGACTTGTTTTCAACAAGTTGAAATGCTAAGGATTTTATGGAGAAGGGAGAACATAGATAAGGGGCCAAAAAGACCATGGTGTGCTGTGCTAAGAAGCCTTTATTTAAACATATTAAATGAAACCCAGAATGTTTTATTAGACAATTAGTGTTTTATAGCCAATAAAACAGAATCAGGCAATTGAGATCAGATATGAAGGAAGGCAATCTCTCAATTTCTTGAAAACCACCTAAAATTTTAAAAGGAAATTTTGATCCTATGTATCCCATATCCCATTTTTTTCCACAGGACTTGACAATTCAGTGTGGGAGGGGCAATTATCTGCTTCTGATCTCCACGTGTCAAATTTTATTTAAATGTAAATAGCAACCTTTAATTCTTTCTCCAAATTACTTTTGCAATCTCAGAACAACAAAAGGTCTAACTGAAGTAATGTGTACTCTCAAAGCAGAGGATTTTTCTATCAGTTTGACATTTGTGGGAACCAGGTCCAAATCACATGTGTATTACATAATAAACAGAATATTTTTGTATTATATAAATACCATTGAAAATATAATTTAGCTAGTCAGCAGAGAAGCCAAATGTGATACCAAAAGGTGGCAAAAAGTCCTGTTTTTTTCCAGATTATTTTGCTACCAGTGTGATGAGGTTACTACAACCCAAAGCTGACAATGAATCTGTTCAAAGGAAGCAAAGAAAGAGCAGATCTTGTGTTAAATAAATACAATAAGAAGGACCAGTCAGTGACAAAGTTTTAATTTCTGGATGTACTTCCACAAGTCATTCAAGTCCTTGATGTACTTAAAAAGCAGACAACTATTAGTCACTAATCTCACAGAGAAAAGGTGTATCTCTGGGAAAAAAAAAAAAAAAAAAAACCACAACCAAAAAAACCACATTTTATTTTTGATACAGCAAACCACTTAGGCATGTGTTGCATCTTATAATCTGGTGAGCAAAGCTTTGAGGCATTTACTTCAGTTCTCCCAATAGTACTACTTAACAATTAATTCAACAAGCTGTTGAGCAAATCCTGCCTGATCCAGTGAAACACTCAAACCTGTGCAAAGTAATTTGGCGTATTCCTGGTGACACCTGAAAACTCTGGTACAGATTTTTACTGTTCCAGTCTTTTGTCCCAGTCCACTCTTATGCATAAATTTCCTTGGCATCAGGGGGATGGGTTTGCTTTTGTATGAGCTGCAAACTTTGCCCTTAAATATAAAGCTGAGTGATCGCAAAGAATCACAACTGAAGGGGGAACAGCAGGAGAAGTGATGGAGTTTTCATCCCAGGTCAAATTAGAACTGATCTAATGAGTAATAGTTGGGGCAACAGCTAAATTGGGTAAACTCTCCATATTCAGACTGACATGAGACCAGCTCTGCAGTTTTCCTCTTATCATGGCCACATGTGGAGGGTAATGAAGCCACAGGATAAAAGGGAAGAATATTGTTCTCTTAGTTTTCAGTTTCCTGTGTTTACACTTTTTCAATAGTGCATGTTTTTGATATATTGCCCATTTTTCTGATGAGGATTTGGGGTTGAATATAGGGACATACACTAAATTATTGGAATGGAGTGCTTTTGGTAACACTGGATACCTCCAAATCTTACTGTTGCTAAACAAAAGTAACTTTGCTGAATGGAAATTAACTTTATGCTATCAGGATGTTTTAGAGGCCAAAAAAAAACATAAACAGGATCAAAAAAGGATAAGGCAAACCCACAAAGGAGTCAAACTGGATCACAGCTCTAATAGAGTTATAGCTCCATAGATGCTACCTGAAAGGAGTAATGTGTTTGACAGTATAGTATTCCTTCTGAAGGAAAAAGCTCTGTACTCACTTAGAAGCAAATATATTCCTTACTTTAGTTGATGATTTCCCAAACAGTTAAACAAAATAAAGGTCCAGGGATAAAAAAGAAAGTCTGGTTTAGATGTTTCTTCTCTGTAGCCAAAGGCCAAATGTTCTCGTGCTCTTGGGGCCACAGGCAAGTCCTAAGGACCTTTATTGATGACTGTGAATTTCACATTAGAAAATAACTCCTAATTTTCCTTCTAACCAAAAGGATGTAGTGCTTCTAGAGACACAACCAGACAACACATTCATTTATTCCTCCTTGGATGATTTTGTTTCCACCATCAGCCAAATTATAGGTATTTATGTAATACTTTAATCTCTTATTTTTGACCACTTTTTTTCCTATAAATCTATTTCGTGGTAGCTAAAATATATCTGAAAACTTACAATTTTTCATTTACAATCTGGATAATGGGAGTCTGTAATCTGATTCAAGTTGTATGTGTTAAGTGACCCTTACACAGACAGGAATTACAATCGTTAGTCTGTAATTTCTCTGGCAATTATTTTCCATTCTGTGTTAGCTGAGTTGTGAAAGGAAATGGAAGGAAAAGGGAAAGGAAGGGAAGGTTTGGGAGGGAAAGGAAAGGAGGAAGGAAAGGATCCACAAAATTTCAAGGGAAGGTTATGCTTTTTCCAGCAGCCATCAGGAAGGTCATGGTAACAGTGATTTGAGAGGTTATAGACACTCTACATTGGAATTTTAAACACTCAGGAGTCTGATCAAAAAAACAGCTCTTCAAACAACTTAAATTTGATTTTTGAGCCTCTACAAGGACTGTCTTACTATCACAAAAGTTATCCACGATGCTTTGAGGGACAGAGAGAAGGAGAAGGTAGTGGGTCTCTCCAAAGAAATGCTCATAAGCATCTCCAGTTTGTGGGAAGAGTTTTCACTGTTCCTTTGAGAAGTTCAATTATGTGAAGATTACAGAAGTAGCTGCAGGATTTATTCTCAAGTGTCTTTGGTAATAATTCAAAGAGCAATGAGTGAAAAAATAATTTGAAGCCTGACATTAATCTTTGAATTTGTAGAAGAGCAATTGTTAGAAAATTCCCTACTGGTTTATTTTCCCAGTTCAATTCAGAATAGTTTTGAACAGGAGATTATTCAGCACAGAGTCAGTATTTCTGTTCTGTATAGCTGGCAGAAAATATTTCTGTCAAGAGTCAGTTTGGGTCAGTAAATATTTTTCTCCTGCAGTGTTGCAGTATGTTTTTAAGAGGGACAGAGCAAGCTGAAAAGCTGATCTTGGAAAAAGAACTGTTCTATGAAGATGATAACATCAGTTGGCTAATGGATCAAAACCAGAATCTAAAATCAATGGGTATTTTTTTAATACAGTTAAGCTAATTCTGTTCATAACATCTTTTTGACTTTAAAAGCCTGAGAATCTTATATCCAATCTGTGTGTGCTAAAAGCCTCATGAAAGAAACTTGGTTTACAACTAGTTTACTCAGATCAAGATCATCAAATTCTGTCTGTATGGCCTGATCTCATCAGAATTATCCTATTTTAGCTCACTGTCTCTGTGACAATAGCATTCAGATCCAGTGCTTATGAATCTGACCCAAAACTAAACTATATCCTTAGGCAATCTTGGATCATGAACATTAAATCATTTCTAACTGCAAATTATATTTTCTTCATTAATTTCTAGAATTTCCCAAGTTATCAATTACACAAAGCCAAACGTTTAATATTAGAAAAGCCCAATAGATTTGTTTTTTAATTTCTCTAAGCTCTTTATCATTGTTCAGAGATAGTTTATATGATATACAGATGCTTAAAAATCCCAGGAAATCATGAAATTATAAGCATGTTGGGAATCAATCTCCCAAAATTTGCATGAAAGGCAAGGTGGACAATTTGTGAAGACAAGGTTGAAGCAAACGAGGGCTTTACTTTGACCAAAAGGAGCAGCAACAGCTCAGGATAATAAAACCAGGTGTATTTGTCTCTGGTTTTATGGCTTAGAAGAGCCTGTATGAAAGAGCTGTGAGTAAACTTGAACTGATGGATGACTGGGAGTCCTGGAGCATTTGGGGAGAGCTCAGACTGTGTTTGCCAAGGACACTGTTGTCCCCACAGAGTTTGGGACTTTGATCTCTGAACAGCAAGTGGAGAACACTTTAAAAAAAAAATAAATCTCGATATATTTGCTACTTGACATTTCAGCACAAAATTTTAAACAGAAGTGCAGAGTTACTGGTACCTTTGTCCTAACAAAAGGTTTGAACTTCACTGAGCTCATACTGAGAGGACTCAAAGGCGTGTGGCAGACTTTTGGTGCCTTCAGCCTTTGGCTCAGGGATTTGGTGGGATTAGGAAGGTGCTCTTGGCAAATTAAAGGAGGCAAAGCAAAGGCTGCACACTGTCTTCAGTATGCTCTGCCTTTTCATTAGTTTCCAATAAACTTTCCATTTATTTTTGGCAAGTAACTGGTTCTAATTATTCCTCCTTTGGGATGCACAGTGTGCTCAGCACAAGTGGTTTCCATTAGAAGGCATTTTACCAGGAATACCCACCCAGGTGTTGTTTAATAACATACAAGGGATCTTTGCAGGGAACCCTGCAGACCCTCAAATTTGCCAGAGCATTATGGCAACAAATATAAGGAATCTAAATAAAACATCTTGTCACATTTGTGAAAAAGAAGGGGGTTATTCTGGAGTCTTGAGGAAAGTTTGGAAGACTATTTCCATGGTTTTACTGGGGGTAGAGGGGTCAGGTTTGCTGTTTACCTGGTGATTGTAACCACTTATATATACAAATAGTTAGGAATATTTGCATGGATCTTTATATATATATTTATTTTAATGGTAAAATGACATAGACTGGCTTCTGATTTACTCATGCTAAGTCACATTTTACACGACAAATAGTCCTGCTGAAGTGGGAGGGAGGAGGTAGGTTGAATATTGGGGTTTGGAACCTGAACATAAATAAATGTTGACTTTTTTTTTTAATATTTTTTCAAATTTCTTATCTCTGAAGCTTCCTGGGGTAGATTCAAGATGTCCAAAATTAAGATTATTGCTCCTTAGTGTAAATGAAAAGAAAAATCAATTATGTCTAGATATATTTCCCACAACTTTAATGCTTTCAAGATGCTTCATCTCATCCTGAGCTTCACCAAAGCCAGTGGAATCAGGCCAGTGGTAAATACTGTCTGAGATTCCAAGAAGGGAACTTCCTTCACAGAAGATGATTATTTCAATTTTTAATTTAAGCTGCAGTTTTTCAAGACAGAGAGATATTTAGAGAGTCAAAAGCACATCTGGGAATATTTTACAAACTGTAGTATTTTCCCAATGAAAATGTAAAGCTCGTTTTAGGTTACGTCCGAAATTTCATCTTAATTAGGGTTTGCATTCCCTACGTGCAGCCATATTTTATGTTTGTTTTGACATCAGAGACATGCCCTTAATTAAATGTCAGAAAAAGCAAAGGTGATGGAGAAAAATAGTGACATAAAATATGTACATATGAAAATATGTATATGTAAGTGTGTGCAGCGAGTTCCTTCTGCTCTGAGAGTCAGCATTGTGATCATTGTTGAGCTTTTTATAATTCCTAGGCTTTGTTGGGGAAAAACTACCTCAGGAGTTTAATGGATAGGGGAATGAAAGGAACTGAAGAGAATTTTTTTGTACTCAACCTCCAGTAAGCAACTTTTCAGTTTTCATTCTGAAGGTGAACTCTGATCAGTCCTTCTCTTGTGTGTAGTACAAGGTTTACTGGGATATCTTTGGGCTTGTTTGCTTTGAGTTGGGGGGGGGGGGTATTGTTTTTATTTATTATTATTATTATTATTATTATCTTCAGTTAGCTCTTCAAAAGATGCAGTAGCTGTGACGTGAGTTCTTGTTCTGTCTTGAGATACACAGTGGTCCAAAGTTCACAGGTACAACCACTCCATTTCCTCAGCTATAGTTAAATTTGATTTAAAAGGCAGAAATGGGAGCAATAATTGCCCCTTTTTAACCATACGTTGGATGTGGTTTATATTAATGGTAAATGTGACAGGGTAGGACAGGCAGTAGTCAATGATTAGTCATCTCTTTACTTCCTTGCATAAAATGACTCCCAGCACATGTGGAAATTGTGTGTGTCTCTCCTGAAGTCAGTTCTAAATCGCTCCTGTTGTCCTGCACAGGGACCACTGAACACAGCAAGGGTCATGTGGAGGGAGCCAAACCCATTTGCTGAGAACTGGGTCAGAAGACAATCAGCCCACTGGACTTTCTCACACTTTTTCATGTCTGACTTCTTGCTTATCCTCATATTGCCAACAGCTATTGGCCCAGGTTGTGTTCTAGCATACGAATAGTGTTATTTTCCATGTGCTCTGGCATTATACACCCCTCTGACAGCAAATCCACCCCCTCCTCCCCAGGCAGACATACAGAGATATACTTGTTTTCTTACACCAGCTTTCAGAACAGAGGAACTTATATTCCCTCTTGGAGAGGGAAAACTTGTCCCATCATGTTATCGTCTGTTGAGTTATTTAATACTCCACACATTTACTTTGTGACATTAATCACTGAATCTTGATGATCCACAGATTTTTAAGGTAGGAAAAATATCCTGCTGGAGTCAAACCATAGGCTTGTTCTGTCTGGGTCTGTATCCTGAAAAGGGAGACAGTCAAGTCACTGCAGCGTATCGAATAATCTGATATTTAGAATGCAAAAATCACAACAGACATCTTATTCAGCACCAGATAAAATCTGAGTGAAAAATTAAATTTCAGAACGTGGTCCTGCTTCAAACCCTTGTCGATGATGTGCCCAGATAGCTGAGGAACTGCTTCCCTCTACAGGACCCTGCCTGACCATGACAGCTATGGAATAATAAAAATTCCAGCTGTGAAATGGAAACCAACAGTCAGCAGGGACTGAACCTTCTCACAGATGGTTTGAGCAGTGGTGTTTGCTCCTGGAATGTATTAGGGATACCATCAGGTCCACTGGAAAAGAAAATGGTCTCCTTTAATTGACTAAACTTTCTCTCAAGTAAATAAACTTCATTGGGGAGGGGAGAAGCACAGAGTAGGTGCTGTGTGTCAACTGCTTTTGCAAATAGTTTTGCCTCATCTGAAGTGAAATCATGTCTTACTCTATGCTTACATCGAGTTCATCACAACTTATTTAAATATTTATTTATTTAAATTGCTATCATTTAAAATACTTATTAAAATTTGACCTCCGTGTTGTACATAAAGACTGTAGAAATAGTTGAGGTTTTTTCCCTCTGTGCTTCCAGGGAAGAATATTTGTTGTACACAAATTGCACTGGTCTTTTGCAACTCTCTTGTATTCTTTAGGTGGCTGTCACAGAGTAAATCTCTGCTGTCACCTACGTGTGAAAATACGTTTGAGGAACCAATCTGTAGCTTTCAAAACTCATCCTCTCAAAGAACATTTGCTCAGCTCCTCACACTCCCTTCCTTGCCTGTAGATGGAATTAAACTTTAAGAGCATTGTATTAAGAAAAGGATATAAGTTTTCTCTTAGGAAAAAATAGCGTATTGATTTTTAAAATGGAGATAATCTGGATGTCATTGGTGTGTGAAAAAAAGCTGTTTTGTCTGTAAACTTCATAGTCCTTTGCCATAAAGCAGCGAGGGCATTAAAAGAGATGGATGTAGAAAATAACTTTAGTTTAAATGACTGATGGTAAACTCTAGCTTAGTTGAAACATCAAAAATTAATAAATAGCAGAGCACCCTGTTGAGAAAGGCAAACTTTAGTAGGCTAAATGATGTGAAGTTTAGATTAATATTTGACAATCCAAGATTGGGTTGAGCCAGAATGTCTTTTGTTACCCCAGTGTTGTGATCCACATGAGTTTGTGGGGCTGTCTCCAAAATCATAAATCCAAAATCACTGGATGTAAAGTAAGAGTTGCTGAAGTCTAACCTGGCTAGAGTTTCCATATTAAAATAAGTCAGAAAAGGCTTTTTGGCCATATAAATAAATAAAAAACGGGAGATACTGTAATGCTCCAGTGTCATCAGAAGCTTTGATTTGGATGCGGTATTAAAAAAATAAATAAATTTTGCCCTGACTTTCCCCCAGTCCCCCAAAATAAAGGAGGCAATTGGCTTCAGTAAACTGAACAACCTCTGTCCCAGGAGAGGAAAACAATTAACAAAGGAAGATGTAAACCTGGTAAAAAAGACTATGTTGAGACACCCAGCAGGTTTCCTATCTGGAAAACAGAAAATATAATACCTACATTTAAAATGGAGAGAGAAAATGATCCAAGTATTTATATACATCTGTAGTATTGGAGGATCAAAAAAACCCCACACTGAAGTAACAAAGAGACACACTGAAATACATATAAAATGTCTTTGGTTATAACACAGCTGTAGATCAAAACAAATTAATCATTCTGATAATTCATACAGATATACATATCCTCTGTCTAGAACAGCACATCAGGCTGACATTCATAAATTTCAGCCATGAAAACTAGGAAAAAAAATGGAAAAGGCATGTTTAATAGGAGAATTGCAAGACTTTATTTTAAATGAATCATAAACAGATGATATAATGACAGGCATTGATGAAAAGGGGATTACAGTGCAGATTAGAGGTGAACTCTCTGGATTAATTTCAGGATTAATCTTGTTTGCTGTTTTGACAGGAGCTATTCTTGCTGTCTATGACTTTATTTGCTTTAAAACCATAAGGGAAAAAGCCTTTTAAGGGTGAAAGATCAATGCACAAAAAGGAATGGACAAAAACTCTCCATAATTATCCTTTGAAATCCTTTGACTGAAAGCTGTAAAAGCAGCTAAATGATGCAATACCTTCCAGTAGAAGTAATGAGACCAAAACTGAGATATATTACTGCTAAAATAAATAGTGGTCTAGACTTGATGATCTTTTAATGTCTAATCTACTAATTTGTTTTCGTGAAGTACAGAGTTTCTTTTAATATAAATAGACTGAAAGAAGAATTTAAACTGTATACATTGAAAGCAAAACCAAAAAAAATAAAAACAGTAAGGATACAGGAAAATATCAAATAATCAATCCTCAACAACACCTCTGTCCTGTGTAATAATATGGGTGGTATCCTATTAGGGGAGAAAATCGAGTCTGTAATTACAGACTGTATCATAATGCAAATATTATCAGGGGGGCTGAGTCGACATTTCAAAGGGTAACTGCAATCCAGATATTTTGCTTTTACTTTTAATGCTGTAATAGTAGGTTTGGTTTGTTGGGTTTTTTTTACACAGAACACCAAGCACGTGCTTTGATCAAACACTAAATAATAACCCAGTTTGAAAGGATTAATTCAAGGATTATGCATCCAAAGCATAGAAGTAGAAATGCTATAACTTCCAATATAACTTCCACTATTCTTTCTTATTTTTTTTACCTTCTTTTCACAACCTGGCAAATATTAGCTTTCTAAATCAAAAATCACCAAGCAAGTTTCCAAGCATTTTTTTTCCATCTGTCCACACTCATAGAATTCCAGGAAACAGAGAGGCTGGTACAGCTGCTGGTAGCACCTTGAAAACGCTGAAATCTCTTTGAGCAGCACAGAAAGATCTTGGTCCATAAGCTTTCCACAGGAAAAAAAAACAATTAGTGCAAAAGTTTCAACTCCTTTTAAAGGCAAAAGTGGCAGAAAAAGTTTTTAGGCCCTGAGGGCGGGTATAGAAAATAACCAGTTCAATACAAATTAAAAAATGCCTGGTTTTGTGGTCTAGATGTTGAAAGAAAGCTGGGCAAGAAACACCCTACAATAAAAGGATTAATATTAATTTCTGGGGTTTATCCTAGCATGGATTTTTATGCTGATGGAGCCCGTTAGTGGCAGAAATTATGGTGCAGCAAAGTCGTCTCCAGTAAATTTCAAACAGGAGAAATAATCAGTAAGTACTTGTCCCCCATTAAATCACAAAAAATAGAGAAAATATGAGCTTCAGAAATCATAATCTCAATACTTCTATCATGTTTTCTCATACATATGGTAATAGTTATTATGGGATTGTTTGGTTTGGTGTTTTTTGGGTTTTTTTTCAATTCTGCCTTCAAAAAAATATTACAGACCCTGAAAGTATTTGCAGATTACAGACACCAGTTTGTCCTATTGGATTTCCAAATTGTCATTTAACTACATTAATTTCACTTGGACTTTAAAAGTTGTCCATAATTGTCTCTGACAGCCACTTCCCAGAAAATCTCCTGCAGTTAAAAGCTGAATAAAATTGCACTTTTCAGTTTAAAAGTTTGAATTTATGTTGTTTTCTTGATGGAAAGTCAGCAGAACAAACAAATCTTGGAAGGGTGCTCTTCACATATGTAGGAAATAAATCAGATTATGAGTGCTACAGAAACAGGAATGTATTTGGTGCAGTGACAACTTCACAAAATCATCAGCTTCTCAGTAATTCTCTGAGGGACATAATTTTATGTTAAAATTTGTACAACAATGACAAACAAACAGTTTTGTGTTCCTTGACTGGTCCCCCTGGTGTCCCCAGGGTTTTTACATCATAAAAATTAATTTAGCAATGCCTCCCCTGTTTTGCCACTTTTTTATTGCATTGTGAGCTTGGCAACTCTTTTAATTAAAAAGGGGGGGGGGGGGAGTGCATCCCTAATTTTTCAGTTTTAATCCCAACACAGGTCCATTATCCCAGACCAAAAGAAAACAAATGTTTCCTATCAGAAATTATGTTTTTAAAGACAACAAGGAAAATGCTTGTTCTACCTAAAGAAAACATACAGAATAATCAGTTCAAGACATATTTTTGGGGCAGGCCCTTTAATTTTCATTTTCATTTTCACTTTGCATGCTCCTAACTTTTATAAGCCGGTATCCTCTGTGTACCTGCTATTGGACATACAGGAGTCTGTCAAAAACAAATGCTGGAACATCATGACATTGTATCCCCTTCCTTGATTTATCAGCAAAACTATCTGTGCCTTGAAGGTCCCAAGTCCAGAAATGTGGTTTTAAAGGGAATTAAATGTGGAGTGATGCATAAAAGCTGGGAGTGCCTTAGAAAGGTGGACTTTGTCACAGTATGTGATTCCATAGGGATTTTCTTTGCTACTGAAGCCAGCTGATGGATTTCAGAGTTTGCTGACTTTTAAACTGTGTCAGGACTTGACAGGGGCTGTTCTGGGATGCTACGAGCTGGAAATATCCCTCTTTAGAAAAACCCTCCAGAACTGTGCATGGAAGTTAAAGGTGGAGTTGGGATGGGAGAGTCAATTGCTGAAACTGTTGTCACTGGATAAAAAAAAATAAAAATAAAAATAGGGCAGGGAAAGGCACAAAAATCCCCAAAGCATCAAGTCATGTATTGAGTCACTGTGATGACAAGCTCAGAGATAACACAGATATGCAAGGCAGAACTGGTTTGTATTTTCCCATTAAGCTTTTGGTCTCTTCCAAGCCATTCCCCTCAATGCAGATTAAGGTTAATTTATTGAAAGGGTTGATTGAAATGGTTACCAAACACATGGGGAACTTCAGCCAGAGCTTATCCCACGACTAAGTCATGTGAAGGTTCCTCTGCTGAATAGCACATTTCATGCTATAGATAAATTTAGATAAGGTATTGGGAAGAAATTCTTTACTGGGAGGGCTGTAAGACACTGGAACAGGTTGTCCACAGGAGCTGTGCATGTCCAATCCCTGGAAGTGTTCAAGGCCACGTTGGATGGAGCTTTGAGCAAGCTGGTCTAGGGGAAAGTGTTCCTGCCTGTGATAGTGAGGATGGATCTTTAGAATCATTCCATGATTCCATCTGTTCTCCTGATGAGAGTTTCTCTTCTATCTTGCTATCTACTAATGAAGCTCATTACTATAATATTCACCTTTGGCATTGCCTTTAGATTCGCTGTGTCCTTGGCACAGCAGGATGAAACTGCCTGGTGGATGCTACAAGCACAGGACAAATATACAGCTTAAAACACCCCATACAGCAGAGGAAACTTAACATGACTCAGACTTTGGCTAACAGTGTGTTTTTAAGCCTTATAAGCAGAGGAATTTATGTTTAAAACAGGAAAGTTTATGGATATCATTTGCTCTCTAAAGCGACTTAGTAAAAATATCTTGAGCTCATCAGAAGCAGAAAAAATACATGGTTAAACTTTAAAAAAAAAATAGAAAAAAATCAGCTTCAGGGGAGTTTATTTCTGTAGTTGCTTTTCAGTGGATCCAGAAACAGCAGGGCAAGAACAGCCACATGGCACAGGACACTGTGCTGAGTTTAAAGCAGTGACTGTGAGAGAGGGTAAGAGCTGGTCCACCATGTGCAAGCCTAGAACCCTTTTAACTTAAGGCAATTCACTAACTTAGTCCTCCAGCGTAGTAATTTGCAATATTGTTTCCTTTTTTAAAAAAGCTGAAGTGGTTGTGGATGAATGAAATGAGCAATTCCTGGGAGAATTCTCTAGTATTTTCCATGTAGAGTTAGAAATGTAAATATGTTTGGAATGGGTTCCACGGACCAGGATTTAGAGGTGTGAGGGATGTGCTTTAGCCTGTTCATAAATCTGAAACAGTAAAAAAATAAAAAAAACTGAATAAATAACACAGGCATAAGTGTTTAGTTCGGGATTTTCACTCTTACTGGTTGCAGAAATCGCTGGTAGAGCAATTTCTTCTTCTGGAAGAGCAGGAGAGAACAGCAAACTCTTTTCATCAGGCAGCAGATGGCAACTTTGGACCGGCTCTGATCAGGCTGGCTGGGATTAGAGATGAGTCCCATCCCCTTCCAAGTGAGCACAATGCTGGGCTGAACTGGGAGCTGGACCATGTCTAAACATTGTGTCTGGACTCAAGAGAGCAGCAGAGTTTTGCTGTACCTGATCCAAGGGCTTGACTTGAGCCAAGTCCTAATTAGGGCTAGCAACTTAAAGAAAGAATACTCTGTATGCTGCCATCAGTAGCTCTGTGTTACCTGTCTCCTCTGCTGATATTTTAGAAAAGATAACCTGTCTCCAGGGCACAGATGGTCTCTGGGGGCTGCTCAAAGCACTCTGTTTTAACACCTGAAAAGGGAAAAAATTGCTGTCGGATTTGGTAACCTGTCTCCATTTCTTATAACCAGCTGGAATTCAGGAGACACTTGGCTATGAACACTTTCTTGATAAGTAAAAGTAAGGTAACCTCTGAAGGAATCAGCATCTTTTAAGCAGTTTGCAAGTCAGGAGCACCTTGCTCTTTCCCAACATAGTGTGCAGATGAAAAGAGGCAGTAAGTTAAAAATTAACTTCGCAACGGCAAAAAAGGCAAAGTCTGGGAAACAATTTTGAAGACAGTTTTTAATGTGGATGACAAAAACCAGAGGAGCCTCTCTAATTGGTTTTCTGAGCCCCTCGTTCTCAGACTGGCTGATTGGGAGTTGTGCTGCCTAATGTTACTTCCCACTCTGTAATCCCTTGCTGTGCAGGGAGGGGGAGAAAGCGCTGTGGGACTGCAGTAAAGGCAGCCCTGTTTTCTGCTCCCTGACACCCCACTTGCTCCTGTGAAAATAGCTGAAGTTTATTAAATAGATCTAGTGTCTGCATCTCACTGTAGATCGTCCTGCTTAATGTGAGTCTCTGCTGTGGAGCTGAGCTCAGCTGTAAAAGGATCTCAGCACCTCATTCTTTTCAGAGTTCATCCTGCCAAAGCCACACACGAGGAACAGAGGGGATGTTCTCCCTGGCAGGCAAAGTGGAAAGAGGCACAGGAGGGCCAAGTCCATGCATCACACCTGTCCTTACATCAATCCACCCTGATGCAGGTGCGTCACCCCCTTTTTTATTTCTAGAAACTGTTGTTTTATAGAAAAATCCCTGTTTTATTCCGTGCACGTGCTCATAATTTTACTACATGCTGAGCTCAGGGAACAAGGACATCTGAAGTTCTGGACTGTCTATGCTACATGCCTTTGGATGTACTTTGTACTCAGGGCAGGTCTCAGTCCTGCTCCACCACAGAGCTGTGCTTCCCTGCCTGCCCTGGGAGGAGAATGCTGCCTGCACCAGCTCCCTGTCCCCTCCTGTGCTGCTGAAATCCTTCTGGGTGAAGCTGAAGGGCAGGAACAAAGCTTCCCCTCCCTCACTGTGTCCAGAGGGAAGATATACCCCATAGGGCTGTGGGTGCCCATGAGGGCAAAAGGACAATGTCATGTTTACTGCAAATTTATGGATTATTATATTGAAAGTGTGACATAGCAAAGGACTTAGAATGCTTCAGGCTGCTTTAACATCTTGTTAACATGCCATCCTAATTCCACTCCTTTGCTTCACAGACAAGTACCACTTTATTAGCCACAAATCTATTATCTCCTCATTTGAAGGGCTCTGAATAGGCTTACAGCAACATTCTGCTTTTGTAATACAAGTCTTTTCACATTGGTTAAAAAATACTTTAAGAAATGAAAAATAAAATTCAACAGTGACAGACATTCCAGTTGTTCCTTTCATCCTCCCAGTGTGAGCCAGCAGGTGCAACTTGACAGTCTTTAAACAAACCTTCCCCCTGCTTTGTGGCTGAATAAAGGCTTTGACAAATACTTATCCTTTGATATGATGTGTACTTGACAAAATTCACAGGGAGATCTGAACTGCTGCTTTGAAGCAAATACTTATTAGAACACTGGAGTGCTAAAGTGCACTGTGATTTGGCTCGGTTGCTAGTAAGACATCAAGTAAAATGTGCCCATTATGTCAATTCAAAGCCAAGTCTAAACACTGACTTCTGAGAAATCTGAAGAGAATTTGTGGCTGTGCTGCTCCCCTGCTTTATTGCTTACCTAATTTGCATTTCCTTCTCTGTCTGTCAGTTCCCCTCTGCATTTCGAGCTGAGCTGTTGGTGAATCATCTGGAATTCATTAAATATTTTCCATTACTTTATTTTACTTTCCGCTTTCAAACCTTCTCCTCCTCTCCCCCTCTGCCCCAAAATGCAATGCACTTCCAGCTAAACAGGAGAGGGGGTGCTGACCTGTTTCCCTTCCACAGCCTCAGGGTTGTGCCAGATTTGTGCTGGATCTTTGCAGGGACCCAGTGAGGAATATTTAGTCTAGAATATCTGGAAAGGTGCCACGAAGAGTGGACCAGCAGTGAGGACAGAAAGGCACAGATTGTTGCCCAGGAAAGGTTTGTAGGTGAAATGAAACTAATGCGTCTCTTTCTGCCCCAGAAAAGCAAACAAACAAAAAAACCCCACCAATGTTTAGAACACCTTTCATCCCTTCTCTCTAGTTATATCTTGAAAATTACTGTGACATTTTAGAGTGCATTGCAACAGCATCTTTCTTTCCTGCATGTTACTAACCCCCTCAGCCTGCTCATAGCTGTGTGTGTGTGAGCAAGGAGCCCCAGACATGATTCCCCAAGTCTGGAGAGCACTCAAAAAATGCCTGACCTGCCTCTTCCACAGCAGATGGCAGGTAATGTCTTCCTGGTAGAGGATGTCACTCTGATCCTAACAAGCTGTCTAATTTAGGAGGGGTTTTTCAAGACACAGCTTCTGAAAGCTTAGGAAATGCAAGTTCAAATTTGAAATTTAGGGTAAATTTTAAATAATATAAATGACTACCAAAACAGCCTGCCTAGACATGTAGTTTATTCACTCTATGTTGACATATTGATAGAAGGACTTATTAAATAACTTTCTCACAGATTTTCTGTGGTCTAATAAGAGATCATCATTTTGAAATGAGACTCTCTTGGTGTGGTTATTGTTGCCTGAGGTGATGAATTCCCAGCGTTAGAGTAGGCAACCTTTACAGTTCATCCTGGCCTTAAAACATGAGAGGCATTTTTCCATCCCAGCCCTTCTGGATAGATGAAAAACAACCTCTGGGTTGCAGTAGCAGTTCATTACCGAGGTGAAGTGAGAGACCGTGGTGCTCAGCAGGACGGGGTGTGCTCAGTGGTCAACCCCTGGCAGGCTGCAGACCTGCAGGGCACGTCTCAACATCCACCACCTGCAAGCAGAAAGCCTTTCTCCCAGCTCAGGCTGAATCGATGAATGCATAAAATATCAGCAAGCAAGGAAGGAGAAAGGTGCTCAAGTTTGTTTGGTTTGGTTTTTGTTTTTTCCTGCTGTCACAGGAAAAGTGCTTGGAGTTCTTGATTTGTTGAAATGTTTGAGGGGGAAGTGACACGCATTTCTTTTTCTGAAAACCGGTGTGTAAACAGAGAGAACGTTATGTTTTGTCTTGAATTTGCGTGTTACATCTTAAATACTACACCTTGCAGCACGTGTAAAGGCATACATAAATCGTCAAATCGTGGCCAGTCTTCGCAAATGAAGATTTGGGAAAGGTCTTTTTACCTTTCAAGCCTGTGCAATGGATTTTTTAGGTG
>JAWWLV010000001.1:3275445-3305487 GCA_035041135.1 Platyrinchus mystaceus
TGGCAGTGAGGTCCTCAGGACGTAGGTTTGTTTCGAGTGACCTTCTCTTAGACGGATGGCCTTAGGGGCTGACGAGCACCATCTAGCCCGGGGGAGTGTCCCTGAAGCAGGATCGGGAATCGAACCTGCGACCTCGGTGCTGAGAGCGCAGCGTGTTAACCGCTAGACCACCAGGGGTCCCCATACATAAATACACAGGAAAAAAATAATCCACTTGCAAGACTGGCTGCCCTGGAGAATGGTTTTGGAGGGCACTTGCAAGTAACCCTGGGCAAGGAGTACAGAGGGCTTTTCACGCCTAGACTTTATGGGGATTGGGCTGTTAGACGTGGGATTGGACTTGCCTCGGGTATAGTGAGGTCTGTCTGCTCAGCTTCAAGTGGAATTAAATTGCAGTTTGAGAAGCTGTTTTGGGAGGGGGTTGTGGCTCTCAGGTAATCCTGCTGTGGGGTGATGCAGAGAGAGCAGTACAGACTCGAGTTCGTAAACGGGATTTGTCTTTCTGGTTTTCCACCCAGACCACTCCAGCGATTAAATCTCTGAGAAGCAATGAGGGTTATATCCCTTAGAAGCAATGAGGGTTACATCCCTGAGAAGCAATGAGGGTTACACGCCTGAAAGCATATCAGCTGTCAGCAAGCGCTGCCCTCCGACACTGCAGAGGGCAAGTGCCAGTCCTGTCCTATGGTTTCAGGAAGGACTGGCTAAGCTGTCAAGGTTTGTTAACCTCTTGGCACCAAAACAGTAAACTACACATGTTCAGCAAGAAACCACAAGCACTTTGCCTTTTTGCCTTATCTCAGCAGGATGGGAGTGCTGAGCAAGGGACCTCGGCGAGATGTGTGTGTGTGGACCTTATCTCAGCGAGCAGGAGTGCTGAGCCAACAGCGAGGGGATGGCTTTGGCACCAGACTAACGAGCCAGGCTTCGCTGATGCAAAGGGCTCTCAGATTTCGGCTCCTGGACACGGGGCCAGAGCAGCGGAGCCGCTGAGGCTGTAATATATCACAGCACCTCATGGCTCGGCATCACCTCATGGCTCGGCATCACCTCGTCGAGCCGTGCTAATCACCCCAGGGGCTCAGCCCGCTGCTTAGCAGAGGACCTATTAATTAGCGGTGCTAAGCCAGGAACAGCAGAGAGTCCTGCAAAATTCATACGGGTGTCAGCCCTGAACGAGCTTTGCCTCTATTAAACAGATTAATGGTTGTAGCATAGGAAGTGAAAACCTGCTGTTCCATCTCCCGGCTTGCAGCCCTCAGTCTTTCATGTGGCAGTGTAAGAGCTGTCATCCCTTTGTCAGAGGCTAAAGGAGGCTGCTCTGGCCTTTTGTATATACTTTTCTTTTGCAGACAACCTCTCCTTAGTGCATCTCAAATTGATGCAGCTTCTGAATTCACACGAGACAGAGCCATAGCACAGGATCTAGGAGGAAAGAGTGCACGAGGCTAAATCTAGAAGCCCTTAGAGAAATTCACTGTCAGATTGGAGTAAAGGGGGGAAAAAAAGGGCTGGCTTTTCCAGGTTTGAGGAGGTTTTTTTACATATGAGACTCTTTTTTTTCCTAAATGGGAAACACTGGAAAAGGGTAGGGAAAAAAACCCCAAACTTAAACTTAATTATGTTTCTCAAACTAGTTATTTGTAAAGTAAAATGTTATTTCATCTTCTCCAATAGAAACCAGGGAATTAGGGAAGGTGACTGCTTTTCCTCCTATTTTCCACAGGTTTCATTCACTGCCTGTGTCTAGTAAGTGTTTCTACGAGTCTGGGATGCTCACAGGCTACCAATATTTGATTAGCATTTAGTGCTGCACTCTTCTCTCTGCAAATTAAAAACTATGCAATTTCCATAGTGACCTAAACAAGATAAGAATCAGCTGATTTAAGTGAAGATAAACAGGCAGCAACAGTAGATATTTTAAATTACTTTGGGGGTTTGTTGTTTGGGTTTTTTATGTTGGATTGATGGTTGGTTTTGGTTTGGTTTTTTTTTTTCTCTCAAGGTGTATTTGTAAGTAATAGACTGTAATCCTCACTTGAAAGATCTCTGGCAATGACTGGGCAGTCAGATCCTGGTGTGAAACTGGTTTGGATGCTTTTTAATGCCGGTGCTTCAGAGTAGTAAATGGCCAGGGAAGGATGTTCTTCATTACCTTCCATCCTGCAGTGGTGCCACTGTCCCATCACTGGGACAAACCCACTGCAGCAAGAGACCCTGGATTTACTACAGAAAAGACATCCAGCACTAAAAAATCCTGCTCTTTCACAAAGTTCCTTGAGCTCTGCTTTTAAAACTGGCTTTGTTTAGACAATGATAAGTAGATATAGCCGTCTTCCTGTTTTGTTTGTGGTTTTGTTTTTTAATTAGGGGCCGGGAGAGTGTGCTCAGAGATGTGGTGTGGGCAAGGAGTGATGAGGTTTTGGTAGGTAAGCAGATGGTTTTATGCAATCTGACATTTAAATTGCAGTCTATAACATGTTTGCACAGCGCTCAGATCAATGGATATCCCTTTACAAATAGGAAAATCGTGATTAACATCTGATTGTTTGAACAGATGGAGCTTCACAGGTAAAAAAACACATGTTCTGTGTTAGTTTTGTGAAGATCAACCACAGGTAAAGAACCTCAGCTTAGGGGTTGTTCCTCTAAAATACTGGCACTGTGCTCCCCTTTTTTAGGGTGGTGCCTTGAGCTTGTGATGAATGGGACAGTCCTAAGCCACAGAAAAACCCTGAACTGTCCATGGGAATTCTCTGGCTTTTAAGGACAATATTTCTTGCAGTTTCTAAAGTGTTTTGCTTTAAAGTGAAGGTGAGGGGAAGGAACCAGTTCCAGACTCCCATCCTTCCAGTATTTACAGTCACTGACAGGCTCTTCCTGCTGTGGGTTCTTCCACATTTCCTTCTACATTAGCTGAAGTTTTAGGGTCTGAGCACTGGGGCTGAGTCTCCTCTGCCAACCATCCTGTTCCCTATTGCTGTTGAGGTGAGAGTTGAACCCTGCATTTAGAGCCCCTCCTCGAGATTCTGGCCCCATTAATCCAGGTGTGCTAAACTAGTATAACTAGTCCAGATACCAGTCCCAAAGTTACCTGGTGGGATAACCAGCTCACAGAGATGCTCAGGCTGTTCATGTCACTACAGCAGACATGTGTCTGTTCCAGGTGATTCTCTGCCCTGTACCATGTTGAATAAGGCAATTTTTTGCCACACCACCAACAAAGAAATGGCAAAATGTACTGTAATAGTTCATATAATTTTTTTATTCTGATACATCTATTCTATGGGAGATTCTATATGGTGTGGATAATAAGACAAATTAGGTATTCCAGCTGCAAAAACACAGAGAATGATGTGCAGTTCAGCTGCAAAAACACGGAATTCGTGTGACATTACGTTCAACCCTCTTCCCCCGAGAGGTCTCCCCTCCTAGGTCAGTGTGGAAACGACAGCCATTGCCAACACAATGTAGTCCATTAGCCGGGCAATCGGGATACCTGCTTTTCTGCAGTCGGGGTTGTGTGTGAGAGAGAGAGAGAGTAAAAATATATAAACTTTTAAAACATATTTAGTTCACACTGAAGAGGCAATTTCACAGCTTAGAACGTTTAACAAGGCTCTTTCCTTTTGGGTCTCTTTCAAATTGAAGTGTATATTTCATTTGGGTTTGTTTATTTCTGTAATTGTCATCACCATCTTCATCTTTCATCCTAGTAGATGTTCACTAAATGCTCCCAGTAAGAGAAGTTCATTGATCCATCCATAATTTTCCAGGTGTGTATATAAAACTGTGAATTACACACTTGCACCACGTAGAGGGTGAGCAGTGAGTTAAAACTCCTGTGAGAACCTCATGGATTTCCTTTTCTTGCTATTCCTGCTGCTGGTATCTGGCTGCATGGAATGTCCTGGCTCTGCATGTTCCTATCCTGGTACCAAATGTGGCTGGATGCTTTAACAACTGTTTAAAAATGTGAGCTCATAAATGACAGGTAAATCCATGAATTGCCTAGTTTGAGGTTTATGAGTTTTTAAAGTCTTATTATATAATAATAAAAGCAGCTTGAAGGGTGCAGACTCAGAAAGTGTCAGCTGGTAGGATTAGGAAAAAAGCCCTTTTACAGCAAATCTGCTGAAAAGAACAACTGAGATTTTGTGTAGTCTAAATTTTCCCTAATCCAATACATCCTGTATTCTATTCAAACCATCACTTCACAGTGAGATTCTCAGCCAGTGTGCATAATTTGTTTACTAATGCAAATTGAACAGTTCAGGCAACAGCTTTTATTTAAGAAAAATTTGAAAAAAAAACCCAAACAAAAAACCCAACCAATCAACCAAACAAAAAACCCCCTCCTGCAGGAAAACTCAAGGTCTCTGTTGAATAACTTGTACTTTCTGTCCTGGTGTTTCTTACATGCACATCAACCAATTGCCTGCTCTGAGGCAAAGCCCTGAGTTTCATCCTGACCTGTGCCTGCTTGCCTGTGGTTCTTGTTCTGACCATCCAAACTCCTTGGTATCTTTTGATCTAAGCAGTGGGGGTTTTTTAAGGTGCTCTGTACTCACAGCTCCAATTTACCGCAGCTGCACAGCAGCCAGGAAATCAAAAAACCATTTTAGTAATATTCTGGAATTAGCATTGTACCGACAGGGATAATGGAGAAGCCATGGCCACAGGAACTGCACAGGCCAAGCTATGGCCTGTTTTTCTGGATCCTGTGAGGATGATGGTCACAGGCTGAAGATGAGCTGTCCTTCAGGGAAACTTTGAGAGAATTGTGGAGGTCTTTTCCAACCTAAATGATTCTGTGATTTCGTGGTGTGCCATTGCACTGCCTTTGTCCATAGTGATCAGTGATATTTTATGGCCTAAAGTCAGTGTAATTAGGGAAAATCCAAAACCAGATGAGATGCAAAACAGGTATGCAAACGGGTCCACCATGATTTTGGTTATGGACCATGTGCCAGTGGGACAGGCCAAGTGCAGGGGGTTGTGGTCCATTCTGAAATTCAAATTTTCAAGAAGCCCAGACCACAGAGACTGATTGGATTCTGAAACTTGGAAGGGTGAGAGAAGTTGATGTCTTACTGAATCTGGTATATCTGTTAGCTGTAAACATTGAGGTGAAAAGGGTGCTAAGAGGATAAAAATGGTGTGAAGAATTGTCCTCTCCTCAATGATGGACGTGGGAACTTGATGCAGCATTGATGAGATCTGATCTGTAAGCAAAGACGTTTCAGATAGGAGAAGAACCACTGGTTAAACCACCTTGCAGAGCCTATAGTTCAATTTGGGGCTCTGCTGGGGTTTGTGCTTTTTGTGTTTGGGTTTTTGTGTTTGGTTGGTTTTTTTTTTTCATTTCCCAGCTTAAAGTGATTCTCTTGCAGCTGCAATAGTTAATGAAGTGCTGAAAATGGAGTTGTTATTCACACTGGGGGGAAAAAGCCTTCCCTCTGCTGGCTCCCCACAGGCTCCAGGAGTCACTGGGATGGGGCACAGAGGAGGACTTGGCTGTTGGCTCAGGCAGCACAGCCTGATGAGCAAAGCTTGGGAGTTTCATAAACAAACATCTAGGCAGCTGCATCCCACCCAGGCTGGTGATGGGAGGACAAACTGTGAGGTGTGGCAGGAGATCTCCTCAGTTCCTGTGCTCCTGGCTTTCCTCTGCAGCAAGTGGAACTGCAGGCATCCTCCTACAGACAAAAAAGACTTTCAGTTTAGGATAAAGCCCTTTTTCTTATATGTTTGTCAACCAGGGTGTTGATGTTTTGTCTTCTTTTGGTTTATTTCACTTTAATCACAGACATAGACATTTTCCCAAATAAATAGACATGTAAGACATTTGCCAGCATATTTACTTTTCCTGTGTGAAACTAGTTATTTCTTTAGCAGATGTCTTGGTTGTGCAGCCCTTTCCTGCAAAGATCATGTTCTCAGAATGAAAAAAACCAAAAAAGTTCAAAACCTAGAATGATAGCAAACATATAAGTGTAGCTGAACAATTAATTGAAATAATAAATGACTCACTTAGGCAAAACCCTGAGTGAATCTGAATCCTGGAATTCCTGTGCTGTGTAAAGAGCTCTGATAATGTTTATTTAAGTGTGAAGCTTTCTCTGCAAGGAAATGGGTAAAAAGGGACCTCAGATGTTCAAAGCTAAGGTCCTGCAGAAGAACTCCCAAACCTCAGGGCCATGCCCTTAATTTGTGTATACCATTGGTTACAGCTTAATCAGAGATCTGTCCCTCAATGCTTGTTCACATTTTTTGGTCTTATTGAGCTTGCAAAAATTGATCTTAGTTTGATTTTAGTCTGTAGGAGCTTCTGTCCCTTCGAGCTTTAATGACAGATAAAGGTAATAGTAGATAAACCTGACTCAGACAGTGACTGCCTGGTTTTGATCCCATCTCAAAACTAAAAGGAAAGAGATGTATCTAAGCACAGAAAAAACTATCAAAGCAGTTAAAGATATAAAATTTTTATTAAATATACTTATTTAAAATTAAATCAAAACTGCCTGTCTCGTATTCTTGAAGGAGAAACCATTAACCAAAGGCACTTTCTGGCTGTGGCAACCAGTGGAGATCAGCTCTTTTATTTGCCAATCCCTTCTGCAGTGTTTATGTGAGCTGAGTAATGACAACGATTTTCTTCAACACGTGTGTTTCCAGTATGTGTGAGATAAATTTTTCCAAACAAATGAAACGAGAAGACATCTCCAAAATATGCAAATGAGGTATAACATCACACTTCCAGCCTGCTCCAGGGACAGCTTGTCAATAGAATTGCTTCTCTCTCAGCAGTGTCTGGTGGAGCTGCAGACAGAAAATCCCAGAGAAATGTCAGTGATGCCTAAAATAACAATAAAGTCATTTTCAAGTGATTTTCAGAGGAGGTATCTGCTCCTCCTGTGGCATGACAATAAAGCTGTCAGAGATCTGAGCAGGCAGTTGGCCCCAGAGCACAGTTCTTCTGCCCTGTGAGTTTGCATAAGGCAGATACAGAAGTTGTAGCGCAATTGTCTCTGAGAATGTTAGAGCCGAGATGGTCTGTGTGTTCATCAGAGGCTGAGCAACAGAGGAAGAACTAAATGTAGGGAGAAATTCAACTTGCCACTGAAATTTCCAACTCAGTCGTGGTTTGGACCACCCTCTGTGGGATAACTTGTCCCCACGACACACTGGGATATCACTGGAGTTGTTGTGGAGGCTGAGGGGCATAACATCGTCTGGGCTTGGGGACTGTGCACTAAAATGCTTTGCAACAGTGCTGATAACTTCAGCATATCAGTTTATTCCAGTGGGAGCTGGGTGAGCCCAGGTAGAGCCCTTAGACCTGTGAAAGCAACTCAGTTTCTCTCCTGTCAGTTCGTCCTTGGTACCTCTGTCTAACTGTCCTTCAAAATCATGTTGATCCAGAACACTGCAGAAAGCAGCAATGGCTGTGGTTTGATTTTGGGTTTTCTTGGTTTGGTTTTCCCCCTCTGCTTTTATCAGGGATGATCTTTCTTTCATCTGCTAGTTGTGGAAGTGTCAGTGGGAACGGACCACCACAGAGGCACTGTGAAATGGCTCCAATCTGGTGATAATTCAGGATAATTCAGTACCAGGTTCTGGCTGGTTATAATGACTCCCAGGGAGCTTCTCAGTCTGGTTTAAATCCAACCCCTGTTTAATAATGTCCACAAGACGACGCTGCTGCCCATCAGAAGGTTTGCAAAAACTGCACTGGTATTGCAGCCCAGTTTATCAGAATGCAGGACACTGGGAATATGTATCCCAAAAACCTTTTCCCTGTGCAGAGGGCTGACTCTGTCTGCTTGAGTGCTTCTGGTTTCCTTGTTATGTGGCACTATGCATAGTTACTCCAAATTGCTGCATGTCTGGAGTGTCTACTTTGGTATTGTTTGACAGGACAAAATATGTGGGGTTTTTTAAAAAAAAAAAGAAAAGAGGAAGGAAAAAGCCTGTGAAAATTAATTTTATGCTTACACCAGTACAAAAGTCACTCACAGGCACTACTGGTGCTGCTTTGCAGTGCTGGAACAACTTGAGCCCTTAAATTCAGAGCCTTGAAAGACACACAGCAAATGTTAACCAAACTGCTTTCCCCTCTGCCTCCAGGGCATTGGTTTTAAACACCTAAGCTCCACTAGCCTTTGAATTTCCCTTTTTAGGCAGGAAGTTTGTTAGAGAGGAAATGCACATGCTGCAGGAAAGGAGAGGCCTCCAGTAGTGTCCAAGTCAGCATTTACGTGACTTAGGTTCATTTTGAGAAGAATAATTTATGGTGGTGGGAATAAATAATACTGGTGAGTTCTAACTGTCCAAACATGATGCATAATACCCTGGGGAAAACTTCCTCTGCTGTGTGTTAATGACTGATTGTTGGCTGTTGTGTTATGAGCGTCTGTAACGAGTAAATCATCTGAAAATAACTAATGTGCTCAGGTTTGCTTAAGCAGCACTTGTCAAACTGCACCTTCAATCCAATTTGAGACATGGGTTCAGTTTACTGCTACAGTCAGTGTGGTCTCTTTTCCTGCATTTAAAATATCAGTGATTCAGTGGGATTTGCATTGCACAGAACGGCCATTGTATCAGTGTCTCTTCCTGGGGAAATAAATACACTGAGAATCAGGTAGGTGCCTGGATCACCTGGGAAAATCATCCACCCACTAATTTTAAGAGCAACAGCAAAAATGTATTGCCTTGTGAATTCAGTTTGTGTGTGGAGAAACATTTTCAAGCCATTCTCAGTCTCACCATGTTGGCTGCTCCTCCTGCTGCATCCAGGGCGAGTAACTCTGCCTTTTTTCCTCTTTCTTATTGCAGCTTTACTGAAATGGCTTTTTCTATTATTTCTTTAATCATCCAAGAGAAGAGTAATCTGTGCTTCTCTCCCTGTCTAACATTGGATCTTGAGAGAGAACCTTGAAACTTTTTCATGAAGGGAAACTATCTAAAATGCTGCTATTCTTTTCAACTTCATCTCATCTCTTCGTTATTGCCAGCAAGAGACCTTTCTAGAGGTAAAGATTTCTTCTCTATCTCTTGCAAAGTAAATAAAATTATTGGGCAGGAAGGAAGTCTTGGTCCTTTTAATTCCAAGTTTTTGACAAGGATACAATTACTTAAATGAGATTTAGGGGTTTTTATTTCTTTCAACTAACCGAGAGTGCAGGTTTGGGTTTTTAATTGCTTGATGTGAACAATAGTTCTTAATTGGATTAAGAACACAAAGCCAACCAAAAATCTCACTGGGGTATTATAATGGCTATGGGTCACCACTGATTTGAAGTCAGTCTTGAAATACTGACATAGATTTCAAAGGTTTCATCTCTTATTTTCAGTCCATTGAACCTGCCAGTTCCACTGCTCAGCATTCATCTTATCAAATCAGCTCCTCTGAATTTTTTTTTCTCTTTTTCTTTCTTTTGCATGTCTTCATGGGAAGGTGAACCCATCCAGTCTGAAACTACACCACTGACAGTGGACAGGTGGTTGTATCACTGAACACAGTTTTATTTTGCTTTAATTCCTCACAAAATATTTGCATTGTTTTTAAGTAGGTTAAAAGACGGCTCAGTTCTGATTACTTTGGATCCAATGCACTCATCTGAATTTGGTATTCAGTGAGCAATTCTCCATCTCAGTCATCTGCATAGCTTCTTACCATCTGGCATCACTATGGCTACTACTGGCCCAGTGCAGTTTCCATGGTAGTCAATGGAAATTTTTGAGGCTGACTTCACAGAGCAGGAGAGAAAATATGTCAATCCAGAAAAGGTACTAAGAGAGCTCACATTTTTCTTTGCATTGCCTTATTTATGTAGTAGGGAAAATGTAGTCCCTCCTGAAAAAAGGGGAACCACTGCCTCTGGATTCATCCAATATTTGTAAAGGGATGGAGAACTGTAAAACGAGGCTTTTCAAGCCTCTGGTGCCATCCTTGAGAAAAGAGCTGTGGGATGAGAGCAAATATAAGGTAGGGGGAAAATCAGCCAACACAGCACCATATTCACAGATCTGGAAACAGATCTTTGCTCTTGCATAGAAAGATCCCTCCAAATCCTTCCATGGTTCAGTTTGTTTTAACAAAGGTATGTGTGTGTTTGATGTCTGATTAATGCAAGTCCTCCGTTGTTGCTGTAGCTTTTTTAGGAATCAGAGAATTAAAAGGTCACGTTGAGCAAGGTTCTTAAATTAGTTGAATTACCGTAATCAAGGGCAGAATTTGGCCTGGTATCTTGATTTTATTGATGTCATCTGCTTCATGTGTCTCTAATACAATGGAAATATGAGAGTCCTTTTGACCCTCTTGTGAGTGAGGCCAGAGCCTCACCAGGAGAAAGAGAGCTACAGCATTTCAAAGTGATTTTCATGAAGACTTTCTAACTATTATGTTTTTCCCCTCTCTTCAGTGCATTCTTTTCCTGTGTATTAAAAATCACTTTCCCTCCTCTGGAGGGATTTTCTCTATCCCATGCCCTCTATACTCCCAACTTCCATGACCCTCTTTTTACCTTTCTTTTCACACGGTACACAACTTGGGTTGTTTTCAAACAAATCTGAACTTTTGCTTTGTTCTGATTTTATTTGTGGCCTGAAAAACAAAGCACATTAACTTGAAACAGACACTGAATTGCCTATGGGGGTAACTTGCAAAGTACTGATGCTTGGAAAGTTCCCAAAAGAAAACAAAGCCCAGCAGTCTTGCCTTGTTTGTGGAGCTGATGGAGATCATTGACTCCTAAACCTTTGCCATCTCCTTCCAAACAGCCCCCTAAAATAACAAATACATGGGCTATGTCAAACAGTTACGGTCTCCTGAATCACGAACCAGACATGAGAGTGACATTTGGGCTGTTCCTGCACGTAAACATGGGTAGCTCAGTTTTGGGGCAGCCCTGTCACGCACAGCTAAGCTGAGCTGTTGACTTTCACTGAGGATCTCGCCTGATATCCCGTAGTGAACAATCAAAGTGATGGATCTGGGAAGCAAAGAAAAGAGTAAAAAAGTTGCAAGTTAAATATTTGTGTAAAAAGAAGAGAATTCACACGGGGAGATCCTGTAGTATGGATGCTTTTTAAATGATGGCCTGGAATAAAGCAATTGCTCACTCAAAATTAAAAATCTGATAGTGAAATTTCACTCCATTGCTGAAGAAGTTGAAGTTTTTACACATATCATAGAAAAAAATGTCATTCTTCATTGATGCCATGCTGAACATATAGTCGCAAAGTTTAAGCAAGGAAAACTTTGCAGCCTTAAGGGAGATCCCACAAAGAAGCAGAGAAGGAAGAGGGCATCGCTAAATACAACTTTGTCCAAAGATACAAAGGTGGGAGTTATTTTCCTGCTCCAATTCCTATGTTGGCTTTCCTTAGCCTTCCTTCTTCCCCTCTCCATTTTACATTCCTAAGTTTTGGAAACAATAAATTCAACTATATAGCCGTAAACACCCATCTAATGAAAACAGCACGTAACAGGCATGCTAATAGAATCTATCACTCACCTGTTGTACACAATTGGTGAGTTTGGTAAGAAATAGGGCACCGAAAACCTTATTCCTCTCCCTCTCTAGCAGCAGCATGGATCTCTGGGTTGACTCCAAAGCAGGCAATGGAGTTACTCTCCTGTAAACTCTGATGGGAGACACCAGCCCTGAGAATTTCCTCTCACAGCACTCCCTCTTCCACTGCCTTATGCAAATGTATTTCGTGCCTTCACTGCTCTCAGCATTTCTTTTTTTTTTCAGGCCCCATTTATACAGAATTACTGAAGTCATCTAAGTAATAACTCGAAAGAAAATAGGCTCGTTCACTGAAATATTTTGAAATTGCAGTTGGCCCTTGAAAAAGAGAGTGAAAGCAGGGACAAGTAACAGATGGTGGCAGTGACTAATCTGTCAGCCTATTATTTTACCACATGGGGGTCTATGCCACAGATTTTCATGCTGGAAACAAAAGAGAAATTAATCATTGTATGACAATTTATGGGTTAAGTCTATTTAACTACAGTAAAATTCTATAAATTTATGTATCAAATTCCAATCAAACTTTGTAAGGTTTTTCTACAAGAGAAACACACAAAATGTGTCTGTTCTATTTCTCCACCAAATGTGTCCTTAAAATGCTCTCAAGGTGAGATCATTTCTCCACTGGCAAACCAGAACTAAGGCACTAAACTTGTAGTTAACTTTCCTGCTAGTTATCTTCACTCTTGTTAACTGTGCTGAGGAGAAGGACCAGCTCCAAAACACTCCTGTCTCTGCCTGACTATGGAGTGTGTTCCAGAACCCACACAAGCATAACATGGTTTGTTTCCTTCATTCCATCTTTGCAGAATTTTCTTTGATATTTTTTTCTTTGATATTTGATTTGCACATTTTTCTGTGTGTGCATAGTAGGAATGAAATATGCACAATTTGATGATATATTTCATGCATGAAGTGCTGACAAAATTAATGTAGGGATCTATCACAATTGAGAGTGCTCAGTGAGCACATCTTCTTAAAACTACCATGCCTCTGTTTAGCCCTTCCCTACAGACAGGCAGAAAACTAAAATTACCTGAACAGAGGGAAATTTAAGAGAAAGCTGAAAGAATAAAAATAAAATTAAAAAAAGTAAATTAATCACTCCTTATAAAATCATTGTTCAAATTAACCTGATGTTGTGGTTAGTGTTTAAAATAGCCATGGCTACACCCTCTTTTCATTTCACTTTCTTTTAACACTGACCCCTGTGTAACCCAGTGTGTTTGATCAGATTGTGTGTTACCAATCAAGGTGTAGACAGGCGTCTGACACTGTCCTTCAAATCAAGGAGTGCAAGTGAGTTGAACCATAAAATGGCTCCAATTAAAATACTTTGGGACAGAAGCTCTAAGATTATTTGGAAGAGTTTTTTAGTGTTTCCTTTCTTTTTTTTTTTTCTTTCCCCTTGCATCCCCCAGATTAATGTTCTTGTCATTTGGCATTTCTTGAGCCTCTGTGTTACCTTTAATCTCTTTTCAAATACCAGTAAAAATTTTACTCTGTAAATTCAGGTAGAGATGTAAGTATTTAGTATGCTGTGATCATAAAGAAGCTCTAATCTTGACAAACAAACATGAAATACAAGCTTTAGTTTCAATTTAAGAAGGAAACTATTGTAGCTAGACATCACCTTTTTAGTACTTATCATTTTTTTATGGACAGTCATGTTTAACTGATTGAAAACAAGATATCACACAGAAAGTCTGATCTGCTGATCATACTGGTGGTGTTTTTCATTTCCCAGTGGGACACTCAAATGTTACTGCAAATCTTTTCCTCATATTTTTTTTTAAGGACTTGATCATACAAAACAGGACTTCACAAAGTGTCTACACTGAACCTGCCTCCTGGTTCCTGGAGAGGAGTGAGGAAGGAAGGAAGGAATGTGTTCACTCAACACAGAGTTATATTTTGCTCACATTTCAGTTCAAGCCTTCCTATTGTGTTTGTGAAATGTAGTGAAAAGGCAAAAGCTGAAATTACAGTCTTACTATCCAAATAGGCTGATTCAGGGTTTATATGCAGCTAATTGCTTACTGTTTAACCTGCTTTTACCTACATCCCTATATGCAGCCTGTTTCAGTCTCTAAGTGCCTTCGAGTCAGTTGGGGAATATTGATTTGTTCCTCAGCCCAGAAGGGTGCTCAATTGTTGGGTCAGCTGTTAAGAATGGGAAAATAGTCATTAGCACCAGGCAGCTTGCCTTCTTCCATTTGATCAGATTACAAATGATTAATCAAAACTAAGGACTCCTTAGAAGCAGGCAGCTCCTCATGTTTGAGGAGAGCCCACACTGTCTAACTCAATACATGCCTTTTGGGAAGTACCATTTGTCTTTATTATGTTTTATTTATCCAGTAGCAGCCCCTGAATGAATTAACTTATACTCTGCTTTAACCAGTGCCATCAGAGCTTGTAGTTCAAACAGGAACACACAGCCCCTATATTATTTAGGCAAATAAAGTTTATTATTTCACATTTATAGAGCCTTGGTTCTCTGTGCCTTGTAATCACAGAGGTCTTTTACTAGCACTAGCAGGAAATGAACTCACACCCACTTCTAATGGAATCCAGATTACAGATTGAACATGGAATTACAGCTTCTGCAGCTCCAGAAGAATTACTGTGACTTTCATCCTGTTACATTACAGTGTATTTGAAAGCCATTATGGACAGTCTGGCAGCTGCTAGAAATCAGTGTATCGCTCTCAAATCCAAATGAGCTTCACTTGTTAACAGCTTGCTGAGGATTTGGCCTCTTCTGCTTCCTGCAGAGCAAGACATTTGATGTGCTCCATGATTTTGGAGCACATCCTGCTGATGGTTTCAAATGTGGGTCCCTGAGTTGCTCAGTCCATTTGAAACTCTCAGCTCCTGAATCAAAAAGAAATAAAGGAAACTAATGTACCAGGTTGTATTTGTTCAGCACTGCCAAAGTAGAATAATCACATTTCCAGTAACTGAAGTTGCCCTGGATGGACAGTAGTGACATTTAGAATTCAATGTGATGATTCTCTTCATTTACCTCACTGAGTCCTGTTAGTAGCACCTTGGACCTCAAACTTTTGTTCTTTAATAGTCAAAAGCTGCAAAAAAGCAACATAAGGGAAAAAAAGCCAATTAATCTTTCAAGGCAATGATTCAGAGTAAAAATAGCTTTCATCTATCTGGCTGTTGTGTTAATGTAAAAATCTAATTTTCTAACTTTAAATTCATTCTGAATCCTACCTCTTCAAGCTCTGTAAAGTTTCTGTTGGTGACCTCTACTTCTTGCATAATTACTGTTAATAAAACGCTTGAAGAAATGTTAATAAAAATCTTGAAACGCCTCATTGAATTGGAAAGCTATTTAAATACTTGCTATCAAGCCCAAAGTTTGAAACTCCCTTAGTCTTTTCTGTACTTGGACGAGTCTTCAGTGGAGCTGTCTTGCTTTGAATGGTTTTGTGCAGGGTTGGATGAGTGGAGGAGGCAGCCCAGAAGATTTTCTTTTCCAGGCTGAAACTGGAGCAAATTGGGCTTCTGTGGAGGATTAAGGTTTGAGTCCTTGATCTGTATCTGAAAGCTTTTCCTGGAACTGATTCCCAGCTTCTCAAGAGGTGGACTGGTAGAGAATATACCCCTTTTCAAAGAAATGAAAAATCAGGAGTGACCAGAGAAGCAAAAACTCCTTATTTCGAAAGAAAAAGGTACCTCAGGAAGGAGGAGCTGAGGAACTTGTTTTTGTTCAACTGTGTGTTCAGACAAGGCTGGCAGGGATAGAGGAGAGACTCCCATTTAACTGAGTCCTTTAATTGTCTGAAATGATTCAGACAAAAAAATATGAACACTTAAAAGGAAGGCTGATGACATCTCTGAGGACTTTGCCCTAAGCCCAAAGATGCCCCACCTTGGTGAGGGAACAGAAAAAAATGAGCCCATTTTATGGATCCTCAGCCTTAAACCTCACAGGTCATCTGTAGATGATAGTTCCTTTTTGCTAGCTTTGATATAGTGCATTATACTATTCTATGTTATACAGTAATCTATTAGCAGTTTTTAGCTTTTATGCTGTGTGGTAAATAATTCTGATTGAGATCTTTTGTCTGTTCCTTTATCATAATAAATAATTCATTTTATATTAATTTTCCATCATTAAAACCTGCGGGGCAATGTGGTTCAATCACACCTTATAATTCCTTGAATTTAAACCACTGACAAAATTTGAAGCTAAGAAAGGATTTAACTTGACCTTAAACTCCTTTCTGGAAAAGAAATACATTTTTGCCCTCTGTGGATTTTGAAATACATGAGCTTTACATATCATGAAGGGGGGTGGGCAAATTAAAAAAGCTGAGCAATTATTAATTTTAAGTCTACTCTTTAACATATCTCAGGTATTCTGAGGCTTGATATATAGTTGGGGGGTTTTAAAATGTTTTGAGGTGATGGTGACACATCTTTGAAACTCCTGTTACATCCCCTGTGGAAACAGGAAGACATGAAAGGGTCAGATCCCACCCTTTGCATGTTTTATGTATCTGGAGCCATATTGTGGAAGTAAAAGGAACTACTGCTGCTAAACAGGAGGTGTTCTGGCCTCTGGATTTGGGGGAGAGTTTCTGATCTCACATTTCCTTTATGTCAGCTCATGTAACCATAATTACCAGGCACCAGTTCCTCTTATCCCAGTCCCCTATCTGACATCTGTACAGGACTCTGAAATCCCAGACATGTTGGTGTGAATCTCTGCAAGTACTCTGGTTGTGGGAATTCATTTTTTTTTTGTTATTTGGGGGATTTATTTCTCTTTTTTTCTGATCAGGTGCACAGCACACGCCTGGTTCCCACAACTGAGAGGAAGCAGGTTCTTGCTTTTCACTCTCCTGGGCAGTAATTACAATTTGTCAGGAATGAAGCTGGTTTTGTAACTCAACCTTTCCCCATAGCACAATTGTGTAACACCTATACAAATATTTGTTCCTATTAAATGCTTGGGGAAAAAAAAAAAAAAAAAAACAAACAAAAAAACCCCCAACTAACATTTTAGTGGAGGCCAGAATTGGCCTAAAGTAGTCACAGGAACAAACCCTTTTATTTCCCCTGTCCTTGAACATTGTACAACATTCATTGAAATATTCAGTAAGACTTCCATTGACTCCTGTAGGAATAATTCCAGATCCTAAATATTTATAGTTCCTCGTGGATGTTGTATCAACATTCATAATCTATTTATGGTACAACGAGTTTGTCATCATTGCCCAAGTATAAATCTTGGGCCATCAACACATTGTTGATTGGGCACATGATTGTGCTCCTCCAATCATGGATTTCTGATTACAAGTTTGATAAAAGAATTTAAGTAATTTTTTCTGATCAGCTTGGTACTGAATCTTCTTCTTTATACCATCTTTTATACTGTGTCAAACAGTTGCGAAGGAGAGGATAACATGACAGATAAATCTGTGGTGGTTACCACTTTCTGGGTCTTTTTTAAGTCCTTAAGGAGGAGCATTTAGAACAGAACAAAAGCTGTGAAAACTGGTAGTTGCCACCCAGGGTTTCTGGTGGTTGTTGAATAGTTTTAGTATTATTCAAATCCACAGCAGATAGAAAATCCACAGAGATAGAAAATAGGATTGCAGTGCAAGTAACTATGGCTTTTTTTCACATTTTCTTTTAAATTTCATTTGGAAGGAAAAAAGGCCAGGATAAGAAATATTTTAGGAGATATTTTTGATTGAATATTCACAGCCTACTGGTGGAAAATTATGGGATTATTAAAATATCTGTTTCTCTCACATGGAAATAAGACCATCAGATGTCTGTACTCATCATGAAGCAATGCAAATGAAATGACTGTCAACTATTTACAAAGTGAGGGCTCTTATTGAATCTGTCACCCTTACTAATTCCCTCCATATTCCCTCAGGATGCCCCCACAAAACAGGCAGAAGTATAAACTCAAAAACATGAAAAAAAAAAGGTTCATGAAGACTGGGATTTTAGTCCATGCTTTGACTGGACTGTAGGAACTATTTGAAAAGCTGCATTTTGGTTATTTGCATTTTGATATTTCAAAATAATCCAGTTAAGCGGGAAAAAAATCTTACTCTTTTTTTTTTTTTTTTTTTTTTTTGGAGCACCTGCTCATTTGTATGAACTTTTTTATTTTTGGAGAGTGTCTCCTTTTCTTTTCCCCATGTAGAATGGAAAGTAATGTTAGCTTCCCAGATTAAGTGATAAAAGTGTTCTCTTTCCCTGTGCCCCACTCATCCTATGATCTTCTAGATCCCTGTAGGAATCTGACTGGCAGGGTGTTCACACCTCAAGTCAGGGCACACAGAAAACAGTTTTAGTGTAGTCTGCATCTTTTTTTTTTTTTGCAGACCTAACACCTTTTCATGGCAAGCAAAATCCCTAGTGATAAGTGTTTTTTGCTTGGCTCAGGAATCAAAAACAAAAGAGAAGAGTTATCCAGTGGCGGAGCAAACAAATTTCTTGATGTTGGGAGGAAATTTCCATTAGGAAATTTTGAAGGAAATGAGAGCCATAAAGCCAAACCTGGGAAGAGCACTCCAGGAAAGCTTTGTCATGTGGGAGGTACCAGGGGACCTTAAAGATCATCCAGTTCCATCCCCTGCCACAGGCAGGGACACCTTTCACTAGACCCTGTCCAAACTGGCCTTGAACACTTCCAGGGATGGGGCATCTACAAACTCTACAGGCATCCTGTGCCAGGGCCTCACCAGCCTCACAGTGAAGAATTTCTTCCTATCATCCAATCTAAACCTACTCTCTTTCAGCCTGAAGCCATTTCACCTTGTCCTGTCCCTCACATGATCCTTCATCTGCTCTGTTTCAGGACCAAAGTTTGCCCATTGGCTTCCAAGCAAAATAAAACCGAGATTCACTTTAGGTTTGTAATTTTACAGTGCAGCAGGAACTTTATGCTTTTGTGTCAGAAGAGGCCTGGAGGTAATGGTGTGTTAAATTGTTCCTCTGAAGCACTTTTGGTCTGTAAGAGTCACATGAAGCCACGATGAGTCTGCACACACAGAGCCTACAGAAACAGGAGGAAATCAGATACTCAGAGCTGGGTTTTGGTTAACACTAACTGCAAAAAAAAGTGGCTAAAAATAACAGCATTCTCAAGCACTCACAACTCAAAAGCTGGTCACTAAAATCTAGGGAATCAAAACCAAATCAGAATTTTAAAAATTAAATAAAAAGAAGATGCTATCAATTTGAATTCCAGGTATTAAGCAGTACATTTCCAAGTCTATTCAACAGCCTTGAGGGTGATATGGCAAATATGTATTTTACTGTGTTTTGATAATTTCTGCAGAAGAGAGTTATCTGTTGAACTCTATCCAGGTCCTTGGTGGAAAACCTCTTGAGTTTTGTCTACATTTCACTTCTGCATTCATTGACCAGCTTGCTTCTGAATAAAACAGGTGATTAGAATTTGCAGGTATGTTGGTTACTGGTGATTTTACGTTGCTGAGAAGCCACACTTTTGACAGTTATAAACAGGTGCCTCTGTAACACATTTGGTTGTGCTCAAAAAGTGGAAATGCTTTTTCTAGATTAAAATAACAATAGTAAAGCCATAGCTTTGCTGTGAATAGTAAAACTTATGCATTCACAATCAGGAAAAAAACTAATATCAAGCTATTCATATGTTCATTCAATAGCAATATTTTCTACTTAAATCAGTGAGTTAACTGCACTCTGGTGCACATGTTGAGCAGAAATGAAGTTGGACTGAGGATGTTAAACCTGTGATTATTCATCAAGCACAACTTTCACCTGGAGTTACAGGACCAAATTCAATGGGTCTGCAGACAAAGCTTGCACAATGTGAGAAATATTGTTTTTCCATCCTCTGGGTGTGAAAAAAGAGGTCAGATGTTCCATATAATAATCTCTGAATGCAAAATTTTAACTTCTGAAAATTTTTGTGCTGTAGTAATTTAAAAGATAGATAGATAGATACATATGAGCTTCCAAATTGCAAGTGACTGTGGTCCCTCAGTTAACTACAATCTCATTTAAAGCTTGGCTGTGTGCAGAAAAACCAAACCATAAAATATTTTAAAAAATGAAATAACTGCCCCCATCTAATGTTTGAAGGTTGTTATAGTGATTGGCAATGCTTTGCAATAACCTGTGTGCCTCTCTGCCTTTTCAGTAATAAATGAATTGCATAAATGATAGAAACTACCATAACCTGATGAGTTCATTATGGAATTACATCTTTAACTCACGTGCAAAACTAATCATAAGAAGAATGCTCGTGCTGAAGCTGCTTGAAAAGAATGGTAACTTAAAAACCTTTTTTTTTTTAAATCCATTGATACTTTCTTCTATATGAACTCCTTGCTAGAAGACATAAAAAAAAAATCTTTAAAAATCAAGTTACACAGGCAACAAGACCAGAATGTGCACAGAAATCTAAGTTTTGATTTATTTCTTTTTAATTAGTGAGTGCTTTGTGGCTTTGTGTAGTACAGTGAAACAAACCACGTTTGCCAGTGTTTCCCCACTTAATGTAGGAAATTCCATGTTCTGAAGCATTTAAATCAATCTAATTGCCTTTGACATGTCTACTGCTTTTCTTTTTTTTTTTTTTTTTCCTTCAGGATCTATTCCTCTTTTTGGTACCTGGTTCTTCCCTGTTCTTTCTCTGTTCTCTCTGGCCTTCATACGACCTTTCTTACTGTTTTCAATTTTCTTTCCTTTTCATCAATGAGATTTCAATGGAAAATGTTGTTTAAATCACGAATTTAACTCCACTGCACAATGAAGGACCAGATACCACAAGGTTCTGGGCATGTCTGCCTTACAGACACGGAGCAGTGATGATGTAGATGTCCACAGTAGCTGTGAACTGCTTGGGTAACAACACAGGTTTAGACACCACATGGGGCACCATGAACTAATGCAACCAACTCCTGCAGCACTGGTGCACAATGAAACCTGCAAACACTTCTTTGGTGGGAGGTAATTTTGAGGATGCCTGTTTAGATCAGGATCCTGAGACTGGGGAAGATCACTGCTGGAGAAAAAAGCAAAATCTGCTCTGTCTGGTGCACAGGTATTTGTCAGCCTTTAGGCACGAGTTGTCTTTCTACTCCCTCTAAATCCTGAAGCAGCTTTCCTTGGCCTCCCTTCAGACCAGGCTGCCTGTGCTGGAAGAGCTTTTGGTTATGATCTGGATTCACACCTTGTGGAGATTAATTAAGTGAGGAATGGATACCCAAGACATTTATAATTAAGGCCTTAAGTCAATCATAAACCAGGACTTCAAAGGTGAAAGCCTGACTGATTCACTAAATCACACATTCCCTCCTGATCACTGCTCTAAGGGCACAGTCCTTGCCAGCTCCTTGCACGTGCTCAGAGAATTATTCACCTCAGAGCTCCTGGCATTATCAACATCACAGTATTTTTTTTTCCCCAGCACTGCTCATGTTAAATTCTTTGAACTTGCATCACTTCATAGGATCTGGTTCAACCTCTTAGTCCTGCAAGTAGGTGTTTTGCATACGGAAGAACTTAATCTCATTCCCAAATCTTGCTGGCTCCTGGGGTTCCCCACATGAAAGATATTCTCCATCAGCTTTTCAGCTGCTTCTGTTTTCAGCCTGGAAAACTATGATGACTTTATGGGGGACCTAAGAGGGAACAAGTTACTTTGAACCTTAATTTTCTGCTCCAGGGTGGGCATACTTTTCAGTTTCAAATTGAATTTTAAAAATAAATAATAATTCTGGCATCTTTCAAAAAGTTGGATACTTTTGCTTTTCAGAAAGAGTGTTTAGTGTCTAGTCCAACACCCCTAAAGTCTAAGATAGCCAGGGACAAGAAGGGAAGCCAGTATGGCTAAAAGGAAACTAGGGAGGTTATTAGAAGTATAAAAGACATCCTTCAATAAGTGGAGTCCAAATGAAAATTGCAGCAAATATAATAAACTTTCTGTCAAGTTAAATGTGAAGCCATAATAAAGCTGGCCAAAAAAAAAAATTCTGAGGAAGGAGCAAGGGTTCAAAATCAAACAGTAAAACTTTTTTTTGAGATGCATCAAAAGCAGGAATTTTGCCAGCAAGTTGATGGGGACAATACATTACTGAAATGTGCAAAGATCTTTACAGAAGGACAAATCCATAGCAGAAAAGCTTGAAAGTATCACACTGGTGAATGTTCTTTAGGGAGGATGTCAAGGAAGTTTTCCTGATGGAACAGTTGTTGGGGACTGTTCTGAGGAACTGCTGATACTCAAAGGCTTTGAAAGTAAAGTGGATTAGAGTAAATGTTGTACCATGTTGTACCTTGTGCAGAAGCTCTGACAAAACTCAAAGAACAGTCAGCTCTTGTTGCTTTTTACCACTTCAGTCAGCCTTGTTTTAGAGATTTATGATATTCTGTGTCTGATGCTGCTTTTCAAAAAGGCTTCAGGACAATCAGGGAACTACAACCTTATGTATGACTTTCATATTTCCAAACTGGTATAACATTCCTTTATTACAGTCAAAACAACAACAAAAACCCAAGCCAAGCCCATACTTATTGCAGAGCAAAACAAAGCAGTTTTCCAGCCTCAAATCTTTTGTGTGAATAATTTTTCCAAGTTCAGTTGAAAGGTATTACTGTTTTTTTTTCTTTGCTTGGCTTTTGACAGGAGATTACCTTCTGGTCTAGCTTGAAGCCTTACCAGGTCCTTCAGGCTAATTCAGATTCATTCTCTGCACAGCTGAGTGGAGAGGAAGAAGCAATATGACCTAAAAATCAAACAGGGACCAAGAGACATTTGGTGGTTCATATGCCTGGGAGAAAAGTTGGTGTTCCCACTTCCATGAAGTATTAACATGGTTGATTTTAAGGACTGGCCTCAGCTCTGTTCCCTGTCCCCAGTACTCAGGGGAAAAATTAGGATTAAGTGACATTTTTGGTTTAAGACATACAAGGGCCACCTGGTCCGTGCCTGATCACCAGCACAAGTCAGAGCAGCCAGTTCAGATCCCTTTTCCTTTGGAGCTCTGGAGAGCAATGGAAAAGCCTGGAGCTCTGCATTTCATCTCTTTCCTTCAGCACTCCCATTCCCTGGAACAAAACCCGCCATCCGCACGGACGACCGAAGCACATTTGAGAATAAAAATCCATTTTGTCCATTCTGTTCCTCCTGAGAAGCTCCTGCACAGAACAGTAATTTGTCTGGCCTTGTTTGCCCTTCTTTTTTTTTATAGCCAATGGTATAAACAGACTATACATAAATAGTACTGTGAGCTCAATGCAGGTAATACCTGTATTGGTGGGGCTGTGTCCAATAACAGGACAATCAAAGCTGCATGATAAAATTACTGTGAGATAAAATTCCTGCTGCCTGTATGGTGCAGAGATGCAAAATGCCTGTTGATATAAAGCAGATGCTCTCAGTTCATCCCAGTGCATTTTGAATACAGAGAATGTGGTTGATAATGATAATATGAGGACTTGCTACTTTCATTTTGGGTTAGGCTTTAATTTTCTTTTTCAGCTTCAGAGTAGTTTTTCCTCGCTAGAAAACGTTGACAAACCTATCTGGACATATAAGTGACCTTTATGTATATTTATAATGGGGAATGGGAATCCAGCTGTACATAACAGAATCTTAATCTCTGACTTCTGATCCCTTTTGTTTGTTTGTTTGTTTGTTTGGGGTTTTCTTTTTGTGTTTGCTTTTGTCATGAACAGTGTATGGAGAAAATAGTTGTAAATGAGCATCTCCACGTGGTTGTTGCCTTTGTTATACCTTGAGCTGTTGGTTTTGGTCCTCTTTACTGTCAGATACAAAACCTTAGTTTGGGTGCTGTGGAGCTGGAATTGCCTGAAAATCTTTTAGGAATAACCAGGCCATGTAGAGACACTTGAAAATATAACTGGAAAGGATCCTCCACTTATCTGAGATTACCATAAGTGCATATTTCTCATACTTTTTTGTGAAATGTTTTGGGTTAGCTAAAAAAAAGAAAACCAAGTAGTTTCTGCTCAATATACTTAAAATGTTTCATTTTCATTTATGAAGTTCATAGCTATCTTCACTAATTAATTCTTTGCTTTCATCCTCATTTGCAATTTGTAGGGTGGGTTTTTTTCCCAGTTTTATGAAAGTTGCATAATGACAAGTTATGAAATTATTAAAACTGAGACAGAACCATCTCAGTTCCCTTCAATTCACAGACAGTATACAGCTCTGGTGAATAAAGTGCTACAAGATTATCTGCCTGCAAACCGCAATTAAGAGTTTGCTTTCATGCAGTTGCAGGAGCTATAGGAGACATTTCTCTATTCAACCTTAGCCCAAGACAGTTCCTCCAGGTCACATTTAAATAAGAGAATAGTTAAGAATAAGATTCTAAACTCATCCTGTTTATAATATCTCTGGGCAACCTCATTCTCATATTTACCCAGGTAACTTCAGACGTGCTGCAGTTACTCCATGAAATTTTCAAATGCCATTTGCAGATGTTCATCTAAACGAAACACCAACCTTTTATTATGGTGGGGAGAAATCCTCTTTGACTATAAATTTATTAAAACCCCACAATAATTAAATGCTATGTGTGTGTTTACAGGACTTCACAACTCTGGAAGATGACTTGCGGCCGGTTTGTCCCGGCAGAGTCTGTGCCAGAAAAAAAAGCAGAAATGATCACTTTGCACCGGTCTTTTTCTGGCTTAAAATACCGCCGGGGTTGCGGCTGCTCTGGTAGATGAGGGAGAGGACGATGACGGGGACGACGATGAGGATGAGGACGAGGATGAGGCCGAGGATGAGGATGAAGCGAGGATGGGGCTCTCCCGATGCCGAAGCTCCACCGCGCGGCCCATCCCGGTACGGCGGGTGCATCCCAGGGAGCATCCCCGGGTGCCTCCGAGTTCCCAAACCACGGGAAAGGGGGACATAAACACCCATAGAACGCGCAATAACCAGCCTTTGAGGGGCGTTGAGCCCGTATTTGACCAGATCTCGCCCTGGGATTCCAAAGCTGTGTCCTCTCTGTTTATTCCGCTTCCCTCTTGGAGCTGGAGCTGCCCGGGCTGAGGAACGAACGTGGTGTGTTGTGATTTAGTAGGATAATTATAAGTTTGAGATTTATGCTGATGCTGCCGGCCCTGAGCTCCACAGCCAGGCAGGAGCCATCCCAGCTGGGACATTCCTGGGACATTCCTGGGGCATTCCATCATTGCCCGCCCAGCAAACCCAGTGCCCGGCTCAGCACCTGCCAGAATCATCCCTACACGCAGCACAGCATTTCTTCTGAAGCCAAAATTCACACGAAATTTTCTCTTCTCTGCAATTCCTTCACATTTCCGGATTTAACCCTCAAAACAAACAAACAAAACACGAAACCAAACCAAAACCAACCTCTTGGAGGAAAATCAGAGAGGTTTTTCCATAGATAGCAATGCAATGCACGTGTATTTTCTCTACAACTGGATCTTGCATAACCTTTAGAAGGTGTTATTCCTGGAAATCTGATTTGTGGAACAGCAAATGGATGGATAGCTGATCCCCAGGGAGAAAAATGTAACTCCTCACTGACAAGCGTGTGGACAGACCACCAGATTCCAAGTTGCTGTTGCTGGGCTGATGACTTTATTAGCAAATATTTTCTATAAGCCTGGTTTGTGTGTTCCCAGGTAACTATGGTGGGTTTAAAAGCTTAGATAAACATAACAAGATCTGCTGCGTCCCCTTATATCAAAGCACTGAGTGAGAAACTGGCAGTAGATCATCCAAAATAATGCAGTTTGACATGAAATGATTTTTTTCAGCTAACTTTGAAATTCTCTGGTGGGGTGGGAGGTGATATGTTTTGTCCCTAAAATATGTGATTCTCCACAAATACAGGCTCCACTGACAGCACATCAGTAGTTAGCCATGTGAGAAATATCCATTTCTCACTGGTTTTAGTATCTTAATTAAATACATTTGACCAGTGAGACAAAGGCAGAGTGGCTGAGTGGGCAGACAAAAGTGCTCCATGGCAGATTCATCTTAATGTGGGCCCCCACCTTTTGTCATGTGAGCAGGAGCTCCCCTGCCCCACAATCCAGAGTGCTTTGTATGGGATTTCTTATTTGTGCTGTCTCAAGCATCATGTGTTTGTGTTCCTCTTCAGATGAACTTCGATTCTGACCCTGCTGAGGGTGCATTGCTTGTTTTGGAAATACTTACAATACCCCCGGAATGTTTATTTTTCCACCCCAATATGTTTCTACATTCTTGCAAGCTTTCCCTGGTTTTAATGCGATGCTTGGCTGGGAAACAGAGAATACAAAAGAAAAACAGTGCCCCAGTCTCAGGGAAATGTAGTGAAACTGTGACAGAAAGTGTTTTATTGGAAACAAGACAAAGATTTCCAGAGAAACAATAAACAAACAGATGGTCAGCATCTCTGCAAGACCATTGACTCCAGATGTGTATTTCCTGGAAGGATCAGACTATTTTGTTTAACTCTCTTCCTCTGCCCTCAGCAGGTAGGAGAAGCAGAGGGCAGGTTTGGTGCTAATGTTCCAGGGCAGATAATTAGATATTTAATAAGTGTAGCAGCAATTCAATTTGCATGACTGGATAACCATGTACAGCTTGTTCCCAGAAATGGATCCGAAGCGCTGACTTTCTCCAGGTATTTGTTGAAGACCAACACTTAAACCACTCAGTACATAAAGATTAAGCTCCAAAGGGGCAGCAGCAGGAAAACACTTCTCCCTTGCAGAGCTGTGCAGGATCTGTCTAATGTCAGTGTTGACATTTGGGTCTCTTTTGCCAGGGCAGTGTAGAGTATTAGAAGGGTCAAGATGAGACGTGTGTTTTCTGAAGCAAGGGCTCCGCTCCTCCACCGAGAAATAGAAGTGAAACAGTGACAGAGAACCTGAGAGCAGATCCTTTTGGTATCCACGAAGCCATAGCACCATCAACTTCATGGACGTGGAAGTGCAGCTGTTGAGGTGAGTCTAGGTCCAGAGTCAGACCTGAATCCAACAGCTTGTGTCCCCTCAGAGGGCTGGATAGGAGCCTTGCTGCACTGTCACTCCCCTGACACTGCTCAAAATTCAGCTTCTCCACGACAGCTAACACCTTTCCCTTCAGAACTACAGCTCAGCAGGATACAACATCTCAGTGCAACCCTGGAAGTAGGATATCCCCTTTGGATAGACCACACACTGCTCCAGGGGGACAGTGGGGACTGTGTCCTCCCAGAAGTGCAAGTACAGCTTGCAGAGCTACATAATCTAAATATTGAGACTAAAATGTTGTTGGATGGCACCAGATGCTTTAAATCCCTCTTTGTGACCAACAAAAGCAGAAGCAGAAAAATAAGTGTGATGCAAATCAGAAAAAGAGGCTCAGGTAGGAACTTCCTCATCCAGAAGAATGAGGAGACTTAAAGAGCTTGGAGTTGAGAAAAACTGTATGACAGGGCTAGAAATGAGGAGGTTTTACAAAAGATGAGAGAGAGATAGAGTCCTGTATAACCAACCTAGTCATAGCAAAGCAAGCCATATTCTTTTCTGTTTTGTGAAACAGCAAGGGGATTAATAACTAAATACCGGTGGTGGGCTCTGCAGTGCAGGTGGTGCTTGAGCCTGGAAGAACACAGTGTGCCCAATTACACTGCAGATGAAGCTGCTGCACTGGCAGCTGTCACAGCCATTATTTTCTTGCTAAGTGAAGCAGGTCAGACATTCACTGGGATCTCAAAACGCTTCGTTTGTATTCAGGTGAATTTCTATGCCAGTATTCAGTGAGCAGCAGCACATCCATGTACATTCACTGGTGTGGATGATGGATAGGACACCTAAGACATGGAAAGAGAGGGCTAACACAGAGAATTTGCCTCAGGACAGAGTTTGGACAAACCTTTTTTGCTATAAAGGCAGAGGGCCAAGGAAGGATTGGCTTTTGCCCTACAAGGCAAGATAACAAAATTGACACTGCACTCTAGTGCAAAAGTGGTCCTTGTGACCAGCAGCAAAAAGCCAAAGTCTTTGAGCAGACAAACCCACCCACCTGATATGAAGATGCAGAATTGATGTAAGTATATTTGAAAACCAACACTTCAACACTGCAGTGTCTGTGGAGACAAAGGACACACAAAGCTGCAGAGCTACCTGAACCTTTATGAAGCAGCACAAACAGACTTGCACCAGCTCCCTGCCTGTGTCAAATGCAGCTTATTTAAAGCCAGAGAGATGACTGTGACATGCCACTGCTTCCTGGAGGGGAGATGTATCATCTGCAGGCTGCAGTCCTGCAGTGCTCCACTCCACACAGTGGTTGAGCATCCAGTGGTACCTCAGGACTGCAGGCCTTCAAAACACCAGCTGAACACAAGCCCCAACCAACCAGACATGAACCATCTGCTCTCTCTGCTGTGCTTGCCTGGCACAGCCACTTCTCCTTTCTGCTGGGAGGGCTGAGTGAGCTGAGAGCCAGCCAGCTCTCCCCAGGGCTCAGACACACTCACTGGCCTTTTGAACTCTGGTGGGACAGACAGGGAGATGAATTCTGCACACTGGAGTCCCCAGCACTCTCACTGGGGCAGTGGCAAACAAAGCCAGCTGCACTTTGCAAGAGGTCAGAGAATTTTTGGACCTATTGCATTTCTCCTCTGACTGCAAACATTAACCTTTGTAATTGTATCCAGGCAGGTCTTTGTCCTGGTCAAGAATAGAGCATAACTTAAGTTTTGGCTTTGAGATACTCTGTGTGGATCCTCTGTGTAACAAGACAGTTTTTCAGTGGCATGAAGGATAGTGGGGTGGTTAATTTTCAGCAGTAGGTGGATACTTAATGTCCCTCTGTGCCCTTGGAGATCATTCCTTCCTGTACCGTTTTGCCACCTGCCTACACAAATTTTTTGCAATTTAGGGGTTAAACCCAACATTAGCAACAGAAAAATCAGTGCACATAGTGAAGAAAAACCATTTGGTTCTGGGCAAAGGCACAAAATGCTTTGGGGACCTGTTTAATATTCATTGTGCATATACCCGAGGAATTGATGTCTACTGTTTGAGTTTCACTGGTTTTTGTTGTTGTTGTTGTTGTTGGTTTTGCTTAGTTTTGGCTTTTGGGGGGTGGAGGGGGTGAAGGATTCTTTTTATATCAAGACCTACAAGAGTGTAAGGTGGGACTGACCAGATCAATCTCGTCCTTCGTTAGCAATGATTTCTCCAGGTTTCTGGTAGCAGCTGGACATTTCAAATATTGGCAAAGTTTGTTCTTACTTTCTTGTAGATGAGCTAATCTACATTTTCAGCCCTTGAGATCACAGGTCATAGCTGTGCTTCACCAGCTTCAGCTGATGATGTTACTGACACCCAGAACAGAGAAAGGAACAGCTAAATGCATGAACTGCTAATGCTGTTAGTGGTGGGGAACCTGGGATTCCTGGTATCTTCAGAAGAAAGGTTGTTACAGAGTGCAAACAGGTGAGAGAGTGACCACTGCAGTTACCTGCTTTAAATAGCTCTAAAATAAATAGCTCTAAAAACCATTTTATTATCTGTAGGAACAAAATATGGAAAGATGACTCACACCATCCAAATTAATGGTTGAGCTTTTCAGTGACATGTGAAGAACTTACCAATCCATCTTACCACAAATTATTGTGATTACATTCTGTCCAATTGCTTGATAAAAAAATCAGACTGTACTTCTTGTCAGGCTATTTTTTTTTAAGTCTTCCCTGTATAAATAAAGTTCAGAAAATAATAATGCAAGGCTCATCTTGCCAAAAAAGACTGACAGTAACTGTGCTCATCTTGTGTGAAATGGTTGTTTTCATATGTTGTGGTTTTCAAAGAGACAGTCTGTGTTTTATATGGAAATACACTTAATTTGTCTTTGTCCCAAATGCTAAGTGCCTGCAAGAGCAGCCTCCTCTCCTGGACACAGGACACCAGTCCCTCTCTTGATTCTTTGACTCAGACTAATTTCATGTCCCTCACAGGGTGGAGCACCCCAAGGACTGGGGGTTTAGGAAGGACAGTTTGGGGCAGACCCTGATGTCATCTTGGTTCACATCTGTGTAAAACAGTGAATGCAGAATGATGACTTCACTACGAAGATTTTGTGAAGCTGCCAATGAACTACTGTCATGGTTTAAGCCAAATGAAAACTAAGTAGGAATTTCTTTTTCCCTTCCCCCTGCCCCTTGTGTGAAAGGGGTGTTGGATGTGGTTTGGGCAGTTAAAGAACACAATGGACTGGTCGGGGAGGCTGCATTCCAGGTTAAGTGGTCTTCAAGCTTCTGTCGGTTGGGTGTGGCTGGAGCTGGGGGATGTGGGGGAGGAGTTTTTTTGGGGGCACGTTGGAGGACACGGGGGAGTGCGCAGGCACGGGCTGGCGTGAGGGAGTCCGGCCAGGAGCAGGCGTGCTTTTTTTTTTTTTTTCTCCTGCCTTGGGAGAGAGACTGTTTGGGGAGAGGTTTTTTTGGTTTTTTTTTTTCCCTTTTTCCTCCGT
>JAWWLV010000001.1:3312662-3331209 GCA_035041135.1 Platyrinchus mystaceus
TGACCTTCTCTTAGATGGATGGCCTTAGGGGCTGACGAGCTCCATCTGCCCGGGGGACCCGGGATTCAAACCTGCGGTCTTGGCGCTGAGAGACCAGTGTCTTAACCTCTAGGCCACCAGGGGTCCCCGGCTGGCAATGTACTAGAAAGAATTATATACATATATATCCCACCACCTCAGACAGGCTGTGGTACCTGCAGTGCTGCCCTGAACACACTCCTTCTATTTTGACATGCAAGTCTGAGGGTGGAACTATAAAAAATACACTACCTTGGAAGAAATGCCTAAAGAGATCATATCTAATGGATAACTTCCTCCCCTCTTCTTACTCCTGTACATCCTTGTCTTCTGCAGAAGATGCTTAGTATGTGGGGCAGTGCTGTAACACTGCATGTAAAATGAATGTCAATTCCAGACATGTTGGTCAAACCCTTGGAATTTTTTTAGTAATTGTGACTCATTCTCCATAAAAGGCTCTAACATTGCAACCATGGCATCTTTCCTCTGGCAATTTTCAGGTTTGAGTATCTTAGGCTTTGAAAATTCCTCACCTGGGGCAAATGCTATTTTTCTTCTTGATTCACCCTCAAGTCAAACTACTTTATGGATAAGCATGTGTACAATTCCTGTACCAAATAATCCTTGTACATGTCTTAAGACTGGCACTACACTCCTTTAAACAAAATATTTGTTGTTTCAACACAAATACTTCCAGCTATCTATTGCCAGAGTTTAATTGTTGAAACCATATTTCTGACTTCTCCTCCTGCACTTCTGACAGGTAAATGACTTACAAATGCCTGGTTTTCCCACATGCTTGATGCAGTTCCTAAATTGTGCCAGCTGGTGGCATTTTGGAAGTATGCAATGCCCATTTCTTCCCAACTCCAAACTGAAGACATTTTCCAAATTAAAAACATATAGAGAGAGACCCAGCTCTTAGGGGGCCATACAATGCTACTGTTGAAAAGCAGGTTCCCTTAAAAGCTGGATGAAACAAGCAGCACATATTTTTTTTTTTTTACAAATGTAGGCTTTTCCTAGCTTGAGTAAGGCTGAATATAAACAGGCTTGTACAAATAAACAAATTAATGAACACAAACAGAATTTACCTGGCAGCCCACCCAAGTAAGTGACAACATCTGCCATCATGGCTTGATTCAGGACAGACAGGTGCTCTGAATTGCTTCTGTCTGTGTGTGAATCCACTGATAGTTCAAGTTCCTGTTTGGTTACTAAAAGTCCAACCTGCACCTTTCTGGGGGTACATAACTTCTTTGATTCCAGGTGTTTAACAGTGAAGTTCCCAATGGTCACAGTGATTTTCTAAAGAGAAAAAAGGGTAGATCACAAAAGATGTCACGTATAACTTTAACACATACTTACACTTTGTTCTGGTGCACTTTATATTTGACAGCAGAAGAACAGGAAATATTAGACCCACCTATTAAAAACTGGTACCATCAGCTGGAAAAGTTACCAAAGTTGATGTGTAATCATCACTTTGGGTGACAAATGCCATTCTTAAATTTGTAAGTGTAAAACAGCTTTGGCTGTGGTTCTGAGGTGAAATCCTGTTTCACTTACAGGCAATACCACTACAGTTTTAAAGGTAACCAAGTGTTATAGGGTCTTATTTAGGGCAAAAGCATGGATTAGCCATGGAGTACAATCATGATCTGGCTTGGGTTGTTCAAGGTACAGATGATGTAAAGGGATGTCCATGGAAACTTAAGGACAACAAAATCTGTTTATGAATTCAAACTAACACGATGCCATTACTATATCATCATCATTCTGCTGCTGTCATATTCCCCTTTCTGCTTTGTGCATTTGGAAGGAAAGGCTAAAGAAGGAAAGATTAAAGAAATCATGATGTCATGGATCTGAAATAAGATTACATAATGTAATGTAGCTGACATAATTAATACAATTATATTCTCATTAATAGAAATATATTAATACATATTAATCAGTCATTAATATAAATATATTTTCCAGCATAAATATATTTTCTGCACATCACTATATGATATAAATCCTTTTCAAAATATTAAGTCAGGCTACCATGCAAGTACATGTGAGTGGCTTTCGCAGCTTGATTTTTCACAAATGGGGCAGTAAGTTAAGTGAGACAAAACCAAGATGTGAGACTTTATATGCAATTAATTGCTCTGATAACTTTAAGATCACCTGTGAGTCAGAGGAGTTAGAGTCCACTATGGACAAGGCAAGAGGCACTGTTTCATTAGAAACCAAGGCAAACATAACACCAGTGTCTGTGGATGAGCGAATACTCAGAGTCACATTTATTAGCCAATCTTCAGCATTGTCAGGGTTATCTGTTTTAAAAAAGAATAACTGAAATTAATAAATCCATCTGGTAATGAAAAATTAATAGGGTGTTAAAAAATTAGTATTTAATCTGCTGCCTGCTATGGAAAAATTAGTATTAATCTTCAGAAAAAAAACAGTGAACTTTGGAACTTATAGAAAGAACTGTAAGTCTAAAAAAACCCAACCAAAAAAAAAAACCAAAAAAACCACCCACCCAACTTTTAATCCTGGATCTTCTGTGTTTATGAAATTTTGGGTTTTTTTTTTTGTTTTGTTTTGTTTTTTTAGGCTACCTTCTCCATTCTAACATGGAACAGGTGCCACATTCCTGAGAGGTCAGTTAAAAATTAAATCCAAAAAAATAATTTACCCATAAATTACTGCCAAGAAAAACTGGCAGTTCTCCCACCCTTTTTACATTTACAACTTGAGTGGCATAGGAAACTGATCTAAGTTGGTTGGAAGCACAGAATGTAAAATGCTGGAGAAATCTTTTTAAGTGTGCTAGTGAATTTAAAACTGTGAGGGAACAGCAAGTTCTGGGATGAAAACGATTGGGGCTGAAGGGTAGCAGAGCATTTGGGATAGGAAAGGGTATAATGACAACAGGGTTTGGGACAATGTCCAAGAGATTTGGGCTCTCAAGCGTGCACAGTGAGATTCTGGATTGCAAATTTTCAAGTTAAGGCAGGAGGTCAGGCAAGGAGGCTCTGAGTTCAGGAAGGAGCAAGAGATGCACCTGCAGTGTCAAGGCAGGATGTTTGTTGAGAAGCAAAATTGCATATACCAATCTGTCAGTGATCCTTTTCTACAACCCCAACTTTTTGTCTTCCCCACTGATGAAGAGGGGACAGACTTAGATCTTTGGAAAGTGAATGTGCTGTTCAACAGTGCCCATCCTTTGCAAATAAAGAATGTGCTCCTGAATGTAAAGCACTCCAGAAACTGAATAAATGACATCCTGGGATCAGAATTCTCATTCAAGCAGATTTCTAACAGAAGTCATTGGTGGATGCAGTGATGTTTAGCTTAGTTTCTGTGTCCTTTCTTATTTTCTTTCTTTTAACAATTCATCAGTTCCATTATTAGCACAGCAAAACAAATAGAAGGATAGAAAAATACTCACTGTAGTTTATCTGAAATGCTGCCATTCCAGTGCCAGGGTAGAAGGATCCTCTCCCCACTGATACTAAACAGTGTTTGCTTTGCTTTTCTTGAATAACTTCTTTTACACCTGAATGTCCCTGATTCATCAGGTTCCAGGCACGAATACAACCATCTAACCGAGGGTTAATCTGTACAAGAATTGCAGTATTAGATGTTTGCCTTCAAAGTTGTTTCCAAAATGTCAAAAACAAGGCATTATTTTACATATCAACTTACTCCTGTGTAGTTAATAATAGTCCTATCAATGCCATAGGCTACAGCACTGATGCTAGGAGAAAACAAAAGGCATGTTTTTAGTATCTGAGCCTTTATTTTCGATTTACTGTTTCCCACTTTGATGCCAGTGATCTGTACAAAAATAGACTCCTTCACCTTTCCAAGCTCATCTTGTGACCTGAAGGAGAGGCCAGAAGCTTTTTGGTAGCTGAAAGACAGTGATCACTAGCACTGCTACTTGTTCCAAGTTTCATCTTTTTCTTATACCAAAACACAAAGGAATTTCTGCAATTGCTCTCTATTGGATAAGGGGATGTCATTGTATTGTTTCATGCTTTTTCTTTCTGCCTCACTTTTGAGCAACAATAGATTTTTTTTTTTAATAAATAAAAAGGTGTGCAGTTCCCTTTTGCCTGTGTTTAGATTACCAGCTAGTTTGAGGGCTCCTGGACTGCAAGGCAGACAGTTGCAACTGGAGTGAACCCATCCCCAGCATGAGCTGTTGAGGTTAAAGACTGAAAGAATCACAGGGCTCCACCAGCCTGGGCTGTTATAAACCCAGTAAAAATGCAAGCTCGTTGTGCTGCCTGCACAGTAAATTCTGCACCTACTCAGAGCCTACCAAAAGCCAGCACCATAAACATGAATCACTCTGAAATGCCCTCTCAGCAGAAGAGGTGGTGATTTAGGGAATCTTAAAGCTTTATCAGGAACCAAGTTACAGAATCCTGAAAGATCAGACCAAAAGCTCTGTGTTTTTACAATTGAAACCTTACTGAAGACAGAACACAAAGCTTTTATTTTCAAAACAGTGGTCTAATAACCAGATTTTCATTTCCTAAAAGGGTTCTGTGCCAAACTTGCTTCCTCTGTGACTCCTAAGCAAACAATACAAAACTGAACAAACAGAACAGCATCAACCAACATTAGTCTTGTTATTTTAGTTACCTGTTTAACAAGAGCACTGCCCACTTTGCGAGGTAATCCTGCAATGTACACCTTGGTCTCCAGGAAACCCTGGGACTGTTTAAAAAGAGTTCCTGGGCTGTTAATACTCATCACAGCCTCTTTAGCTATTTTCACACTGATGCTGTGCTCCAGTTCTTCAACTGATATCTGGAATAAGACACAAATAATTAGATACATACACACACAAAAATGCAGCTATTAGAGATGGAGTGAGCCAGGCCTTTCATCTCGGAGAGGAAGGCTTGAAGAACAAAATGGATTTTGGTCTAGCAAATGTAAAACTTGCTGTAAACACACAGTATCTAATAGCTATGCACTTGACCATGCAATCACACTGTTCAATATTCTGCCACTTCCTTTTTCATGTCTAAAAAGAATAATTGCTGTGTTGACAGCTTGTGGTGATTGTCCCTTTCTTGACTGTAAACAGGCAACACAATTTCCTGATGTAAGGCATTCTTGTGAATTTCTTGGTTGATTTTTAAATCTGGGGGGTGAGTGCATGATTTTTAGTCTTATAATGGTTGCTTAGTTTCTCCCTACTTTACTTATAAACACAGAATGTTTCCACAGTGGGTTAAAGGAAGGAAAGGGGAGAAGAAAACCCAACTTACTATATGCCACAGTCCATCATTAATGGCTTTGCCTCCACTGGTGACTTTTGTTCCAAATTCATTCTTGAACTGAATTTCAATCTTCCCATCACGAAGAGCCAGCAATATCCATGCTGAATTGTCAAGGGATTCTGCATATAGGATAACTCCCTCTGCATCATAGGTCCGGAAATCAAACTCTGCTGTAAATCTGAGTTGTGAAGAAGGAATCTTAATAAGGAGACAGGAAACATGAAATACTGTATAGCCTACAACAACTCATTACCAGGGTTAAAAAAAGTTCATAGATATTCACCTTTTGGTATCTCTGCAGCTGAGGAGTTGTGATATTTGCACACAATTAGTCAAAAGCAGAATTTAATGTAAGCCCTGTTCACCCAAATCCAGTGAAAAGTTTCCAGATTAACAGGCTGAGCTGGCATTTGAAAGAACCTTGGTTCAGTTCCCAAATCCACTGTGAGCTTTACATGTGAAGGATATCCCACTCCCTTGAATAAGATGGATGTGATATTCCCACTGTGTTTTGTGGGGATGTGATGCAGACAAAATATAGGAGCAATGATGTGCTTCAGTACAACAAGGGTTGCCAAGTGTTGTCCTACAATGATTGTAAGCTGGCAATAAGCTGCCTTTTATTTGCCATTCCCTAGTTTTTGAGGGTGTGTTATCTGGATCTTGGCTGAACATGTGTATGTAGCAAAATGAGAGTCTGAATTATAGAACCTGTACAGTGGAAGAGAGTAGCAGTATAGTAAAAAAACTGTATCTCCTGAAGCTTTGGGAATGGATAAAATAGATTAAAGGTGAAAGGGGAAAGCAGAGCATTTGGAAGTCAGGACTTTCTGAAGGCAGCTGTAATTAATGTGGGTGTTCTTCACTGGCAGTGCTGTTCCTTGTCCGCCAGATGGAGCTGCCCCTCACCAGACCTGCACCCAGAACCGTCCTGTACTTACACAGACACTGTTAGGGCACCTTCACACATTTATCACCTCAGTAAGGCCTTCCAGGACAGCATCAATGCTTGGCCAGCTTGGAACAGTGGCACAGCAAAAAGTTCTCAGTATTTATGTCCTTCTCGAAGGTTCTGGGGCTCTGGGGATCACCAGCTCAACAGCTGCTGCTGTTACCCTCAAATTGTTCTGTCAGGGAGTCGAGCTGCAATTTCAGCTGCTGCAGCAGAGAAGTCCACAAGTAATAAGGGGGTCACCAGCACTGACAATTGCTCTGACAGCTGTAAAGAAAATCTCTAGACAAGGTGCTGTCCTTGGAACACACTGGCCTGGTTTTGTATGTGCAGAGCATTTCACACCTTCTACCCAGAGCATATGTGAAGTAGCAGCAACATCCAAACTGAAGGCATTCCCATATATAACTGGGAGCTGTTCAGTAATTATTTTCCTATAATTTCTGAATTTTCTGTTGATAATTTTAAATGCCTTCCTGTATCTGTATCACCACCTCCCCCTTTCCCCAGCCCCTGCTCTTTCCTCCAGAGGAAGCTTCTGTCATGAGAAAGCCACGATCTTCTTGCTCTCTTCTCCACAAACCAAGAGGACCCACTGCTTATTAAACTTACTGCCCTCAGTCCTCTTCCCTTTCTCACTATTCAGTTCTGGATCTCTGTGAACTCCTTCTCCCAGCCCATGCTGTTATTCACAGACGTATGTTGGAACCTGAGTTAATTCATTCTTCATACAAAAGTATCTTAACCACTGTGGAGGTGGTGATATAATTTATGCATGCAATGCACTCTTTCTAAACCCTCAGAAAATTAATGAACACAGATGTCCATAATTTCAATGCACACTTTTATGAACAGTAAATGCTTACCTTGTGACATTTGGCAATTTAAACTTTAAGTAGAGGACGGGAATTCCTATGAATTGCTCTGCCAGGTAAAGCAGCTCATAATTCTTTTCGAGGTTCAGTGGGATACACTCAGTAATAGACTGAAAACAGTAGAGAAAAAAACCCTGTCAATGCATTGTGATAGCTTATGAAGCACTTCTGCTGGCTGCTGGCCTGTCCTTTTTTATTTGTAAAGAACAGCTTCCCTCTGGTTTTTTGGGCTTTTTAAAACTTGAATACCTATGTACAAATGAAGTGGTGTGGTTTTGCTTTTGAAATGTCCATTATTTAAACTGCTGGAGGATAACTCAGGTTGGAACACAGGTGGATCAAAACTACTATTTAAATATTTAGTATTTGAATTAAGAATTCAAATCTTCCATCAGGTGCTTTCCTTTCACCAGGGATGTCTGACACCCACATACTGGGGGGTCCTGCCAAGCTCCATTATTGAAGTTCTGAAGAATCTAAACCTGGTCAGGTGTTAGAAGGGAATGGGTCAGAGCTGTGTCTTGAGAAGATTGCATTAAAAAAATAAAAGGTGATTTTATTTTCTTTATCAATACTGAATTACAGCTACTCACAGCTGAATGATCTTTAGTACTACTAGAATCATTTACCTGGAATGAAAAGTAACCATTTACAAGTGGATTAAATAACATAAAATGTTTCTGTCTTGGCTGTTCCTTGAATGTACTTGTCCTATTTGAGCTCTGGAAAGGAATGTTGACAAAAGCAACACCACAATTCCGACTGGAATAGCACTGAATTAATATTTCTGAGGATTGACAGTGGGACTATGAAACCCTTAAGACTACATTATCAGGGAAAGTGTAAAAAATTCCAAGTATTTGTGACAACTACAAACAGTATGTAAAACTGGGATTAATCCTAATGCTCTTGCCAAAGTCAGTGTGAGTAATCACACTTGCAATGGCAGGGGGGAAATTGTGCTTATTCCTTCAGGTATTCATCCACTTGATGTTTTAAACAAAGATGTTTCAGTTCAGGAATAATGTCTATTTTGGGTGGTGCAAGTTTAAACTAGAAAAATACTCAGTAAAGAAATGTCAAGTATCCATTCTAAGGCACTGTTGACTTATCTTCTGAAAGTGTAATTTTGTACTTAAGTAATATGTACTATTTCATTTAAAAGTAAAACACTGATTCCTTTAGGTTCAGGAAATTAGGCTGTGTGTGTGGAGAGAGGTGGGAAGACCCCAGAATGGGGTTTAGAGCACCTGCCTCACTGAGGAGTCTAAAAGAATCTCACAGTAGGAGTCTAAAAGTCATTTAGATCTAATCTGATCACTCAGAACGCCCCATGACTGTCTTCTATATGATGGCAGAACAGCAGTACTACAGAACAAAATGATCAAGAATAGGTGTGAGAACTTTTCTGTTCTCAAGAAATAATGTAATCCCATAACAATTATGGATGCAGTTCCCAAACTCTGACTTCTGTATTCCTGATGCAGCAGCACCATTAAATGTAGAGGTGCTCATCCTGAATTTTATGGCTACTTCATTTCAAGCCTGCTGGTATCACTATAAATGCAGTCTTTAGACTGCATTTATTTTCAGCTGATTAAACTTCTTTTTCCCCCATTAAAAAGGCATGAAACTAACTTCCAGATAGAGAATTAATCACATTTGAAAAACAGTATTAAAAATAAGAGCATCTTCCAGCCTCATTACATGTTACTATTTCAAGGAGGAGCAAAATGAAATATAATTACTGCCAAGTGTTGTTCAGATACTAAACTTCAGAAAGTGCAAACAAGATCTAACACAAAGATGCCAGAACTTGTGTCAGATCTTGTTCCTGAAGTTTAATCCAAATTTTGTTAGACTCTGTTAGAGGTGGTTTTTTTGTTGGCACTTGTTATGTGATTTCCCTTCACAAAACAAGTCTCAGCCTGCCTGCACCTTTCAAAGTATACAGAGAACTTGAATCCTTGAATTCTGATCCCCTGGAGTTTCAAAGTTTCTGCTACTAAGAAGTGTCAATTTTCAAACTGAGCAAGAGGAGCCAATTTTGGCTGCAGGATGTTCTTCAATTGGCAAGTATTACTGAGTGCTGTTTCTTAAGCTATGGCAGATGAGAACTGTGGAAAACAATCCAGAGCAGTTTTTTTTCAATCCAAACAGGCAGAGCATAGAGTAATTCTGAAAAAGTGAATGCAAACTTCTGTGCAGCCTAAGGAAAACTTGGGAACATATGGACAAATGGAACATTCTGTCTCTAAGCTGGCTGAACAGAAATTATTTGTTTGAGAGGAGAAAGCTGAGGGTTATTTTGGAAACAGCAGAGAATAAAGATGACTGGCTAAGGGAAGTTTCTTTTGACAGGACTCCTGTAAATGAACATTCATGAACTGAATGGCATCCAAATCCCTACCAGGCCTGCTCTGTGAGCCAAACCATAGATCAGAATCTCCAGCAATTTTTAATCTGTTCTCAAATAGCTTCCTATTTGCCTTAATCTAATTTATCCTGTCATCCAGAAATACCCAATTCTGTGATTCCCCACGTGGAATTTTGCGTAGCACAGTCTTACCTCACAACTCTTCATGTCCTTGGAGAGCTTGAACCCTTTCTTGCCATCACAATAGCAGCTGTAACTTCCTGGAGAGTTTACACAGAGTTGAGCACAAACATTTTCAGCACATTCATCAATATCTAGGAGAAATGGAAGCATACAGGAAGACTTATTTTTGGAATAGACTGATAAACTAACATAAATCAGTGGAATAATGGACAAGACAGGCTCTCTGGAATAACAGGAATTTAATAGGTGACTGCTGCTAAGCTAAACTAATGCTCATGGATGTCTCCTGGGTAAAATTTACAATCCAGAATTACCTGCTGGGTGTGTGAGACTTACTAATCTGACAGAGCCCTGGTGTGGAGAGCTGGGGACAGTTTGGCCTGACTTGTGAAGCACTAAGAAGCTGAGCTGTAATGTGGTTGAATTAATGAAAGAGACCTCATAAATGATCACCACGTATGGCAGAAATGCCATTCTGGGTCAGATCTCTTCCTTTCCCTATATGACATCATGAGAGATTAGATTTAATAGTATATATGGCAAGTATGTGAAGAAAAAACCTGCTTTATTAATATAAACCCAAAATAATCTCAGGGCAAAATACCTTTCAAAATAAAATACAATCATCTCATAAACAGCTGAGTTTCAGACAGCATCTGCTTGTGGAGACAACAGTCTGATTTGAACTGCAAATAAGCTAAATCAACTCAAGGAGCTTCATTTTCTATTTAGCAGGTTGTACACAATAAACAATTTAAAAATGAAAGGCTGTGTAAAAGGCCAACTGTAACTTTTACAGTTCTAATGTAAAAACAAACAAAATCTCTCCTTGACAAGAGACTCCAAGTAAGGGTGACCTGAAGCCTCAGATTAAAGTAATTGCAACACTTGTTTTGAAACAAATGGCCGTCCCAGTGGGAATAAACCATTTTGTACCAATGCACGTATTTAAATCTGTTTTATACTGTGCTGAGATTTTTTTTAAAAGATTAAATTTTTCTTTTCCTGTTGCTTGGAGGAAGAGAGAGGAAATACAGTGATGCATGGATATGGGGAGGCACAGTTTTGTGTGCATGAGACAAATCATGTGGCAAGAGAAAACCCTGATCCTTTTAAGAGATGGGTTCAGTTCTCCTGACTGCAGGACAGACCCCTCTAGCACAATAAGTGTACTTACTCATTTCCACTACCTATTTTTTTTGGCAAGGTGTTTGAACTTGCAAAAGTGAGAAAAAGCTAATCAAATTCTGTGTCTAAAATTGTATGGCTACTATGAAACAAGGGCAGAACTGTACAGATATTTTCCACTCCTAGTGCATCCCATTTCCAGCAGGGATGAAGAACTGCAGCAACATTCTCCCAGGAATGGTTGAGGAAAAGAAGAGAACAAACCCTTTTCTGTTCCAGTCTAATAGAATCTGTCATCACAGAGATAGCTAAGCATAAATGTATGTAAATTCACTTTTTCTAATAACCATAATTGAATTTGGCCACCTACATGCAACATGACAATGAAAAGTTAATGTCACTTAGCATTCCTGTCAGTCTGCACAATCCTGTCCTTAGAAAGGATTTGGTGACTCATTTAATGTGGTTACAGCAGGGTCTAAAAGCTTAGCAGCATAATCTCCTTCTAGGAGGTGAGACTTCTTGTTGCAACATCCTCATCTTGCAACCTCCTGGAACCCACATTCCACTAGAAAAGCAGCACTTACATGGGCTGCATCAAATTGAATTTATCTGAAGAAAATACTGAGAGGAGCGAGAATTAGATAAATTACTGTGAAGTTTTTCTCACTTTGGTGCACACAGGAACATAAAATTGTCAGGAGAATTCTAATCCCATAGTAACTGGACAAAGAACTGACATCTGGATATGTAAGCACTGCCACTGTGCAAAGCTTTGTTACAAGAAACCTGCATGAAAAGCCATGGAGCAAAAGATTCATGGCCAGTAAGCAGCTACTTCTGTGTCCTTTTGAGCAGTAACATAAAGGCAGCATCTAAAATATAAAAAACAGTCATTGATATATTTTTCTTAAACTGGCAATGTAGAAAATTCCTCTTCATTTTAAAACTCTTAAGAGCTTTCATAGCTGTCCTACTACTGAAATTTAATTTCTGATGTGTAAGGAACAAAACCTTTAACAAAGAGAGATAAAAAATACATTCTAAGATAATTATGCAAATACTTTCAACACTTGAAAAATTATTTTATTATGGCTTCTGGCTAGCTGGCTATCAATACTTTTCAACTTTGCTGTAATTGTTACAGAACTTTGTTTGGAAATTTTTCATTAGATTTTTATTTCAGGAAAGATGCTTTTGGTGCAGCTCTTTTCATACCTTTTTTGGGGGTATTTAAGAACAGTTTTATTTTACATGTGAGGAGTTCATAAAAAAATCATTTAGAGAACTGCCATGCTGTCATTTCCAGTCTAGAATGGAGATCAGTTCACTTTAACACTGTTATTTTCTAACATAACTAGATACTTCTAGGAAGGATTAGATGAATGTTATGTTAAATGGACTTCAGGGACAACAGTGAAATGGTCTTTCTAATATCTGAGATCTATGGACATACAAAGGACAAGACTGAGCTCCTGGCCATGAGGATTAAAGAAGCTCCTAAACAGACTGATAAAAACAATCTTTTTAGTTTCTTGAGACAGCTTGACTAAGCACAGTTTGCACTTCTGGTGATTATCTCTTGATGAATCTTCCTAACTTGCCAAATAAGTATTTTTAATTGCTTTTACTGTAGCTTGTCTTGAGTTAGGGATATTTATTGACTGATATCAAATATTCCATCCTTATAACTCCAATGATGATTAAAAACAAAGTACAAAATACTCTAGTACTGTTCAGATCCTCAACAGATTGGTCCAAGGTACCTGCAAGAAACATGTCAGACAGTTTTTTAGAGCTTGGACTGAAAGTCCTCCCTGCAGTGGGAAAGGAGAGGTCCCATGAACTGAGAATCCAGTGTTTGGGAATAAGTCACTGCAACTGTATGCAATACATGTAATATAGCCTGACTGAGCCTCTGAAAGAATAAACAATTGAGTCATCATTTAATAAACAGCATGGAGATTAAGAAATACACCACTAGATGAGGTGCTGGAGTTTGGTGTAGCTGTGGATTAAAAAAAGGAAGGGGGAAGGGGGAGAAGATGAAAGAGAAGAGGAGGGGGTTGGGAGCAAAGCTCTACCTTCACAGTTCTTGGAAGTTGAATTGTATGTGTAGCCTTCTGCACATTCACATTCATATTTTCCCTGGGTGTTTTTACAGATGGCTGTCCCACAGATGTTTGGATGTAGCACACACTCATTTATATCTAGAAATACAAACAAGTTATTAAAAAACAAGTCACCATCTTCCATATCATTTTACTATAGCTTGTCTTGAGTTAGGGATATTTAGAGATATAACTCCCTGCCTATCTTTCTCATCCTTTCATGTGTTCTGTGGGTAATAGGAAAAATGATGCTTGTCCAGAAAGGCAGGGAGAGGAACAGTCTGCAGACTTCCTATAAACTAAACCAGACTGCAGAATAAAATCCTACCTTAGAAAAAGACATCCAGAAAGAAAGACAAGAGATAATCCTGTTGGAGGTTCTTACATGCTACAATCAATTCATGTCACAACTGTCTTTTAATTGGCTCTGCTGACAGGTGTTCAAGTCCCTCACTGTCTCTCTATCCCTCAAACCCTTTTAGTGTCTGTCTTCTGGGGTGTTTCCAATTTTTCACTGTCATTTTCACAGTGCAGATGTGACAACTGGATTCAGCCCATAGCATCAATCTTATTAAATGTCTTTTGGACAGAAAGATATCAGATCCCTGGTAGTACTTCATCCCCACTTGTATGTGCAGGGATCATTCCAGTTTTCTCTGTGGTTCTGTAGTAGTGGAAATGGTGCACCACAGGGAGAATACAGCTTGCTAGGACTCCTGGAACCTTATTAAGTCAAAGCTGCCCTGAATTTGGACTACTTTTCTACAGTTACTGTGTGTATTCCAAATTCCTACTTGTATAACTGTAGTTGGATGTAATGAAATACTTAAATCCAGTTTATCAAATGACAGAACTGGCACTCGAGGTACTAAGGTACAGTGGTCTACTTTTATCTTTGATTATTTTTTAACCAAATTTTCCAGTATCTTTGCAAGAATTACAGAGATTCTAACCAACTTATCTGCTTGCCCTTTTTGACAAAACTACAATCTTTGGTTGTTGTGGCACTTTGGAAGTTATTAATTCACAAAAATTTATAGACTAAAGAAAGTGATAGCTGTAGATGGCCATCAAATTCAGTCTCTTAAATTATTTGACATTATCCAAAACTGTTGTCATAGTTTGGCAATAAAACATGACATTAAAATAAAATAAAGTTGTATTTTTTTCTAATTATGCAGTAAGAATTGCTAATTATCTCAGTACATGGTCTTTATCTGGAATGGAATGAGCACGTAGGTCATGGCCAATAATAACAGACACAGGCAGGCACAGAAAATAAATAATTCTGGGTGAATAAAAGCCAAATCTCTCTCTCCATTATGAGAATTTTTGGATTCATTAATAGTTTCTTCTCCAATGAACTTCAAACTCCCAAAAGAGCATCATCACTAATTAGGAATGATTCAAACTAAACCCAGGCAGGATTTCCATGGTAACAATATTAGCTGGTCACACCACTTTAGATTCTTGTTTTAGCATGCTTAAAGCATATGTGAGACTGGTAAGGGATAAAACCAAGCTTTAAGGAGCTCTGAAATGAAGAAGAATCTCATCTATAGCCTTTTTCCTCTTTCTTTTTTTTCTCCTGGATCTGGTTCACTATGTGGTTGTCAGAAATGCTTGCAGTGAGTAGCCAAGTTAAAGCAGGGCTGCATCTTTCAGAGGCAGTACCACCTTTCATGAACTTAAGAGCATTTATGGAACTGTTGGACTGAATTCTTTCCTCTCTGTAGTGAGCAGGCAGTGTGTTGTCATGTGATAATGTTCTCAAGTCTCACTCTGTACCTCCACAATCCCGTTTGTTGGAGTGCATGAAGTATCCATCTTCACACAAGCAGCGGTAGCTCCCAGGTAAATTGAAACAGCGCTGGCTACAGCCCCCATTGAAGTCTTCACACTCATTTATATCTGGAAGGAAAACAAAATAAAACCAACTGAGATACTATTCAGTAACAGCAGAAGTGTAATTGTACTCCTGAGAACCAACTTATGAGATCAAAGACTTCTTACCTTCTTCACAGTTCTCTCCTCTCCAGCCCGGTTTACAGACACACGTGTATTTGCCTTGTCCATCTATGCAGTCTTTATATCCATCTTTATGGCATGGCAGAGGGCTGCACTGGTTTGAAATTTCTGTGGGATGGAAAACATTGAAGAGACTTGTTATTTGGGGTTATTTTTCCTCAGGAATCAGTTTATTCTTCTTCTCTTCCTACGGGTACCTGTCATGAAATAGGAAAGGGCTGGATGCAAAACATCAAGTAGCCCCACAACCATCCTGCTACTAATTTAAAGGTGACTGAGAACATACCAAGCCACCAGTACTTTCTTTGTCAGACAGAAAACAACTAGAAGACAAATTACTTGCCAAACCATGCCAATGCCTGCAAAATATGACCAAATTCAGACTTCTTACTATTTTCATTACATTTTAAGGATGTATTTCACTTTTTAAAGAACAGTGCTCTGCCCCATCATATTACCACAAATTTCAGTAGACAGATGAAAGTTTCAAGAATACCAAGACTTCAAAATTAGCTGAGTTTCTCTGTTCAAGGAGGGTCAATTTTACAGAGAAACTGGCACCTCAGGTTGCCTTGGCCATCCAGGTCCAGGGCAGGCTGGATACATCAGAGTATAAAACTGTCACCTCTTGCAAATATTAACTTCCACGGCAAACAAATCTGCATCATAAAGAGCAACTGAAGATTCTTTATACATGCCAGCAAGATCTCAGAAAGCAAAGTTCAAAATATGTAGACTGGGGCAGAGAACACAGAATTCCCTGCCTTTTTCTCTCTAATTGAAATAATACATACATTTCTTTCAGCAGTTCCCATGAATTTTTATTAATGAGAACACAGTTCACACTGGGCTTACAAATGGATAAAGGCATAAAAATAAAATACTTGAGAAACATCACAAGTTTCGTGCTTTGTGACCTTTTCTGGGGAGTCAGTGACTGTGTTCCATGTAAGATTTGAACTTTTCAGCTGCTGTTACCCACTCTGTGAATGGCCACAATGCAGCTATGGGCCACAGAGTGGTGCAATGAAGAATTAACCAGTTACCTTAACTAATAGATGCAAAGAGTTAAAGACATAGCAGAGTACAGAGGAACTGGGGAATGTTGGTGGGTTGGTGTAGGACACTTGTGTTTCCAGGAGAGTTCTGCCTTCCATTTTGCACTTAGTCATGGCTCTTTTCCAGGGTGTTTCATAGAGCTAAACCCAGTCATTTAAACAGCTTTCTCTGAAAATGCTCTGTCTCACCTAACAATTTTTGTCCATTTCTGCTTTAGATTATTGAGTTAAATGGTTCTTATGTCTTTTTTTCTGCCTATGGGAACTGCTTTGGAGCCATGTATGTGTTTTTAGATGTGAGTGCATTAGGTAAAGCATTTAAGAGCAGCACTTACCCTTGACACAGGCCCTCAGGTCAGCTGGAGAATCAGGAGTAACTGCAGCAACCCTGAAAACCCCAGCTCGATGGGAGGCAAGGCAGCCTGCAAATGCAAACCCACAGATCTGCTGATGATACCAGCACTCATTTACACTGAATCACAACAACCTCATTCATCTTCAAAGAGTCTGTTCCCAAAGCCTGAATTAGGGAGCTTGTCTGGGCATGTTAAGGGTGGCTGATCACAGAGCAACCTCCTGAGTTACCTCTGCACTGAGGATCTAAGAGCTCAGAGAGATTCTGTGCATTATAATCAGCATGGAAATCATTCAAGGGCTCTGGGCACAATAACTAAACCAGTATTATCCAAGTGAGAGGATCAGTGAATTATACACTAGAGTTTTTTAGGTTTTTTTTTTTTTTTTTTGTACTTACCTAAATATTTGGGATAAAAATACTCCTGCAGAAAGAAAAGAAAAATTTCAGGTAGATAAAATTAGAGCAAAATATATCACTGAACAGGTTCTAAAATATATTGGTATTAGGACTACAAATGGATTAAAAAGTCACTTTGACTCACAGAATATAGGCCAAGTTTTCTATATCACTGTTGTTTAGGCTAAACAAGTAGATTATTTAATACACACAAGTTTCAATGGAGAGATTAAGATACTGCAATGAATTGGGAATTTGCAAAATGAAGGCAATGAAAATTAATTCGGTGTCAAAATTACTTTGAAAATTCTCTTTAAATGGGAGGATCTGGTCTGATGCTGTTATTGGATGCAGAGCCAGCCTCCTTTATTTCCCATTTTCAACCCAAAAACAAACAAACCCCCCTGGAATACATTTAACTTCTCACAGCAACTTTGTTCCAAAATGAAAAGTGTTACTAAAGCAAAAATTATTAAAAGCAATTGACCATTCATTACTGAAACTATTTAAACTTGACAACTAGTATAGCCAAATACATCCAATGTTATCAAAGACAGAACTTGGAACTGACACTGTTTGCAAAACAGAATAAACCTTTTGTAGTAAAAAGGTAAATAAAATATACTTGCTACCAAACAATGTGCAGTGGTACTGAACTGAGGAAGTCCTCTCCACCTTGAAAAAAATCTTGCAGTAATTAAATCCAGCCCTTTCATTAAGGTTCTTTTAGCTTTGAAGTGTGCATTCTACATACTTCTGGCTTTCCCTCTGCAAAGAACCATCTATGTCACAGATATTCATGAAATACTTACAGTTTCAGGATTATTTTCAAAGACTTCCCTGGCTTCTTCCTTATTGCATAATTCTTCAATGCATTCTCTTTCTAGATTGCCTTTCTTACTTTCTTCCATAAAAGAATTGGCTCGACGTGTCCTCAGCAGAAACTGAGAGGCATATTGCTGGGATAAAACTTGGGAGAGACAAAGGAGCTCTGTCATTACTTATCTGCCTTTCTAACAGCTGAAAAAAGTTGTAAACACCGAATAAATATGAGAACCTAACCCAAAATTCTGAATTAAATGCTTAATCAGGAGCTGAGTTCATGTCATTCTGAAAACTGTGGGCAAGAAATCCCAGGAGTCTGTTTTCTGTGTCTGGGGGAGCTGTTGCTGACAGGAAAAAAAAAATACTGAGTCACCAAAATGTTTGTGCAATGCTATGTCTGAAGCATAATTTAACTCTCATATTCAGGACAAGATTTTTTTTTTAAAGATATGAGTATTACAAATGAGGTGTGCGACCAGCAAGTGGAAAAAAAGCTGCAAAGCCTCTTATATTACCTGTCTCAGTGATCTAGGAGTAAATACTCTGGTGCTATTTAAGTCATGTGAGACCAAAAATATGTCTTACAAAGTCAGACTACTTGTAATTAACATAAATGTAATTTTATTTTTCAGAACTGCACAGAACAAGACAAAGTAAAAAGGTGAGAAATCTCAGATAACCTATGAATACATTCACAGTTTACCAAGATGAAATAGAATCCTAGCTAACTTTTATATTTCAGATCCATCATGTTATGTGTTGTTACTTAATTTTCACATATTTTGTTATTGTCATTTTATTGACTTTTACACAAACGGTGAACAAATAGGTGAGTTAAGAAATGATACTAAAAATGAAAGATACTTTTGCTTTGGTCTTCTTTTTAGAGACAACACTACAGGAACAGCAACTAAATCAGACTGCCTCGTGCTTAATTTTTG
>JAWWLV010000001.1:3331309-3370968 GCA_035041135.1 Platyrinchus mystaceus
TTCAGAACTGCACAGAACAAGACAAAGTAAAAAGGTGAGAAATCTCAGATAACCTATGAATACATTCACAGTTTACCCAGATGAAATAGAATCCTAGCTAACTTTTATATTTCAGATCCATCACGTTATGTGTTGTTACTTAATTTTCACATATTTTGTTATTGTCATTTTATTGACTTTTACACAAATGGTGAACAAATAGGTGAGTTAAGAAATGATACTAAAAATGAAAGATATTTTTGCTTTGGTCTTCTTTTTAGAGACAACACTACAGGAACAGCAACTAAATCAGACTGCCTCGTGCTTAATTTTTGGACACACCTTGTGATAAAGAGAAAAATGGATGAGCATAATTGGAAAAAGTCCAGCTGACAGGGTTAAAGAGCACGGATGACACATGTTAACTAGAGAGCACCTACACTTCTACACCTGCCCTTCTTTGCACAACTTGACCTTTCAGAGGAGCACAACTGTGCCAGGGTTGTGACACCTGCAGTGCAGATCAGATCTGGTGTTCATCCGTATTCATCACAGGTCTGCAGACAAGACCAATGCAAGCAGAGACAGTCAATTCAGTCTCCTCATGAGCACATAACACCTCAAACCCAGAGCACCTCCTTGAGACACACCAGCAGCCAAGTGTCAGGGAACAGCCTCCCAGTTTCTGTGCACTGACAGGAAAGAGAAAACTTAGAAAGAGCAGCTAATGAGGCTCAGAACCTGAACTGAGAATGGCTTTTAGATGACATATTTAATAAAATCATACCATCCTGACCACATTAAGGTCTCTAGCAAGTTTCAGGGAACAGAGCTGAAGCACTCTGCAACTCGGATAATGACCTGAGGAAACCTTTCTGTTACAGCAGCCTGACTGTATTTAATGTGGGGTGAGCCTGTACTTCCAAACTGATCTATTTGCTTTCACTCTGATAAGACTAATCACTCCAGAAAGGCAACAGATAATATTTCCTTAGCATAAGGTGGAGGTACTACAGCACACCTCTAAAGTTTTAAAGCACACCTTTATCTCAAAGAGCAACCACCAAGCTGCTTAGGAATGCAAGGAGGAGAGGTCAGCTCGTGTTCTTCCCTGCTAATAAGTGTATTCCCTGGTATTTGGTGATTCATTTTTTCTTACAGACATGCTAATCCACGTGGTGCTTTTACTGGAGAACAGAGGGAACGCTGCAAGGTGAGACTGATCCTCAGGGAAACCGCTCGGAGAAAGAACAATCTCATCTCATTTTCCCACAAAATTCTCGTCACAAAAGAAATGCTTCAAGCCTGCTTTCCTCTGCTGCTGTCTTCCACTTTCACAATCCCCAAGGTACACCAGAACTGTGTCTCAGGAAGGACTGTTACCAATGTATTTCAAGAGGTGGTTTTGGACTTTCTGATTGTTCTTCACCGAGCTGAGAGGAGGAGCAATGAGTTGGAAACTCTGCAACTGTGGATGTCTCAGACCTTTTCTCCCAATCCAAAAGCCCACCACTAACATGCTGTCTCCTGGGAGACTGGCAAACTGCACAGGGAGATGACAGGACAAGTCAGACCTCCTGAGACCTTTTCTGAACCCCATGCACTGGAAAGCATTCCCAGGAAAACACTTTGATAACTTATTTACCATCAACTGCAGTTGATGGTAAACACTAGCAGTGTTAATTACTTTGAGTAAGTGCTTTGTCACTACACAAAAGCAAGCTAATAAGAAGGATGCAGAGGGACCACCTATTCTGAGGCAAAAGGAGTGACAACAAAAAAAGTAAAACTGTGTATCACACCTGCTGATTTTATTTGCATTTGAGGTTTCTACCAACACAAACACGCTGGCGTAGCTTTGGGGCACAGGCTCTGTGGTGTACATGAGGCCAAATTCACAGCTGACTTTAAATAACCTTGTTTTGACCTTTAGCTGCATCATTCTCATTTTCACACAGTTTTACAGTAAATAAAACACAAGGAAACTTCAAGTGCATGCAAACAGATATAACACTTTCTACCTTGTGTCTTCAATATACAGTGGGGTAGTGGAAACAGGTCTTTTCCCCTACATCACAGTTTATCCTTCTCCTAAGCTGATTTCCTATGACATTGAGTTTAAATAAAACATGTAACTCACAGCAAATTCCATGGGGTTTAGTGCAAATATTTCAACTCCCATGCACAGAATTACTAGTGCATTTATTAATCCGTGTTTTAATTACAAAGATTATGATAGGACCTTTATTAAAAAACAATCCTGACTGCTACTGCTGCCAGTTTGATTACAGGAAACTCCAGCCCACTTCTGACCCTGCCGAACCAACAGTTAACCCTTAATGCACTTGGTGTGTTTCACTCGGTTATCATTGAAGTGTCATGCAATTCAACAGCCTTACAATTTCCATAGGTGTTGTACAGACACCGTGCAGTGATGACTTATCAAGCACCTCTTTAGAAGTAATGCTACTAAAGAAAGAAAAATTCTGGGAGAGGAAGAGATTCAGTGGTTTCTTACAGCTGTTTTGTTGTGCAGATGCAACCATAAACCTGCCTTAAGATACACAGAGCCGAAAACGTGATCAAAGCAGGAGAAAAGAACATTATGAAACATTCCTTAGAAGACTTATTTTTAGGATCAGTTAAAAAAAAAAAAAAAAGTTAAAAAAATGAACTTTCATCTTTCGAGACTGTTCGCTTCTCGAGGCAGAAATCCCGGCACTCGAACAGAAAGCCTGAATGGTAAACACTGGGTTTCTCTTCTGCCGGTTTAATCATTAGTAAAACGGGTCAGAAAGAGGCTTACATTGAGCTTGTGCCAGATACAGCCTTCTTTTACTACTAAAACGCTCGAAGACTTTTGTTTCGAGATGTAAGACTTGATTATTATTATGATTTTTATTATTGTTTATTAATCTGGGAGAGCAAGCAGCCCTTACCTAGGTCTGAACTTCCCAAATCAGGGACCGCACAATAACTCGGTGTGTCCCGGAGACCACGACCCACCCCCAAGGGTTGTTCCCGGCAGGGAATCCCGTGAAGGGACGCTTTCCCCTGGGCCACAAACAGCTCCAGAGCCACTCGCGGCCCCGCTGTCCCAGAGAGCTGAGGAATCCCCTGGGATCGACGGGCTCCGCACACTCTCCGGGCGGCCCCGCGACCCCGGCCCGTCCCCCCGCGTCCCCCCCCGGCTCCTCTCCCCGTCCCCACTCACAGGTCGCCGCCTGGGCCATCGCGACGGCCACCGCCAGCAGCGGGAGCCACCGCGGCCCCATCGCTGCCGGGGGGCGGCCGGGACTGCGCTGCTCAGCGGGGCCGGGCAGGGCTCCGTGGGCGGGAGGGAGGGACGGCGGGGCGGGGGGGGCAGGCCGGGCAGCGCTGCCCCGGGGGCGCGTCAGCAGGGCAGGGGGGCAGCGGGCTGAGCGGGCACAGCGGGCACAGCGGGCCGGGCAGTCGGGGCTGCGCGGCCATCCCGGCGGGACGGGCGGCGGGGCCGCCTCAGGGCAGGGGCGCCCTCTTCGCTTTCGCACGGGCCGGGGGAGCGCGGCGGAGGGGGGCGGCGGTGGTGATTGGGCGATGCCCGCAGCTGATTGGGCGATGCCCGCAGCTGATTGGGCGATGCCCGCAGCTGATTGGGCGATGCCCGCAGCTGATTGGCTGACCGGGCAGAGCCGCCCGCTCCCATTGGCTGAGTCGCTTGCCCGCCATTAAGTGTGTCCTTCCTCGGCCGCCGTCCGCCGTCTCCCGGGGTGACGGGCCGGGGGCGCCTCACACGGAGCCGGAGCCGGCTCGGCCCGGCGGGGCCGCAGAGGGGCCGCCGCCGCCCCCGGCTGCTCCTCCTGCCCCGCAGCCCGGCGGGTACCGCCCCGTCCCGCCGCGGACAGCACCGCCGGAGCCACCGGTGAGCGCCCGCCATGGGGAGGGGGGTTCCGCCGTGCGGGGGTTCGGCAGGCGTGGGTGGGGAGAGGTGTTCGCCCCTCGGAAAGGGGGTGTTTATTTCTTATAAAACAAACAAAAAAAGAACGCTCCGCGGTGGGAGAGTCGAGCGAAGGGCTGTTTGGGTTTTGGAGTTGCTTTTTTTTTTTTTTGGAAGGGGAGGAACTTCGCCTCTCCTGGAGAGCCGGCGGTCCCGAAGCTGTTTCCTCGCACATACTCGTATGCGCCCAGTCTTCTCCAGACGTCGCGGTTCTCGGGGTTTGAGTCTAAAATCGTTCTTAAAATAACGCTCAGAAACGGCGGTTTGCAAAATTTAAGTTTTGCTTGAGGAATAACTTTTGGGAAGTTCTTAAAATCGCGCTCTGGCTGGAGGCCCATCATCCCTCTGTCTCGGACCAGGGACAGCTTTAAGGACCGATATCTTTCGACCTGGCAGAACTGGAATTTTGTGCCGCTAGAAGGAAAAGCTTTTCATTTTTTTCTATGAAATGATAACCCACCATCACTTTAATCTGAGAAATATGTACCTCACTAGGGAATATTTCAGAGCTCTTCTTCTTCTAAGACCTTGCTGTTTGAAGTGCAAAGATTGCCTTAGTGGATATGTGAAAAACACTGTTTGAAAACGACACAAAACTAAAATTCTGTGTAAGCCTATATATATATATAATATAATAACTAAAATTCAAACAGGTCAGACGAGGAACATTACAGTAGGACATTAAATAATTAAGCTCCGTGAGGAGGGTCAGGTTTAAATGGTTTGTTTGCATTTCAAAGACCGTGAAACCCTGCTGTGACTGAGAGAAATTCTGTACTATAAAAGCCTCTACTGAAGGCATAACATTTAATGTAGACTCTTACAGTAAAATGTGTAGTGAGTGCTGATTTTGCACTTTGATATGAAAGCAGATAAACATATTCATCAGGTGACTTTGGATACTGGACTTGCTGCCACCCATTGCTTTGGATCACTAACATCAGGGCTGCTGAGTACCTCTTGATCTTAATCTGGAGTGTTAGTGCACTTATCTGTCGTGTTTTTCTCTATGCTACACCTTTTCTCTTACTTAAAACCGGGATCTTTGACATTCTTAGCCCTTGGCACTTGTGCTGACCTGCTACATAAATGGTGCACTGGCTTAACTGTGAAGTCTTTCTGAGCTTGGTTTTGTTTGACTTTAACAGGCACAAAAGGTTTCATCTGACAGATGCAATATCTGGAGCAGGTTTTGGATGTTGTTAATAAATAAAATACCTGTGGTGTGCCATACACATTTCAGGGATCGAGCTCCCACAACACCATGTGATTTGCCTCCCTGCCATGATTTTTTCAGCAATGTTGAATGCCCTTTGTAGTGCCATGTTTGTGAAAATTTTTACCTTATTTGTGACTTCCTGCCCACCTGCTTTTATAGTTCCATATTTAAACAGAGATTCCTGTGCTGTGACATAGTAATCCTCTGCTCTTCGCTCTTTAACAAGTTTTCCTGGTCTCCTGAATCCCATTTGGATGCTCTGGGCCATATGTGTGCCGAGAGCAGTTTGCAAAGCTGGACAGTCTGCATAATATGGGGTGGAGATTGTTCTGTGGGGATGCTCAGGCACTGAAAATGGCACATTTTTGTCGTTTGACAAAGTGACAATGGCACACTTTGTTCATTGAGCTGTTACATTTTGCTTTTCAGCAGAAGCAGCTGAAAATTTGTGTAGCTGTGTTCTCAAAGTCAGCTTTGTTGGCACTTGCTTGTGGGTCGAGGCACCACACTGCTTTTTTTTTTTTTTGGATGATTTTGTATTCTTCAGAGCCCAGTTTTACTGCTTGTAATAATTGCATTAATCTTGCTCTCCTTTTTAAAAACTTCTGTGTTCTTCCTGCACTCAGCTCTCCTGTGGAGAAGCTCAGGTTCTCTTCTACAATGGAATAAGAATGTTTAAAGTGTATCTGTCTCTGCTTCAAAATAAATTTGACCTATTTCTGATACTAAATGACAGCAAGTCCACACAAAGATATCCTTGAATACAGCAGCTTCATGGGATCAGGAGGAGCTCTCAGTTCTTACCTGTATGAAATTATCTAAACCATCACAGTGTGTTAGGGACAACACAGATCTATTAAGGATAGTTCCTCAGTTCCTTTTTTTTTCTTTTCACTTTTATTGGTCTGGATTTGAAAAATGACAGATTTGGAAAGCTGTTAAAATATTTAATTATTCAATTTTCTGCATCATTTGAAATTACCTGGGTTTGAGGTTAGTTATAATTTAAAATATGAGGGGGATTTTGAGACTCAAGCTTTGGGAGGCTTGCTGTGATAATTAGAGTCCAGTGCTTGTCAGCCTTTTCCAGCCCCTGGCAAGCACTGGACTCTAATATGCAGTAAAGTAAAAGGCTTTACCTTTTACTTTACCTTATACTTTACCTGGATACCTGCTGTTGTTGGCAGTAGGATTATTGTGACTTGGAAAACTGAGAGAGTTTTAAAGCTTTTGCATCTCTGTGCCCTTGCCTGCATGGTTTGTGTAAGCTTTACTGTTTCATAAATAAATATATATAAACATAAATAAATAGCCAAGCACGTATCACACAGTTATTTTCCGTTGTCTGTTTCACAGAGCAGCATGAAAAAGAGGAATATTCTCATTTTCTTTCTCCTTAAAGAGCAGAAAGTGGGATTGTAAAATGATGGAAGTAATTGATACTTCTATTTAATTTAGTGACCATTACTAGATACAGTTGCCAGTTCCTCAAAATACTCTGAGTTTCCTTGTTGTGGGATCTTTTTGTGTAAAAGCAGTTGACAGTTAAATGAATATACTTAGCAGGTAGGGACATGCTGTGTTTGCTTTTAATGCCTTATCCTGTTATGTTCTTATAAGCCTTACTCATGCTTGAAATTGGTCCTTACCTTCCATCCCTCAGCAGAACTGGGGGATGTGTCAGCAAGGCAAACACTGCAATTTTGAAGCTTGATGTGTCTTGCTCCTCTAACTTGCAGGTTTCCCTGGGTGCACTTGCCTTGCATTATTATTTTATGTGAGTACTGTGTTGCTGCTGCCCAGATATGTAAAATGGGGGCAGATGAACTTTGAGAGGATGGAGAAGGAAATAATGGGGCTGTTCGTGGGACTAAGTGAACATGAACAGATAGGGAAATGCCTTGTCTTGCTTAAACACAGGGACTAACCATGCCTTTCTACCCTTTTTTCTCTTGCTAGCAGCAGTGACAAGACAAAGTCTTTTTGGGTTTGCTCTGGCCTGTCCACATTGTTTCTGGATGGCTCTGGATGGATAGTGAAGAGGGATGTTCAGTCTAATGGCCAATTGCTGCAACTGGTTAAAACGGTGGCAGGAACCTGTCAGGTAAATATGGAAACTATTTGACATTTCTGTGCTGACCTTCCTGTGTTCCACCTATACTTCACTTCATTTGCTTCATAGTTTTTAATTCAGTTACAAAAATCCATCAGTTTTTTTCTCCAGGAGAGAATTAATATATCTTCTGATCTTAAAAATGAAATGTTAATCATCTCCAGTTTGGGTGCTTCGTTTCTGACTTCAGGAAAGTATGAAGTTCAAAATACTGTCATGTACTGTTTCCTCAAGTTGAGCATTATGGGGTGGTGCTAAAATGTTTGTCATAGAATCATAGAATGGCTTGGATTGGAAGGGATCTTAAAGATCATCTTGTTCCAACCTCCTGGGCAGGGATACTTCCCACTATCCCAGGTTGCTCAAATCCCCATCAACTTGGCCTTAGACACTTCCAGATATGGGGCATCCACAGCTTCTCTGGGCAACCTGTGCCAGGGCCTCCCCACTCTCAGAGTAAAGGGGCATAAAATAGAACAAATTTCATTTGACTGCTCTGAGTGTTTGTGAATAGGAGGCAGAACTGAGGAGTCCACAGTCATGCTTTTCCTATTGCTTTGTTTCAAAACTTCTGGTAAATATTTACAGCATCTGGTGCTGTCTGCACAAGTTTTGTGTACTGTGTAGTATTGTTCAGATGCACTGCTGGAGACAGAAATAAATTCCTCCTACAGGAACAGCTTTGAGGCAGAGAGATGGTAAAAATACAGGGAAATGGAAATGAAATTACAGGAATTGTTAAAGGGACCATGGCCACACCAAATAAAATTTACAGTACCATGAAATTAAATTTCAGCAGGCAAATACAAGTTGAAAGCAAAATCAGTGTCTCATGTGAACCACAATATTAAAGTTCTCATTTCATACCTTGTTCTGCTGTTCTGTCTAATCAGGTGGTTTGACATATTGAACACCAGATACACAACTGTAACAGTGCTACTCCTTGGTATTTTGATACCTGCTATTCCTACTGCTTGGTGGTAAATTTGCTATGCATGTGTTAAAAAAAAATAAAATAAGTGATGTCTAGCTGGAGGGGAAAAAAAAAGATTTTAAATATCTTTCTCTTTTATTTTTATCCTTCTGGAGGAAGGTGACACTAATAATGGTGGGTCTCGATAACGCTGGTAAAACTGCTACAGTCCGAGGGATTCAAGGAGGTAAGCAAAGCTATTTATTGTCTACATGGACTCCTGAAAGGGGATAATTCCTAATTTTCAAGCATTTAAACATGAAAAGCCCAAAAAAACAAATGTTCAGAGTAGCTTGATGTTTATATGCCTTGAGTTGACTGCTGTGTTGTTAGCTGTGCAAAATGCTAAATTGCAACCAAAAATGCTAAATTGCAACCAAAAATGCTAAATTGCAACCAAATATGTCCTGGGTTCTTTTTAAATTTCAGGAGCATCATAGGGTATTTTTGACAAGAATAAGGGTTTCTCAGCAGTTCAGTAAATAGCTGGAGGAACGTTGTAATTACAAACAAGCTGCTGGTCTCCATCAGTTGATTTAAGTGAAAGAAAGGGTAGGACAAAACCTCTGAAGGTTGTAGACCACATTCTATGTAATAATGACTTTGAATTAATGCCATGATACAAAATATTCTGGTTAAAGATGTGTTGGTGCACATCAGAGAAATCAGTGGACTTCATATTTTTCTTTTTAACTTGTGTGCCTGTGCTGAAGTTGCTCTCAGGTGAACGTCCAGTAACATGCAAACTTTCTATAAAAATCAGTGTTGTAATTATATATAATGACAAAAAGGTTCAAAAGAAGGAAATGGCATATGTGTGTATAATAGCATTAAGGATGGTTCTAATAATATGTATTTTTTATCATTATTTATCATCAGAAAAGCACTGAAATTAGTGCCTAGAAAATTAGCAGTAAGAGACAACTTGATTTTGAAGGGTGCTTTGAGCCATCCAATGACACAGTGCAAGCAGGATGTAATTTGAGATAAAACTTGTGCTTATGAAAACAAAAATTCTCTGTGGGTTTTTTTTCCCCCCCTCCTTCTGGGATTGTCTTTCTAACTAACTTTAATCTTGTGCAATAACAAGAGGGTATTTCGTAGTGTTTTGGCAGACTTGGAGACTCCACCTCAACTTTCTGTTTACTTGTGTCATGTTATGTAAGAAAGGAGGAATAAAATTCGGGGCATTCTCTCATATTCCTGAATCTTTGCCCTGGAAACATGAGTGTTTAGTTGTTTAGCCATCCATTCTATGTCAAAATCCACTTTAATACCTTTATTAGCTCAATATGACAGTTATTTCTAAAAATCCTATTTTTCTGGGGGGAAAAAAAAGACGAGGTAAAGATGGGTATTTCTAAACTCAAGGAAAAGGTAGTTCTGATTTCTGTGACTGTTTCCAAGTGTTTAAATAGTTGCCTTATAATACAATTATTGGTTTTTTCCCTTAGCAGGGCTTGCAGAGATTAGAACCAGTATTTTTGGCTGTGCCTCAGTCACAGAGGAGGCTGCAGCTGTAGTTGGTTTCTGCTAAAACCCAGCTGTCATATCTCAGTTTTTAGCACTCTGGGTAAATCAGCACGGCCACCAAAGCCTTATTTGCCAAAATAACTGAATTTTACACCCATTTCTCTTGCCTTGTGCCCACCAAGCTACAGAAAACAGTTGAATATATCCAATTATTTCAGCCTTGCAGAGGGAGCTTAGTGGTGTGAGGCAAGTCCAGGCTTTCTTTGCCCTCAGGGAAGGCGGACAGTGAGCAAGAGTTTTAAATATAAAACTATAATTTTTAGCATATTCCATGGCAAACTAGAAACACAGAAAATAACAATGAACAACCAAAGGCTGAAATCTGTTCTTGAATAAAGAGAGGTGAGTAGTTTCCATCTCAGAGGAACAGAGTTTGATTCACTTCATCCGGGCCTTGGTTTGAACTTCTGACGTTGTTTTGGCAGCCACGGAGGATGAAGGATAAATTTGGCAGAGCACAAGGGATCCCAGGTCATAATGCATTAACTGTTCTGTTTGTTTTCCTTCTCAAACTTGAATTAATACCACGCAAATGCCGAATAACTGTTCAGATGGTGGTGAGGGGGAAGTAAAAATGGCAGCACGCTGAACACCACTGCAATTGGAGCTGTTTATATTAAAATAGTAAATATTTAATATAAATATATTACATAAATTGTATTATTTATAAATAGAAAAGTAAAACTTTTTATATAAATAAATATATATATTACTATAAATGAATTATTAAAACCTGCATTTTTTGGCTTCTTTCTTTTCTCCACCCCCCTGACCCAGTGCTGCTATCTAAATTAACGTGATTGGCAATGTGGTACCATTTAACAGGGAGGTTTCACTCCATGTTCTTAAAATCTGAATTTTGCTACACAAATCACCATACTAAACCCTCTTTAAACCAAAAGATAAACTTTCTCCTTTGAACTCTGACAGAGTCTCCTGAAGATGTGGCTCCCACAGTTGGCTTTTCCAAGATTGATCTCAAGCAGGGACGCTTTGAAGTGACAATCTTTGACTTGGGAGGTGGGAAGCGAATTCGGAATATCTGGAGGAACTACTATGCTGAGTCCTATGGGGTGATATTTGTGGTGGATTCCAGTGATGTTGAAAGAATGGAAGAGACAAAGCAAGCCATGATAGAAGTTTTAAACAGCCCTAAGATATCAGGAAAACCCGTGTTGGTGTAAGTAATGTAATAGAAGTTCTCCTAATCATCTGAAATTTGGGAAATTTAGACCTTCTGAAGAACCATTTCTGTATAGTATGAACATAAGTTAAAGTACACTAATAGTAGTACTAATAAGTTAAAGTACACTAATACTGCTGGAACTTTAGGACTAAGCAATATTACAGTTAGTTTTATGGTATTTATGAAGTGTTTATTTACGTTACTTTCATATCATGCTGGGGAACAAAGCCTCGTCTTTCCCTCTCTCTTTCCCTCCATAGCAGCTGGTGATATCCTGAATCCATTCACTTCCTCTGACTTTATATCTTATTTAATCCTTCTCAGGGATATTTATTTGTCTTCTCTTTCTTTAGCAGTGGAAAAGCAATAAGGTGGGATTTTTTAATACTTCAAAATTGTGATATTACTTGAAATGACAGGCATGACAACACGATGTAAAAATACCTTTACTTAGGCCCACATCAATTACTTAAATTGTAAATGCTTTATTATATTCAGCAATACTGGTGATCTCTCAGCAATAAATGTCTTGTTCACTTAACACATGGTGGTGCTGCTGATACATGATCAGCAAAATCTCATTAAAGAAGGCTTCCTTTAATAGTGTTTGGCATGTGCTTTTTCTCTGCTTAATAGGTTTTGTAAAATATTGGAAATTGTGTATTTCATTCAATTCAGCCCCACCAAAGGTCTCTGGTAACAAATACCCTTTTGAAGTTACAAAATCAAGTTTAAAGTGGTTTATCAGGACAATGTCTGGTGGGCACAAGACCTCCATAATGCATTAAATTGCCCAACATTTCTGTGCTATCATAAAGAATCTGTAAAATTAAGAGGAGAGGCCTCTTACTTTAAAGAAACAGTGATGCTGTGGTAACCACCAGGGTGCAAGTGGAGTGTAGTTCAGCAAGCTAATGGTGTATATGTTGAAAATAGATTAGATTTTCCATTCCATTGCTCTGAATGAGGCAATGTTCAACACTCAAGTGCTTAAGGAGTTACCCAGTCTGTTATTTATGGGGGCACTGAGTTGTAGAAAATAGTTCATGCAGTTCTTAGATTCATGGGTAAATTCTTCCAGCATGCTCGAGCCTTATATAGATACACAAGTTTAAATTTTCTTCACTTAGAATGTTTTTTTGTCCTTCCTTTTATCAGAAAGGAACACACGGACTTCATATTATTTAGGCAAACGCTGGTTTTGTTTGGGGTTAATTGTGGGGTTTTGTATTGGTTGTTTGGGGGTTTTTTTATGTTGCAAGAGGAAATGCAAGTCTGTGTGCTGATGGTTTTATACCAGGGAAAAATTGCTGGTCAGGTATTTTTATTTTAGTAGAAAGTTCCTTTCTGCCTGTTATTTTGGTGATAAGGGATTATCACTGCAGAATTTCAGCTGTTAATGATTTTAATGCTCAATATCAAATTCCCCTGATTTCAATGTAAGTTTTAGCTAATGCTATTTATTTTCAGTTATTTGCATCCTGTATGAAGACAAAGCTTTCCACAAGTCCCTGTGGTTTTCTCACTTCCAAGTTCTTCTCCAGTGTGTTTTATATGTTTCTGTTTTGCCTGTTTCTAATCAAATACACATCTGAGAACTACTTGAATTGTTCACTTTTGTGTTGTTTTCCTAAGTATTAGTGAAACTTGAGTTTGACTTCACAATTTAAAGCACAGCTCTTGTTTAACAAGATCAGTTTTACTTCAGAGAGACACCTCTGTGGTATGACGAGGAAGGTTGGCCCAGGAACACATTTCCCTCTCACACAGGGATGTGGACACTCCTGCATGGGAGCTGCTGTGTAATATATAAGTTTATATACATAAATACATATATATATATATATATATGTTGACCATAGTAACTCTTTTCTCTGTTTTGTTTATTGTCTGGTTCATTCTTGGAACATAAAGGTAGTTTCCATAAATGCAGCAGTTAAGGGAGGTTGTTTAATGAAATAGCATCTGTGGTGTCATTAACTTTATTTCTTATAAATGTTATCATGTTTTTCTCTTGAAGGGTCAGACCTTTGTATTTTGATAACAGTTCATTTCAGTTGCAGTTTTAATGTGGGGTGGAAGGAATCCAACTATTTATAAATATCACAATGTAACAATAATTCAGTAGTGCCCTTGTTTTTTTTTTCCCCACTAGGTAAAATTGAAGACACGTGGCTCACTTAGTGTCTTGCAGAATTGTAGTGCAGTTTGTTCTGCCTTCTCTGACTGTATCCAGATATAGCAGGAGGATGATCTGGAGGTCCCCCAGAAATTCCTTCCAACCCTAAATCACCCTCTGGTTCTAGATTTATTTTTTTTTTTTAAATAAGGATGGAGCTCTATTGTTTTTTGATATTTTTCCTTTAATTTTTGTGCTAGCAAAAGTGAGACTGCAGGTGCAACTGAACATTTAGATAGAACAGGGAGCAGTAAGAAAATGCCTTATCACTGTGTGATAAAGTATCATATTCCCCTGTCCTTACCTAGTAGGGGGTCTGCTTGTGTAGCTGAATAATATAAATATCTCTGTGTCAGTTTAATGCTTGGCTTCTCAGCAAGCTGCTGACAAATACCCCTGTAGGTTTGATGATGTGCTCTGCTGCTGCTGGTATTCTTTAATTTGGTCAGAAAACAGCAGATCAACCCCTATCTGTAAGAAATACAGCAGGGTGTTATTAAATAAATAACCCAAATAAAAGTGCTAAAAAACACAAGGAAATTAAAAATACCAATTATTATTTTGTGAAAACAACTAGACCATTAGTATGAAATCTGTCTTTGAGATAACAACGTTTTCAATGCTTCCCAAAAGCACAGGTAGTTTGTTGCCACATTGTTTTAGTTTGAGTCAGAAGAACAAGAAAGTGGCGCTTTTGTCCTTTGATCCTTTCCCCTCATTCATGTGTTCGTGTGAAAACCATAACATTCTTTGGATAAACAGAGTTTTTCCTGAGGGCTCTGTTGAAGGGAAAATGGGATCCTCAGGCTGCTTTTCAAGATCAGTTTGGTATTTCCAGGAGTTCATTTCTTTTATCATCTGCAGCACGGACAGCACCAGCAGCAGATTGTTCTGCAGGGGTTTCTCTTTCTATACCTGACTGCAAGCCCAAATTTTTCTTTAGACACTTGAGTATATTCTTGAGTGTTGTTCATACTGATCTCTATGTTGTTGATCATCTCCCCCTGCTCCTCCACCAGCACTGATATCTGGATAAAAAGTTCCTTTATGTCTTTGACCTGGTTCTCCAGACTGACGAGTTCTCTGTGTCTCTGCTCGATCTCCGAAAGCTGAGCTTTAGTTATTTTGGCCTCAGTGAGGAGATTTTCATTGAAAATCTCCCATTTTCCCTGGTGGAGCATGTCATTGACTTCTTCCTCTGACACCTCCTTCCCAGCTACTTCCAGCTGGCGGACAATGAACCTCCTGCACTTGTCCTGCTTGGCAGTGATGGCCTCGTTGTAGGCGAGCATGGCCTGGAGGTACCGGTGGGACAGGAAGGCGTGTTGGGAGCTCAGGATTCTCACTGTGGCACCTGATGGCCCGTGCTCCTTCTCAGCTTTTTTCACTGCCTTTGACAGTTCATCCAAACATTTTCTTACGTGCTCTGCTTGAATTTTGATTTCCCTTGCTGTGTTGGATTCCCTTTTCAGGACACTGAATCTCCTCATTGAAGACACCAGGCTTTTTTGTTGTTGGCTGAATTTATTAACTTCCTCCACCAAGTTATTGATTTCATTCTGGAGCTTCTGGATTTCATGCAAGTGCCTTTCAGTTATGGGCTCTTTTTCATAAATAATGGCCTGCTGTTCAAACTCCTGCTCCTCCTCTTGGACAGCTGCACTGCTGTTTTCTCCAGCTATCTGCAGTTCCTTAGCCCTCAGTTTAAGCTCTTGCAGTCGGTCTCTCATGGCTTTTGTGTTCAGGGTTGGTTTTTTTTTTTCCCTAGGCTTTTTTTTTCCCCCTTCTTGCAACACAGGAAGTTAATCCAATATGTGGTGTTGTTGGTTTTGTTTCACTGCAATCAAAATGTAACAACAAGCAGTGTTAGCCCTTGTACATATAATCTGAAAAGTAGTTTTGGAGGTTAGAGCTGCTTCCCTGTGCCCAAAAGTGAAAGGGGTGGGTGTTGTGCACAGATACGTAAGTGGTGTCAGTGCCCACCATCATTTATTCCAGGCTCTCCAGGAGTTCAGCACAACCTGGCTCTGGTTACAGTCTTTCCTCAGCTTCTGCACTGCAGTGTTCCTTCCACACACGGTGGTTTGGAGCCAATCCCATTTTTGTGGGTAGAATGCAGAACTCAGACCACTGAAGAACATGATATGTGGAGAGCACTTTTATTTTGGGGAGGAAGAGAGGAGTAACTCAAATTCTTATTTTATCTGAATTCTTTATCTGATTAAAATCATCAACCTTTAAATCTTTTTGGAAATAGAAGTGAATCTGCTGTTCCATTTTTGGATTCTCTGTAAGAAACACAAGTCTCATAATTTAGAAACTAATAATTTAGCATGAAAATAGATTATTCTTTATTTTTATTTTATATTTGAGTTTTTCTGGAGGTGAATCCACATCACTAATGTTGCAGCATGAAGATTTTCTAAGCCTGTTTTGAGTTACTGTCTTCTTACATTATCATTTGCAGTCTCCATAAAATTTATGCAAATGTGTGTTGCGCACCACAGTGGGAAACAACTCAGTGCTGTTTCTTATTTAATAGAAAGTCAATTTAGTTTTGTTTTATACCCTAGATGTTGTGAAGATGTAATTCACAATATATTCTCAAATATATTCTTTATATTCTTAAATGTATAGCTTTACTGAATATATAATTAAGAGAAAGTTTCCATTGTGCATGTTTTAGAAAATAACTGAGTTCAACTATTTTTAATTATAGGGAAGAAAGTGTTTTTCTCAAACTCTACATGAATTATTTGCTTGGACTGTGATCAAGAATGGAAAATTTCAGTAAGAAGTAAAATGTTCCAGGACTAGAAGATTGTGGGATTTTTCACTTGGGGTCTTTGATTAAATCAAATGTGTGTCTTCCAAAGGGCTGCTCAAGCAGTTAAACAGCACAGAAGGATCTTTTGCCTGTTTTTAGATGTTTCAGGAAAGACTTAGAGGTGCAATTACTCTAAAACCCTGATCCTAAAGATTTATATTTATTTTTTATTGTTAAGCAAGTGTAGTACTTCCTTACAGTATCCAGAAGGAGGCATTTTGTAATAACTGCAAAGGATCAATCAGGTAACCTGTCAATATGCAAATGATTTTGTTGTATTTGAACAGTTTGAAATGATACATCATATTTAAAGTCCCTTTTCCTTAATCCTTTAGTATTTGAATTTAGTGTTTGATTCACATCAAGAGAATCCAAAAAGTTACAGTAATGTGCTGAAACTTGTGATCAGAAAAGCTTGCAGGTTATATACTGGAGAGTGTTATTTTGGGGTGGGGAAAATGCAACGTGTACTTGTTTAATTACAGTAATGCCTCTTCATTAAGGTATTAATATTTATGATGTGTTGTGGAAAGACTTTCTTGTATCTAAGACAATGCAAGTAATTTCTGAAAAGCTCTAAAACCTGCATGAAGTCATCCAGCTACTCCTGCAGACCACAAATGGCAGTTACCCATTTTTCATATGATTAATCTGCTGTGATTTGACAGTAAGTTAAACACTGCAGCATATGCTGGGCTTTATCTTCAGTGGGTATATCCATTAATGATTGGCATCTACATTTCAATGTTTTAGGTGCATTGGTCTTCAAGGAATTAGGGGAGGATGGAGAGAACAAACAAAATTGCAAATCTCCAAACATTCTCAACTAGCAAACTTGCAAAGCAGCAAGCATAAAATACTTAAGATTTTTTTTTTCTTGTTTAAACATTATTCTCACAAAAGAATGTAATGCAAGCAATTGAACCTGAGTTTCATATCTTATCTTCTGTCAGGTTTGCCTTCAAAACCTGACACTGAACGTGCTTGGCAATAAATGTGGTTGATTATACTGGCAACTGAAGCACATGCTGGTTTCCAAATAAATAAGGATGTCTTCCTGACAAAGATAACCTTGGGAATTGTTGGCTTAGCTTCTTGAGTGTTCCACAACAAGCTTTGTTTTGTGAGTCCTTATTTTTGTCCTGTGTGTTTGTGTATGTGGATAGGGGCACGTCAGGTTTTGATTGAGAGGAAAGATCCATTTCCTTGATGTTTTTGTCTATAAAAGGAGAATATGCCTATTCTTTTAGACTTAAGTAAACAGAATATGTGGACTGGAAGCAACCCAATGACTTAGTGTGTCCCCTATATTCAAAAAATGATTTAAAAAGATGATATTTTTACAGTGATAAAATAGCACAGACTGGCACATCCCCATCAGACTTTCTGTTCATCAGAGGTTGGAAAATTTGGGTTAAAGCAGCCAAGAGACTGATTGCAGGAAAGCCAGAGCAAATCAGTTGATGGGAAAGCATTTGCTTGTTAAACTAGAGCTTTAAATTATTGGCTGTATTTAGAAATGGCTCCAAATGCTCTCATATCTATAAATCTGGAAAGCATTGGTGAGGTTTGCCTGTGGTTCTGGCCATTCCTCAGTCATAAATGCTGCTGTGACATCTTTTATCTGAACTATTACTGATGCTGAAACCATGTTTGGAGCTGGAATCACAGGCTGGGGTTTAAAAAAAGAATCTGTAGAAATGGAATTGCTCTATTAATATTATTGCAATTACTCATTTGAACTGATGTGGCTGCAGGATGGATTTGAGGAGGAGGGGGCAGAGGGAAAGGAAGATGAATCAGGTCCAGTTTTGCCCAGTACCAAAGTTGTACTCGGAGTTTAGGGATTATTGATGTGCTTTCTGACACTTCTTTGGGGAGAAAAAGTAGGAATGCACTGGGACATTTCAGTTTGGTTGCTCTGGTGTTTTGTATCTCCCAGAAAGGCTTTTTTCTCTTCTCCTCTCTGTGTTTTTATCAAGCAAACCCACTGTTGATTAAGTTTGTATTTGTTCCTCTGGGAGGCATCTTTATATATAGCTGTATATAGTCAGATATAATTGTCAGGTTCAGAGATGCCATTTTTACATCCTCATCAAATACATTTTAAGGGGATTGCAAGAGCCTTTTCCTTCTGATAACTTGACTGTGATGCTCATTTAGGGTTATGTGAATCTCTGCAGTCAAACCCATGACATAAGTGGCTGGAAAAGTCTTTATAAAGACAATTACCTCAGCACACTGGTGGAATAATAGATCCTGAGGGCTAGACCACCATTATTAATCTGTCATGATGATAAAGTATGTCCTAAATTCAAAGACAATGAAAATTTTTATATTCTCTTGCCTATTTTTTAAGGGACAAAAAAAAAAAAGTTAAAAGGTGGTTAATTGCAAAGCAACATAGAATAGAATATTCTTCCACCTTTTAATTACACCCAGTTAAAGTGGAGCCTACATCCAAAAACTTGGGCTGCATCAACTTAAAAGATATGACTGGGTATGTGAAGAAGTGAAGTTGATCATGTGGAACTCGTGTTGCTGGTTGTAAATAGATATAATGGCTTCTTTTTTGGCTTTGCTGGATTGTTTTATTTCTTCCCCACCACCCCCCAATTTACCAAAGCCTCCTGTTTATTTTAATTTCCATAGCTTTCTTCACTATTTCTTGGTTATTTGACACCTTCATTAAAACGCCTGGCACAAAAGGCTCTGCTTATATTTGATCTTTGGTACAATTTTCATGCCTTCTTACCTTCATTTTAACATCCTGCATACTCTTCCAGAGAAGAGGACTTGAAGGCAATGAAGAAACAGGATTCTCTCTTCAGGAGCTCTTTGATATGTATGATCTGTGTTCTGGATCATAACTGCTTTCTTTACCTTGGCTGAAAGAGATATTTGTTGTTGTTAGCGTGTTTTTGTTTTGTTTTGTTGTTTTGGGGTTTTGTTTCGTTTCTTGGGTTGGGTTCTTATTTATTTTTCTGTTTGCAACAAAAATAAAGGTTGGTTTGCTTTCCTGTCCCGTAGTTAGGAGTCGGTTAAGGGCACTGGGTAGGGGATGTTTTCAGGCAACACGTCCCAAAGGGATTTTGGGTCATATGTCATCTTAAAATTTTATTTTATTCATTTTCCCAGCTGCAGGGAAGTTACATTATGGATATACTGACAACAAACCCATAGAACTTTGGAACACAATGGCTGTGGATGGTGTTTGGAGTCAAAGTCAGGGCTGGAAGTTGATTCCTGCTTAAGGATCTTAAAATAGCCACAAAAAAATCAGTGAGACACATATAACCACTTAAATGCATATAGTTTAAAATACTTTCAGTAGTCTGTGAGGAAAACTAGTTGAGTTGAAATTTAGTTTGCTCCAAAGGCTGTGCTCTCTCATATATTCTCACAAAAATGTCTGATGGGGTTTGATGGGAATCTTTCCCTATTTGTCAAAGATTAATCTGAAGTAATTAAAGTGGGATTTCTTGCTACAAGTTACATTTATTTTCTCCTTTGTTTAAAAAGTGTCCTTTAACTTAAATACTTGGTAAACAAACATGCTTAAACCGAGGATTACTGGACACAAGCTGGTTGGGTGAATATATCATCTTAAAGCATCTCTGTCTTAAGATAAGTCCTTAGAAAAACATGCTTTAAAATAGTTGTAAGTTCAAGTTTCTGTTTGTGGGAGTGGTTCAACTAGAAAATACCAGAGGCAGAGAGCTTGCCCTGCCTAGAAATATGCCATTTAGGAGATAACAGTGCAAAATCAGTAATATTTTCAGCAGAGGGGGCTTAAAGGCTGAGGTGTTTCACTCTTAATATTGAAAAATGGTCTCACTCTGCAAATCAGTTAATCTGTGCTTTATCCTCCTGTGAGGGAATGCAGTATCCCTTGATTAAAAGCAAAACTGGAGAACTTATTTAATGCTTTGATGTTGATTTTTTCACCTATTTAACCAAAAATTTCAGTCATGCTCTTTGAGTCCTCAGAAATGAGCAACAGAGAGAAATAAATGTATATGTTGTGGATACCTGGGTTTATTTGTTTATTTCCAGCAGAATAAGACTAGAAATCAGCACCTTCCTTTAATTAGCTGGTGCAAATATGATGGCCCCCTACAGGGCACAGAAATCCAGACAGACAGTCATCATCTCTTCTGCCAAAAGATCACATAATTAAGGTCTAAATATTCATGTGATTTAAAGCAACGTCTGAAAATAAAATAGGAGCAGGAGAAAGGGCTGCAACAGGATAGAGGACAGGTGAGGTTCTTTCAGTTTAATAGGATATATTGTTATATGTATATCCTAGTTAATGGCTTTATATTGCTCTAAATGGTTTGAGATTTTTGTCTTCCTGACAGTGGAATTGCAGACTGAAAATTTGTCCTGTGCAATATCCCACCTACTCTCCATTCCCATTTTTCATCTCTCTCAGACCACAGAGCTTTGTATCACAGCTTTGGAACTCACCTGGAATAAATGTAAGGATTTTCAGGCAGGTTTTTTATACAAACATATCATGTAGGCAATTTGACTATACTTTGTTTGCCTAGGTATTGATATATCAAGGTGAAATAGAGTATATAAAAAAATTCATATTTACAATTTTTTTAAAATCTTGTCTAGAGATATATGGCAACACAATTTATTGTTATTTGTTTTGGAATTACACATCTGGAAGCTGAAAATAACATGCTTTATGTAAGCTCAGACATCTCTTTGGATGCAGCCTATTTGACCAACAGGTGTGATTGAACTGAGAGCACAGCAGAGAAATATATTTTCAGTAAATATTAATATGGTTCAGGCCTATGGTAAGAATGAGGCCACTTAACAAAACAAAGCAAATTATAATTGTTGACAACCTTGTGACCACTTCAAAAGGTAATATGAGAATGAAGTTGCCCAGAGATATTATAAACAGGATGAGTTTAGAATCTTATTCTTAACTATTCTCTTATTTAAATGTGACCTGGAGGAACTGTCTTGGGCTAAGGTTGAATAGAGAAATGTCTCCTATAGCTCCTGCAACTGCATGAAAGCAAACTCTTAATTGCGGTTTGCAGGCAGATAATCTTGTAGCACTTTATTCATCATTTCTTCAGTATAGCTTAGCCTAATATCCAAAGGATTGTTTTGCATAAGGATTGAAGGCATGAAAAGCAAACTAGAGGAGTGAGGTAAGTTTGTTTGAGGAAGAGCCATATGTCAATTAGTAAAAAGTTACTTATGGGTTTGTCACTGTTGTCAGCAACCCAGAAGACCTGAAACTGTTGGTCTGTTCTCCTATCTGTTTCTTTGCTAAAAATATAAAGAATTCTGTGTTCCATGACTTCCTGAAAAGGCTCATGAACTGCCAGTAAGTGAAGAAGAAAGAACAAGCAAAACAAGCTGGCAAACTCACATGTTTGTGGATCAGGAGTTTGACTTTCATGGATGTTTAACATAAGCAAAGCATAAAGGGACTAATAAACTTTTCCATGCTGTGTCTGCTGAGGCCTCCCTTCTCTAGGATAAAACATCCTTCTGATTGCTGTCCAAGAAAACAGTTAATAGATGAGAGATAACATTTCTGAGGGGAGAAGAGGCAGAACTCATTTTTAAATAGAAGGTTGACTGTAGACAGAAGAACAGAGCATTGTTCTTTCCTGTGTGTAGGCTGCTGTTAAATTCAAAGGTTCTGTCTTCCTTGTTTCCCCAGGAATTCTAACTCCATCCCACAAAGCTACAGCTTCTTCAAGGAGCCTTAATGATGTCAGATAAATCATTCTCATAAAGATGCCTTTTCCTAAACTTGCTTTTATCCTGTTGATAGCTCTGATACTTTGATATTTCGACTCCAGGGATGCTTTACTCTTCATTTTGATGGCCATCGTGGGTCTGTGATCACTGATTCTGATTAAACCTAACCCCAAAAGCAGCACATCTGAGACACTTTTACAGATCACGCCCCAGTGTGTACCCATTGCAATATTCACTGTTCTGTGGTGTGTTACTGTATGAGAATCCCACACAAGTGGAGGGAAAGGCATCACTTGGAAAGTAACAGTATCTAAAAAAACCTCCAAGTGTGCAGAACAGGAAAGCAAACACATGTGCACACACATCCCCTCACCCAAAACACCCTCTTCCCACACATCCCCTCACCCAAAACACCCTCTTCCCACACATCCCCTTTCTGTGACACTTCTTGGATTTCTGAGGAAAGCCACGATACAAATGTGTCCATTTCATACAGGATTTTTTTTTCACCAGGTCTTTTGTGTTGTAAACTTTAATACTGGTTCTTTTTTTTTTGGTTTGTTTGGTTTTTTTCCCTCTTTGCTCAGTAATTTTATAAACAGCTCAAGGAACTTGCATTCAGACTTTGTTTTTCTCTGGCATGTTTTCTGGCTTCTAAAGAAATATTGTCACTGAACTGCAGATGTCACTTGTGCCAATGCACACATACACTCCCTTTCCACATTGTTTCCCGTGACTTTTAAAGTTCAAAAGCTCTCTTAAGTTGCTTAGAAAAATCCTACTTGATACAAAAGCAGTAGGTGCCTACTTTTTCTTTATTTCTTGCATGAGGTAAGTTTGGTGCACCAAGACAACTCCAGATATACTTTATGTGAAATTGAAAGCAAGCCAAGCATGATTTTATATATGAAAGCTTCTTACTCAGCAAACTTAACGTGATAAACCAACAGACTCTCCCCTGGGCTTTCAAGTATGTTTTGATAAATACCTCCTATGGGGTTTTAAACATGAAAAATTGCTGTATATGAAGTTTAATGGACTTGGAAATTTAAAAACAAGGTCTATCCTTTAAGATAAGTCTGATGTATTCCCTAAAGAAGGTATTTTTATGCATAAAACTTGCCTCAAAACCTGGTATTCCTGTACATGAGCAGTAGGAGCTCTGAGACTCTGTTCACGCACAGAAATACCTAATTCTTTGCTGTGTCAACATACATTATTTGTACGTCTTGACACTTGAGCACATTTCCATTCTAAACCCCCAATATACAGCTTTTTTTTTTCCAGATATTTGCAACTTTATAAATATTAAGTCAGAAAAAAGTATTTACCTCTGAATCCTGTGCTGATGGCTTTCTGTTTTATCCTTTCCAGAGGAACTCCTGAGGTTGAGCTTCAGTACAGTCTGAGAAACACTTTGCAGAATATTTCCCTAAGTAACACGTCCTGAGTGACTTTTTCATTAAGGATTTTCTTCATTCCTTCCGCTTCTAATTCTTATATAGTTGTCCAAGTGTTCAGGAGGGGGTGGTGTGAGAGAGAAACTTCTGCCACTGCAGTAGACAGGCAAATTGATTACTTTCTACTTGGGGAATCTGGTTCTGCCTGTTTGAAACCCAGCCTTGCTGAGGGGTGGATCCAATGCTGGACCTGCCCAGCAGCAGGAACTGCCTGGGAGCTGCTCCTGGGATGGAGAGGCCTTGGGAGCTGGAGGTGGAGCACAAGTGTAAGTGCAGGGCTTGCTTTCTTCTACACCACAAGGGAAAAAGAAACAAGGTTAGGTGGATCTAATAGTAGGTGGAAAACAAAACCCAGCAAAATAATGCCTTTTACTGCAGTATCTTAAAAATATTTTAACTCAGTAAATGTATGACCTGAGCAGAACCACTTCACTTCCTGGGGAGCATTGGGTGGAGGCAGCTGTTTGGATGTGCTGCTTTTCCAGGCATAGCACCTTAGCCATATTTTTTGAATGCTCATTCAGCGTTGCTGCAGAGAAGATGGACCAGAAAGACAAATATGACACCTTTCAAGGTATTAGAAGGTAAAAATCAGCAGCTACTGTAGCGTTTCATTCTGCCTCAGCTGTGCTCTGTAGAGTGTGCAGTCCAGTAACACAGCACAGAGTGCAGTTATTTAATCTTCAGGTGAGAAGGGAATAGGCTGTGGCAACAAACACTGCTCAGAAATATTTTCTCCAGGTAGGTCTGGATGAATTGACAGCACTGCTGAGCAATGCTTTTGGAGACTGAAGGGCAGCACAGGAGGATTTTCAGACTGTAACAAAGATAAGTGGTGGGGAAAAGAAGTGGAGATAATTTTTTCCAATCTTGTAATTACTTTCCATAGCTTTCTTGAATTTCATTTAATTTTTTTCCCTGGTTTATCCTGTTTCATAGAGAAATACTGAGAGGAAATTTCATGTTCTGGCTGGTTGGTGAGAAGAAAGAGTGACCCAAACACATTGAAAATACCATAGGCCCTGTGTATGTATTGACAGGGAATCTCTGCATCCAAAGTGCTGTAGAAGTGCTCTCCTTGAGAAGTGGGAACAAGTTATCAAAGGAGGGGCAGGGAGAAGAACCTTATGCTCTTTTTAGCTCTGCAGGCAAGTCAGTAAAGTTCTGATTATCAGTGGGATTTAGGGATTGTATCCCCAGGATGATGATAAATAAATGAACCAGTTGGACCACAAATAGTTAAGAATGATGAAGGTTGAGAGAGACTGGCCATTTGAGAAGCTGCTTTTCTATGGTCTTCTTTATAAACAAACTCTTCTGGAAAAGATGGAAGATCATGAGGTTAATGGTGACAAGGAATGTGGGGTTTTTTTTGAGCTGTAGATGCAATACAGCCTTTTTTCTAACGTTTCTTTGAAAGTAAAAACTCTCTTGGCTGTAAAATAATTAAGAATTGAAGCTCTCATGCTGTGATTTCAGCAAATAGGAAAGAATAAAGTCTTAGACCAAACTGATGTGCTGACAAGTTCTGCTAACTAGGGAGTGAATTCTTACCACTGTTCCTTCCCAGCAAGGAGTATGATAAATCCAAAGTACAAGCTTTGGTCTAACATTCCCTAAAAGCCATTTGAGTTAATGATGATGACTCGATTTCTGGTTCCAAAACCTTCTGCCATTGAGTTCATGAAAGCCAAATATTTGTGTTCTTATCCAGAAAGTTGAATCAGAGTTCTCATGTAATTGAAATGTTGCTAAATTTCAGAACAACATTATTTTAGTGGAAGTCTTCTATTAGAGAGAAGCAAATGCAATTTTCAGATTCCCCAATGCTATGGAATCCTTTCAGCTTTTGCATTTAGCTTGGATTATCACTGCTGCAGAAAGTGCAAAATAAGATTGTGTTGTATTTTTATAATCCTAAATGGATGTCTTATCTTCTGGAGTCCTCTTTGGTGCCATATATCTAAGAAATAAGGGAATGATAGCACTTCATTTAAAGATCATTTTGTGGTTGTTTTTTTTTTTGCTTTCTGCTGTTTAATAGAGTATGTTTTTAGAGCCATTCATGCAAGTTCCTCCCTCTGAGCTTTAAGTTTTACTTAGGAAGAGCAAGTTCAAAACATCCCATATGAAGTTGTTTGGCATTAGAGAGAAATGTGTGGTAATAAGGCAGACCTGAGGTGATCGTGAAGCAGGGAATTGCTTATGGTTTGGGAAGTTGCAAAGTCCTGGAACTTTCATCCAGGACTCCAACAGATTGCACTGTGTAACTGTAGATGTAAAACAGGATGGTCTTTTACATCTTCTTTGCTGTAAATATAATTGCTTTCTCTATAATAATTATTAAGGAATTAGTAAGCACCTTAGTGATTATCTAATTTTACTATCTGATAAAAAGGATGCATGGACTAAGTAGAAAGTTTAAGCAGAAAGAATAATGAATTAAAGCTGAAACAAGGCATTTTATCTTTCCTTTCTCACTCTTTCCCTTCCTCCTGCTTTTCTCAAAAACTAAGCTTTTGGAGATCTGTAAGTCTTTCCTGGGTCAGGGTGCTCAGTGTTTCTTTTGGTCTTTTCTCCAGGCTGGCAAATAAACAGGACAGAGAGGGAGCTCTGTCAGAAGCAGATGTAATCGAGTCCTTGTCTCTGGAAAGGCTTGTCAATGAACACAAATGTCTCTGTCAAATTGTACGTATATCTTAACATGCTTAATTTTCTAATTTCTAATTTTATATATGTAAAGCTTCCAGTAAGGTAGAAACTAAAACCCTGCAATCCCAGAAAAGATACAGCCCATGTATCTGTTCTGCAAGAAATTCTACTGCTCACCTTGATGTTCTAACAAATGTTTACAGTGGGAATCCTCAAAATGTAATTGCTGGTCTGTTCTGAAACCATGTAAGAATAATTAAGTTAGTGATGTGGTTTAAAACTTGTTTAATTGAACAGCAAGTTTAGTATTCCAACCTTTTTAAAAAGAAGCAGAAAAGGAATTTGCCTGTGTTGACATTCAGGAAGGATCACTGTTCAGATGTGATTTTTATCTTGGCCAAAAAAAGATTTGTAAATATTTGTGAATTTATGGAATGCATAAATACTGATTTACTCCCCATACTTCTCAGTGTTTTGCAGTAAACAGTAATTGTTGAGCTAATTCCTTGTTTTCAGTCAAGGAACGTGATCTGAACTTTTCCCCTCATTCTCCTTACATTTACAGGAACCTTGCTCAGCTATCATGGGCTATGGGAAAAAAATTGACAAATCAATAAAAAAGGGGTTATTTTGGCTTCTACATATCATAGCCAAAGATTTTGATGCCTTAAATGAGCGAATCCAAAGAGACACCACAGAGCAAAAGGCATATGAAGAACAGAAGAAACTGGAACGAGCTGAGCGAGTGAGGAGGATACGAGAAGAAAGGTATTGTCTCTGTAACTTCTTCTGCCTCCACCTCCTCTTTTCTCTAAGATACTTGATTCATTCCTGTAAGTGCAACCAAGCTGTCAAGGATTTAAAACTTACAGTCCAAGAGTCTCCCTATTAAAAGTACAGACCTGAATTCTAGAGTTTTTCTGCAGGTTTTTGTCTGGTTCGTGCCCTAAAGGGCTTCCTGCTTGAAATGTGCTGTGAGTGAGAACTGCATGGTGGTTGTGGAGTAAATTTGGCCTTACTAATATAACTTCACACAGGGCTAACCCAAAAAATAAATCCTGGCATTTAATCTTAAGTTGCCTTCAAGTGTGTTCTAAATAAAACTGCTGTTAAGTTGGACTCTGCAACCAATATGTGAGTATCGAAGACTAGATGTGAAACTGTATTCAGCACTGTGCTTAAGAAACTCCAGGATATCCAATAGGTGAGGCATGAAGAAAGTAAAGATGGTTCAGTGAGGGCAAGCAAGACAAGTGGTTTATTACTTTCTGTTAAAGACTGATGTGAATCATTTTACTGAGGAATTATTAAAATATTTGCTGAGCACCCCATCCTCCTCATAAAGGCAGAGGTTTGTGAGTCTCAGTTACTGTGAGAAGCTCCTGTGAAGTGTCTTGGCTTATACTCCTGCTGTTTTGGTTTACTTCAGCAAGTATCTGAAGCACATTTTAAACCCTTGGAACTTCACATGGTCTTCATACACATTTCAGAGACTTATAAACCTGTATACTGTTAGTCTGCCAGGTGTCTGTACAGACAAAACCTTCTGACCATGATGGATTGCTGGGTTTGTGCCATGCTGGGGAGGTGTGGGGAGGAGGAGGAACTTTGGAACATGTCTCAAAGAAACTGGCTGAGGATATGGGCATTTCCTGGCCCCACTCAGTGACCTTAGTTGTATTTGTTCACTGGAAAAATTGGTTGGGTCTCAATTGGATTAAAGGCTTAAAAGTTTTGCTGAAGTTCTTGTGCCTTAAAGGAAACCTGAGTAGTAACTTCTGTTGATTTTACCTGTCTCAGGTGTAAAAGGTGACAGGAACTCTCGATTTGCTGGTTTGCATCAAATCGATTTCTTGCTGTAAGAAACAGGTTAATCTTGATTCAGTAGTAATTCTGTTTCATTTTGTGTTTCACTAATTCCCCAGGCTGCTTTTTTGTTCAGAAAGTGCATTTCCTCCACAATATGTTGCGGTAACCACTTTGTTTCTAATGGAAAACCAGAGACAGTGGAAGTGCTGTTGAAGTTTTCCTTCCAAGCATTATGTTTTCATGGGTGGATTACTGTCCTCCTTTTCCTTCCCATCTGTATCTCTGAACAAAGAGTTTGTTCCTTCCTCTCTCAGCACTTGCAGCTGCAAAATAGGTGTAACAGTGACTTCTCTATGCAATTACCATCAGATGATTCATGAGAAGTATTTGATGAGAATGTACTTTATCAATGATGTATTATTTAATACATAGCAATGTAATATTTCTTATATAAATATCTGGAACATTAAAAAGTAACTAGTGCTGGTAAACTGAGCATTATGTGTCTTGCCGAACTTTTCTGAGTCTGGGTGAAGCAAGTGTGATTCCCCTCACAGAACCATAGAGCAGTTTTATTTGGAGGGGACCTTTAAAGTCCCTGCAGGCATAAATTGGGAGATGAGTTGGGTGATCTAATAATTTTTTTCTATAACATTTATGGCTTGGCTTCTTCAGAATTCTTTGTTCATTCTCCCTCTCTTCCCTCCTCAAAAAACCCCAAAACCAACCAAAATCCACAAATGCCCGAACCACTGAAACAACAACATAAACCCACCAACAATGCCAAAGGGAAAAGGAAGAAGGAGCTGTCCCTGCTGAGGAAGACCCTGAGCCTGGGAAATGTCAGAACCCCTTCCAGCCTATATCTACTGTAATCTCTGAGGTATGAGAATGGGTGAAAATCTGGATTATTTTAGAACTGCCACTAACAAATGTCTGAGAGGTCATGAGAAAAATAGTTCATTTCAAAGAATTGGTCTGAGTCTGTCTGCACAGCATTTTTTTAACTTGTATTTAATCTTGGCAGTCTTGGTTTGTGTGCATTGAATCAATGTTTTCATGATAAGAAACCCCCTGTTATTGATTTGGGGACAAAAGTGCTGTAGGCACAGTAAAATAGATCTAAACACATGACTGAACATATTTCCTAATTAAACCAGTGGGGATTCAGAAGTGGAAAATATTCAAGGTCTGTTAGTTTCTTGTAAAGTATTTTAGTGATGTAGTGAGTCATAAAATCTGACTGACTTCTACAGCTGTTTAGATTTCTGAGCATAACCTGTTTTCAGTTGAAAACTGACACTGTTGGGAAGTTTTTTAGTTTTGAAATATGAAAATCACATTCATATTTTAAAGTTTCTTTAACCTGTGTTTCTGAGTTCGGGTAGTTCTTATTTATTGTGCCATGTTTTTTGGTTCAGTTGACTGGAGATAACATAATCTAAAGGAACACGTAAACTTTTCCAGTGAGTAACTCAAACATTTGCTTTTCTCCAGGACAAAAGCACCCACATCCACACAGCATGTAAAGTCAGCTGCATGCACAATAATACACTTAATAATGACATACAAAGGAAGAAGATAGAGTGTGAATATTGCAGGGATGGTGATTTAGTGATACAGAACTTGTGAAACAGCCTGGGATTGAGTCTGTATGACACAATAGGTATTTGTCCAAATCATGGTGGCATTTTAAGGATACTTAAGCTCTGTGCAACTGTATTTTGTTTTAAATAAAACATAAAGAAAAAGTAATTGAAGAGGAAGAAATTAGAAGTTTTCTAACCTCAGGACTGTTGTTGTTGTTTATATTCCAGTTTTGGTTTATTTTATTTAATATGACCAAAAATAAAGCAAGAAAACAGTCAACAAACATTTGTTGTTAATTCCCCCTCCTTCCTCTGGACAGGATGTTTGAAATTTAATTTCTTCACCTATTGGACAATAAATTCCATGCTATATGTGGGACAGAAAAATGTTTTAATTTTTTAATAACCTTCCTATCTTATTAGTCAGTTTAAAAAAATTCTTACCCTTTTTGTTAGAACGAAAAGCAAATAGAAAAGGAAAAGAAGAGGCAAAGGTTGGAGACTGAAAAGGCTACAATTGTCTTGAAATCACCAACAGAGCAGGACCAGATGGATGCCCAGCACTTGTCAAGTGGCAGCAGCCAAAACACAAGTGACAGCAGATCAGAAATGTGCAATTCTGCAACTACACAACTTCTGCAGCACTCGGAAGAGAATGATCACCAAGCCTTGGAATGCCTTGACTCAGGTAAAACTTCCTTTGGATGTGTCATTTCTTGTGATTCTTCACATTGTTTTTTCTTTATTTTTTATTATTTTAATGATATTTATTTTATAATAAATATTTATTTTTGCTTATTCTTTATTATTTTTCCTGCTACCACACATCAATTTAATCTACTGAAGACATAAAAATGCAGGATTAGGTTGTTGTATTGGAAAATCTCCTTCCAAAAAGTGCCTGTTTGCTGGTGTGGCTGGTACTGTAGCTGAAATTGGGTTTGTTTTTCATCATCATCAAATATGCTGTCCACTTTCCAACAGGACCCACCTAAGCTGAATTTCGTTATGGAAACCTAGAGTTTGCATATATTTTATGCTTAAGGTTTATTTTCTATAGCAAAATGCTGTGTAACTTTTACATTTCCCATAATTTCATACATAATTTTGGACTGAGAATGCTAATGTATCTCCTCAATAATTGTTTTAGAAGATGATCTAAGATATTCTCTGAATATAAGTGTCTGATATGTAATGTTTTATTTCTGTTTGCTATAGATAACAGTAAGAAAAAAAGTAAAAAACCAAAATTAAAAAGGGGCCACAGAGTAGAACCTATTAATTCAGAGGATTCTCTTCCCAAAAATCCAACGCCACCACCAGCACTTCCACCAGGTGAGTGTAGTAACAACCAGTAACTGATGTCTCAATTTGTGGTTGTTAATCCTTTAAAATATTTACTTGGAATGATCTTCATACAGAGAAATGCTCCTGACCCTTCCTCTCTAGAAAATCTTTGATGCAGTTTCCCACTTCATTATAAGAACCTCCAGCAGTGTTGATTGGGGCTGTTCCATGGGGGAAGACATTATTTTCCCAAAAAGTGAGTCAGAAACTTGACTGCTCACGAAAAAGTGATTAAAATGATGAGTATCTAAGGGTAAATCAGCTTCTTTTACAAGTCTTTCCTAGTTCTTCACCGTGGTATTACATACCTTAGGTGTTCTGAAATGCTTTGATTTCCCCCAAAATGAGCTGTTTCTGTTCAGTTCCTCAGAATGAAGGGCAGTCATGGTATGTTTTGACAGTCTTTGTTTTCCTTTAGTTGGCTGGGGAACTCCCAAACTTAATAGACTTGGAAAACTTGAGCCTCTTGGTGAAACACATCGTGCTGGTAACTGAAAGTGGTTTGGGTTTTGTACTTTTTGAAAACACTCTCCATTGTTCATTCACTTCTACATTCATTTCATGCTTCATCTTTTTTTTTATTTAATGTCTTAATTCTAATTTTCATTGACCAAAACCTAAACCTTTTGCTTAGTAGAAAGCATCTTTTTGATTTTTCAAGTCTTTTTTTTTTTATGGAAAAGAAACTTATCTTAGATTCCTTTATAAAGTTTAAAATGGCTTGGGATATCAGGTGCTATTAATGATCTGAAGTTATTTGCATAGCAGCAGTACCTAAACATTACAAAGTGCCATATTACAAAGGGTAACAGGACCAGTTCAGGGCCAATTATTTCAAGAGTCCAAATGAAAACTAAATTATTGGTCTGGAAGGAGAAGTGTCAGTGAAAAAGCTTGGGATCTGCTGTTTTACCTGAAGAACCAGAGTTCCTGAAAGTTCATAACCTGTGAGCAGAAATAAGTTTAATACCTGAAAATATCAAGGTAAAGTAGGCAGATTCTTGATTTCTTGCTTCAATAATGGCTGGTTTCTATTTTTGGAAGATCCTGGAAGATTGTTTTTCACGTGCTCACACTGCATTTTTTTTTCTGAGTTGTAGATGGCGATTCCTTTGTTTTTCTTACATTTTTATTTTTCAAATTTTGAATAGCTGAGTGAACATGGAGACATCTGGAGTAATCTGAGAGGAGAACAACCAAACTAAAGCAGTGAGAACACGTCTACAAATTGAATAAAGAGAACATTAATTGAGGAACAGAGAAAGGAGCTGTGGCTGTAGTTATTCTTAAGCTTAACCCTGACTTGAATTAATTGAACTATTATCATGTGAAATTCTGAAACAACAGAACGTGGAGCTTTTCTGCCAAAGAATCAAAAGCTGCCTAAAGGGAAAATAAGATTTCTAAACCCGAGCTATTTATTTCTCACAGGAATGAGATTCATGTGCATAAAATGTAATTTGTTATCTTAATCCTAAAACCATCCTGCTCTTTTTTTAAAGGCACATAGAAAGAAGGCTGCAAGAGAGAAAAGCCAGATGAAGAGGTAGGGAAGGGAAGAGAGGGCATTTCAATTTTTACCTGTTGCATTTTTGTAGCAAGAGCGTGGGTGGGGACAAGGAGAAATCCAATTAATTTGGAAGCTAACACTAGAAAATTCGTTGGTAGGGAGCTCTTGACCAGAGGTGTCACCAGTGAGGTCAGAGCAAACTTGAGGTGCTCAGAACTTTGCAGCTGAATTCAGGACTTTGCCTGCTCTTTGCTGAGATTTATTCTTTTTTTCAGGAATTTTGAGACTCACAAGTTTCACACAGAGCAGAAAATCCTAGGAAATCAAGAAAACATCCATTAGGAAAGCACTATTTATAAATGAAAAAAGCTCTTCAAATGCACAGTCAAAGCTTTAGTGAGGTCCTGATACCCAAAAGCATCAATCACTTAGTTTGGTTAAAGGATCTGTTTTCTTTTTCCTTCTGACCATTTGAGATCCATAGAATCATGGAATCATTTATGTTGGAAAGGACCCCTAAAATCATTGAGTCCACCTGTTAACCCAGCATTGCCAAGTCCACCTTGCAGTGATTTAACTTGCCATCTGTCCTTGCAACGGTGTTTTTCAGTGAGTTTTTACATATTTTGCAGACTGAGAACCTGCTCCTGATGGGATAAAAATTGGAATTTTCCTCAGACCGGTAGAACCTTCCTTTGATTCTTTATTTGGAATATTCCCTGAATTGCATCTTTCTGAAAATCACCTTTTTAGCTGTCCCTTCAGCAGAGAAATAACTCAGGGTTGATTTTTTTGCCCCCAGCTTTGCCCAAAATCCACCCCCAAGTTGGGTTTAAAAGTTTTCTCAGACATACAACCTTTGTGAAATAAAAAGGCATTTTTATTTCCCTGTTGGTTTCATGATTAATTTATATAAATAGCTTGAAGGAACAATTTGCAGTGAAATTAGAGATACTAGTAGAGATACTTTTCAGTAAGGAGAGTAGTAAGTCCTTTGTTTTTGCCTTAAATTATTTTCTTATTTTAAGTGGCAGATATTTGGTAGTTCTTGCTGCTGAAATGTGTAAAATTCAGGTAGTGTGAGGCTGAAACAACCTCCAAAGGTCTGGTTTTTAATGCTAGGCTTTCTCAGACATATACTTTGTCTTAATTATGCAAACTGGAAAATTTAAGTGTTGATGAGCAGGCTATTTAATGTATATATTGAGTCATTTTTGTGTCATTCATAGAATGTTATAGTGGCTGTTAACAGGCAGTAGAGTCAATTATATAAATCTTTAATTATACACTTATTTCACTGAGGACTGCAATATTTCCAGTCATACTAATAATTCTGGCACAACATTAGGTAATGAGTGTCTGTTTATTGTCAGTGGAGGAGACATTTGCAAGAATAATAAACCTCTTCCAATATAGGAGGTAAAATTATCTGTCAGCCCTAAAGTGGTCTGCCAGACCTCAAGGAATTAATAAATTGATTAATAAAACCATCCATTGTACAGGTTTTTATTTGCCTTATACTCATTTGTTGCAGTTTTCTTGCTGCTGTAACACTGAATTAGCACTATTAAAATCAAAATATTTACTACAATAACATAAAAGTGTTAGCATTTTGCTGATTCAATGTAAGGATAACTAAAACCTTGATCCTGCAGACACCTACACTTAGAGTAGTGTAATCTACCTTGTTTGCTTTTGTTAATTCTAGCTCAGGAGTGCAGTTTTAAGTTATTGCATACGTAGAACAAGTGGAATATATTCTTCTTGGGAAATTGTGATTTATTAAAGCTGAATTTTGTGTTGGCAGGCCATCAAGGCTTTGCTGGGGAAGAGGTGGTCTGTATAAACAAAACTGAGAGTTGAATGCTTCAAAAAGCTGCTTTTTTTCCCCTTGATTTCTACCTGTTTCCTCCTGCCATCTCTCATATTATTTTGCTTGTGAAATGCTTTGCATGTACCCATCTGCATGGTTGTTTTTTGCTTCTATATCAATTCCAAATGTTTGAGAACACTTGTTATTCTCTTCTGATGTACTTACTGACTTTGTCTTGAGCAGTTTTACTACTTTAAACTCCTTTATCGACAAAAGAAAATGTTGCAGTTTTTTTTTTTTAAAGTTCTTTTTAAAAGTTTAAACTTTTAAAAGTTTTAAAGTTCTTCTTTTTAATATAGTTCTCTTAGAAAGTTAGTATGACTTGCAAGATAAATGCCATGCATAAATGGGCCCAAATTTTGGATGCTGCATAGTTTTACTGTCACTTAAAACTATATTGCAATGAAAACTTTACTACAGCAACATTCAGATTTTGATAGTTGATCTTTTCAGTTGTTGTTTGCACACTTTGGATTTCTCATCTCCTATTTTTGGGATGTTTACAGATCACCTTTGGGCCTGATCTTGCAAATGCTGCTGCATGTATAACAAAATGTAATTAAACCCTCTTTTGGCCAGTACATCTCTCGAGATTAATTAGCTTTGAAAGTTGCTTGTAGGAATTAGCTCTTAACTTGTAGACTACTTAGCTTTCATAAAAGGAAGCAAGAATTTACCACATGTAGAAATCCTTTGGGTGGCAGATTGATGTGTTTCTCTCCTCTGGAATTTCTTCCACAGATTTCTATGGAAAGCCTCTGCCCCCGCTGACCCTACGCCAAAGACCCAACAGTGACACCCACGATGTCATTGCTTGACTGGATCACAAACAGAATTTAAAACCACAAAACCAAACAATTCCATCAGAAACATTATTTTTTTTTCTTTTTGCCCTTGAAGGAAAATTTTTGAAGTGACGCTTTATCAGCACGTTGCAAAATAACTTGGTGACAATTAAACCTGGAGTTCGTTCTGTCGAACTCAGTTGATCAGACTTTGTCATTCCACATCACCAGCACTTCCTCAGCCTTCAGTGTGAAATCAAGAAAGGTCTGTGTGTCCATGGGTGTTCATGTGAACATGGTATTGAATATTTACTTGTGAAAATACAGATCCATAAACCTGAAGAAAAAACACCTTCAAGATCACTGGGTTGTACCTTCCCATCGAGACCTTCCTCCAGGTGCTGTGCAGTCGTTGGTATTTTTTCAGCTGATAAATTATTTTGTAAGATTCATTGTATGATAGGGTGACTATAGAAAGGCTAAACAAATATTGAGTATATTTTTCTACCTTTTTATAAAATGATTTGGAAGTTTGAGTGGACATGTGTACCTGCTACCAATAAAGTGATGCCTTGAAAGCATCAGAAAGCTGATGGTCAAGTTAATACAAATACAGTGTGTTTGATTCTTACAGTAGCAAAACCCCTTTATTAGGGATTACACTACCAGATGTAATATTTCATATTTCTGGCAACCTGAAGCAAGGGGTAAGACAGAAATTTTAAAACAACTACATTTTATGCAAAATACTGCTATTTGAACTGTCTGAAAATTTTCTTATCTGTTTTTTTCTTTGGTTTGTTAACTGAACCTGACATAGGTAATAAATTCTGTAGAAAAAAAACTGAGTTGGATATTGTATTGACTACTACAACATACAAGAAAATTGCTCATAGTGGAAGTTTTGCACTAATTGAGTTGTGTATTTTGACAGAAAACTGAATCAACCAATATGCAGATAAACCCTGTTGGAGTTTAATCTGGATAACACTAAAATACCATCTTGAAAACTAAAGAGACCCCAGGGTTTTAAGGGTTTAAATAATACTTCCATGTATTGTGTTTATATACATTTAAAAAAATCACATACAAGTGATAAATAAACAAGGGTTACAATTTTATATATTCCTGTTTGAATGTTTTTCCTCTTACACTGGAGACAACAGTTGGTGTCTTGTGTAAAGTATATTGTAATGCCACTTAGTTACAGTAAGGATGAAACCCCCATTCAAAGGGTTTTTTTGAAGAAGCAGTATTTGATTATTGATTATTTTATATTATTCTCCATCTTCAATAACATGGTAATACCAGATTACTTTGGGAGATGTAAAACAGTGCAATGTTTCTGTTCAGCACCCTGACACTGGAAATCTTTGCCCTATGCCCCTCACAGCAATGAGTTGCACAGACACCCGCCATATTAATCAAAATGAAATTTTATTAAGATTTTTACAGCACGTTGTTTGTAGGAGGGTGGAATCCATCCTTGGGATGGGTGGAGAGGTAAAGTCCAAGTTTAGTGAAAGGATGAAACACTTTGTATGTGACTACGAGAGAACACTTTAATTGGTATTCTAATAGTGTAACATAATCTGATTATGCTCAGAATTTGGTCATTTTCACTTCAAACAAACACAATATTAAGTGGAGGGGAGGTTGCATAAATGTTTATGTGTGCAATCTCAATTTTAACTTTAGCTCTGTTACCACCCAAATTTTTGGCTTAACAAAGTTCTACTTTGGCAGACTTATTTTTCTTTTTTTACAGCTTTGGTTTCTAGGAGTGCATTACCCTTTTATTTTACCTCTCATCAAAATATAAATGAATGGAAGTCTTTGCTGAAAACAAAGCTGAATGTGCTGTTGTAACAAAGGCTGAGAAACTAAAATGTCAGGTGTTGATACTTATGAACTGTGTGTTATGTATGTTGTGTGTGTGGACACATTTATCATTTTTGATTTTGCTTTTAAAATAAATTTTACCAATATGTGACCAGAGTATTCAAAAATGGGGTTTTTTTACAGTTTTGTCTGTTATGCTCTGTAATATACTATGGTGGGGGTTTTTTCAGTAATTTATACAACTATGACTTTTTTTTTTGCTGAAGATGACATTTATATATGGAATAAAACTAACGCACAGCATCAACATGTTTCCTGTATTATCATAAATTCGCAAGTTTTTTGGAAGCATAAAGTATGGCCATAAAGTATTTAAGGGCTGCAAGTCTCACACTGCTAAGATGTACAACATAGAGACCTTAGGGACAGAATTTCTGCATATTTTTGCAACAGCAGTGTGGTCAAATTTAGAATGTATTGATAGATTGGCACTAAGTTATGAGTATATGTGTACATATAACGTGCTTTTTAATATTCGAGAGGTAGTAAGTTGTAAATTGAGAGGTAATTATTGCACTAATTAGAAGATTTTGCCAGGGTTTGATGCTCTTTGTTGTCAATAATATCACTTCCAAAATGTATCAGTGCATTCAGCTGAGAGTATCTGTACCTAAATACAGGAGTGGTAAGAACACAGAAACGCACTATATAAGCAGAACATTTGGCATTGTCTGTGCAACATTTTAAATACATATTTTAAAGGTAAGTTAAATGTATCTTCTAAAATAAGGATTAGTAAATTCTCATGAGCTGAATTACTGTGAAGCAGAATCAGTGCATCAAAACCAGTTGTTCTGCTTGTCTTCCTTTTTAGTTAAAACCTACAATCCACAGGCCCTTACTCATAGATTTAAAGGTTTTAAATGCACAATAATAACTATAATTGTATTATTAAAATTAGGTATATTTGAGATCTCTTAGATTTAGTGATTTAGTTTCACATCTCTCAGGGTAACTGTGATCCTCTGGAGGCCCCATCTGTCACTTCAAAACAGATTTCCCAGTTTTGCTATTTTAGGTGGCTTTTGAAATCAGTTTGCTTGGAGTGGTCTCGTGACCATTTTCTTCTCCTGGTTCATATTTCCTGAAAACTGTTCTTTTGTATCTCACAATGTCACATTAGAAAAGATTGATGGACACTTACAAAAAAGTAAACTTTTTTTTTTCCTTTAAGATTCAAGCAGTACTTTTCCCAGTAATATATTCTAGTGTCGTAGTGGAAAGCTTGGCACTGTAAGTTCAGGATGCCATAGCTGTTAGCTTCCTACCTTCTGGAATTCTTTCAACTTGAAGTACTTTAAGCCTCAGATTTAGGGGGAGGGTACTCAGCATAACTTTTTGTTTCAGGTTTCCTTTCACATTTGACACATCAGAAGTATCCCTTCTGCCTGCAGGCCCTGTCACAATACTGATTTAAACATTTTAAATAAGCTTCCAAGTGTCATGGCAATTTGCATAAATGTTTTTGGCCTTCATGAGTAGGTGCCTGAAACTCAAATATTTATCTATATGATAGCTCTCCTGCTATCATATAGACGACCTTTGCACCCCTTTCAAGTCTGGATTTCTGAGGCCACTTTCAACCCTGGTTCCTTTTCCAGAGAATGGCTTCTCTGAGAACACATGGAAGATGGTTGTGGGAATAATCCTCAAGTCTCCATCGATTTTTTATGGCAGTAGCAGCAGGTTGATCCCTGGTGTGGTTCAGAGGAGGCTGCTGAGCTGCTGGACAGCAGCCTGGACTAGCCAGGAGTCCAGGTCTGGTGAGAAGGCACCAGCAGATCCTGACAGGGGTGGGTGGGATGGGATGGCAGCAGCCCCTGGGATGCAGGTGCTGGGATGAGGATCAGTTTTGTAAGTTGATTGAGAATCCAGTTGCTGCCTAATCCTGGTTTATCTCCTGGAGAGGCAGAGAAGGCAGGATGGCAGTACAGGCTCCCTGAATAAGTAAAGAAAAAAAACCCCAACCAAACAAAAGCCAAACAAACAAAAAACCAAAACAATGACGACAAAAAGAAACCAAAACCAAAAAAGTCCAAACTAAAGACACGTAAGGTCACGAACTGTAGTGACAGGACACGGTGTGATGGGTTAGAAATCAAGAGGGGAAACTTAGGTTACACACATTAGGTGGAAATCCTTTCCCGTGAGCGCCGTGGGACACTGGAACGGGGTCCCAGGGAGGCTGTGGATGCCCCAACCCCGACGGTGTCCAAAGCCGGGCTTGGATCAACCTGGTCTAAGTGCGAAGCGTCTCAAGCCGCGGGAGCTGAGAGTGGATGGTCTCTGAGCTCCTTCCCACCCCTCCGACTGCACAGAAATCCCTCCGGCAGCGCCGCAGGGACGGGCGGGTCCTGCCCCTTCCCTGCCCCTTCCCTGCCCCTTCCCTGCCCTTCCCGCTGTGCCACGGCCCGGCCATGCGGCTGCGGGCGCTGCTGCTGCGGGGGGCGGCCGGGAGCAGCCCGGCACGGGTGAGCGATGGGCCGGGAGGAGCCCGGGGCAGGGGAGCGATGGGCCGGGGAAGGGGAGCGATGGGCCGGCAGGGCAGCAGTGCCGGCGGCATGGCCGGGCCCGGCGGGCGGAAGCGCAGCGGGAGCGGCCTCGGCCTCTTCCTGCGCGCCGGGGACAGCGGGTGTATCCCGGTTTTCCTGCCTCGTGCAGGGAGAGCTGCCCCAGTGTCCCCCGGGATGATCTTTCACGGTGATGGAGGGAAGGAGGGAGGGGAGGGCACACAAGGGGAGCAGCTCCGGGCTCGGTCCTGCGGGTTGTGCCTTCCGTCAGCTGCGCCTGTTCGAGGGGACCGCCGGGAGCCTGCTGGGTGCCGTTAGGGAAAACAAACAAACAAACCCCCAAATCCAGCAAAATGGAGGTGTTTGCCTTAGGGGTTTTCCTTATAGATAGCGCAAGTTCACTTAGAAGCCGAAAGTTCGTGGGGCGGGGGGGGGGGGGGGGGGGGGGGGGGGGGGGGGGGGGCGGGGGGGGGGGGGGGCGGGGGGGGGGGG
>JAWWLV010000001.1:3371662-3388799 GCA_035041135.1 Platyrinchus mystaceus
TCTCCTCTGATCTTGATATTTGAATGTCCTTACCAGGTTGAAGGAGGGTTTCATTTGTTTATTTTTACTACTTTCCTTTTTTTTTTTTTTTCTTCCTTTCTCCGAAGCTGGAAAATAAAACAAAAGGGAAACTTCAAAAGCAGATTTGTCCTGTCGTTCTGGATCACTTTGAGAAGCAGTACACGGCAGAACTGGGAAATGCATGGAGCAGTGTCAGGTCTGTTCTGGGGAGATGGGGAAGGGAGGAGGGAGGTAAGGAATTGATATTAATGGCACGTGGTGAAGGCTGTTACTTCATTTGAGCCACTAAAGAACATTCCTTGCAATGAAAAATCATGATCAGAGTCTTAGAAACCATGTAATTCTTACTCTGAATGCCCTCTTTGGTTTATCCTCTGTGAATTAAAAAGTAAATTAAATGCCTCCATTGTTGTTGGTTTTTTTTAATCTATCTATAAAAAAGCATAGGTGCATAGCTTCAGTTTAATTGAATCAACTTAAAAACTCTCTTAGTTTGGATCAGTTTTTTTCTGCTTTAGGCAGTGGATACTCCTGAGGAATATTTTTTGAGATTAAATGAAAAATTGCTAAGAGGAATTCAAATGGAAAAGAGGGGAAATCCGTGCAAAATAGGCCTGAAAAAGTGAACTGAAGAGCAAACAAGCATGTTTTTACCACACAAGCACTGCTTTCTGACTGTCTTCCAGGAATATCTATTGCTTTAAGTTTTTCTGGCCTTTACATAAAATGTAAAAAAGAACAACTGTTCTTTCTTAGTATTACAGTGGCCTTTGCAAAGGTGATGTGTTTCTTTTTGCTGTGATATTTGCAGCTAATATTGCAGTTGTTCTTTGTCCCTAGGGAAGTAAGTTGTAAGCAGATAGAAAGAGCATTATGCTTCATCATATATATCTTTTGCAGTCATTTGTTAGAGTTAGGAAAAATGGAGAACATCATGTTTCAGAAGAAATTGTTTCAAATGCAATAATTAGAAAAAATGGTGTCTCGAGTCCCCATTGAAATTATTTTCCTGCTTACTCTTCTTAATCATATCCAACCAAAATGTTTTAGTTTCTGATTACACCAGGATCGTCCAATGGTGAGACTGTAAGTAAAGGGTTTCTTGGAAGGGATAACTTGACTCATTTGTCAGATTATGAAGTGGCTTTTCCTTTTTTTCCCTGTAGAGATGTCCTCACATCCCCGTTGTGCTGGCAGCACTCCGTTCTGCTCAACAGGTTCAGCCCATGCACTGAGCTGGAGAACAGCTTGTGTGTGCAGGGCTATCACCCTGCCTTCCAGGGAGCTTTGCCCTATCTCCCAGCAGCACTGAAGTGCTACATCAGGAGAACTCCTGGCAGATTCCCTGCCCAGAGACACCAGGCTGGTAAACTGAAGGAGTATTTCCTGCTGAACGCGGCGTCGCTGCTGCCGGTGCTGGCCTTGGAAGTGCGGGATGGGGAAGATGTTTTGGATCTCTGTGCTGCACCAGGGGGTAAATCAGTGGCCATCCTGCAGTGTGCCTGTCCAGGTAGTGTATCAAGGTGCTGATTCCTGGCACTGTGTCTGTTTTCTGTACGGGATTCAGGTTGGGGGCAAAAAAGCCCAAACAACAATAGTTGTTCCACGCTGTTTAATAAAATTTTTATGAACTCAGTTTATCTAAAAGAGGATGAGAAATGCAGTAGTCACTTAACTATGAGTTACTTTTGTCCCTCAGTCTGCAGTAGAATAGCTCTGTGTTTTTTCTCTCCTCTGGTTCCCTTGTTGTTACTTCTCCAGAAGTTATTTAAAGTCGTGTAGATTTGTTGCCACAGAGATGTGAGTAATCTCCAATCTTGCAATACTTCTTTTTTTTCTTTTCCTCTGCTTGGAGGAAATCTGTTTGGCCAGTGCTGTGCAAATATTGTAAATAAATTTAAGTGTACTGATATAAAACAGAGCATGATAAATTAAATGAGCAAGATACAGGCAGAGGGAGAAAGTTTATAATGAGGAATTGGTCTGTATCAGGATTTAATAAGCTCTGTGTCTGAAGCCACCTAGATGTTAGAGAAGGACTCTAATCAGGATGTTTAAAAGGCAACAGCAAGCAGCAGCTCTGTTCTGGGCCAGAGAGTTAAAGCAAGTTGTAATTGTTTTCAAGTTTAGGTGTTAATTTGGGTAATAATTGTCTCAAAGTGTTCACAGCAGCTTATGCTCTTGTTGATTAAACCATTACTTGATTACAGCTGATTTTCCCTCCTTGTTCTAGAGGAATCAGGTGATGCTAATGAAGTAAATTAAATAGGAGTGTCCTTTCAAAAGGTTTAAAAAAACCCCAACCCACTTTTATCCCCTGGCTGCTTCTGGAGAGACCCAATTGTTTCTGAGAATGTAAGACGTAAGGAATTTAATTCTTAGTATGCCTCAGTGAATGCTAAGATGTACTGTCTATGGCAAACCTGTTGTAGGGCAACTTGGGGAGGCACGAAAACAGAAACTTTATAAAATTAGAAACCAGGAATAAGAGGGTCTCTTATTATTCCTCACAGAACAATATCATTCTGTTTCTGGTGTGAGTACAGGACAAGCAGTGTTTTCTCTGAAGGGTTAACTACTGTGGCTAAGTTTTAAAAGCAGGTGTAACCAAAAGGTTAAAACACTTCTGGCTTAAATTTCAAATAAATAAGGGCTTGGACTGCTGGGCTTAGGATACACAAAACTGATGCTTTATTTATTTTAAAAGTAATTAAATAATAAGGGGCATGTACTTCATTTAGACAGTGGCTCAAGGAGCCCAGAGAGGCACTCGCTCAGCCCTGGTCTTTGGATACAGATTGGGATGAAATGTGATTTGTTTTGCTGTCTAAGTCTGTTGGTACAGAAGTATTTGTCAGTAAATATTTATGGCTTGCTCTGTAGAGGCATGTTGAAATTTACTAAATATATATAAAAATGTATAGTGCTTTTAAAAATACAGTAGCATTCTAAAAAGTGCAGTAACACAGGCTTGTAAGGTGTTAGCTCTGTAAGTTAGTCATGGCAAAGCAGGAGAACTTCTAAAATCAGTCTGACTCCTTATATTTGTAAAAATAGAAAAATAACCTGTAAAGATTTATCTTTGGGTGCTTATTTCCTTTTTTTTTCCCTTTCTTTTAAATTTTCTCAGGTCGGTTTCACTGCAATGAATATGATGATTTGAGGGCGAGATGGTTGGAAGAGACCATAGAATCCTTCATCCCAGAACCTCTGATTAACTTGATAATGGTGTCTAAACTGGATGGCAGACACATTGGAGATGTTAAGCCTGAATTATATGACAAGGTAACATTATTATTAGCAAATTATATTTCTGCCTTCTGCTTCTTTTTCTTCTTGTGCTGCTCTCTTTTTAATTTATTTTTTTTTCTGGCTCCCTCACAAAAATACCTGACCTATCAAGGGCAACAAATCATGTACAGGATATGCAGAGCCACAGGAAACATTTCATGAAGCCTGTTGTGCATTTATTCATGTGCTAGGTGATGTTATCCATTCAGTATTGAATTCTGAAGACCTTGTGGCTGTATTCTTTGCATGATATGTAATTAGGAAGAGCAAGGGAACAAGTGAGACCTACTCAGGTAGAGTTTATTTTGGAGCGCTAATTTATCTCCTCACCTGATAACTCTGTTAAAAACATCTCAAAATAGCAATTGGATCATCTCACCCCTGAAAATGGAAAATAAAAAGGGTGTTTCTAAGTATTTGCAGAAGCAAGTGGAATAGATTTTTAGCACATGGTGTTCAGAAAGTGAATATCTTTATTATGAATGATCTTATTTGCTTTTTATTGTGTAGGTACTGGTTGATGCTCCTTGTTCAAATGACAGAAGTTGGCTTTTCTCTTCTGATATTCATCAAGCTACACTCAGGCTGATCCAAAGGAAGGAATTATCATACCTACAATTCCAGCTCCTGAGGTGAGAAATACAAAAGGAAGCTGTTCAAATAGTTTTTTATAATGAATAAAAATTTTGGGGGGGGGATTTTTCATTGTTTAATGACCAAAACCAGGATTCTCTGTGTGAAAATTAAGAATATGTGGTTGTGCAGCTTTTTAGAATAAATAGGCAATCTGGGTTAATGTGAGTGTGGAAGTCTGGGTGGGGTGAGATCAGCAGTGAGCCCTAAGTCCTCTACTGAGGTACAGTTGTCTTAACTCACTTATTCAAATATATGCCCATTTCCAGATGACTGCAAACAGTCTGATACAAAAACAGGCATAATTTGTAGTAGTGGGGGGTCTTTTACCTATCAGTGAAAGCAGTCTATGCACCTGCCAAGCTGGGCATTCTTCCCCAAAATCCTTTTGTTCTTGTTGTTATTCTTTCACAGAATTATCCCTTACAGTTCTTTATTCTTTATTAGTCTTTTTGATGACTGAGCTGTCAGTCAGAGCTGGTTAGCAACCATCACTGTGGTCATTGGTCAACACTGCTTCAGAATTTGCTTCTGGGCTCTTTGTATGGAGAAATTGAGTCCACTACTGCACATTTTTACATGCTGCTTGAATTTAATACCCAGCTGATTATTTGTGTAGCTACTGATCATAATCAATAGGGTAAAGAAAGTAAAACAATGTGAGGTTTGGTGGGGCAGAGAGGGTTCTTGGTTTGTTTTTAAGAACATCCACCCAAAAATCCAAATCAAGGCTGTCATGTACTACACATTTTAATGATACCAGCCATAGTCTGGCATTTGGGAAGCATTTAGAACTCCACATATTTTCTCTTCAGGACTAAAAAAAAAGACTTCTCAATAGAACCTTCTAAACTTGAATGTTATTTGTGAAGTAACAGTCACGCCTGAGGTTCATCTGTCAAAGCAAACTGAGGGGAAAAAATAACATATTGCAAACAAAAAAAAATAAGAAAGTTTTTATGGAAAGTTCCCATTGCAGCAGTTCAAGATAGTTTTGCATGAGTTCCAGTTGAAAAAGGGCCTGGCAGAAGCCTGTGATTTATAACAGAAATATGAGGATCTTATTGCAGTAATGCATCATGTCACCCATTTCCCTTGAAGAAATCAATCACATTTGAAACACTGACCTGTTTCTGTTTTCCCTTTTCAATAGCTGACATACCAAATCCAATTTGTGAACCTGTACCCAAAAGAAAGCATATATCATGCAGCAAAATTTTGGGAATTTGCATAAATCATTCCAGATTGCAATCCTGGAGAAGTCATGACAGCAGGAACCTTGTCTTTTGAAAAAAGATACGTTCCTGTCAGCCCAAATCAGATTTAATTGAATTACTCTTAAATCAAGAGAAAGCTTTCTGTTGAAAATATATTTTACTCTTGCAACAGCAATAAGAATTATATTGCTAAGGACAAAATAGTTTTGGTGTGTAAATTGGAGTAAAAGGATGCTGATTTCAATCTTATTGCTCAACATAGGTCTGAGTAGTTCTGTAGGTCAACCAATTTATCACTGTGTGCCCTGGATTTTTGGGGGTTTCTTTTGTCTTTTAAAATATTTTAGAACATTTGAAATAAATGGTTAATTTCAAGAGGTAGGTGTTATAAGGGTTATTGGGTAAAATATTTGATGTATAGTTGTCCACTGTATTGTTACTGTTCTTTTCACGTGGTCACTTTAGAATGAATTCCCAATGCTAAAAATGTCTCAGATCCCCCAGGAAAGGGTAAAAGGAAATGATAAAAAGAGATCAGGAAAGGCTAAACATGACAAGAGCATTAAAAATTTAGCAAAACTAGAACTGAGGAATGCTACCCTATTCAAGTTTGGGTAGGGTGCATAATTATAAATTAAAATAATTGAGGTTGAATCCCACCTCAGATACTTTCAGTAGTATTTGGAAGGGCTGAACTTACCTGGCTTTTTCCATGGCTCAGCTCATGCAGGGCTGTACTGGTTTATGGATTCAGGTTCCCTGGTGCTTTATGGTCCCAGGTGTTTCTCACTTTGGTTCCTGTATCTGCAAAACAAAACCAAGTCTAAGGCTGAATCCCAGAGTTTTATTGAGAGTACTGTTAGAAATGTATTACAAGAGCATGGGGTGACAGGACAAGGGGGAATGGTTTCAGCCTGAAAGAGGGCAGGTTTAGATTGGATATTGGGAAGAAATTGTTCCCTGTGAGGGTGGTGAGGCCCTGGCACATGTTGCCCAGAGAAGCTGTGGCTGCCCCATCCCTGGAAGTGTCCAAGGCCAGGTTGGACGGGGCTTGGAGCAACCTGGGACAGTGGAAGGTGTCCCTGCCCATGGCAGGGGGTGGAACTGGAAAGGCTTTAAAGTCCCTTCCATCCCAAACCATTCCATGATTCTATGAAATATTGTATGATTTGAATTATTTCACTTTAGCAGTAGTATTAAGAATAACATACAAATAAGAAGAATGAAATCAAAGTGGAGTTCTGTTTGTATTTCTATCAAGCAACACTCAGCCTAAAATTTGAGTGAGATTCTCTTCTTCTGAATTAAAGAAATGCTCCACTTGTAATCTGGTTTTCTGGGTCTGCTTGGGGGGGAAGCTGGGGCATCAAAGAGAAAAGTGGAGGAAGGAAGAAGGGTTTGCAATAGGGTGTAATTATTTAAGTGAATAGATGCTTCAGATAAGAAAGATTTGGAAGAAGTGTTGAAACTGCTGCAGCAACCTTCCTGCTCCAGTCTGTATGAAATCTGAAATGTAAATAAGTGGCATAAATGCTGAACAGCAGATTTTCTAAGCAGTGAGGGCACCACTGGTTTGTAATGATTGTTCGTACCAAAACCAGAGCATCCCTGCTGAGTGCTGTAATCCAAGAACGGCAAATCTTGTTATTATTTGGAGTGTTCATTCAGAAAACAAATTGCAAAGTAAGGAAGGAATATTCATTTCCTGATGCTCTGTGCCAGCACAAAATACACTGGTTCTGAAAAGTGAATTTCCCAATGTTATCAGGTCTCTCTCAGACAGAAATTAAATTTTAGGGCTAAGCTTGAATACCTAATAATGTAATGGTTAAACTTGGGAGTGTGTCTGGGAAACCACATCACTGATTTTCACATATCAGAGAAAACAGCAGCTTTTAACTTCAAGTTTGTTTATTTGTGTCCTGTGTTTTCACCAAAAATTTCTTGTGATGAGGTTTCATAGAATATGTACAGAGATTTATTTGTTGACAAAAAGGAGTCTTTTTTCACATAGTAGTAAATACTGTGATTTACTGGGAAAATCACGGTATTTCTTTTCCCTCATTTGGTGCCATCTCTGTATTTTCACTGAAATGTAGCATTTCCCGCTGGTATCTGCAAGAGGAATTGTGTTCTCTTGGTTGTGGGGGGGTTAAAATAAACAGTTTCTGATTTTAAGAACTGCCTGAGAGGAACTTACGGATTAAGTCGCTCATGAAGTGTTGCAAAACGAAGTTTACTGACTGTATAAATAACTGTATGAATAAACAAATAAGCTTACTCAGTGGCTAGTCAGTTGTTTTTGGGATCACGTATTTAAATTTAGACACGAATTTTGCTTTAATTCCACCTTCAATCCTTTCTCTGTGCGTGTGTGTGTTTCAGAAGCAGTGAGAAAAACCTCTAACCCTGAGGTTGGGTGGCAGGGTTGGCTTCAAAAGTCTTTCATTCCCCCTTCTGTAGCTGAGAAGGTTCTGCTTGGGTTCTGTATTATTTTCTTCTTGTAAATAATAAGTGTAATTTGGGAAGAGGGATGGACCTGTGAGAATGTGTAAGTTATATGAAGGTAGTTCTGGGCTGAGTAAATGGCAGGAGAATTGAAGGTTTGTCACAGTGGGCTACATTTGTGGGGTTTCATTGCTTGGTTTAGGGGTTTTTGGTGCCTATGTCTACTTCTGTAGTTTAATTTAGAAGAATTCAGTTCATTTTCATGACTTTCCTGTTGCTGCTGTGTTTTTCTGAGATGCAATGTCTCTCCACAGTAGCAAAGCTTAGAGAGGAGCAGAGGGAGTAGGTGCTCAAGGTGTGGAGAGAATGAACTTGAACTTTTTCCTGTGCACTTCTTTCACTGCCCATCACAAAGTATTAAAAAATAATTATAATAAAAAAAGGTGTTTTGACACAGGAGGAATTTCTTTATCATTTTGGCTTGATTTGAAGAAATAAAAGCAAAATCTTTAACCTGCACATCATGTTATTATATGATATATATATATAAATATATAATATGATATTAATATATATTAACATATATACCACAAAGTATCTGGACTCTTGGGAGAGTAAGAGGTAATGTGGGTATCTTTAATCAATAAAAAATATTAGAATTGAGGATAAAAGCAAATTACAGAACAGGTAAGGTTGGAAGGGTCATCCCAGAGCACATGGCACAGGATTGTGTCCTTGAGATGCATTTGTTCTCAAATAGCTTCTAAAAAGGTTGGCATTTTTTATTCTGGTAAGACTTTATCTGGCATATTGGGCAGAAATACGTCTTGGCTGCCAAAAGATGGCACTGTTGAAGTGCTGTAGTATTTTAAAATTGCCCTATAAATTATGTAATCTTTTTGCTTTAATACTGAAAATGGTTGGGTGATTAACATAATTAATACTGAGCCTTCCAATGGCATGCAACATAAACCCAAGCACAGGAGGAGCAGGCTGGACATGCAGGTGGTAGCTAAAGTATGAAATATATGTATTTTTCTGCCCATTTTTAAAAGGGTGTTTGAGACACCAAGACTTTTAGAATGAAAAAAGTCAGCCTATCCTGTCTAATTTTATGTAAGTGGGAAAAAAAAATCCTCTTTTTAGATTCTGGCTATAACTACATTTTAGTGGCATGTAAGAGTTTTTTTGGGACTTAGAATTCTGGCTCTAGCATGTTCTTTTTTTCCCTGAGATATTAATAATACTGCTCTGTTTTCCCTAATTCAGTAAATCTTGAGAAATAAACTAAAAAAAAAAAGCTAGAAAATAATATCTTTATTTTAAAAGTCTTATCTTGTTACTGTTGCTGTACAGGGGGTTAGGACAGATTAATGCATCTGTTGTACTGTGGAGGTGAGAGGTACAACATGTGCCACTGAACTTGTACCCAGAGACACACCCTGCCCAAATCCAATGTATTGCTAATGCTTTGGGAGTTTATTTGTTTATCTGTTTGGTTTTGCTGTTGTTAAACCTCATTTAGAATGAGGAGGGGAGCAATCTGCACCTGTGAACTTGTTTTACAGAAGTTTTGGAGTGGGAAGTTTGTTTGGATTACAGGTGGGTCTTCTGCTGAGGTGCTGGAAAGATTTAAGGGTGAATTTTGGGGCTATAAATTGATGATGGGAGGAGTTCAAGCAAGTGTGGAGAAGCATCAAGAAGTTTTTTGCAGAATGATGTGCTGGTGAATCTCACTCTTACCATGCAGGTGTCCACTTGTTGTAATTCCAAACTGTTGATTAGAAAATGTCATTACAGTTTCAGACTCTTTGCTGTCACTAAAGCCTCAGTTGCAATACACTGGTATGTACTAAAGGTGTGTGAAAAAAACCCACAACTTTAAACAGCTGACTAAATTAAAAATGGCTGTAGGGAAAGGTGAACAAGTCATGAGGCTGCAGGAAAAGTTTCCAGTGCTTTTTAATGTGTTTTTATTTCTCCGTATGAAGCTTGAAACCTTGCAGTCTCAGTGCCTGTAAACATGTAAAATTCATTATAGTAAATATGTGTACCTGAAATAAAATTATGAAATTAAGTATAATCTGCGTTAAAGCTGAAAGTTTTAATTATTTAATGAACATGAATGTCATCTGTACCAGTAAGGGAAAAATAACTGCAGATTAACTCTACCTTTAATTAATGTGTTTTACTTTTAAACAAGGTAGGTGGAGGAAGGTGAAAAAATACTTCAGGGTCATTTGCCCTGGCATGTTTTTTAATCATACTAGATTTGAAGCCTATTTTTGGAAGTTACAAAGTACCCTATAGCAGGTACTAAATTCCTTAAGATAAGAATTGAGCTTTAAGTAAGGATTTGGGGGATAATCAAGGTTCCCAGTGAAACAGGAATCTTACATTCTTAGATGGTGGAGTTCCAGTAGCAGTGGTGGGTTCTGCTTCATGTCCCACCTATCCCTTGGATGTGCTTGTGTCCCTCCACTGATTATAGAGGAAAGCTAAAATTCCTTCAATTTATTTGGACACATTCCCTTATGAATGAATTCTCTGTCCTGCTGATGAGGGGAGGACCAACTGAATCTGCTCACCCAGTGCAGTCTCACTCTGTGACTTTGAGCCTGGCACTTCTTCACTTTGAATTTTGCAGCTCAGTGCAGGTTTATCAAAAGCCAAGCACGGCTTAATCGGGGTTGACTTCGAGCACAGGCACTGAAACAAGTGTTCCTGGACTTGACAAGATGGATAGATACATTGATTAACCTTGCAGTGGGACGTAATTCCCCTCAAATATTTTAATTCATGATTTAGGTTCCAAATAAAAGATACCTGCAGTGAGCAGGCTGACCTTTTTGGGTCATGGGCTAGTGAAGATTCACAGGATGAGGAGGCTTAGACAGGTTTTGATGTGAGATTTTTCCAGCTTGCATTCAGAGGCCTGTGCTGCTCTTTCCTCTGGTGGACTCAGTTGTAGGAACATGGTGCCTTTGAAAATTACTTTCATGTGGCTATATGTTACTTTCTGTATGGTGGGAAAAAGGACACTTAACTAAGTCTCCAGGCTTTTAACCCTGTAAGCAGAAGCTACAACTACTTTTTTTATATATAGCTTTACCTTTTCGACTTTTACATGGTAAAAGTATTTTCTCACTTATCTAAAGGCTTATACAGGTAGGAAAGGAGTGCCATTACCTACTTCTGTGAGTAAAATTATCAGTTGTGCTGAAAGTATATCTTGATTTTCAGGTCAAAACATTTTTGGGCATTTCCAGATGCCCTCCCATGGCTTGGCACTCCTGCACACATGGAAAAGGTGGAGCTGGAGGGGGAAATCCTATCAAAAACGAGTTATCCAAGTGGATTCTGGTAGTAATAAGATCAGCTCAACTTTATGAGAGCCCATTTAGACTTCAGCCCTGTTCTCCTTGAGTTCTGATGTGAAAGCCAGAAAGTAAGATCTGTTACATGAGGGGAAAAAAAAGATGCTTTCATGTTTCCCAGAAGGGGCATGAGGACATCAGGATTACAGCTGCTCTCTTCTGCTGGCTCAGGGTGGCAGTGTAAATGTTGTGCTGTACCAGTGTGGGACAGAAAACATTCTTAAACGTTTTTGCAGGCTTTCCAAAGCTACTCACAGGTGTGAGGTAAGCTTGCAGTTTTGTGATAGGTCCTACTGATTTTCAGAGTATCCTGGAATGAGTCCACTAGGCCCAGTTAAATTGAAAATATTTAGACTACCTAAGTGCACTGTAACCTGTTTTTACCTCTAGCAGACTGAACTCAGGCTAAATGTGCCAGCCATCTGCTCACTCTCCATCTTTCTACTAATAGAATAGAGGCAGTAAACACTTATTTTTCTTAGAGCATCATCAGTTGAAAGAGCTCTGTTCTTTTACTAAAATTGGAAAAGCATAAACTTCAGTAAAATACATGCTTGGCTTGCTGACTGACACAATCAAGGCTCATAAAATGAATGAGGTGATGTGTATACTCCCAAGAGAAGCAGATTTAGTCCTCACCTGTCTGAAACAGTCATTTGTCCTGGTGTTTCCATCCTATTTCGGACAGGACTTTCAGTGCAGCTTTGATCTCTGATTGGCTTTGATCCTGCTTGTGATGAAGCTTTTCTTTATTGATTCTTTTCCTGAAAAGTCCTAGTTCTGTTAAAAGGGATTATCTTTTCCCCCCTTTATGTTTTCTTCTTTCCTTTCTCAACTGCTTTTGTTCAGAAATCACCTTTAGGAAGTTCTCAGCTTGTCTCTGGAGGAAATGCTGTTTTGATGGCATTGTATTTGTTTATCTGGGCTTGGAATCAGACTTTCTGCTCACCTCATTTAGTTTGAAGAGTTTGTTGGGTTTTTTTCTTTTTGTTTTTCTTCCTTTTTGGTTTTTTTTCCAGTATATGTTTTTTCTGGGGTTTGAGTGTGAACACAGAATTGTCAGTAATATCTACAAATCTGTGATTATTCAGTGTCTTTCCATACAGTGTGACCATGTCATTGTGATCCATGCTTCCAGTATCCCTGCCCTCCTGCACCTCCTAAATTCCCAGTGACTCACTTGGAGTCCTCTCAGCCCTTACCTTTGTTGTCTCTCTGATATTCATGAACTGAGTAACATCATTCACTTGTTCAGGTTCTCTTGTTTTTAAACAAACAGAAGGAGCTGTTGTATTTCAGTGTGGTATTTGCTTCAGCCCAGTAGTATCTGCTTGAATATTAGCTTACAATTAAATCTTTAAGCCATATGTTTTTCAAGGCTACAAAGTATTTCATTTAATGAGATTAATAGCAAATGAACCTTTATTGCAGCTTTCTCTTTTAGTAATATGCTGGTATCACATTTGAAGAATGCTCTTTTGTGGTGCAAGATTTTGGATTTTTCTCCTTACTTTCTTATTCTTAATTTGCACTGGGTGAATATGGCTTGAACATCACTTCTAACGCTCACAGGTTATATTTTATGTTTCTGAGATAAGGACTTTACAGATCTGCTTTAATGCAAAGTAAGCAGTTTGTTTAAACTCAGTTTCAGTGGTAAAGTGATAGAGAACCTCTGTTCCCTCCACCCACCAGTAGTTATGAAGCTTTCAGGTTTTGAGCCACTATTTTGCCTTTGTTGAGTCAAAATTTGTCAACGGGTAACTGTGTGAAGGGCACAGCAACAACATATGAGCCTTAGGAAATCAGGTTGAAAAGCAGTGGCTCAGTGAAACCTCCAAGTCCTCTGACCTGATAAATAAGTTTCAGAATTTGCAGAAATGTTTCTGAAATGACAACCCAGTAAATAGTTCAGGCCATCAGTGCAGCTGTACATCCTGATATCTGTTCCTGCAAGCGGCCAGCTCAGGATCCAGCCAGCACTTCTGAGGTGGTGGAACCCGTTCTGTGGGCACAGTTGCAGCATTTTCACAGCATGTGAACGTCTGAAGTATCTTCTGCACCTATGAATGGATGCTGCTGTGTAAAAAATACCTTCACTTAACTCAGAGTACAATAATAAAAGGGAAAACGAAATTGTAGCTTCCTGTACAGCCATTTATACGCTGTTAAGGCATTTTCATAGCGTTATTTTTGTCGTATTTATTTATCCTCTAGATTTGTAAGTCCTTACATGTTCTCCCACACTAGAATGTCACTTTTATGTTGACTTTTTTTCCCTTTTTTCTTTCTTTCTTTGTTTTTTTTTTTTGCTCTTTTCAGGTCTGCTGTTAAAGCACTGCGTCCTGGTGGGTGCTTGGTGTATTCTACGTGCACTCTCTCGAAGGCGGAAAACAGCGACGTGATAAACCTCCTCCTAAACTCCTGCAGCAACGTTGTGCCTGTGGATATAAGTGAAATGGGCAGAGCTGTTTCTCAGGAATTCACTTTTCTTGATGGTTTGCAGCAGCATGAACTTCTGGTCCTTCCAGAGAGAGGGAGAGCGTGGGGTCCGATGTACGTGGCTAAATTAAAGAAAATCTAGTCCACCTGCTGCCTCTTTGTAAGGAATATATGATAAATTAATATTGTTTTAAAATATAGGATGTATATATGAACATGTCCAAGGCAACTGAATTTAGAGCATTGCTGCCTAATAAAAAGGAAGCTAGACATTTAACTTATTTTGGCTTAAAATACTCAATGTGTCTTCTACTATGGACTTGTGGGCCTCTGTGAAGTCCTTATGAAGTCAAAGGAGCTTTGTATTATTTTTAAGGTGGTGCTTTTAAAGGGAATTTTATTCTAGAGTAGGGGCCTAATGTGTAATGTGGTGGAGTTTTCCACTTTTTTGGTTTGTTTGTTTTTTATTTATTAATTCTGTTTTGACACAGTTTGTTTTTAAATAAATGGTTTCTATGGTGTGAGGTCACAGAAATCCTGCATTCTCTCTGAACACATCTAGAAATCTGTGTTTCTGTAAGAACTGATTTGTATGTAGAGTCTGTCATATTAAATGCTGACTATTCCAACCACGGGCAAAACAGATTGCGTATCTGCAAAGTTGTTCACTGTTTAAAAGCTGTGTTTTGTTTACAGGTAAAGGTCAGCAGCTATATGGACACCAGCTTTTTATTTTTTATGTATTTTTTTATATTTTTGAGCCTGCAAAAATAACAAATTGAAAGAGTAAACTACATTGAAATGTCCTTAATTTTCAGATGTGTTTTGCCTTGGTACTCAGTTTGTGACAAAATGCAGCATATCTAGAGCACATATTTTAGACAGAAGCAGAATGATTAATAACCACAATAACAGCACAGGATTCAGTGGGTTTTGTTGCACAGTTACAGTCCTAAAGAGCAAAGCAGGCAATCTGGAAAAGTGCTTTATCCACCCAGGTAAGAAATGTTATGTGAATTTATGATGTCCTGTCTGTGGTGTGTAAGACCAGGTGAGAACATGGACCAATGGTGTTTATATTTTTCCTCCATAAACATACAGACAGATGTCCACATGCAAACTGTGTTTTCCTGTGTGTTGCCTGTAGAAACTTCTGATCCAGCAGTGCTGGAATCGTGCCCGTGAGTGGATCGTGTTGTGGTGTATTTGTTTCATCCTGTGCTTGTCTGGAAGTAAAAAGGAGCCCTTTCATCCCTCTCTGAGCAAAGGGTTCTTTCCCAGATGGAAGTTTATAATCATTGGTTTTAAAAATGCTGTTTTAAAGAAGAGAGGAGTTAAAGAGTTTATGAGTTGCTCATGGGGAAATGGGTGTGTGTGTGACACTGTACATTTATATATTTCATAGAATCGTACAATGGTTTGGGTTGGAAAGAACTTTAAAGATCATCCAGGTCCAGCTTCCCTGCCATGGACAGGGACACCTTCACCTAGACCAGGTTGCTCAAAGTCCCATCCAACCTGGCCTTGGACACTTGCAGGGGTGGGGCAGCCACAATTTCTCTGGGCAACTTGTTCCAGTGCCTCCTCACCCTAAAGAATTTCTTCCTAACACGTAATCCAAATCTACCCTCCTTTCAGTTTAAAAACATTCTGTATGTTTTGTGTGTACATTACATGGTTTTTGCAGCCACAAACAGAACTTGTTAATGCAGATTTGATTTTTTTTCTGACTGCAAAAGAACATGTAATAAAGAACTGGAGTAACCACCAAATTAGTGATTCTGCCCCTCATTAACAAAGACAGGAATGAAGTTTATCCCATGAGGCTTTCTGTAAGGAGCTCCATGCAACTGCTGGAAATGCAGCAGTTCTCAAGTGATTCTGTTGCTGTGAGCTCACAAATACTTTTATAAGTGTGGCTGAACTGCCTTTTGTCTCTGAAAAATTCAGTTGGCTTTTCACTGCCTTTGTTCTCTGCTCACCTCGTTGCATTGCTGAGCCTCAACTCTGGCTGCACAGCAGTTCTCTCTCAGTGCAGCCGTGGTCATGGAGCGCTCAGCACTTGTCCTTGCTGGAAAGGTCCTGTCCACAGTCTCTGAACAGTGAGAGGACAGTGCTCAGAAGCACAGCAGGTGCACTGAATGAAATCTTAGTTGCCTAAAAGCTGATCATGAGTAGCAGCTTTGATTCTTCACATTTCTGTGATTAAGTAGAGGAGGGCTTGGGCAGTTTGCCCTCAGAGCAGTCTCACCACTGTACCTTTTGGTGAAGCAAATAAATGCATGGGATGTTCTGCCTCTTTGCTTTCACAGTTATCCTTCCCACTGCTTTGTGATGAAAAATGTTTGAGGTGCCCCTGTAGTATTAAATTATCAGCAATGCCTCTGAAAACTTAAGAGCATGTAAAGCATATGCAGCTTGAGACACAGAAGTTACTAATCTATGCAGCTGATACTCTGCTCCTGTGAAAAGACCTAAGAGCATCTGTCCCAGAAACATTAAATGTCATATCCAGATTTGGAGTCATCTCAGGCTACTGGGTGAAATAACCATACCTTTGTCAAAAAGCTTTCCATCAGTTTTATTTGCCCTGTGGAAATTGAAATGGAAAGCCAAGAATGTAACTTCCTCAGGGGTGGAATTGAAATATGTGGTTGAATGGAATGGTTGAGGAGGACATGAACTGGGTAATCACAGAAGGAACAAAAGGACCCTTGAAAACTGAACTTGCCTCAACCTCAGCATAGGGATGGATCCCTGTGAGTTGCATTAGACCTGCACTATGCAGCAGTGCCTCCTGGTCTATGTAAAAGCTGCACTGATTTCTGCATAAGCACAATCTGGAGTTTCTTCTCAACCAGTCTGAAAATGCATCAAAAAGGGAGTTAAAAACAAGGCTAATTAATAAGTGATATTTATTTTGCTTTGCAGTTGATGAATGCTCTTCCACGATGCTGGGGAGTTTTTTTTGTTCTATTCTAACAAGTCCTGGCTGATGACAGGAATTTGTCAGGCACATGTGGAGGGAGAGGCAGTGAGAAGAGAAGGGCAGAAAGGATGGCAGTTCACACCTGTAGAGGTAAGGAGCAGGTAAGTAGTGTCCACTCAAGGTCCTTCTTGAAAAGGCTTTGTGTCCCTTCAGGTATCTCCTGAATACTTCTGCTTACCTTCAGTACAAGGCGGCAACATTTTCCCTTTTCACACCTTTTCTGCTTGTGAATTGTAATTAAATTCAATGCTATGTCCTTCCTCCTCTTTCCTGATGGAAAGGGGGTGGTAAACAAGTTGGCCTCTCTATCTTAGGGGAAATTGCTGTCCCAGGGAAAAGGCAGGTGCCTGCAGATAAGGGAGAAGAAAATGACCATTCTGTTGGATTGTGGGGTCCCCAGAGAAATCTTCATGATCTCTGATGAAGGCAATGAAGAGAGTGTTTGTGCTGCTGCCCAGTGCCATATGCAGAGCACACACCAGTGCCAGTACCACAGAGATATCTGGAGTTCAGCTACTCGTGTGCTTTCCTGCCATTCCCTTTTCCAAACATACGAAAAGTCACTTCCCTGTTAGTTTCAGGGGAGTTGGCACAGTAAGAAATGAAAGGCAATTTCAGTATTTACCAAATTTTATCCTTTATTCAGTGACATCTGACACAGTTCCATTATGGCTTGTCAAAAGCATTCTCCACTGTGAGATAGAGTAGGAAAACAGATG
>JAWWLV010000001.1:3391319-3462394 GCA_035041135.1 Platyrinchus mystaceus
TCAGTGACATCTGACACAGTTCCATTATGGCTTGTCAAAAGCATTCTCCACTGTGAGATAGAGTAGGAAAACAGATGCCTGTGGACTGATACAGTAGACCAAGGGACCAACAAACTCCTGGCTTTCTTAGTAAAATGTGCGAAGAGAAGGTGAAGCACATTGAAAGAGAGGTAAAATGAAAAGATCAAGACTGCATCAGTCTGTGAAAAATGTGAAATATTGGAGAAGAGACTCTCTGGCTTTTAGCATGGAAGAGCAGCAGTGCTGCACTCTGTTCAGGAAAAGATCCATGGATGGAGAGGGGAGAGTTCCTTTGGGGGAGAGAAGTGGGAGAGCCGCAGGTAGTCCCACTGTGCTGGGGTGGGAGTATCCCCTTAGTTCATTTGGCTGTCTAAGAAGGAAAATTGAGGACATCAGTTAAGAAGATTGCTTTAAATTTACAAGGTCTTCAAGTTAGCTATGAGCATTTAAATAAAATATGTCTACCTTCTTCTTGTAAAATGAACAGCTTTATCAGTACAGGGTTCCTATCAGAAAAATTGATTTGGTGGGGGGAAATTTTGAGAATCTGACCTGCTTTAAATCGTCTGTTCTGTAACTGCTGAGCTGATGCAACTTCACACAGTATTGGCTATAAATGAGGCTCTTTGTTCCAGGGGAAACTTGAACAGCACATTTTGTTAGTGTCTTAACTTCCAGGTAAAACTGAAACTTCAGGTTCTTAGTTTGTCAAACTTGGATCAGAGAGCACAGGGCACACACACAGTCACAAGTCTTAGCTTTTAGATGCGTCCCCACCACATGATTTCTGACTAAAGATAGGTTTTTATAAGATAGATCACAGGAATCATGAAACATTTGTCTGAGAATGTTTTCTTTGGCTGATCTTCCTGCCTGCCTCTCAAGAATTAAGGTCGAGGTCTGATGGCCTTGGAAGGTTTTATTTTCTTAGTAGTTCTACATAGTTTTCAACAGGGCAAGCATCACACAGCTTCCATGGTTCCACTTAAAAAAAATGTTTTGTGTGCTTCCAAAATGAAATGCCTGGATCAAAAAGTCACCACTGCTCTTGAGAGGAAGAGGTGCAACATAAACGTGGGTTTCAGGTCGGCCTTTGTATCTCACTGAAGAATTTCTGCTCCCACCAGCTGTTTATGGTGGTTGAAAACGTATTGATGTTGAAAACATATTTATGTTGAAAACATAAGTGTTTTCTCTCTGTTTCACTTTGGGATGGCCCTTTGGACATGGTGACCATGTCAGGGTGATGTGACCCTTCATGGTCTCAGAGGAAAAAGGAAACATGTGCTACCCTACCCTAAAACCACAGGTAGTGCTCCCATACTAAGCAGTGCTGCAAAAGTTGCTGCAGAACTAAGTCTTTTGTTGAAGAAAATAGAAGCACTGGAAGGCAGCTCAACAATCCAAATTTGAATGAAACCTCAGCTGGTTGGTGACATCCTTACCTTGTTCTTTCCAAAATGATGCTTCCCTGATGTGTGGCTTTCTTCTTTAATGACCGTAAGTGTTTGGCCTGACCTTACTCCTGACAAAATCGGAGCGATGTATCATATTTTTTTTAACAGGGTATTTTGCTTTTTTTTGATTTACTTTCTAGGAAAAATCTCTCTTGTCTGACTGTGTGATTAAGTAGCTGATGCAACAATTCTTTACAGAGAGGAAAAGATGCCAGAACATTTGAGTGGTGCAAAACTAGACTGCAGAGAGGATTAGAAAAGGTACAAGGAGGAATAATTTTGTCTTGGCAGGAAGTAGACTTAATAGTACTTTTTTATCTGTAATTTTTATGGTTCTATGGCTAACCAGGGAAATGTTTAATGTTCCTTATGCAGCAGGTGAAGGTAGAAGAAGGAAAATTGACACACCCAGCACTGTTATAATTCATTTCATTACTTCACACAGGGCTTTTATATTGTCACGCCCATAAAGCTCCAGCGTGCACATTTATAACCAATCCATCTTTATATACTGCTCCTGATCCCATTGAAGTGAATGGCAAAACTCCCATCAATTTTAATGGCAGTGGGATATGGCCCATTTTGTGGATATACAATGTATATTTCCTGCACACACTATTTTTTGTGTGTAACATCCAAGGCTCGGGGAGTGTTTTATAAAGTGGCTGAGTCACAGCCATTGCTGAGGAGAAAACGTGATCTGTCTTCAAAACAGGATTTAAAGGCTGGCATCTATCTATCTATCTATCTATCTATCTATCTATCTATCTATCTATCTATCTATTTTTTCATTTATTTTAGGCACAGCATGCACATGGAATGTTTCCACGTGTAAAGCACTGCCTTTGAAAAACTTGCCCAAATAAAGTGCACGAGGTAAGTATGTTAGAAATAGCTGTTATACTTGCAAGGTTACCATTATACTACAGCGTTTTAAAAATAGGAAGCATCAAAGAAAATTGAAGGCAGTGTGTGGATCAGTGGGTGAGTATATCCACAGCAGAGGATAAGAAAGGTCCCTTTTGTGAAGGATCTGTTTGAATAGTGGCTCAATTAGCAAGGTATAAACAAGCAAAAACCAAAAAAAATTAATTGGATGGACGTTTTAACTAATGTTCTAATTGGAAAATGTTTTAAACAGTGATAAGGTGTCTATTTCCTCCAGAACCCTTTGTCCTCGATGCTATTTAATGAAAATATACAAAGTATGAGCCATATTTTAGCAGTTGTAAGCTTTGCTGGTCATGCATTGAAAGATCTCGATTTTCCATAGCAGCATTCAGCATGTGCACACTGGAAATGGAATTACTTGACTTCAATTTTAGATACAAAATGTCTTCACTCAAGAAGCTTCTCTTCCTCAAAATAATGTGCCGGAGAGCAGTCAAATTCCCAACTTAATGCAGGAACAGGGTGTGCAGAGGACTCAGATGAGGAGTTTGCAGTTTAACTAAAACTCTTGGGATATAGTTGTGAGTTATCTACTGGTAGAGACTAAATAATTCAGCAGGCAGCCCTGTAGGTGATGGATCACTGAGCCACACTGTACAATACACTCTTCCACTTAGTGCTTGCAGCAGTCTAAGGGCCTGGAATTGGATTATGCAAAGACTTATGAACTCTTTCCTTAACTGGATCTACACAGGAATGTATCCAGCTTGTTGAAGTGCCATGACATTGAAGAGAACCTCTTTATGAATATGCTGATTTAAGTAGCTGTGCTGCGTGGGGGTGACACAGCAACTGAACAGAATTGCTGGAGGACATCGTCATCATCTAAATGTACAAGCAGTCCACTTATACCCAGTCCCTTACAGACACTCTTGGAAAACAGCACTTATTTAGGACACCATATGAATTAACTGGTCTTGGTTGGCTGCTTTTCACCAACATGGCATTTTCAGAGGTTTGTGGGTTTTTTAAATATGTAAGTATTTAAATATGTAAGGTTTGGGGGCTTTGTGTTTTTGTTTTGTTTTAATTTTAGATACAAAATTGACTTGAGCTGTCAGGCTGGCATTTATACTCCTGAGTGGTTCTTAAGAGAATGCAGACCTTGAATTCAAGTGCTGAACACAGTTTGATGTAGAGCTGGGTCTCAAGTGCTGGACTGTGCACCATAGCACCACTCATTGTAAAGCACCTATAAAACCACTTTCGGCTTTGTGGAGAGGATGGTGGTGTGGCTGCAGCACTAGCTGGAAGCTCAGGAGGTCAGAGTTCAGTTCCTAGTTGTGGTTTTTTTGTTATTATTTCCTTTAGGCAGTTTGCTTCCGATGCGATTTTTAAAAGCACTTGGTATAGGCCTTGCTGTGAAAAATCAAAAATTCCTATTGACTTACCTGAAAACAGAGTTAAGACTCATTGAAGCACATTTGCTGTTTTGGCCTCAAAGTCTCCAGGAATTATTTTTTCATCTGTCTGCTGATAATTTTGTGTTTTACTCACAGAAATGACGAGAGGATCAATTCATGAACACGTGTGAGCCACCCAGATCTCAGAGCTGACTGAGTAGCGTTTGGTTACTTCCAGGGAATCATGGAATCATTAAGATTGGAAAAGACCTCCAAGACCATGGAGTCCAGCCTTTGACTGAACACCACCATGTCAACTAAACCATAGCACTAAGTGCCATGTCCAGTTGTTTGCTGAACACTTTCAGGGACTGTGATTCCACTACTTCCCTGAGAAATCTGTTCCAGTGCTTGACAACCCTCTCAGCCAAGAAATCCCTCCTGATGTCCAAAGTGAGTCTCCCCCAGTGCAATTCAGACCTTTGTAAAGGTCTGACTGACCACCAGTTTCCAGAAGGGGATTTATTTTCTAAGTCATGAGACTATTTTTATTAAGAGGATTCACTGTTTTTGCTGAGAATGTACAATAATTTAATGGCAGAGGGTGGGGATGAAGAAAGCTTTTTACCGCAATTTTTTTCCAGTGTAATCTCTTCAAATGACAGGGTCTTGCAACCCACAGTAGCTGTCAGCAGCCTGCAAATTATTTCTGCCCTCCCTAGCAGATGTCACAGTGGCAGTTGGCAAAATACTGTGAACTCCAGAGATGCCACAGATTAAAATACGTGAAAGTTGTTAAGCAAAAATGATCTTTCTTAGACAAAAACCCAAACCAACCAAAATGTCTCCCTTTTTTTTTTTCTGTGAATACAAAATGCATTAACTTCTGAACTCAGCTTTGCTTTAGTCTGAGATATATGCTGTTTAAAATTAGTGATGCTTGACCCATGAAGCAATGTGTGATAGGTTTGCTTGTTTTAAAGAAAAAAAAAACAGCTGGGAATTTTTTCCCTGTCCCACTGTGAAAGAAAGGTGTTGAACGAGGGAGGGGGTGGCTAGAGTAAAGCTTGGTCTTCCTCTTAGCTTGCCCTCCTTAGCAAACACTTCTGTCTCATTAAACCGAGACACAATGCTTTATTTTTTCTTGAGGTTGCATCATACAACTTGGAAAAGCATTTACAGCTGTGGAGTTGCCAAAGTTGGGGCTGTCAAATGGGACATTCTCGAAGTTCCCTCTCTGAAAGGTTCTCTGCTAAAGGGGCGCAACATTTTGTGACTTGTGGAGCTGATAAGTAGTAAAGTGGTTTTTTGGAAAGGGGCCAGATACTCGTTCTGGCAACAAGAGATGTCTGAGGAGAAACAAAAGGAGATGTGTTGAGATAAAGAGAAAAAATGATGAGACTTTACACTAGAATAAAGTGCTATAATGAGCAAAGTACACAGGAGCTATGATTGGAATTAGTATTACACATATTGGTAAATAAAAGAATATGCATAAGATGGATTTTGAGCCCCAGATTTCCCATGCTGGAACCAAAGTGCTGTAGAGTACAACAACTATCTGGAAGATCCAGTAAAAAGACAATTAAGATAATTATCATAATGACTGGAACACCAATTTGTCTGTTATTTCCAGGTGTTTTCAAGTGACAGAAAACTTGGAAAAAAAAGAGTCCTGGGAACAAAACAGAACTCTGAACATATGGGTTTGTCCCCTTTCTCTGGCTCTGATTTGGCTAAATTTGTAACTATGGGGCTTCTTATATTATGCAAGCAGTTTGTCACTAAAACTTGGGAAAATCCATGTTCAGGAAGTTTGTTTTCATAAGATGCTTCTGGGAATGGGGTCATAATAAGCTGCTTTAAACACATACATTGGACAGTTTCTTGGAGAATATATGGAAGAGTTGCTCTTTGCCAGCCCTACTGACTGGATCCACATTTTGACCCTTTGAAGAGATTCAGGTTTGGACTAGATTGGACTATGTAGTCTTCCTTCAATGCCAGAAGGAAATGTCTGTGTTTGTGGGAAAAATGATCCAAACTGTTTGTTTAAATGTTTTGGGGTTTATTTAAAGAAAGTTTTGCACTACAAACATAGACCTTTTTAGTTTAGACTCCTCTATCTGAAAGATACTTAGAAATAACTACAGTGTGAGTAGGTTCACAGGCTCAGAGATGAACAAGTTGAAGCTTATTAAATGCATTGGGGTGTGTTTTGCTTTGTCTGTTTTATTGAACCTGTTGGATTATTGATTTTTTTTTTCTTATACTCTGAGTAAGCAGCACATTTTAAAAGAAAAAAACCCAAACCTTTGCTAGGAAGAAGTATCACAAAACCTGTAAGACTTCCAAAGTTTCTTCTTTTTCTTTTTTCTTTCTGTTAAAGAAAAGGAGACGGAAAAAATTGCTGTTTCTGAAATAGACTATAAAACAAGGAGAATATAAAAAGCTTCCCAAGAAAGCACATCCTCTGTTGAATCTGACATTAAAAGGAAAATGGGGACTCTCTTTCACTCTTTACATGATACCTTTAGTCTGTCTGAAATGTAGTAAGGTCAACAGTGGCTGAGTGACCTCTGTGTCAAAGCCCTGTTCTCTTCCTCAGAGACTTAGGCTTTCAAAATCATTTCAGCACTTTGAAAATGTTCATTTAAAGCTCAAAATGGACAAAGTTTCAGTTAGTTCTGTAAGACAGTTCTTCAGGTGAACTTAAGGTACACAACTGCTACTGCTGATGGAGAATAAGAAAGTGCATTTCATCTGCCAGAGGGGATTTTAATCAAAACATTGTGTAGACTTGTTTGGGAAAAGCAAAAATAAAGTTTGTTGGAATACCTGACGCTGTTTACACTATTTAATAGATGATTCTGACAAAGGACAAAGCAGGATCAGGCTTGAATGGGTGTGAAATTTTGCAGTAGCAACCACGATGCAGTCAGAAATTAGAAATGCCATCATAGCAGCTCATTCCTAACAGACTGTATGTCCCTGTTTAAATTATGTGACAGGGGGTTGCAAAGGGGATACCTTTAGGAGAAGAGGAGGCAGGGCATGTCTCAAAGAGTATAAGTTGGTGTACAAGCCTGCTTTGAGGCTTCAAAATGTGTTTGGACCCTGATCGTCCACACACCAGGAAGAGGAAAGCCCAAAATATTGGGCACATCAAGCCAGTATAGGGACACAAACAGGATTCACCTTCAGCAGAGTGTGAGATCTGTGAGAAAAGCCCCCCTGCCTTTGGATAGCAACCTTCTCCTTGTGCAGAACAGCCTCTCCTGCCTCCAGGGATCTCCACTGCTCTCCCTGGAAGGAGCACACAGGGAAGCTCAGCGTCCCTGAGTCACCTTCTCCCTTTGATGCTCTGCAGTTGTGCAGCACCCCCTGTGTTCATAGAGAACTCTTTTTGGTTCTTTCTACCTGAAATCTTAGGGGAGGTAAAAAGAAAACCTGTAAGAAGTACAGGAAAGGCAGAAGTGACCCTGGGTGCAGGTAAACAGGATGGTTTAGTGGGAGGGACAAGAGAATGAGTGCTTACAAAATAAACCCATTCAAATTGAAGCACCATCAGGATTTACTCTTATGATTCTTAGGGAAGCTGGAAAGCACATTAAGTGGTTCTCTCTTGCTCTTTCTCTCCCAACAGTCTCTTTTTGCTGTACTTGTGTCAAGGTATTGGACTAGCTGAGTGTGTGGTCTGATAACACATGGAGAACTTCAGGAGTTCTCACAGTGGGATGGCTAAATCCACAGACTGCTCCAGGTAACATTTAAAGAAAATGAAATCATCCTTAAAAACTAGTCTTACTATTGAATTTATAGTAATATTTTGCCCCAAGGCTGCTTTTGGTTTTCAAATTTCCCTGGGCACAAAGTAAACATGAAGATTTTCCTTCAGAATGGCAATACTGGTACTTCTGAGTCAGCAAAATGTACACCTGGGGTTTGCTCCTCTTTCTTTGGTGAGCCCCTTTTGTGAAATCATTGTTGTAGTAGAGCATTGGTAGGTATGAAAAAGTCAACCCTAAGTACAGCCAGTTTGTCAGTGGCCTTTTGTGGAGGGAGATTTAACAAATATAACAACTGATAGTAGAATATCACTGTGTTAATGCCTCCTTATTGTTTATGCCATATATTTGTTCAGTGAGCCTGATGACATGAGAGTGTGATCCTATTCTTTCCCCTTTTTGTCCTTAACTCCCCGTCTTTAATGACAAGTCTGTGATGATTTCTTTTAACTTCTCTCATAATCAGTTCAGTTTGTCTCTCAGAGGCTTCATATGCTTTTCTGTTCTATAATATCTGAATATTATTCAGCTGAATAACTGATTTTTCTCACCTCTTCCATAAGGTCTGAATAAACTACACTAAAATGCCGAGTCTATAATGAATGCCAACCTCATAAATTTACAGGAGGGTGGGAAAACAGTGAAAATTTAGTGGTTGTTCTATTTGAAATTGGACTTAGTGAAGTTAGGCATTGTTTCATTGGGTTAGTTTATATTTGGTCTGAGCTATTACAGCCTCTACTATAGAAGAGCTGTCTTGGCTATTGTCACATTTGGATATAGGCTTAAATGCATGCTGCATTTCCTCTTTCAAGGCTGGCAGGTGTGCCCACAGGCTTATAAAGAATTTGTTAAGACATTATCTTGAGTCCCCTTGTGTCTCATGCAAATATAAAAAAGCCAGCTGCAGTTCTGCTGTTACAAGTGAGATGGCATAACTGCAGTGCTTGAAAAATGGAGGAAAATACATTTTTGTGTGAAGCCTTCCTGGGATTGTAGCCACTGGGACTGCAACGAGGCAGGAAGCAAATCCTTAGTAGGTATAAATTGTCTCTGGGAACAGATGCTCCACTTTCAGTTCTCACCATTGCAGCAAAACAGTGGTAGCCAATACCAGGCAGGAATCTGTTCCAACCCTTGAGAGGGAAAGGCTTTCTAGATGTTTTCGCTTGCAAGTTCCAGGCTTTCATGTCATGTTGGCTTAGCAATTATTTTAGGGCTATAATCCCTAAATGGTCTTGGGTACAAGCCTAATTGAGTGAGCAGTGTCCTTTGAGCAAAAATCCCCTCTGAAGATTGCATCCTTCTCAGAGGAAAGGGAATAGTATCCCTTGGCTTCCCCAAGAAATACAGACACAGGAGTGCCTGCAGCTTCCAGGGATTTGCCTGTCAATCCAAAGGGTGGGTGGAATGGAAGTACACAGAAAGAAAGAACCTGGAAAAAAAATACCTGTCCTTTCCTACCTAATATTTTCTGGCTTTCTTCTCAGGGTAGAATAGACGTTCATACTCTCTGCTCGGTGAACTACATGTACGTGGTTTATGTGTGCATGAAATCAGAAGGGAAAGTTTCCTGTTTGAATTCCTGGAACTGTAAACAAGACTTACTCAACTTCTAGTGTCTGGAATGGTAATAGGTTGAATATATATAGATATATACACACAGAAGGAGATGTATACTGGTATGTATATGCATGGAAGACTCTATTAAAATGCAGTGACACAAAATTAATCCTCAGTTTCAGAGAACAAAGCAAATCCATCTTCTCTGGGTCATACTTCTCCTACATCATCTGCCTCAGAGAATGAGTTCTGAACATTTTTCAAATGAAATTAGAATGTCCTGGCCTTGACCTGGATAGAAACAAATATTAAAAAAAATGTATTTATATGGAAGATTCAAGTGTCATCCATGGGACTTCTGTGGCTGTTAACTTGTAAGCATTGTTAATTCAGTAGCAATAACCTCCAATGTAAGTGCACATGGGATTATATGCATTAAACACATGGGATTATATGCATTAAAAATGCTCCATTTGCCTTTTTTTCCCCCCCTTCTAACATGCATGATCTGCTGTTAGTATAACAATCTAAAATTTGTATTATATTCAGCCAATCCAGATCTCATTCCATTAGACACTGTACAGGAAGTGCCCCTAATATTATTAATGAACTTTCCTACTGCAGTAGCTTGAAAATATGCTACAAATATTCCTTTAAAATTACCTTTTTCAAGTTCTGGTATTGTATGTCTGTATTTTTTGTATTTTGTATTTTTTTTTTGTACTTTGTATTTCTGTATTACTATTTTGAAGGTTTTGATACATTGCTTCAGATAAGATTCAGTGCTTTGATGCTGCTCTTTGTTCTCTACCACTGATGGTGTTGTTCATCTCTCTTATCTCCTGTAGCCTCCTGTTTTGTTTTTTTTTTAACATGCTTTGAATTAGGCAAAATTTATGACTGTTCAATACTATTTCAGTTACTGTAGGTAATGTTTTGGCTCCCTATTGTCTGTTTGCATATTGCCCATTGCAGGTGGACATAATTGTGTAAAACAGCCCAAAATATGGGACTAGAAACAAATAGATTATTTAGATTATTTATACAATAAATATATAAATATCAAATAATAAATATATAATATCGATCATTTAGAACATATAATGTTATAATATATATTATATCTGTTAAATGTATAAGTTAAAAACATATAAAATATTGCATATGGCATGGATAGGGTTTAGGACAACTGCAGGTAAGTCATCTTATTAATAGAAGAGCTCCAATCTTAAATTGGACCATGCTGTAGTGTTTAATAAAAATATTATATATGACCTTAATTTCTATAGGATACTTTAACACCATTTTAAAACAAGATTCTATCTAACAAATTGCACAGATGTTCATAATAATTTCAATGTAAATCCAAAACATTTCTAAAGCATTTTATTGTCTCAATTACTCTTTTTTCCTGTGTTGCACAAAAACCTTCCACAAAAAAGCACAGTATCTTCTATTTGTGGTTTGCTGAGGACCTCTGGTATAAAATGCAACATTAATATACTCTTGAGGAGAGTGGGTCTGTGTTTATTGAGCATTGCTGATTACCTGAAAAGATCATTTGTGCATAATTACTCAATAAAGCTCTTCTGTTGGTTGTGGTATGTGTAGATTAAATGTTGTTTCTGGTCTGTCATCTGCATTGGAAGGAGAGGTGAGTGATGAGCTCTGAGGGGACAACAGGTCAGATGACTTGCTACTACTGGCTCTTTTATTTGTTTACCAAGTTAATTTATTTTTAATATTTGCTTATTTCAAACAGGTGAAATTATGCATGATTCTGATTTACTTGGCCAACCCAAATCTCTTTTAATCCTGTAATAGATTCCTCCAGTCACTGCAAGCCCAGTGTAATATAAGCAGTGCTTGAATTGCTCTTTACACTCACATATGAATATTCAGTGATGTATTCATTTTGGTGGTGTCTCATTTTCACACAGTGATGTATTATTTTTATACTCTAATTATAGCTGACCTGCTTTTCAGGTAATACAAATATATTGATTGGTATAAAATGGCACTAATTAAAGGAATCTGAAGGTCTAGAGAGTCAGATATACTGCTTATTGTTGGTGTTTTCTTTGAATGGGCTGAAATGTGTGAACTGGATTTTTTCCAACATGGTGTTTAAGGTATAACAGTCTTCATTTTAATACAAAATCGCTATTGGTGCTCAATTTCTGTAGTTTCTTTTCTATTTGATCATGTTTTTGACTTCTGTTTGCTTAAGTTATTAAAAGTCTCGTGCATTCTGGATAGGAATAAGAAAATTAATTAATATTAATAGTACATTCATTCTTTACTACCAGAAATCCAATTTTTTTTTCACAGCCAACTGCTGTGCAGAATATATTGTTATGCTTTATTTACCTTCATCCAAGAATTTAGCAGTGAAGGGGCTGCTAATAAATCTAAGCCAAAAGGGAAACATCAGCTAAAATATGAAAACATGTTCAGCCTCCGTCCCAAACAATCACAGTGCATGGAAAAAAAATATTTACACCTATATTTAAGAAGGCAACATATCAAATCCTGATATCCAGGCCATTTGAATCAGACTTCAGTTAGACAAGGCAATATTTAATCCCATGACAACCATCAGTTTGACAGGTGATTTCTCCTTCCTTTCAAAGGTTGTTCTGTTATTTTTTTTAAAGGGAAAGAGTTTTTCCAGGATTTCAAATTCTGAATATATGAAATAGGTTTTTGGATCTCAAAGCAAAGTGTGATTTCTTAAAGTTATTTTCCTAGTAAAGTTATTTTTTGGTGTGGCTTAAAATCATGCTTTTCTTGCTGAGCACATGGATGAGTAGGAAAGTGCCAAGAGTTCCTTGTTATGTAAAAGGCCAGAGAGACCATTTATGGGAGTCTGATCTGACTCCCTGCACAACAAGGGCCATTTGCTAACGCTTGAAGTAACACACATTTTCATGAATATTGGATTTGTTGCTTCAATTTAAATATTTTGTCTCTGTCCAGCAAGTGAAAGGGGTGTCAGTAGGGAGTAAAAACCAGAAGTTGGAGTCCAGCCATTAGGATGAAGATGAGGAAGGGGTGACCTTGCAGTTCAAAGCTTTTGAGGGAAGAGTTTTGAGCACCAAGAGGATAAAAAAGGAAAGACAGATGAGAATTTCCATTTAAGAGAGCAGACAGCAAGTAGAATTTTAAACTTGAGAGAATGACCTAATACAGTTTATGATTCCAAAAGTGGAAAAATGTAGGCTTAGATGTATAATTTGTCATGCTCAAGAAATATTTTTTTGCAGGACTGTCCATTTTACCTTTAAGGTATGAACATTATCCCATATCCAGTTCTAAAAAAAGAAAACCACTTGAATATTGGTTTCTTGGTGGATATTCAGATCTTCAAAGTTCACGTTTTCAAGCTTTACACTGCATTTATTCTACTGCAAATTCTAGTGTTTTCTGTGGATCTCTGATCCTTCAAGTTTAAGATGATGAGAAAGTAATTAACTAAATAGTTGTTCTCTAAATACAGGGGAGCCTTTTAAGTAGTGGCATGGAAAGAATTAACCTTTTTTCCCTCCCCACACACTTCCTAAAGATTTGAACTATTGATTTGCAAAGGTAACAGATTAAAGTTTAACAGTAGTGTGATAAGTACACTTCAGTTTTGCAGCTTATTTCACATGCTCTTGAAAACTTAGGCATGTTATCAGTTAAGGGTAGTTGACCTGTTTGATAATTGACATAAACACAGAGTCTGTGAGGCTTTTATTCCTCCAGCTGTTGATTTTATTGGGTTTGTTTTGTTTGTTTTGTTTTGGTTGGTAGGTTGGTTGGTTTTTTGGTTGATTGGTTGCTCTTTTTAGGAGAGCAAACTTTAAAAAACCCAAAAGGTAACCTGTTAAATTGGAACATATGTAATTATACAGTCCCTCAGAGGGTGTATCAAGCAGGAATCCCATCCTTTTTCTGGGGCTGCCAACTGGTCTGGACCACCCAAGGCATCTTGGTTTGTTAAGTGTACTACTAATGAATGTGGAGATACCAAAAAATCCATTGCTAAACCTTGTGTGTCTTGGCAACTGATTTTGGAAGATATTTAATGCTGTGTGGTCATTAATGTCCAGCTCACCCTTCCCACTAATGCTACATCCAAGTAAACCAACAGTTCTCAATTCACCCTGACCTGAGGGAGAAGGGAGAGGCCTCTTGGGGGGATGAATTTTGTAACAGGAACTATGGAAAATGATGTTCTGTGGGATCATTTGGAATAGCTCTCACTTTTCTCTGAGGCTTGAATTTGGAAAACTCTCCATAAAACCTTTTGGACACAGATATTTAGTGTAGTGTCCCTGGCATGAAAAGGAGAGAGCATGGATGTGCACAGCTATTCCCCACACCAGGATCTGTTTTCATGTAATTCTCTACTGGATTCTGAACTAACCTTGAAGAATCAAATTAGGAAAGAGGATAATTAGCTCTGAGGAATAGTTGCTTACAGGCTTCAGGTATTTTTGATCTCAGTCTACTGTACTCAAGTGTGATAATGGATAATTCATTTGCTAAACTGGAATAAGCTTTTATTACCAGCATGTCTTGTCGGAAAATTTGTAAATTGGAGCCAAGAAGTCAAAAGACAATGAAAGCAGTCATGTATGTGTAAGAAAAGGTATGTGTGCACATCCTGCTTTTAAAACTCGTGAGCATAAACATGTAAATGAAGCATTCTAAATGGTAATGAAGGAATCACCCTTTAATACAGGAATTTGGAGTACAAGTTATAGAAACCCCTACTTCATGAATCTTTATAACTAGCTATTCTGTATAATTAATTGCATTTTTAAGGTGTTGCATCACATATACAGCTCACAGCTTGAGATATGATTTCCATGCGAGCTGAAGGTCTTCATTTTTTTATATACATAAGTATATGCTTCATATACATGTCTGATTAAACATTTGTGCTTTGTCTTTCAGAAGATCAAACACAAAATGTGTGATCCAGAAATGGCTGAATCAAGGAAACAACTACCACTGACTTCAGGCATCAATTTTGATGAGTAAATGTAAGGGTTTGGCACTTTTCAAAAGAAAAGCTTTTCCTTTCCCTTTTGGTTCTCTACGGCTTTCATTCCTTTCATAAGAACAATAAATCTTTGCTATTTTGCATTGGTGAGTGAAAAAACTTGAAGGTTAATGAATTTTGGGCACTATGCCTGGCGACTGCTTCAGTAAATGTTTTCTGTTTATCTTTTTCTCTCTTTTTTTGTCAGTGTTAGCTTTATTTAGGATGCTTCAAAGTTTACTCTTCAATGTTCTGTCCTGTGTCTGCAGAAATAATGAAACAAGAACAAGTAGAATGTTGACTGCAGCGTATGCTCTGTCTTTCAAAGGTGAGAACAGCCCACAAATGCTGTTTTCTTCAAATATAAGCAGTGCTATTTAGGAAAGTGCTTATAAACAAACGTCTTACAGGGCTCTTATGCAGCATCACTTTAAAGGTTCTCCTTTTGTTAAGCTAAAAACCATCTGCTTTCTGTCTTAGAGACTCTGGACTAACTCCAAATCAGGAGATAGTGGCCTCACTTGCACTGAGCCAGATTCACTTTAATACTGATTGGAATACCGAGTACCTGTGATTGCCTCGTGGAGACTGTGGGAAGGGAGCAACATGATGTCCTTGTGTTTTCCCCTGCTGGCTACAGTTCTCCTCTGAAAGAGGTGCCTGAGGGCAGGAGCCAAAATAGAGGAATTAACATGGTCTTCTGAGTGCTCTTCCTTCTCTTGCCTGTATCCTGCCTGCCCGTGTGACCTTCTCTTTTCTCTTCTGGTTACCTGCAGAAAATGAACCTTCTCCTCCTCTGAGCTGATGTGGCTGCATCCCTCACCAACACTGCTGGGGTGATTTGGGGTGTTCTTTCCCAAATTACTCGTTGCCCCTTTACTAAACTCCATGCTGCTCTTATTTAACTCTTCCCATTGACATCCCATTGTTTTCCATATTCCCTCACTTTTCCTGTACAGTCTAATTGTAGTTAATCTTCACACTGCTACTTAAAGCATTAACTGCAGAAAAGCTGCTTGTCCCAAGCCCATAGGACAATGTCACCCCAGTGCTGACAGGAGCTCTTTATACTATTTTCAAAGGTAGAAGGGGGAAATTGCTTCTGCAAGGAACACAAGACATATGGCTGCAAGTACAGCAAGTACTTTCTTGCTGCAGGGAAATAAAACCTTATGCCTATTGCACTCTGACAGATTGGTTTGAAAGGGTTCCATGCAGTTTATTATCTCCAACCTGGTAAAGAGAAATTTCTTTAGCATCAATGATTCCCTGCATTTAATCCTAACTCTTTCAGTGTGGTTATAAGTGGTAACCTGATAGCTATAAGCAAGTCTTTTAGGCATCTTAATTTATCTGTAGGCTATGTGGAATTTGCAGAATGAGAGAATGCTGGGTGTGAGAGACAGGTGTACCTTTCTATGAACAAAAAGGTCAGAAAAAAAGTTGCTTATCAGCCAGGTATGTAGTAAACATAAATTTTGCCTCTAATCCTGTTTTTTGTATCTTTCTTCTTTTGTGTTGTTTTCATTTTCAGCCTCAAACACTTTCTCTCTGTATGTTTTGCTAATGAACAATTACTAGCACAGCAGCTTGGTCCTACAATTTTTTTGGTTTTATCAGCCAGCACACCTTGGCATGCTCAGAGTTACCAGTATTTTTGTGGCAACTGGTTCAGAAAATTGAGAAGACATACTTTACTGAATGTCAGCTGAAGTATCCATCTCTCCCCATTCTCATATCTGTTTTGTGAAAGTGAAAAAACTCTCTAACAGTCTGTTTCCTCATTAAAATTAGTCTGTAGTTGAACACTTCTCCTACTCTTTCCAAAGTGAGAGATCCTTTAGGTTCTCACACCTGCTTTGCCTCCCTTTACACTATGGTAGATGCACATCAAGTGCAAAACCGTGTCTTGTCACCCTCAGTCTGTACTGGTGTGTAAAGCTCAAGTCTGACATTTAGTTTTTTGGGTTGTATCCCCTGTGATAGTGTCATTGTCAGGACAGGATCCTCCTGGATGGTCCTTCTTAGACAATTATTTCAGGCTACAGCTGTTATAATTGGTCTTGCTTTATGGCTTAATTGTGCTATGCTTTGTTTCAGCACTGCTTGTTTGGTTTGGTTGGTTGGTTTTGTTGTTGTTCTGTCTTTAAGAAAAATTATTTTCATTTATTTTAGAGTATAGCTAGGTCTTTGCTTTTCCAGCCTGCGTGCAGACTGTATTTTGAATACATTAATTTTTGGCATTCCTAATGCCTAATGATAGGAATAAAGAAGTTTGCCTTGACCTTTGTCCCCTTCTGATTGAACCCCTGCTATAGCATATAGTGGGTTTCATATATCTCTCTTCAGGTTTACCATAAAAATGTTAATATTAAATATTGCTTAAAACACACTGCTATCTGAAGCATGTGTGTTTTGACACCGTTTTTTAGTGTCTGCATGAAAGTACTTCCATTTTATTCTTTGCAGTCTTCTGCAATGAAATCCTGGTGATCACTTATGATGAACCATTTTAATTGCACTGTGATTTGTAACACAGCCAGTGGAGGTCTCCTGCTCTTCTGCCTGATATAAATGTAGGCATTTGTTCCTCTCAGTAATGAGGTAAGATCAAAATGCCCAGCACAAATCAATACTGGATGCAGCCCAGCATCACCTGTAGGTATGTGCTGCACTAGAAAAGAAAACAAACAAACATAAAATGAGTCATTCTTTCTGTGGCTTTCTTTTCATTTTGTATTGGATGAGCTCTAACCTCAAAAGAGGTGATGGTGTTTGTTTGCTTGTTTGACTTTCCAATTGTTTTATCTGTGACTAGAAGGTAGAATTTACAGTCATAATCCTTACATGTGGAAAGGTGAGCAACTGCTGTGGGTAGAGCTGTTTAGCAGATTCCAGGGGCTGAAGACAAGGAGGTTTGTCTTTCCAACAAAAGGATGGATGTAACCAGAGCAACCTGTAATGGCTCTGTCAGTTTGGCTCTGGGTAGGAAATGAAAAGTAGACGTATCAGTTTAACAGCCAAAATGGTCTGGATTGATCCTGATGCTGCTTTCATCTTGTTCTGCTGCAGGCAGACCCTGTGATATTGTTTCAGTTCTCAGCAGCAGAAGAGGACACACTTTCTGCTTCACTGTGGTTGGAAAAACAAGAGGTGAGGCTGGGATTGTGACATAAAAACTCCTGTATGCCCCTGCTCTCCAGGCAGCAATCTGCTTTTCTTCTTTTGTTTTGCATATTCCACAAGGATTTGTAGCACAGAAAGGATTTTCTTTTCGTTTGTTTGTTTGTTTGTTTGTTTTTTTAAATAGCCATTTAGTGATTTACCTGAATGCATTGGTGAGGTGCCTGCTATTGTAATAAATGGACAGAGTGCTGTTGTTAGAGGAGACATGAGTCTTGGTATCTCTGTAAGCAGCTCTTCTTTGTTACTTCAGACTATATAATGTGTGTAAGAACTAATGCACAAGGTTAGATTGGCATTTCAGATACTCAGGTATTCTGTCTCCTTACACTCCTTTGACCCTTCATACTTCATAACATTCCAGAATGTCTTTTTTGGTAATAGACTGATATAGAAAGTGAGTGGTTTTTTGTTTGGTGGGGGGTTCTTTTGCCTTTTTTTTTTGTCCTTCTCCCAAACTTTAGGATGGAAGTTGATTAACTATCTGAAAAGTGAGGGTTTATGGCCCTTGGAACTTGTGGAGATTTTGCTTTTTCAGCATGTCTTTGGATTTTTCTGAGAGCCACACAAGAGAGACCTGCTTTTAACACCCTCATTAGGGAGGAGGAAATATTTTGCTTCCCAAAGTCTATATTCTGTTCTTTGTTACAACCTTAGAAATATTTCAAAAATCTCTAGAGAGTGGAGCCTGGTTCTGGAGACTGATGACCAGATTATGCTACCAGGTATGATATAAAGCAAGAATAACTCCATTGATTGCAGGGCCATTACTCCAGTACAACCAGGAGCAGAACGTGACCCTCAGTTTAATTTCTGAAATGGCTTCTGGATTTATTGGAGCTGTGCATCTCTGAAGGACCTTTCTTGGCTTTGCTGCACTGGTAGCCTGATGTAAATCAGATTTCCTTGGAGCTGAGAACACTGCTGATTATATATGAAGCTCTATTAATGCTTGCTGGAGTTTTGTGTTCTAGGACCAGCTCAGGCATTCAAACAACTTACCCTTCTGCCTGTGACCTAAAGAAAGAGTGAAGTGTTTTACAGTAGTAATAAAAAGATTACATTAGATGAAGTTATTTTCAGTAACTATATCAGGAAGATTGAGAGTCAATTATCCTGGCCAGGTTCATCTTTAGGACACAAGCAAAGAAGAGGGTTCAGATGTTTATATTGTACCAGCAAAAAAGATTTAGAGACATTGTGTTCTCACTGAGTGCTTGGGTCTTAGCAGCAGGAACAACTGGTGAGGACACTGATAGTATTTTGGGAGCTGGAGAGTATTGCTTCATTCTCTCTTGGGGTGTTTTTTGACCTCTTGGACTTTTTTACTCAGGAGAGAAAGCTTGGCTTTCGTCACCCATGGAAGTGACTGCTTGGTAGGGGGAATAGTGATGAGGTTCCTGAGAGTATTTCTGGTTCTTGTTTTGGGAATTTCTCTTCTGTTGCAAAATCTGCCCTGTCTGATCTCAGAAAGCTTCCCAATATTTATCTCTGCTGACCCTGTCTTCACTCTCACATTCAAGTTGTATATCTGTAATTTTGCTACAGTAAGATGATCTGTCTGAATGATAGAAATACCAAATCCTTCCAGGATGCAGTCGTGTCAGAGAAACTTTATTATCTTTTCAACAGCTTATGGTGTGCCCAAAAATATATTTTGTTTTCTCTTTCCAGCCCTTTTCCTTCCTTTTTAAGGACTGTAACACACTTACATGTCGAGCTGAGGGGATTTCAGTCTGGTTTTACTTCCCTTCCACTCTGAGTTAATTCTAGCAGGTGAGAGCCTTTATATATTCACTTCTGGCATGAGTTAAAACAGTCTGCCTATCCAAAGAATGAACCTAAAAAGTGTAATCATCACTTGATCTGCCATTCTGAAGCAAGACTGTCTACTAACCAGTCAATATTTTATTTTGGTAGTATTGATTGCATTTCAGTAAACAGTGCACCTATTTCTTCTTCAGGCTCTACTCAACAAACACTTTGTCTTAGTAGTGTTGGCTGAACTGCTAAGGCAGCTGCTGCTGAAAAGTAGGGGGAACATAAGGAACCAATCTGAAAAAAACAAATAAAATGCCACAACCGTCAAAGAATTGGCATTACCTTTACATGGAACAGGAGTTGTTATTAGTAAAATTCATCTACACAAGCGTTTGATGGGGAGAAGTCATGGAGCAAAGCAGGATGTGTTTTTATTGAGATACGGAATCTGAATATGATTTATCCCCCTTTTGCTTCTGCACAGCCAAGTTGCTCTGTGAGCTGCACTTAGTGGTCTGAGGGCTTTATTGTAAATATGTTCTGTTCTGAATTGCTGTAAATCAGAAGCTGTTTCACTGAGCCTGTTACTTGAGTTGTATAATACCAGTGCAGATGAGGAAAGAATTCTGCTTATTGCACAGTATTTTTGGCTGTCAGCAACAAATTCCTATTTCTGGATGAATTGCTACTCCTATAGTTATAATCTGTGAGAGTGTTGGATGCTGCTTTAGGTAAAGCCTGGAGAAGGATCCAGGTAAAATTGCTCAGGGCAACAAACCTGTGATTTCTGGAATTCTGTCATGAAGTCACCAGAATCAAACTGCAACTTATGTAAGAATGTCTTTCAATAGCTTTGGTAGTGAACAATTTTTTTTGAAGGAGACTAAAGATGGCCCCAAACTTTTGCAGTTTCTCTGAAGACCTTGTGTGAGAGTAAGTGGAGAGGGACAGTTTCTCCTGCCTTGGAGAGGAAGCCTGAAGGAACAGGTTGCAGGTAGCAGGATCACAGACCCCCTCAACTCACAGTTAATTCTGTAAACTCTGTGCCTTTACACAGAGTTAAACCAGTCTTATTATTCTGAATCCCTGTCCTGTTGTTCACAGCTGATTCACAAAGATTGACCACTGCTCTTTCTAGTTACTCCCATTACTGAAGTGTGGAATCCTGCCAGGGTCTTTTCTCCTCTTTCTTCACCATCAGGTTGTTCAGCTGACTCTTGGAGGGGAGTCCTTCCTTGTCTCGAGGCAAACTGAAGCAAAACAAAAAAAAAAAAATTAAGAGATGTCTGTTTGACATTCAGGTGTTGACAGAGCTCTCCAAACGTCTGCCATGACTGTGCAGGGTTAGAAGACCTTAAACTTGAAAACAGCTTACACTTTAAAAACTATGGAATTTACATGCTTCAGAGCTTTCCTATCTCCTTATCTTGTCCGTGAGGAATTAATAAGTTGAAGTCATTCAGCTCAGAGTGTTGGCTTGGTTGTGTGCCTTTTATTAAGTACTTGAGGCGTGAGGAGACTGTAGCTTGACACATTTACATGGACTGCAGCTCACGGACAGGAGGACTTTTCTTTTGATGCACTTTCTTTTATCCTCTGCACTCTTGACTTATCCAGCAGGTGATAAAATACACCTGTCCATTGCAATAAAAATATTATGCTTTTATGTGCTGACTTATCCCCCGGGACCTCCAAGCACTCTGTAAACCTTTTGGGTAAGCTATTGTGGTGGGAAAGTCTTTGTTCTCATTTCCTACATAAACAGATTGAAAAAGAAAGGCATGAAGTGATTTGGCCAAGGTTTGTTTTTGAGCTGTGAGGCCTTGAGCTGTATCTAACATCATTCATTTTCTAAGTATATACAGCATTGAGTCTTTCATAGTGTTTTAGATGTTTGTTTGTTTGGGGTTTTTTTCTCAAAAAAGATTTTGTCACTCACTTCATTTTATCTTTTTGTCATTACTGTTGTTAGTGAAGCAGCAGGGACTTTTTCAAGGAACTGATTCCTGATCTTGCAAACTTAAACTTCCTGGCATAGCAGCTTTTATATGGTGCTAAATGTTATTGCAAATGGAGCAATGGCTCCATTGCCATGTTCCCATAGAATGCTTTGACTGTTTGAGATCAAGTGAAGACGAATTTTATATTCTGAGAGTCCTTTCTATTTAGGAACCAAGTAATTTATTTCAATTAAACATACGATTTAAGTGCTATCTAAAAGAATTTCTGAAGACACTGGAAAGGCCTATAATGTTTTTAAACACAAAAGCCTGAAATTCCAATTACACCTTTTTATACAAGGCTGCCTAATTACTTTATTTTTCCCACCTTTTCACCCATGTTCAGTGACTCTGAGTCTCCTGGGAATGGGGAGCAGTGTGCTCTTGGACAACAAGAGAATTGTTCTGCAGATACTGGTCTAATGGTTTGTTTGTTTGTTTGTTTTGTAGATAAGTGTGTTTGTGGTATCTCTATCAATTCTCAGAAGTGTTTCAGTTTTGTCTCTTCCAAGAGTTTTAGGTTTTTTTCCGTCACATTGACTTTATTCCTGTCAAAGAAAGGTCAGGAATTAATCATTAGGAATTTAGGTGGTTCTATTGAAATTTCTTACTGGGGACCAAAGCAGAGGAAACCCAAAACTTTTAAGATGGCAAGAAAGGTTACACATGTTAATGTGCAGCGTTTGGAAAATGCTTCTTGAAACAATCCATTGGAAAACTGTGGGTCCTAGGGAACTCTAGTCTAGCTGGGGAAGGATGTGGGTGTATAAATATTTTAAGTTCTTTAAAAGTGTCCCTGATCAGACCCTCAGCAGGTGCAATATTTTTCAATACCTGTGCATTCAAATATTCACCTGAGCCTACAGGGCCATCCTCAGGCACATCCCAAATGAACAGATCTGACCCCATTACTTTCCTCCTCTTGGTAGCACTTTTTCTCAGATGTTCCTTTTCCATTTTTTACCCAGTATACAGAGAAGAGATGATCTGCCTGTCTTCTGTTTAAGGCTCAGGAAAAAGAGTAATGAAAGGACTCTGGTATTTCATTTGGGAGATTTCCTTTTTTCTCTCACTGGTAAATGAGAAACCTGAAGAATCCCCTACATCCTCTATAAATACAGTTACTACCAAACAGTGGCCCACTTTGACTCGTTCTTGGACATATTTTTAACAAGAATTTTTACAAACATGTGTGCTTTCTCATGTTATTGGTTTTCAAGGTGATCACTTACGTTTGGGTCTTTTTCTTTTCTGACACTTTTATTTCAGAGTGATTGATCATAATAATGAGATGAATCTATGGAAAACCTCCATGTGGTTAATTATTTCTTGACTCTTCTTGAGTTATTTCTTGATTCTGCTTTTAGTTGAGTTCAAATATCTCTGTTAACTTTTCAACCCTAAGTGTGTGTGGCATGACAGATTTAGAGAATCTGCATGTAAAAAGAAATGATCACAGGACACACACAGATAATTCACAAAGGTAATTTTAAAGTGCAGTTGGCTTCTGCATTTATGGTAGTCAATTCTGTAGCTGATGTTTCATGAATTTTTAGTACTATTTAGTAATAGTTTTCAGCTGTAGAAGCAACTTTAGGACTCAATCTAAAACTAACATCAGCATGCACATGAAATAATAAAACAGACCAAATTTGAAGAGGGAAGTACTGTGTTAATCCAGTCAGGAGTAAGTACAGTTTATAGCAAAAGATTTTTTTTTTTTCTGCTCATGTCATAAGCAGAAATATAAAACTATAAGGCAGAAATTTAGCCATCAACATGAAGGCTGCCTACGTAATATGGGTTCAAGAAACTTCCCAGCTGGTAAGAAAGGACTGGTAAGTGAGGGATATTTTCTGACAGCAGTCTTGTGGTGTGCCTGCAGCAAGAAATGCAAACACATTAAGCTCCAAGGCTTAAATAATTTGTGTGCCTCTCTATATATGTGTTTGCACAGCACCAGCAGTTATTGGAACTGATAATAGATGTTTCTGGTGGTTTCATTTGTTGCAGGGTCTTGTGATGGCTTCAGACATTTCTCAAACATGTTCTAAAACCAACAGCCTGGTAATTGCTTTTTTGCTTCTCCATTGTGCTCTGCTACTGTAACTGCTTTAATGCTTTATGTGTATGCGCTGACTTATTTTTATCTGTGATGTTTTTAAAGTTATAAAAGATACGAACAACTGATAGAGCACATTTGCATCATCCAGCACGGTGTTGCAGTAGTATTGCTTGCATGGCTTTTTTGAATCAGTCATATTTATAGTGCTGCGATCATCTAAAATAGGTTTTGCAGCTACGTATTTTTTGCTCAACATGACACTAAAATGACACTGTCAAGAAAAACAGGAATGACAAAGTCAAGAAAAACGTTGGTCTTGCTAAATTCAGGTCAATTCTCTGCAATCAACAGGGGTATGAGAATCTGTGCCAGAGAGGATTCTTGTATATACAGCCATGGCACGTTAAATTTAGATATTGAGATATATTGCTTAATACAATGTACTCTGAACTCAATTCCCATCTGATTGATGATCAGTAAAATGTCAAATTTTGAAATCTGTGTGATGGATATAAAAAGACTTTATCATCAAAGGCCTCTCAAATTCTAATGAAGTCAGAAGAAACAGTAAAGCAAACACCTCTTCAAATTAATCTAGATCAGAAAAATCTGTTCAATTAATAGAACTGGCAGAGAATCTAGCCATGTGGGATGAAGCAAGAGGAATGACAAGTTTTTTCACCTCAGCTTCACTGGTTCGTAAAGCGAGGGAGAAAGAAGTTATTAAATGAGATGGAGACTTTGCTGGATCTTTTCATGCTCTTCATTCTGTGGAGAGGTCAGAATTAAAAGAGAGTGGGATTAGATCGATTTATGAGGGAAGGAGATGGAAATGGTGCAAATATCTAAGGCACTCTGGGAATGTAACAAGTAGACCTTCATACTTTCTCTCTCCTGATAACCAGAGCTGGCCCATCCAGTACAGGAGAGAGAAGAGCAGCAGTGTGGGAGGTTCAGCTCATTAGGGGGTGAGGAGTGAAGACACAGGAGGTCTGGAGAGCACCTGAAAGGATCTATCCCATCTGCAGGCAGTTTGAAAGTTGAAAAGGTAGATCAGCCCCTCCAGCCCCTGCTCTTGGCACAGAGGCTTTTTGGCTCCTGGCTTTGCATTTACACAGGTCGTTTGTGGGTTTCCCCCAGGGAGGGGATTGATTTTTAAAATCCACTTGAGAACAGAACATACACAGCACTGAGGTCCCATCTGCTCCCTCACACAGAAATGTTCTGCTCTGTAGTTAATGTTCTGTAATGTTGTGTTAACACAGCTGAAGGCTATAATGGATGGGCCAGTGTCTGCAGGATGGTGGTAGTTGTTTTTAATAGGCACTTACGTGCTTAATATGAAGTAATTGTTAATAAAGTATTTCTATACAGTGATAAATCCACTTCTCAGTAAAGCTTCTGGGAGAGAACTGACCAAAAAAAAGAATATTGATGATTTTCAATGAGGTGTGGTGTTGTTTTGTTCAAGGCAGAAAGCAGGAGATCTGTTTAGCAGACTCAGGCATCCTCTAAGAATTGCTTTAAATAGTAAATGCCCTCCTTGAACAGACAAAAAGAGTCCACTGGAAGTTACTGGCTAAACCAGTACCTGAGGAACATGAATTTGATAAATATTTCCTTCTTTGCCATTTAAGAGAGTCTCTTTCTGTGTTAAATGGGAGAATTGATACAGAAATTACACTGATCTTGTTTTCCAGTTCTATCTGTCACTGCAGCCATGACAAGGAGCTCAGGCCAGCAGTGCTTCAGGGAAGGGAAGTACAAGATTTGAAGACCATAACCCTGTCACACTGCAGTTCATGCTGAGGTAGCCATGTACACAAATTCATTCAGATGCTTCTTTCAAGATATATTATGCAAAACTGGGCCATGTATTTCTGGCTTGGAGCAAGATTAGAAGATTATGTATATTTTTCCTGTTGGCCAACAGAAGACTGGTTTTCAGACTTACTGCAATATAAACAGAAAAGCTACATATAAAAAGAAGAAAAAGGCTATACTTGATGTAAAATTTGAAATAGTGTTAGCTAATTCAAAAGGAAATTTCACTACTGGTCATTTCAGACTTGGATTTGGTTGCAGTGGTGATGGAAAATTCTGCATAGACTTTCAGTACTTACAATATGATCAGCAAAGCCTAACAAGAGTATTCAACCCTATGCTTTATAGTTTGCTGGACTGCACAGATAAAACAATAATAAAATAACAGCAATAAATTTAGGAGTACATGATGAAAAGTGTCTGTTTTATATATTAATTGTTTGTTATATATATGCTATGTCTGTATATATATTGTTTGTTTTCCAGCTACAGAAGATGTGTCATCAATTAAATTTCTTCCTTTGAGTTTAAGGTCAGATCTTTAACCTTAAAACAGAATTTTACCTGTCACATTTGTATGGAATGAGGAATTACACATTACTGGAAGTCACCACCAGAACTTTCTCTGCTGGCACCTTTTGTCTGGGTGAAATCCCCAGTGGTATTCAATCCTTGGAGTCAGACTGGCATTTTTTGGGCAGGTTTCCTGCAAGCAAACAACAGCCCTTTTCCCAAGGAAAGGAAGGTCTTGTCCTCGTGGTTTCTGCTGCAATTGGTGGCTCAGCCTGGGCACTCCAAAAGCAGAGAGAGCTTTCTCTCCTGGCACCTTTTTCCTGGGAGGAATCTTCATCCATATTGGACTTAGAATTTCAGTGCAGATTCAATGCAAGTGAACACAACTCCTTTTTCTCCAGGAAAGGAAGCCCTTACCCTCACAGTCTCTTGCATATGGTGGGCCACCCTGGGCACTCCAAAAGCAGCAGGAGCTTTCTGTTCTGGCATCTTTTCTCTAGGAGTGATCTTTGTGCATATTCAGTTCTGGCAGTTGGAGTGGCAATTTCAGCGCTGGTTTTCTGCAAGTAAACAAGAGACTTTTCCCAAGTAAATAAAGCCCTTATGCTCTGTCTCTCATGTGCAGGTGGTGGGCAACTCTTTACATTTTTTAAGCAGGAAGAGCTTTCTCTCCTGGCACCATTTTTCTGAGAGGAATATTCTTCTATATTCAGTTCTGGCAGTCAGAGTGGCAATTTCAGTGCAGGGCTCCTGGAAGCGAAAACCAGCCCTTTTTTTCCAGGAATGAGAGCCCTTACCCTCGTGGTTTTTGGTGCAGCAAGAGCTTTCTCTCCTGGAACATTTTGCCTGGGAGGAATCCTTGCTGGTATTCAATTTTGGGACTCAGTCTGGCAATTTTAATGCAGTGTTCCTGCAAGCAAACCACAGCCCTTTTCCCAAGGAAAGAAAGCCTTTATCCTCTGTCTCTCATCTGCAGGTGTTGTGCCCCTCTTGGCACTTCTTGTGTAGAAAGAGCTTTCTGTCCTGACACCTTTTACCTGGGTGGGATCCTTGCTGGCATTGAAATTTGGAAGGTCACCTGGCAATTTCAGTGCAGGATTCCTCCAAGAGAGCAACAGCTCTTTTGCCTGGGAATGGAAGTCCTAATCCTCAGTCTCCCAGCTGCACATTGTTTGCCAGTATCGGTGGCCACGACACAAGGTACAAAAGCTTTCTGTCCTTGCACCTTTGGCCTGGGAGAAATCTTCATCCATGTTCAGTTTTGGGAGTTGGACTCGCAGTTTTACCTTGCTGAAATGTGAGGTTGGAAGATGACGTTAGGAAGATCTTCAGTGTCTTATTAGGCAGTTGTGTATTTGCAGATGAGAAAGCTTATGCAAATTATGTTGGGTGTTTTTTTTTTTTCCCTAAACTGCTGACAGAAAATACTGATGAGATTTTGGGAGATATTTTAAATTAGGAACTTTTGAAGAGCTGACAGTTGCAGAAGGGTACTGAGGTCCCCCAAAGACATCTGGTAGGGCTCTCAGTCAGCAACACGAGGCAGTTTTTCCAAGTGTAAGGTAGGACAGAAAATTGAGAGGCAATAGATAAGGTCAGAGTTGAATTCTCAAAAAGCAACAAGGGCTACATCAAATTAGGCATAGGGCCAAAAGCACACATCAGAAATTCTGGTCTGCACAAACCTTTATGAAAGTTTGTGTAATTTCTGAATTTAAACAGACACCAAGTCAGCAAAATTTACGTGAGGAAAAAAAGGTGTCTATTGAGGGCTATGGTGATTAGAGGTCTCCAGCAGACAGTGAAAATAATCACCTCTTTTTATTTAGGCCCCTGTTTTTTGGATATTGTCTAATTTCATCCTTCCTCTCCTGTGGGCGTCCCCATTTCTCCCCCTCTTTGCCATCATTTGCTGTGTTCAGGAGTATTCAGTCCATGAGTATGACTTTTATTTCTCACTTTTTGTTGTCATCTCTTTTGCTGACTGCTGGCACAGGCTTTGCTGAGAGCTTGCTGGTGATTAATGTTGGGAAAACACTTAGAGATTGCTAATATATTAAAAATACAGGGGGGTTTTTTCTTACTTTGTCCATTACTATACTGGCTTCAATGCATGGCAGCAGTTTCTTACACCACCTGAAGAGCTGGTTTGCAAAAATGGGGCAGAAAATATTTCAAGAACAGAGATTTATGGAATGCTGAATGGACAACTAACCTGCCCCCTATACAATGGATGCAGAAAATGAAATCTGAAGAGGTAAGAGAAAAACAAAGCTGTGATCTAAACACTGGAGTATGGTCTTTGAGCAAAACTATAGGTGTTTTTGTTGTTATCTTTTTCTCTCTTAGTCCTCAGTCTCTGTTTGAAATAGATTTTAGGACTAAACCAGCATGATCTTAAGTGTTCCTCCAGGCTAATTAACCTCAGCCCAGTGATATGGTCAGTTGTTTACAGCACCAAAATTCATCACCATGGAAATGATTGCAGCTAGAGGTGGTCTTGACCCAAAGCTGAGATTCAAGCATCTGCATGTTTTGTAAGCTCAGGTAAACCTCAGATCCAAATCCAAGCATAATCTTCGTTATCTATCATGGTTTAATCCTGGGAATTAAATACCATCCTGCTGATGGCTCATTTCCTCTTGGGATGGGGAGTCAACAATCAAAACAGTGTGTTATCAACATTATTCTTGTACTAAATCCAAAACACAGAACTGCACCAGCTGCCAGGAAGGAATTAACTCTATCCCAGCCGAAACCAAAACACTGTTTCTTCAGAGTGTTGTATGAGACAAGTGCTGAGCTGTGGCAGCTGAGGGTGAAATGGATAAGGAAACCCCATTGACAACAAAGCACTTGGCTTTGATAGAGAAACACCTTGGAAATCAATCTGGCTAAAACTTTAACATGGCTAACAGAGATATTTCTACAATAGACTTCTTTACAAGTCATTTCCGAGGGAAGCAGAATTCTTGGTTACATTATAAACCTGAATATTCACAAGGATAATGCAAAAAAATATAGAATATATTGTGGAGTGGAATTGCTATAAAAGACATGATTGTATGAGGGATTTCTGTGAACTGCAACATTCCCTTTATGTCAGGACTAATTACTTTCTGGAGGAATGGTTCTCCTCTTTGTTATATAATAGCAAGGTTTTGGAGGTACTGCATGTTCCTGTCCTGTCTCCAATTTCCCTTCTCTTTCTAATTCTCTAAAGTTATTTGGTCAGAATTAGATGTATGTGCATAAGATGGACTGGGTTTGCACTTTTGCCCTATGGATGAATCAGGCTTTTCTTTCTCAGGCATTTGTTAAAAGTTTACCTGACAAGGTTGTATTGTGATTTTTGTCCTCATCTACAGAGCTCTCACTCCTTTTCCTTTGGAGAATTCATAGTCAGCTTTCAAAAGACGAGGATTCCTTGTGTGTGATGGAGGAGTAAATCCCTGGAAGTAAGATTATTGGAAATGGACAGCTAGGAAATTATGAGAAAAGCAGGAGAAGGTTGTCAGCTTTCTCCCTGGGTTACTGCTTCCAGGGGAATCCACAGTGCCTGGAACTTGTAGCCCTTTGTGCCAAGTGCTGTGCTGCCTAGGAAAGTAAAAACAATTAAAACATTGTTTTCCCATAAACTCCAGAATATCAGTGTGTGCCAGCAAGTGTGGGAATGTTAAACCTGATGGATTAGGGACACAGATGTGTGTACCAGTAGCTGTGGATGACATGGGTGTTAATACCGCTGCTTTTTACTCAGTGTGTGTGACGGGTTGTGGAGGTTCTTTTCCAGCTGTTGCACTGGGGTTGTGTTTTGGACATTGTTCTTGGTTACACTGTGACCAAAAAAGGGAACTAATGCAGGTCAGCTGGGATTTATGGTTTGGCTGGAACCCTGACACGTCGATTTTACTAATGGCCTAAAGCCTCATGAGCTGCAGCAGTGCTCAGATTTGTGAGGGCAAAATTCATTAATCCTCTTCTCAGATTTTTTCTTTTTGGTTGCCCGAGAAATGTGCAGACCCAGAGGTTCTGTTTACTGGAAAAGGCCTATAAGAAGAGAGAAACCTGGACCTGCTGCAAGGTTGTATAATTTAGGAATGAGAAGGCAGGGTAGGCTGGCCCTGTCGCTGTTTTGCTCAACACAGGGGTTCAGTTTCCTTGACAAATGATGGGCAGTGCCTCCAAAATTGGAACTCTGATCCCAAAGGGGCCCTGTGTTATTATAACATAAAGAATGGTTATTAAACTGTCAGAGGGTTAACAGTTTCATCTTAATAATCTTGATAGATGGTGCACATTTCACCAGGGCTCCAAAAGCCCACAATGAGCTTTAAAATATTTTACTATTGGCGTGCCCTTCATTTCCCAAGGAAGTCTAAGGAGAACTCTTCTTGCTAATAAATTCTTTATCATAACATAGCTGGTTGTCCCCTTATAGAAGGGAAATATATACTTTGCTGTGTTGTCTGATTAATTGGTCTAATTTTATCAGGAAAATTAATTCTCTTTGTTATCTAGGAAGTTACTTAAAGAGGTCTGAGCAAAATCCCAGCCCATGAGCCTGATGACTTTATTAACTTATTACTTTTTAAGTGAGTTCTGTGTAAAGGATTCCATTCAACTTTGAGGGCTGTTTTTCTTCTCAGGATTTCAGAATGACAAATGGGATGTCAGATATGACTTACTGGAAGACTTTAAGGGATTCATAGAGGGTAGATTTTACCCTTACCTCAAAATGTTCTGTATGGTGTAGCCTGTGAAGCTGGCCAATTTTGAGCACTAAATCTAACATCTCAGTGGTTTTGCAACAGGTGAAGTAGCTTTACTCTTAACTGAAGCAGTTCTTATTGATCTTTAAGTGAGGAAAAGTAATAAAATATGTGTTTATAAATATGCAAGTTGATCCAGTCATGGAAATTATAGCACACAACTAAGGATTGAGGAAAGGAAATTCTTAGCAGTTTTTGAAACATTATAAGCCAGTGCCTTCCTTGTCTTTGCTTAGACTTTCACCAGCAAAGGAACATGTGCAAAGCTGATGAAGATGCACAAGCATCCCTATTTGTATATATACTGTATTTTCTGGTACTAACACATGCTGAATACAACAACTAGATGGAAGCACTCTGCTAATTGACTTTGTGCTGGCCTCATCATTGACAGGAAGGGCAACCGTTGTCAGGGAGGCAGAACTGTAAAAGACAGAAACCCTCCTGTTTCAGATCATAAGACAATTTGCAATAGCCTGAGTTCAATTCAGCAAGAATTGCAAAATTATGTTTGTTACACAATTTCTTCTGCCTTCTGGGAGTGACTGATATGGCAGTTCTGCTACCAGGGCAATCCTTTTTCCCTGGCATTTGGTCCTGCACACAACTCCTAAACAAGATGGGAGATCACAGTGACATGTCCAGTGAGATGGATCAAATATTGTGCTTCCTGGATATATTTGAATTGTTATTATCTCCTTGGATCTCTAGGCTTGTGTTATTATATGAACTAGAACTTCAAGCTGCGCCAGGGGAGGTTTAGATTGGATATTACAAGGAATTTCTTCACCAAAAGGAGCATTGGAACAGGCTGCCCAGGGAAGTGGTTGAGTTGCCATCCCTGGAACTATTTAAAGGATGTTTATATGTGGCACTTAAGGACTCAGGTCAGTGGTGCACTCGTCAGTGTTGGGTTAAAGGTTGGACTCGAAGACCTGAAAGGTATTTTCCAGCCTAAATGATTCTATGATTCAGGTATTTACATATTGATAACATTCACTGAAGGCATCAAGGGACAATTTGCCATCTACTAAAGCAGAATAAGTTCTGATAGTAACAACAGCACACTGTAATGTAAAAACCCTATAAAGTTTGAAGGAAGACATTGAAACATATGTGAAAGACTTTTATTGATTGTCTGAAAAGGTAAAAAACAGCTACAGGAAAAAAAAGAAAATAAAAATGCTACAGTTTTGTTCTTAGAGACTCCTCATTTACAGTGCAGTGCTTTATTCTGTTTTAATTTTAATATATGTTTAATAAGTTTTAAGTTTAATATATGATCTAAACTAGAGGGGAGCACAGTGTGGGAGTGGCTGTGGTGCCATCTCCCTTATCCATAAGAAAGGTGCACTGAAATATCCCAAACCTCACAAAACACAAAGTCTGGGCAAGTATCTTATGGTAAAAGATAAAACAAACCAACATGTATTATGCCCTTCACTGTCAACATGATAACCTGTAAGTGTTCTTTTCCCCACATCTTCCTTCTATTATTATCATCCTGTCTGGGCTAAAAGGCCATTGACAGGGGAGAAATATAGGATAGTTCATGGTCAAATATTACACTCAAAATTGGATACCTTTGTGAGACTTTTGTAACCTGCTATGCTGAAGCTTCACAGAAATGCAAAAGAATTTTTTTATTCAGCCTGGGACAAGTTTCTAGGTAGTTGATTAAATGAAATGCAGGATGAATCTTCATTTTGTCAGACTTTTCTCACTGAAAGATTGGTTTCTCTGACTTCGTATAAAAGGTAAGAGCAGGGGGAACTACCGGTTAAATATGTAATGGCAGATCTGACTCAATACTGCAGTAAACATAATATAATATTCCTCTCGTTCATGTTTCATTCCCTGAGGTTTTTGGAGGTATTTCCAGTTTTGGTCTTCAGTGTGGAAGTTGGACACTTGCATCTCTTAAGCTCAAATTGCAACACCTTTATGAATAAAACAAAAGTAATACACATTAATTATAGTCTCTGAATTTTGTAGCACTTTTTGCATAATTGATGTGTTATTTATAGTCATGGTATTTATAACATAGTATATATATATATGATTATATATAGTGTTTATAATCATAGGCAAGGTTAGTGAGCTGCTTCCAAACTCCCTGTTGGTTAGGCAGATTCTTTCCTTAAACTGGTGCTATTCTATCCTCTCCATGTAAATAAATCCAGTGTTGGTTTTATGGCTCATGTCCCAGATGGCTCTGGGATTGGTGTCTGATGCTGTGGGATGGCTTCTCTCTGTCAAAGATGAGTTGAACAACAATGGCATCAGTTCAGTTCTGCCCCCTTCTTACTGTTCCGTATAAATTATTCAATTTGAGGGCCAGAGAGTGATTTGTTTAAAGTTAATGATATCCAGATGATTTAAAGATAAAGGTCAGGCAATTTTATTCATCTTGTCTAAGGAACTTGTGACTCAGAGGTGTGTTCCTCAGCTGCTCCTTGAAGCATGGTCTGGTTCATGAAATTCTTACTCATTTATTGGTTTGGCTGTTGGTCTTTGATTCCATATATGATAACTGAGTGACTGTTACTTATTTTTAATTTTCTCTTATTTGACCTGCAGGAGTAATTTTTATTGTCTTGACATAGCTGAAGTACATTTATTGAAGATAATGTAAGATGTGCTCTTTCTGCAAAATTTTAGCAGCTTGTTCATGCTGATCCCGAGGATCATATTAAAGCTTGTCCTTGATAATAGAATCAAATTCCAAATTGCTTTTACAAGAAATTCAAGCTAGCAAGTCAATATTTTGCAAAACAACTTGGTTTTTCTGAGCAGAAGCAGTTTGCCTTGCCATGCAACCACCTCAACAGCCAAGCTCAGCTGTGGTTTGCATAGATTTTCATCAGGAAGATGTAAGTCTTCAAATTTGGAATGAATTTTCACTGAATCTCAGGTTTTTTTCACCAAGCATATATCTGATGGCCAGCTCTGTGTGGCTCATATCTCTGTTGGTCAACAGTTTTTGTTCAATTTTTAATTTTTTTTTTTTATGTGAGAAAAAGGGGTTATGGGCTTGGGGAGCCAAATTCTCTGTTATGTTGGTGTGGTCTCTATTCTCCAGTGATTATCCAGCTGATTATCCAGAGGTGTGAGTGTGTCATGCAGCCAGTAGTGAATTTTTGTTAGAATTTCTGAAATGCTAGAATTTAATTTTTATCTATCTCATATCTGTGTTGCACTCAGGACTCAGTAAATGCCTTTTTTTTACTTCAGGATGACAGGTTAAGAAATATTGATCTTTAGCCTGTTAGATGGCAAATACATAAATGTTACTCACTATTGCATATGGAAACTCAGAAAGGAAAGAGGATCTGCCTGAATGGCAGCATCTGCTCTGGCCTTCCTCAGGGGCAGATTTCCCAAAGCTGAGGAGAAAGAAATAGATGGAAATTTGAAAGGAAAATGTAATAGAAAATGGTGAACCCACATGGTTGGTTAAAAAATATAAATAAACTCACATGGCAGTCTCTCAATTCTACAATAAAAAAGGATCATTCCAGGTAAAAGCCCATTCTGGAACAGTTACATGTGAAACTGTATTTTGTGGTATCTGTTGATTTTGGGTTATTGAGGAAATCACAGAATTCCTGTTTCAAGATGACTCTGGTGATCTGGACAGGGAAATTCATGTTATCGTGATGTCTCTCTCAGGTCCAGGATTGGGCTAATGACACAGAGTTGATTTATATAGAATTGACAGATTTAGATAAAAGTAAATGGAAGTAGAGGTGAGCTTTTTGAAAATGTCAGTCAGATTTATGGCTTTTTGATAAAGGACTTCATTGATATCCACAAAGATATAATAGACTGAGACAAGAATGTGGAATTTGATGTAATATTGTGGTTGCTTGAAGATGGACCAGTCTTTGGGTTTGTCAATGTGTCTTTAATTTATTGGGAACTTGCTAGATGTGGAAGTAGTTGGCAGTGGGAAGCCACTACCCAAAGGCTGAGTGGCATTTTTGGTGCATCATCTCAGTATGGTCCATGGTTTTCAACATCCACACCCAGCACCTGGGAGTAAATGCACCCTTAATCTTTATAAAACTTTTAAGTGACACAAAGGCCATTGAAATGTTAAGTGTTGAGGGCAAATGACAGTTTTGCAGGTCGAGGTCTCTAAGGCTCCACTCACACAGAATTCACCTTCAAACAATATGGTTTTCAGTTCAGCAAAGTGTGAAGTACTGATGATTTAGAAAGAGTGAACAGCGGTGGTAGCTTTGAAATAGGGAACTGTGTCCTCACAAGTCAAAAAGGGCTGAGGTGTTGGCATCAGAAAATCTCCAGCCTTCAATGCAAGGTTATGTCAAAAAAGGCCTGCTGAGATCTGGGGCTGTTGATAAGGAACTAAGGAGTAGGAGAGGGGGAAAAAAGAATTTTTATTTATGTGTAGTACATTGGCAAAGGCACTGTTGAAGCATTTTCCTTAGCTCTGGGAAAAATGTGTTTTATGATCCAATGTTAAAAACTACAGCCAGTGTAGAAAACAGTCTCCAAAATCATCCAGAGACCGGAGAGAACTTTCATGAATGAGAAATGCAAAACCAGTTCAGTCTGTGAGGTATCAAAAAGATGACTGTGGGATGACTTGATGCAAATATAAGTTCCTTTGAGAAGAGAAATTGCTGGGTGGTAATGGGCTCTTCAAACTAGCACAGAAAGACCCAGCAGATCAGTCACTGGAAGCTGATGCCAGACAAACCCAAATGTAGCCAAAAGATGTAGTTTTAACTGTGCTTGTTGTTCTCACTGGTGCAAACTCCTTAGAGAAATGTTTGGCCTCTGAGTTGCTGAGTTTTTCTGAAATCAAGACTGAATGCCTCTCTGGATAGCACCCTTTGGCTGCACAAAAGTTATTTGGCTTGTTCCATCGGAACTGGGTAAAATTTAGTCGCACGTGGTCCACATGATGTCCTTCAAAATAATCGTTATGGTCTTGCCTGCCTCTAATGTTTAAGTAAAGCTCAGGTCCTTAATTTTGTACAGGATGTCTGTGTTTCTTTTAGTTATCTCCCACAAGCCTTACTTTCAGCTTCCAACACTTACAAATCTGAACTGAGGAGAGGTGACTCTGCAGTTGGCACAGTTTGAGGTTGGGCAGCTCGACCTGGTGAGCGCACACGGACCGTCCTGTGCCTGTCAGCACTGTAACCCCCAGTGCTGTGACTATAAGCATCATGCAGCCCAACCCCCGGTGTCTGCAGCCTCAGCCCTCCCAGCTTTAATCGCTCCCCTCAGCCTTGTCCAGAGGAAAGAGCAGAAAGTGCCACTCAGCAAAGGCCGCGAGGCTGTGAAATTGTGTTAAGTGACGCTCATGGAAATGACCGGATTTGCTATTTTAGTCTAAGTGTCTAAATGTTTTTGAAATTGTAATTTTCTTGTGCTGCTGTGTGTAAAGGTGACCCCTGAGTGAGTGCTGGGCCCTCGGCAGTTTGCTCCAGGCAGCTCATCAGCTTGATTCATTTGGCGGGCTGGTCAGTCAGCACCTTCTCGGCAGCAGCGGAGCAGGATTGAGCCCTTCCCTGATTTTCCAGGATATAAAGGCACCTATTAGAAATGCACAGCTTTCTGAAGGCACATTAGGGCTTTATTTTTGTGGCAGCAACACCCTTACCAGAGGTACAAAGGTTATAACCCTTAATTCACCTTGCTAGCAGCCATGCAGGAATAGGCAGAGTGGTGTCACTTGAGGAATCCTGAGCTCCTGCTGGAGGGACAGCTCTGGATGAATACATTTCTGCAGTCAGTGCTCTTCCTGCCTCCTTTTCATGTCCTTCAAAATTGCTGAGCAGAGCCAAGTATGGTTTGTTGCAGCCTTTGGCCACACGATGGCACACACCAGTCAAAGGAACATCACAATATGATCCGAGGATGGAGAAGAATTAAGGCTCTCGTTCAGGCCTGTGTGGTCAGGGCATATCCCTCCTGGCTGCTGTTTTGATGCATAATTGACCCTGGTCACAGTGAGGGACAGGGATAGTGTTTCTTCCATAAGCTCAAAAAATAAAAACAGAAAAAAAGTTTTGAAGAACAAAAGAGTCTGAAACAGGAGCAAAAAGCATCTCTGGCAGAAAAAGCTGACCTTTAAAAAAGGCTGGTAGGAAGAAAACTGTTGGTTTTCTGATTATGGTATTTTGTTTTGTTATGTGTTTCTCTTCAAAGAATTAGTAAAAATGCAGGAATCAGGAAATCCTTCTTACTTCATTTCTGAATCCTGAAAATTTAATGTGTTGTATTTTCTTTGTGAAATGTGTAGTGGGGACATTTTTTTTTTGGTAAATGGTCTGCTAGTAAATCACATTCTTTGCCTGCCCAGTGATAAGGATGATGACTGGTGAAACCATCTAAGTGTACTATAGGAGTAAAGTGATCTACTGTGTTACCAGTAACTGGAATAATGATTAATGAAAGTAAGCCTCAGAAGTTACTATGACATTTATGCTTACTTTATTACAGCTTCAGTGCTGTCAGTTCCTGCATACTGCATTTATTTCCACTATCTATAATTACTAATAAAATAGCAAAACTTTGTGGGTATCAAAGTTCTCACTAGTTAATATCCTTTTTTTTTAAAGCATAATTTGCTTAAAATTCCCAATTGAGCAGAAAATGTGAAAGTATATTCCATATTAATTCTATTGGTAGCTGCTAAAGACCAGTAGCTCACACAGCAATGCTTCATAAGCATGTGCAGCATTTGAATTAAAGACTAAACATCCATGGGGATGTAGGAAATTAACACAGGAGCTGTGGAAATCTCTGTGGGTTTTTACATTTTGCTATGATGAAAACACTAAGGACAGTGAGAGGAGTATAGAAAACAGCTGTCAGGTTATTTGAAGGAGTGACTCCAAAGCAACACTGCTTTTTCCATTCAGAGTTTCTTTGGGGTAAGTGCTATCAGGAAGAAAAAAAAAAAAAAGATAAGAAAGGACATATGAAACTGAAGATTTGGGTGGAGATTTTTCAAAGGGAATTGATTATCTTAATACTGTTGTTCTCCCATCACCCAATAGCTTTAAAACCCTACCCCAAATGTGTGTCTCAGCAGAAAGATTGAACAACTTCACTTCCAGTTCACTTCTTGCAACGGGGTGGAAGGGTGGTGTTACCAGCATCTTGTGTGGGCTTGGTTTCTTTGCTGCCATCAAAAATATGCAAAGGTTGTGTGTAGTTTTCAGGAGAAGCCTCTTGGGCTACTTTGAAAAATATTATGCCTTTATTAACAACAATTTTGTGAGTGTACTTCTGGTCCCAGGCATAAGTCAGCAAAATTAAAGACAAAAAAAGGAAAAAGGAAAACCTGCACCCTTAAGCTCCTCAGTCATAAGACAAAGTGCAGTCAGATACTGAACAGAATATGAGAATCCCCAAGCACCAAAGAAGCACTTGACATCTTTGTTAGTAAACAAACATAACACAGTTGCATTTCTTGTGCCACTGAGCAGCAGCACGGTATGTTCTGCCTCCCTGTCTCCCCCTTTCCTTGTGCCTTGCTCTGCTCTCCTTCTCCCACCCCTGTTTCTGGCAAACTGGTACCAGAGGCCAGTGACAACACCCGTGTCCCTCTCAAGCTGAGTGCATTAGTCAGGCACTGGAGAGGGTTGTTCTCCTGTCCTTGGGTATCCCAGCACGTAATGGGAAAGCTGGAGGGGTTCATGGACTGCTGACTGCTCAGCTGCTGCTCCTTCCTAAGTGAAGGCAACTGGTGAGCAAGTGCAGCAATTAGAAAGAAAGAAAATGCTTTTCTCTGGGGAATGTTTGTTGACCCCACAGCTGTTAGGTAAAATGGAAAAAAACAAGGCAAAACTGTTGCAACTGCCTTCCTATATAAAGTTCATTGTACCATGCAGGGAACGCACTGCACTTTGAAGTCATGCTTTTAAATGTCTGTTCTAACTTTATTTTTTTATAGTACCCTATCATTACTAATGCTTAGTGTATTCTTAAGCTGTATTTATAATGTTTTTTCTTGTGAAGAACTTTGTAAAAAATCCACCATCCTTTGCAAAGTTTTTTGTTTGTTTTGTTGTAGGTTTTGTTTGTTTGTTTTTAACCTGGAATACAGTCAATAGTGTTTTCCAAATAAGAAGTACAGTGCAAGTCAGATACAATCACATAATTTTTTAGGTTGGAAAAGAATTTTAAGATCATCGAGTTCAAATGTTAACACTGCCAAGTCCATCAGTAGATCATGCCCTTAAAAGCCTCATCTACATGTCTCTTAAATGCCTCCAGGGATGGTGACTTAGCCTGTTCCAGTGCCTAACAAACCTTTCCATGCAGAAATTCTTCCTAATACCCAGTCTGAACCATCCCTGGAGAAACATGATACTCAGAATTTCATCTCATTTGGCATTTAGAGAAAACACAGGCTGAATTCTCAGACTTGCAAGAATCCCTTGGGGCTTTTCACTGAACATGGATAGTCAGGCCTTTTTTTTCCCCAGTATTTTTTTCAGCTAAATTGCCTTTGGCTCCTGACTGCCATACCAAAGTACTACAGTAATCTGTGGAGCCATATTATCTCTGTGTTCTTGCTTCAAATTAACTGTAAAATTCTGTTTTAGGTCTGGTGTTGGTGTTGGAGCCTAATGCATCTGGATGCATTTGATTTTGATGGCAGATATGCCACTTCAAATAGAATTTGATGGCTGGGTAAAGCAGAAGGACTTCCTGAAAGGTTAGTTCAGTCAGAAATGATGCAAAGCAGAAGAGGAGTTTAGGTATATGTATCCTTGCAGGGCAGAAAACGGAGTGCTGAAGTCAGAAAAGCGCTGAAGCTTTAATGTGAGCGTAGAAAGAAACATCCACACACCAAAGAAAGTCTGTGGTCTCTAGGAAGTGCCCCATGAAGTCTTTCACTCTTAATCTGCTGGATGGCTGAGGAGTCAGAGAGTCCATTACAGAGCTCAGTACTTTGTTTCCCAGAGGAATGTGCTTGAACTAGATGTTCTCTCTTGATGTCCCCTCCGGCAGGGCAGTTCTGTCGCTGCCACTGGGCTGCAAGTCAGGAAGGTCTCAGGATCACACTGAGAAGAACCCAAAATCAACACCTAATGTCTCCAGGTGCCAGCTGCCCACAAAATCTCACTGGCTGCTGTGGCAGGAGTCCCTGTGTCCCTTTTGACTTAGGCTTGTGGCAGTAGGTCCAGGGGGGCACAAGTACTCTGTCCCCAGACAGGTGGCCTATAACAGCCTGAGGAGTGCCCTGCAATCAAGTCTTGGAGCTGCAGACTAACCCACAGGTGCAGCCAGTAAGTACAGTAATTTGGACTAAGTTGTTGAGCTCCAGTTTGAACTGCAGCTATTAAGTGATCTTTCTTCGTTTCAGATTGTTCCCAAGATCCCTTTTCCTTTCATGCCCTTAAAAAGTGATCACATTATTCTTGAGCTGTTGCATTTGGGCTCGAGTGGAATTTAAACTGCCTGCCTGACAATGATGAATGAGTCAACTCCAAATCCCTTGATATGGATCAGCTATATAGCATAACAATAATATTGTTGTTTAACATTTATATTGAAGTAATACCATGAGGAATCTCAGCCATTCAGGGACCTATTTCACTAGAAACTGAATAAAGCAAACAGCAAAATAACAAGACAAGACTGTCTAAAAGACAAGCTGTACCAGTTGAAGGAGACAAACAAAAAAGACAAGGAGCAGAATGATATAAATGCCAGTTGCATCTTTACAGAGCTTTACAGAACCTGTGTGCTGCTTAATTTTCTTGCTTACTTGATCTGCCATGTTGTTTCTAGATCTTGCTCAGCCCTTTCCACTTTCATCTTCTTTACCTGTGCTGTCAAATAAACTCTTAAAACTCAGTTTTTGCCAGCAAAGTTTAGAAAACACTGCAAAAAGAAATTGTCCAGGAAATTCCCCATGACACTTTTCTACCACCTTTTAGTTGGCTTTCTGTACATATCCAAGTTTAGCTGAATGAATTTATCTATGCAAGATGTTTATGAAGCTGTCTGTCAGATTCTTTACTTAGATCCAACTCTACTGAATCTTTTACATTCGCTCCCATTTCTCACTTTGTAATGTTTTGTAAACTGTAATTGGGCTTGTCTGGAAATATATATAAATATTCATTTATTTTTAAACAGATCCATCCTTGCTGTTGTTTGTGGTCCCCTGTGTCCTACAGAGGAAGGATTTTAAATAGCTCATTAAAATTGGCCTGTTTTCTCTGGAGACCAGTGCCACAAAGTTTAGTAAAAGAAAACTCAGCCCTCTTATTTTGAGAGTAGAATATTCTCTTGACTTTTCTCTGAAAGTCCCATTCTTCTAGCCTGGGTGACTTGTAACTAATTATCTAACATAATTTCTGTTATTTTGTGGGCCTCTACTAAGCTGGAAGCATTAGTTGATTATTGTCTAACAGAAACAGGTCCTTGTGCTCGATTTAAATGCCAAGGGAAACTGAGGCATATATGCTATAAATTGCAAGTTGTGATAATAAGATAATTCCAAATGACAAACAATTTGCTTTTTATCTTATTTTGATGTGAAGAGGCTGAAACAAGACTGTACCTTGCCCAGGAATGGCACAGTAATTGGGGTAAGTACAGGATTACCTCATTTGTCCTGATTTAACATTATATGAAATCAGATAGAATTAATTTAAATCAGGATGATGTTTGTCAAGGGCCTCAGAATATCTGTCCTGGACTGCACAATAGGTACATCCTTGGCCATTTTAGCATCTCCCTGCAGTGAGGCTGCTGCAAACCACATTTCACCCTGCTTTGGATATCGATCATCTTCCAGAGTTGGAATGATTTCTGGATTAGCTGGGGAAGGGTGCTGTGTCTCTGTCAAGTAACTGTAGGGTTGCTGCACAGCCAATTGTGTTCCTGAGCAATTCAAACAAAATTCCTGTGGGAATGGAAAGAAGGATATTATAGGGCTGGATTACATTGAGGGGAAAAGCAAAAAAAAACCTGGAAAAAAACCTGAGCAGAGGAACACAAACAAATACTGAGAAAAATAAATACATGTGCTTGTAAATTGCTAAAACTGGTTGCTGTGATTGTTTGATCAATATGTCAAAAGGCATTTTGAGAAATGATGATATATGCCACTCTTGTGAAGACTGCAGTGTGGAAGAAAAATGAAATAATGGCACAGGAGCATAAACTCTAAGAACAACTTTGTCTTTTAAAGGACACACCATATCCTGCATGTCCAAGTCTGACAGTGTAGGCTTCTCAGAGATGCCTTTTGGCCACCACAAGCCTTAGTCAGGAAAACAGGCAGTGGTGTTTGTTAGAATGTGCAGGAAGGGGAAATTCTGTTATAGTTCATTGAATGATTGATGATAATTTAAATCCAGTTCAGAAAAGCTGTTAATGTTCTTGAATCATTGTAATCAATGGAAATTAGGCTTCATTGTGCCTCAATTGCACCTGAGAATGCAAATACAACCTCTAGAGTCACTTAAGCAGAGTAGAAGCCATGGAATCTTGGTTTATGAGGAGAATTGTCAAGTGTGATGTCCTTGAAGCACAGCAGCCCTCAACAACATGGAAGTTAAGGAAGAGATGGTGGAAACTCATCCTGAATGAACAGGGAACACCTCCCCAAGCTCAAATCCACTCAGAGAGTGTTCACGAGGCAAAAGTGGAGATGGGCTGCCCAGAAGGAATAAAGTGATGCTGCCTGAGAGGGCAGGGCCAGAGCCAGGAATGTCCAAGCTTACAGTGGCAGCTGAAAGTAGAGAGGGATGTGAAGGGACACGGGATGGGTTGGCACAACTGCAGTGGCAGCAGAGGGAAGGTGCTCAGAGGGGCAGGAGAACTAGTGATGAAGGACAGAGGAAAAGCATGAAGTACTTGATGCCTCTGGGGTTTTTTGCCTCTTGTTTTTACTGATAGGGTTTGCCCTCTGCCCTCTGAGGTGACAGAGCCTGCTGGTGTGCTGGAATGAAGCAAGAAGAATGAGAATTTGGGGAGCTATGAACTGCTCAACTTCACTTTGGGCCCCGGGAGCAAATCCTCCTACAAGCCATTTCCAAACACCTGAAGGAGGTCACTGGAAAGAGCTGGTGCAGATTCACCAAGTGCAAATCATGCATGCTGTGAGTGCCTGTGTTGTTTACTGTGGCATTAGGCAGGCCTTTGGCACAGTCTCTGGTGCTGTTGTTACAATTAAGCCAGGGAAAGATCGACTGCGCAAGTGGGTGATGAGGTGGATGAAAACAGGCAGGACTGCTGGACTCAAAACACTGATCAGTGACACAAATGGGTGGCACCTCAGAGGGAACTGACACTGATGCTGATGCTCTTTAACCTCTCTATTTATGACCTGGATGATGAGATAGTGAGGGGGTTATTTTGTGGTTCGGTTTTTTTTTTTTTTCAGGACAAACACTGTAAGAGATTGCCCGGAGAAGTTTTCTTCACATCATGATTATCATATACTCGAAGGTTTGTCCTAATGTGACTCTTGTGCTCACAGGTTACTTCAGCTTTATCTTTCTGGAATTTCTTCAAGGAAGAGAGATTTTTCCTGTCATTAGCAGCACTTTGAGTGTGATGGGGCTCTGAACAGAAGATGCAGTGCAGTGGAAAGGCAGGGAATGAGTCTGAACAGTTTAGTAGAATGATTTTCAAATAAATTGTCTGAAATGCTTTGCAGCTCTGGCAAGGCAAGCCCCCAAAGGTCCAAGCTCCTCCTTGGGAAGCAGAATTCCTCTGGAAAATAGTTTTTAGATGCTTTTATTGCACAGAAATCCCCCTGCCCACACTGGTTTTTCTACTTGGAATTAGCTATCTGGGTGTAGAATCCTGACTTTTTATAGTCAGTATAGTGAGAACTTCACTCTGCCTTTTGGGACCCTTTGAAATACTTTTGAAAATGAGATGAGGTTATAAGTGATCAAAACATGTAGTAAGTACATCTTTTTCCTGTTGATGACTTTGTGGCAGTTGATGTTAAGGACTGATGAAAATATATATCTATGTATATATTCCACGTGCATCTGTGTTTATGTGTCCACATGTATATGTATAAGGACACATATATGTTCAAAAGGACAACCCTGAAAGGCTGGAGTCACGTTTTGGTGAATTCTCTGGCTATGGTATAGTCCTAAATAGGAGGAACTACAAGGGAATAACCTGGATACTCAGGTAATATCTTTTACTTGGTTTCAGTGGATGTGTTTTTAAGGGCACTGCTGTGCTTGTGATAATTTTGGTTGTTTTTTTCCTTTGACAATGAATTTGTGGAACATGAATCTGTCACCTCTGTCTTTCATCTCCCTTATGTTTTTTCAGATGTACTGAAATATCCAAAATATAAAAGTAGTCAGAGAACCACGGGATCTGCAAGATAAAATGGATGCTTATGTGTTTGTTTTGCCATCTGCTTTATTTTGGACAAAAACCTGTGTATTCAATACAAAACGAGGGTGCATTTCTTTTATTATATGTGCATGCTGCCTTCCTCATATTTAATCATATTTTTGTTATTTTATTACAACCTTACAGATATGAATTAGGTAATTAAAAGTCCTCTAGGAAATTTTTAACACCTGTCCTCTGCCTTGAATATTGTTTACAAAACTCAGAAAGCTGTGAAACTTTATTTTGTTAAAGAGATCCTTATTATTTTGAAGCGCTACACTATCCTTTTGCTTCTATTTTTTGAGGAAGCTGTTAAAATCAAAGGGAATTCTGGCTGCTACCATATCTAATTATTACAAGTTATGTGACAGTTGTTGCAGCGACAGGAAAAAATATTCTTTTTAATTTTGGTTTTGTTTTGTTTTGGTTTTTTTTTAATGAAAATGATATTTCCCTATTGAAACCCAGTTGCTAGGGGCTAGTTTTAAAACTGATAATTTCATTTGGCTACAGTCCATCAACAACAAGGAAAACACCTGGCAAGCTGCTTCATCCCAGCCAACTCTTGTTAACCTTTAGGCCTGCTCAGTAACTATCAGCAGGCACCAAGTCAGTGCTACCAATGAACTGGCATTAGAACTTTCACTTGCTAATAGCACCTTATTTCTTTTCAGAGTTAAAGTAAAGGAAATGATCTGTTTAATTACAGTCAAAGAGATTTTGCAGTTCTGTGCTGTCTTGGATGGTGACAATAATACTGGTATGTATTTAATATTTAATGTATTTATGTATTTAAGGATGTGGCTACATGAACTGGTTGCTGTAGGAGGAAGTCTGTTGTATCCTAACTTTTTGCTTGGAATAAGTGTGATACATCTTTTTCTTAAGTGAAGGCAAGATAAAATTCAAAAATATGTGTAGGCAGCTGTAAGCAAGGTTGTATCTATGAAATTTTTTTCTTCTTCTCACTGATCATTCCTTTCTCCCCCCAGTCATTCCACTTTTTTGGGAATTCTTTGCTATTTGTTTCTCACTCCCTGCACCAGCCATTACAACACTGCTTTGTACTGTAACTGTGTAGTATCCTTTTTTACAGTGGAGGTTTATTGATTTTAACACCTACCTGGTTTTTACAACTGTTCATCTGGAGGTTTTTCTTGCATTAAAGAATGTTTATTCCAGAGATTTCCAGAGCGCTTTGAGCAAAATGAAAAGCTCGATTCAGCTTCAAATTTCCTTCATGTCATAGGTACATAACAAGTTTCTTTCCCCATGCCTCCCTCCTTTTTTTCCCCCCCCTTTTACTGAAGTAACTGGAACACACAGCAGGTGACCTGTCTTACTAAGCATATTTTCTTCTAGGTCAAAGAAGGAGTCTGTGGCAGACCTGAGAAAAGACTGAAGAGGTGCTTTTAGCCACAAATCAATCCTGTTCTGCTGTTCTCTGGGCAGCAGTGAAGCTGTGGAAAGGTAAGGCCAAGTAGCTGGCATTTTTATTCTTTTAAGAGTGTGCTCTGATTTTTCTGTCCAACTTTTCAGGAACACATGGAACAAAAAAAAACCTGGGGGAGCAAAAGCCTTGCCTGGAGTCCTCATATGTGGGATGTAGGCTGCGTTAGTATTTCTGTCTTTCAGGCACGGGTGTTTCTTTGCTTCATTTTCCGATTCTTACCCAGATACCTTGAATATTTTAGGAAATATCAGCTGGATATTGAAGCATCAGTAATGCACTATAGCCCCCCTGGAGATCTGTTTTGAATTTTGGAATAATTTGGAACAAGGAGTACAAATACCATTTCCTTAATCTTATTGTAAATGGAAGAAGCAATGCTCTACTGGCAGTTATCTGGTTCCAATGTGACCACCACCTCCAGCAAAAAGGGATTTAATATCAATATTACAAGCTTCCTGAACTCCAAAAGTTTTAATAGCTTGAAATATAAATATCTATCAAAATTAAGATTATCCTTTTAAAAAGAAGTGTACTGCAACAGCACTTTGCCTTTTCTTACCTAGTGGAATGTTTAATGTGTGGGAATGTTTGGACCAGCAAGCTCATGAATGGCATAATAAGTGGAACAAGGAGATATATTATAGCCCCTGCACTGGCCACAGGTCAGTGAGTTAACAGTTCCCACAACAGGCTCCATCATCTCATGACTTCCAGGTGGAGAAATAAGGACTCAAAGGGAGGAACTGTAAACTCAATTATGTCAACTCTTGAAAAAGAGCTCTCATTATTTATTTCTCCTGCAAGCCCTGGCTGGGTTGGCAGCATTATGCAGCATTACTGTGGTGAACTGGTGAGAGGCAGTATCTTTTAAGACAATCTTTAAAGGAAAAAGGAAAGCATTAATGCTGTACATGCTGTTTGAGTCTGTGTAGCTTTGCTCTTTTTTATTCTGTTTTGCAGAAAACCTGTTGTTGGGAATGCTTATACAACTGGCATCCTGCTTTTAAAAAGAAAAGGCTTTTCTTAGCCCCTTTTTTGATGAAAAAGTAGGCAGAGTATGTTTCTGGTAGGGGACCAGACGGAATGGTGTGGACAGAGGAATAAAAGGCCACAATAACCTTCATTATATCTTACATTACATTGTTTGTATGGCAACAGCTTCCAGTGAGACAAATTCAACACAAAACCATGGACATGGTGCCCATTTGCCTTTCTAAAGGTCATCAGGTTATGACAGATGAGATAAATAGTCTCAAATTTGCAGGGGTGGCTGTGTGCCTGTGGCTTAATGAAGATTTTAGTTGTTTTAGTATCAGTAGAACTAAGATATGCTATTCTGAAAAGCGTCCCTACAAGTTGTCTCTTAGACTGATGTTTTAGTACAAGCAGTTACAGGACTGCAAGTTTGCACATTCTGATGGGAGTCATATTAGGAAATCAGTTTTGTAACTCTTAATTTTTCATAGCATGTCCTCTCTCATCTTAATTTTTCTTTTTTGGGGGGAAATTTCTAATTTTCCTTCATGGCCACATGCCCTCCCTCCTGATTCTGGAAGCAGCTCATAGCACACAGATACAAAACCTGAAGTCAGTCTTTGTGAGACTGTTATCTGTTGAGCTTGACTCCTTACCTTTCTCTTTGAGTCTTGTGTACCTTAATCCCAGTTGGGACATAACTCTTTCTTCAAGAGATTCAAGGAGAGAAAACTTGTTTATTCTCTTTGGATATTTTTGCCCTGCTATTACTGAAAGTAGGGCAAGACTTTGGGGAAAACAGTACAGTACAAATCCAACTGGAGATTAAAGGGAATGAAGTGTCAGCCTGTCACTGTTGGTATAAAAATCCTACAGGTGTAAATTTGGAGCCTGCAGAAAACAAAGGCGTGATATTTCTGGTATAGCTGGCATCTCCCGTGTATTGTAGACACCTCCTATTGTGATGTTCTTTATGGCTCAACTCAGGATACTGGTACAGACTTGGTTCTTCTTTTTGAAAATAGCTAAGACAGGTCTATTTAGAGTCAATATCAGATAGACCAGAAAACAATCATAATGGAAGAAAAAGCCCAAGATCCAGGGAAACAACAACAAAAAAAAGCTGCGACTTTGATGCTGCTGACTCGTACACTGACAGTTTTCTGCTTTCCTTTCTCTGTAAGGAAGAAAAAAGTAGCTGGGGCTGTGTGGGATTTAGGGTTTAAACATGTTTTTTGGTGGAAATTATTTTACCAAGCTAAAACTTGGGTACTCCAGGCTTGGCAGGCAAATCCTACAAAGCCCCTGCCCCCAGTCTGGGGACTGACGAGGAATCAGGAATTGGTCAAAGCCTCCAACCAGAAAGCTTCTTTTTGAAAAGACGAGTGGGAACCTTTCCTTAAAAACTTTTCTCTTACCTGTATTTTTAACTCCTCAGTAATTAGAAACAAAAACTCTCGCTGAAAGAAACCAACTCTCTCTGGGATCCCCACTTTTAACAGCAGTTCCATTACTGAAGAACTGTTTTGGTGGTGCCTTCAGTGTTGTGTTCCTCTCTGTGTGTGATGGGAAATGCCAATGGCCTGTTGTGACATGGGTCTTATCTCCTTAGAAAGTGCTCCTGTTTCAAAAACTGGTGGGGAGACCAGCCCTTTTTTTTTCCAGAGGTCATTGGGATACACTGAAAAGGAAAAATGAGTAAGGGAATATATGTGGGGTTTATCAGGTAACCTAGCCATAATTACTGTGCCACACTGTGCTCTAGCTGCCATTTGCCTTGTACATTAAAATGTGAATAGATTTAATGAGCACCAGCTGTCTGAAAGGCTCACTGTCACAGAAGTCCTCTGTTCTGAGTGGTGTCACTACACTCCATGGTCATCTTGCTTTCTGGTAGATTTTTCAGTATTAGCAGTCTTTTACCAATCTTATCTTTTATTGACCTTTATCTTGCATTCAGGTGCGTAGATTTTTTCAGCACATATCTAAAACAGACTTCTTAGTGCATAGTTAGCATAGTGGGCTTTGCAGAGCACAGGTTGTTCTACAAGGAATCAAATTTAAAGGTTTGTAGTGCCTGGGACTTTAGAAACCCTGAAGAGCAGCTTTTACTGAGGGTGCTTCCACTTCCTCTGTGTTCTGTTGTTTCCAGCTTTGATAAAGGGATGGCAGGAAGGCTACCAAGAGTCTGAAGTGAACATGTACAGGATGCTGGTGCATTAATATGTATTATGGACACGTGGCTTCTCTTGCAAATGGGAACACCTCTCTGCAAGGAGCGATAAACCCCGGGTTTCTTTTCTGCGACACTGCTTGTAATTGCTAGGGAAAAAATAAGCTTAAATTTAAAGTTCCTAGAGCACTGTTCAGTATCCACTGAGTGGATCTTCAGCACTATTTTTAGCCTGTTGCTTGCTGGGTTAGAATGCAAATAGCTGTGTGCACTCTGAAGATGCAGAAGTCCATACTGACAGAAGGCAGTCACGTACCAGGAGAAAAAGCTATGCCAGCCCTCTGATGCCTGTCCTCACTGAAGAGTTTTACTTTTTTTTTTTTCATCATTGCTGCCCAGTGTTCAACCTATTTGCTGTTAAAGATATTTCAAGCACATGGGCTTTTGGCTACTGCTTTTTATATTAATACAGTTAGACAATCTCCTTGTAAACACTGGTCCCTCCAAAGTGAAACTAATGGGACCATTGCTACTGTTTGCCAACAGACAGATTATCCCTCAAGTAAAGATCAATCTGAAGCAGTGGGGTAAAAATGACACGCTTTTTCATAAGGGAATGACCAATTTTTGGCTGGAGAGCAGCTCGGAAGTGAAATACTCTCCTAAATTGTTTTTCCAATCCAGTTTATTTTGCTTTTAATAATCTTGATGAGTCACATAATGAATTGGCAAAATGATAAGAGCCCTGTTGCTTGGCACTCTTAAGTTTGCAGCAACCTTCTGCACCATACTTGCCTGAAGAGATATACAGGGAAATCTTTACGTGCATTTTTCATTGTGGGAAGGGTGTGAGGGATTCCTTTTGTAAACTTCATGTTGGGACAGAGCTCTTTCCCAGGGGATTCCATGAGAGACAGCTTGTTTTAACAGCTTTGTGATCCTGGGTTGAGAATTATGGGGAGGCTGCCTCCCAGCTGCTCAACAGCATAATCTGTGCCTACGTGTCTAAACAAAGCTGGTCACTGACAAAATGTGTCCTTTTGCACTCCTGATTTCACCTCTGCTACAAGTCTTCCTGGTAGGTCTAAAAAATGGTGTGGCTATGTAACAACCCTAATACCAGTAAGTGCAGCAGTATTAGTGGGACTGAGCAGGCATTCTGTTGTATTGCCTGCAACCATGTGAGATATTGCAGCACGTGGGATAAGGTATCAGTCTGGCACCTTTTGGCTCCCACTGATCTGGCTCAGAACCTCTAGGTAGCACCAAGAGCCTCATTTCTCACAGATTTCCTCTCAAATTTGTTTTTATTTTGGCTTGATTACAGCCTCCTTATTGCAAACAAACTCTTCAGATCCCTAGGCTGAAATAGTGCCGGGAAGAACAACTGCAAGCCAGCTTAGAGGTGGCAGTAGGGAACCATATAAAGGCTCTGAGGTCCATAAAAACAAGGTGAGGCCTTCAGATACCAAGAAAGTGGCAATCATACATCCCATGTGCTGGATTGCACCTAAACATGCAGCTCCTTGGTTTAGATTTCCTGCCATTAACCAACTGCTTCAGTTCTGGCAGAAGAATTTTAGGTGTGTTTCCTGCTGCAGGCACAGTGGGAAAGACTATCCCAAGGGAACACTGGCTTATCTCAGAGCAGGTAGAGGGAGGGCAACGTGAAGAGAACATCTGGAAATAATTCAGCATATTCCAATTGTATTGGTGATTGTAACTAAAGCCCATAAAAGTGCTTCCAGTTTGGATTGAAGCACTTGTGTGGCTTCTGCAGCAAATTTAATTTCCTTTGCAGCTGAGGTGTAAGCATAGTCTAAGAGGAAGCAATTCTTTCTCATTTTTTAATGTTTCAGTTACAGGACAGGAGTCAGTTTATATAAAACCTTCCAACTTGTGTGAATTTATCTGCAGAGTGATATTTATCTACAGAGTGATAATTCAGTCTTGGGGAGGAAAAATAATTGTGGTCTAAAAGGTACAGTACTGACTTTAGGACACAGCATCACAGCCTTCATTAGCATTATGTGCTGTTTCACAGCCTTTGCAGAGAATTGCTTGGCTTTGTGACATGTTCCCATATTTTTCAGGAGTCTAATCCCAAATAATTCTGCTTGCTTTCTGCCTTAATATTCTGTGAGCTCACACTTTAGATAACACTTATCCACCACCCCCACTAGGTGTTCTGGCCCCTGCACACATCTAGGTAATAAAACTCTTCTCAAAAGTTTCAAAGTCTGCTTTGAGAGAAAAAAAAAAACAACAACCAACCACCTTTTGGAACCTCTGGACTATATGGAAAAGGAAAGAATAAATCTTTGACAAGTTCTAATAGTCAAGGTTAATTTTGAAGCAGCATGTGTGTTTACTGCCTCTTAAGGGAGCCTCTTGCTGCTTTGCATGCTACTTACTTGTTTCTGGAGCTGAAGAAACAGTTCTTAAAAGGATTAATTTGGCAGGCACTCCTGAGAGTTTAGAAGGTAAACAACTGTTTCTTTTTTGTCAATATGGCAATTAAGGTCCGGGAGATTAAAGAAGAGAAAGTAAATGCGGTTTTGGCTCCTTCTGTAGACTTATGGCTTAGTGATCCTTTGAATGCTTAATAAGGTGCTTTGATGGTTCTGGAGTTGCAAAATGCAGATCAGTTGAGATGTGAAAAATTAAAGAACAGTGAACTACAAAGTGGGAGTTATGTGATGCCCAGAATTAGGTGTGTAAGGTTTCTTATGCTCAAGATTGGTGTCCAGATTCTTTTGGCAAATGATGTGTCCTTCAAATGCAGGGGATTATACTGAAGGTGTCCAGATTGCCTGGAGATTTCTGCATTTGGCCTCCTTCATCTTCAGCAAAACTTCTGTCTAATGCTGAGTTTTGTGCTAAAAAAAAAGAAGTCTTCCCCGTGAAGTTGGCAAAATCGGTAAAAATAGCATTACCATGAATAGAATTGTGAATTTAGAGACATTGAAACAGGCAGAAATGATATTAAAAGAAAAAAAAAATGTAATCTTTTAGCAGCCATTAAAGCTGATGGGACAGTTTCATTCTTAGCTGCTTTATTTACCTCAGATGACAAAAAGGAGCCACAAAATAGGCTTTGACATCCTTTGTGTATATTTCCCACTAGTCTCCCATTTGGACAGAACATATATTACCTATCCTTAAGGGGGTGGCTCTCATGTCTCTTCAAATACATCTTCAGGGAATTAATTAAATTGCCTGTCTTAAAGTGGGTGGGCATTTAGAGGAGGTTTAATTTGAAATCAGAAATTAAAAATGTCTGAAGTTAATTCAGAATGCTGTTTATGTGACATTATAGTTGAAGAAGCTGTCAGAGTGTTACCTGTGTGTAGTGGGAGGACAGCTCTTATTTTAATAATTTTCTTCCCAATTTTTTTCTGCTGCCCCAGTGCTGTTCCTACTGTTTTCAATCCCAAATCTGCTGGGTTTTTTTGGAGATCGGAGAGAGAAAGAGATAAACCTTTGAAGAAGCAGAGCAACAGAAATCCCTGTTTTGAAAAAGACCCTGATAAATTCCATAGGGACCTCTTCATGCCTTTATTCAGGCACACCAATGTTTCTAAAGTGGCAGGGCTGGCTTCTAGTCCTCCAGCTCCTCTTCATGACAAATTCAGGGAAAAATAAATGTGATTGCTTTTCTGGCTAAGTGAAGAATTTTATCCATTCTGAATTGCTTCCATTGACCTGTCCTGCTTTATCAAACTGAACAAATTGAAGGGCAATTTAAAGATAGCCATACTTCTCTTCCCAGACAGCTCATTTGTTTTCCAGAATGGCCAGTGGTGGAAGATTAGCTCCCACTGCAGAGCCCTCTTGCTCTGGAGGTGCACTGTCCTGACAGGGATACCTGTGGTGAGAATGCTGGACGTAGAAAAGTGCCTGGGCAAAAAAAAAGGGGTGTATTTAGGGTTGCTGAGGGAGCAGTGGTGCTGCATGTTATCTTGGGATGGTACTGGTGATTGGGAGTTTGCTCAAGGCAAGAAAACTTCCCACCTCTTGTTAGGAAGAGAAAGGAGGATCTGGGGAGCTACAGGGTGTTTATCCTCTCTTCAGGCACTGGGAAGACTATGGAGCAAATCTTGGAAGCCATTTCCAAGCACATAAAGAGTGAGAAGATGACTAGAAACAGCCAGTACAGGTTTGCCTTGGTAAATCAGGTCTGCCCTGAGTATCTCCTGCAATTAAATGAGTTGTTCTCCAGTGGTTGCTAATTTGGTGAGATATGGGCTATTAGTTTTTTGCTTTTGTTTCTGCTTGACAGACCAAGCAACTGAGTTAGAAATGAATCTTCATTTGCTTGTTTCTATATAGTCTACACAGACTGATTTATCTCTGTAAAATACAAACACTTAATGAAAGAGGTTGCACCAAGTGTGAAGCTTCTTACACCAGAAGAAATAGGCACCAGTAGAAATAGCTTTTGTTTTGCTCTGAAAAAAAAAAAAAAAAAAGAACAAATTCCTAGCAAAGTTATTGTGTGCCTGAAACCATTTATTTTTCCCCTCGGCTGAGGTTTCCTGGTTGACTTATTCCTGGTTCTTTCAATTTACCTGCTCTTTCAACACGTGAAGCCAGGGTTTGCTCTTAGCACTTATAACCCATGCAAAAATGCAATGTTCCCCATTTCCCTCTACTTGAGCTGGGTAAGAACAACTTTGTCTGTGGTCTGAAATAAAAAAATGCAGAAGGGAAAAAGACAATGCTGCAGAAAAAAAAAAAAAAAGGAAAAAAAAAGAAAAAAAAGTCCACCTTTGTCTCTGCCAAAGCATTGAATGCTTTCTCCTGCCTTCCCATGATATGCTTTGCTTTAACCACCTTTCCCACTAATGTTTTCTGCATTACCTGTTGGGAAAGTACAGCAAAAGAAAGTCTTTCCCGCAGTGTGTGAAGCTCCAGAAGCTCATTACAGGAGCGGCCCTGCAAGGCAGTGCTGGGAATCAAACTGTGAAATTGCACCTCCTGAGGGGAAGGTTTTACACAGCAACGCGTTCCTGTAGTTCTCCAATGGACTGAGCCACCCAGTCATCACGACAAATGATGCTCAATCCCAGCAGCTGCCCTGTATTTATTCTGTAATTTATGCTCCAGGGGATGTAATCACAGAAGGAAATTCCGTAAGAGAAGTTTTACTGCAAAGTTCAGCATTAAGAGAGCAAGAGCCTTTATTTCTGTGAACAGTAAATACAGAGGTGTAGAAAGGATGGTTTGGGGTTGGGTTTTTTTGGTTTGTTTTTTTTTTTTTTTTGCTTGTGATTCCCTTGCCCCTGTTTTCCTTCTCTTAAATCTTCAGGAGTTTTTCAGACCAATGAAGAGAACAGTTTGAGTACATTGCAACTGAAGAAATTGTTACGTGGCTACAATAAGTACAGGAAGAGATTCTGCAAATAATATACAGAGTTGAGGGGATTTCACCCCTACATTTTGTGTGGCAGGGTCATATAAAATATTCCAGATATGTGAAGATGAACCATGAGCAGAACATGTAGAGCACATATTTCAAATTAGTTTATATATTAATTTTCAAAAATGTTGGCAGAAAATACATATAGTTCAGAAAATGCTGACTTCCAGTTCATCCCACTGTGACTTTACCTTGGACCTGCAGCTTAATGCCGGGTGGATCTGCTGGTTTCAGTGGTGCTAAGGAAAGCACAAAGTTACTGCACAGTTTCATGTTTTTGTGTCCACCTCCTAGCAACAAAATGGCCAAAACTGCAAAACCACTCCATCTCAGGAGGCTTTAAACAGGAAAATGATGAACAATGGACATAGACTGTGAATAATGTTTATGACATATTTATGTTTGTGTCACTGTTTTTGCATAGCCATGTATTTTTTTCATTGATTCAGATAAGTGACCCCAGTTGCAACTTTCATATAAGCATGTGTTAAAAAAATTCTTCTATTTCTAATTAATTTCACTACACTAGGGACTGTCAAATAAATGCTACATAGCTGTTTTCTAGGACATCTGATGCTGCATTTGGAATTGTGAGCCTGAAGCCAAAAAAACCAAAACAAACAAACAGGGAAATTTTGATTTACCAATTCCGTCCATGTTGCAACAGGGATTACAAACCAATTGTTCAAATACATTTCTGGGATGCAGTCATGGTTAGGGAATCAATCTAATTTCTCTCTGCGTGCAAGTGTAATTGTGAATGTATTTCACAAAATGTTAATTGAATAATTGTTATTCATTGTACGTGGAATAAAATAAACATGCAAAATAGTGGAAAGGGAACTAAAGCTACCTGAGAAATTCTACCTTCAAATATGAGGGTATTTTAAAGAGATCTATAAAAGTATTTTCCAGAGGGAAGGGGAAGCAAAGTTGGTGAGGCTGTAAAAAGAAGCTTCCTGTCTTCAGAGGCCTGTTGGGTGACAAATTACAGGACATTACAGGATTCTGGCAATGCAATTGAGACAGTTGTAAGAATCAAAATAAAGAAGAGACTTTTATTTGTAAATGTAATTAACTACCAGAGCTCACCAGTCTGGGGATGTGGCAGAGCTGGTGTCATTTGTAGTCTTTAAATTCAGCCATTTGGGGCAGAGAATAAGATTGTAATGACCCCTTCTGGTTTTGCAATCTGTAAGTCCCAGCTTTAAACCATTGAAACACAGTGTGAGGGTGACAGGAGGCCCCTGACAGGCTGTGGTCAAAGATGGATTTTAAAAGTTGAATCTTTAAGAGAGGAAAATCTTTTTAATGGAATGCACATTACAGTGTGGTGAAAAGTAAAATTGCGAAGCATTTTAATTTAGTTTAAATGTTACTGTTTCCATGTATTTGAATTTATCTTGCAAATAATTTTAACATGGCAATTGCAGTTATTAGTTTCAGTACCACAGGATGCAATGAAATGTACTGTATGTTCCACTGGTAACTGGGAAGCATTATTTAGGATGTGTTGCTAATGAATTATTTATGGGCATTTGGGCCAAAACTGAATCTGTAGGAATGGCACGATGTGGACTGGTTCGGGAAGACGCTGTTTTGTGAATAAACGTGTAAGATTCAGGTACTTTTTTTTTGTCAGCTGGAAATGAAGCAGCCTGAGAGATTAATTAGGATTGTAGAAGATAAGGGGTTCTCTGCAGGAAGAACAGGCCTCCTTTTGGATATCAGGTGCTTTTGGAGTACTTGATCAGAAGCAGATTTAAGCCTGTAATTGCTCAGGTTTTGAGGAGTTTCTTGGCTTGAGATTCCCTGCATTTGGAATGTTGTGGTGTGAAGATGTTTTACCTCAGTGAGACTCTGTTTAGCAGCAGTTGCCAGAGATCTTTGCCTTTAGGAATATGCCCTAGAACCACCAAATAGTTATGATTGATATGAAACTATCCTATGATTGTGCTCTTATACCACTGATGAGAGTCAAGGGAGAAGAAATAATAAGTTAGAATCAAAACCATGGTTTGCTTTTTGTTATTGTAGTTTGATTCCTGTGAAACTTCTCTTCCATCTCAAGAAGGGATGAAGCTGAAGGTTGCTTTGAGAAATGCAACCCCTTTGTGTCTTTTTATTTTCCTTTTAAGGGTTTGAGGTTTTGGGGTTTTTTTCATACTCACTTTAGAGACCTGCACATTGTAAGGAAATTTGTAAGGAAATGTTTTTACTGCAGACATGGCCCAAATCCTTGGGGGGAAGGGTTGACTGTGTCTGCCTTTCAGATGCCCACCCAGCTGTTTTCTCATTTCCTCTCCTTTATAGGACAGGGAAAGAAAATAAGATCAAAAACTCGTGTGTTGAGACAAAGATAGGGAGTTCACTTAGGAAGTAACATGTCAATAGCAAAACTAGTGTCAGCTTGGGGAAGTTTTTTTCATTTACAATCAAAAATAGATGTGGGTGGTGAGAAACAAACATAAACCACGTTACAGCCTTCTCCTTCTTTCCAGGCTCAACTCTGTGACTTCCAGACTCATCTCTCTAGGATTACATGGGGATTTGAGCCCACGTACTGGATCATCTCCATCCCTCTGTCCACTCTCTCCTTGCAGGACTCTTCCTCAGGGATTTTCTATCCTCCCTGCAGTATGCACTTACTTTTCCTACGTATCCTTTGCCAGAGTGCAACACCCTCTGACTGACTCCTTTTAGCTATTCCATCCATGGAGGGTGTCACATTTAATACCAAATTCACTTGTTTGAAGACAGCTGATGTTACACAGGATTTCTGATTTAACAGACTGATGCAAAATGTGTTGCCTAACAGCACACAAATGTGATTTACCCTTAGCAAAACACAGCAATTGCAGTGTCGAGTTCACTCACACCACCAGTGCAATTCCCATTCCTGGTGTCCGGAATTTGTTCACTGTCAGGACAGAGGGCACCCCAGAAACCTGCCTGTGCCTGTAGCACTGCCTGTGTTAACTCACACCACTGGGTTGAGTTTAGTCTTTTACTTATTTCTCTTTACTGTTATGTCTAACTCAATTCATAGTACTTGTTCCATGAAAGCCTTGAATTTGTATGATGTATTTTTTCAAACTTCTGTTTTGAAAAGTATATATATTTAATTTTAAAAGGAAACCAGTAATGGATATAAGGCATAGATGTTCTATTAATTGCATTTTGGAAGTGTGTACAGTCTCTTATATGCTTGTGCCCTGTCTCACCTTCACTGCTAATGATGCATCCCACGTGGATATGGACTTTTCAGGCTGCTTTTTATATTTGCCAAAAAAGTTTTCAGCCCCTTTACCCCATTGCTGTCCCCCTGGGAGATCAGCAGAGTTTGTTTGCTCTGCTTCCTGGGAATATTCAGGCACTGTATTGCAGACGTTGTTTTAACCTTGTAAATTGTCATGCTATAAATTGCATATGCCATGCAGTTGAGTCTTGCTTGTCCAATGTCCAACACATATGATAAGGCTTTTATTTGGAAAGGATGTGCAAAGTCACCTGAGCTCTGGGTGACATCTATAAAAAGGGACAGGGCATAGAAGATCTTCCTTTGTCAGTGCAGAAGTGCCTGAAGGTGAACACACCAGCCTTTAAAGGGGCTGAAGAAAACACAGCAGTTACCTGACAGTCCTAAATGTGATGAAAATTGTCCACTGCAAGGGATGTTATTGTAAATCTTTGTCTGCCTGACAGATTTACCTCCTGTAACTTCCATAAAATCCACTGTTAATGGCACAACACCTATTAAGGTGAGGTATTTCTAGGTATACTATATCATTGTATTTTACTGGAGAGTTTACATTATTCCTAGTATTTCAGTGCTTATATTATGAGGTGATCCAGACTGAAAATATAGTAACTTTTTCTTGCTTCTCAAGGACAAGCTTTTATTTCCCAGCCACCATTCAGAAATGACACTCAAAATGTTGAAAATAATGAGGCTGAAAGATACTGTGCTCCAGAATGGATGAGATTTATTGAGACGTGTGTGGCTACTTGAAGGAGGCATTAATGAGGTGCCAGGCAGGTTCTTATGTTTTGTTAGTTGCTTTTCTGCCTTTTCTGCAATTTTCCCCCCTCTTTTTGCATGTCCAAATAACTATTGGAGAATTGAGAGATTTATTTATACATGGAGCACGTGATGAACGGTTACATCAAACTGATGGGAGCAGTTGAAGAGCTTGGAGGAACAAGAATCCTTTAGGATGATTAAGGTCATCTATATTATATGTGAAGAGAATCTGTGGCATCAGTTACCTGTGGAATTGGTGGTTAAACTGATCAAGACTTTGCCTGAATTTAGCAGAGGAAGTAGCAGAATTCAAGTGATAATAATGAGGAAATATCAGTGCTACTGAGAGAGTGATGTGCCATTCTCTCTCTTCAGAAGTTCCTAAACACCATGTGATAGAGTGGGAGTTTGGAAAAGCTTTTTTGTTTCCTTAGTACCAGACTTACAAGGCAGCATTTATTTCTAAGACTGCCAATATGATCCTAGATTTTTCTTTTGATAATAATCCTGCATTCTGCGCCATATTCTGGTCCTACTGTACTAGAAAACTCTACTAGCCAGAAATGGATCAACCACATGCTAACTAATTGCCACATGCTAATTGAGCTTGGTTGTTGCTCTCTGTTAAATCAAGTGTTATTCTATGAATTATCATAAAATGAAATGTAACTTCCCAGGATTTGGTCTGGATTACCATTTTAAAGTGAAAAATACTATGACCTGTATCTGTATTTTTCACCCTCTCTTTTCCCTCAAATGGACTTTTTCCATCAGAATTTGATTAATAAAAATTAGATCACAAAACATTTATTGTTATAGTTTATTTATTTTTCCTTCTCTTCAGGCTTGGAAAGAAAGGTTCTCCTGTACCATTTTAGCTGATCAGCTTTTTTTCTTGTTAAACAGCATTTGTTACTCTTTGTTGTTTTGTGGGGGTTTTTCATTTTTGCAGATGCAGCTCAGTTATTCTTCCAGTAGAACCTGGAAAGAAACCCCATAAGAAAATGAGTGGATGTTGGAGAGCAGCAACAGCAACCTGGGGCAACAGGAATTTCGTATTTAAATAGCACTACAGCCTTTTCCCAAATGCTCCAGTATAAAAAGTAAATGTTATCTTTTCACAAAAACTGAGGTGCACAGGCAACCTCTATCATAAGGTCTCACCTCTTGATTCAAAAGGGAAAGCTCAGTGAGCATAAAGAGTGTGTGTGCTCTGCAACAAGAGAAGCTTAAAGGTCAGCCTCAAGATGAATGCAGTATTCTCACCTGAGCATCGAGGGGCTTCTGCACAATTTAAGGTAAGAATCACATCCTGCAGTGTTGTGCAATAGCAGAGGGGGCTCCTGCCAGACTCCAAAAGAACTGCTGGCGAAGGCAGTGAAGAATTGACACCAAGATGTCACATCAAGGGAGAGATTTGCCAAATTTGGGTCTGAACTGGTCACCTGCCAAAGCTGCATAAATCTGCAGTTCTTGGAGCATATGGAGACAGGGAGCACATTCCACAGTGCCAGCTAATGAAAATATCTAGTGTGAAATGAGCTAACATGGATGTCCCATATACTGAAGAGATGTATATTCTTCCCTTGGGGAATTTAATCATTCTATCAAATTGCAAGTTTAATTTGTAGCAATGACCTTGGGAAAGATTATGTGCTTCGCTCTTCTAATAAGGCAAATCTTATGGGGGTGTGCTTTAGGATTTCCTAATTTTTACATCTGTTGTAGATGGATTCCTCAATTCTGTGAGCTATTTCAAAGCCACTCACAAAAGGGTATAGCAAATCAGGCAATTTTTTTTTTTTTTTTTTTTTTAGAGAAATGTTTTATTTCCTGCTCTGATTTCCTACCTCCACCAGAAAATTTTTGGAAGTTTGAAAATCAAAAAGCCTTGGTCGTTGCTGACATGAAGTGGGGTAGGCAATAACTGTTTCAACTGGTTTTAGAAAGAGTGTAGTGCACAGTAAATGACAAATGTCCTGCAAGAGCAGGAACACTAATTATGCAGCACTGAAGGGGAAGTCACTGCTATTCTTATTTTTCAACCAGGTTTTTTTGAGTGATGTTTAAGATGCTGAGAGATATTCCTTCACAAGTAATAATGCTTAGTTTTTCTTTTTTTTTTTTTTGCTGGCAGAACTCCAAGTGCTCCCCAGCATGGAGCTCCACAGCCATGCCATCATTGTGATTTTGTAATTGCACTGATAACAATTCTGCTGAATTTTACAAGGGAGGGAGATCGAAGTGTGGGAGGGAAACAATGTTTTCAGAACAGCTAAAAGGACATTGGCAAACTAGCACATAGTCTCCAGCCCCTCAGCTCAAATTGATGCTTTATTCACTAACTCATATTTCCCCTTTGCTCTCCATGCTCCTTTTACAGCCATTTTTGTGCAAGTTGCCTATTCTTTATGGCAGTTATAATGCAAATTTCTTGCCCAATATTGTATGTGTCTTTTGGTATCAAAAGGCTGATTCAGTTTTGACCGTTCAGTAAATTAACTTATCTCACCTCTGTATGAGTTTGCCTTCCCTGTCACACGTACCTGCTTTCCTTTTCAATTAAGTTCTTTGCCATTCACATTATTTTTCCTTAAAAATGTGTAGTTCAAGTGTTTCCCAGGATCCTCTGGGTCCTTGTGAGGAGAGATCCTTCTGAGGAGAGGTTAGCTCTAGGCAAAGCATGTCCTAGCAGCTCCAGAGCTGGGCTTACCTATTTGAACGTGAAATATTTTTAAGTCTTAGCTGCACCATCCTTAGGGAAATAGTAAAAATGCCTTTACTATCAATTAACTGGGAAACAGGTGCCTATAACTTCACTGCCATGACTTATCTTCCTTAATGAAAGGAAGAGGAGAAACAAGGAGAGGGAAGATGGAAATATGTGTAAAGAAAAAAAAGGAAAGAGAGGAAATCCTTTTTCTTTCCAATATGTGAGGTGTGCTGTGTTTATCTTTTTGTTTATGCCACACTGCTGTTAGCAAGAAGTTTATATTTTGAAGGAAGAAAATACTGCCTCTATGAAGTAGAAAAGTGTTTTAATTTTTGCTTGTGTTTATAGTCCTGTGTAGAATATCTCAGGTCAGATTCTTTTTCCTAGCTTATTTTTGATTTGTGCAATTTGCCTGCTTTCTTTTTAGTACAAATCAAAAGTTTATGGCAATTAAAAGGCAAATACTGATTGTCCTTTCAGGTAGAATTGCTGGTACCAGTGAGCAGACAACACTGGTGGATTGTGCTGTCAAAGGACTCAGCAAATCTGGGATTTAGTGCTTATGCTGAAACAGATTTCTCTGTGACCTTGAACAGGTCATTTACTTTCTCTGGGCTTCAGATCTCCACTTGTCAAACCCCTGTAATTGTTTTCCTTGTTGCAAGGTTGTTGTGAGGATAAATGCAATTAAATAATGCAGGATGCCTGGATGCTGTTGAAGCGATGCCACTAAAGAATGCAAACAAAATTAGACTTGGGATTAATTCTTTCCACAGTTACATATGTTTAAGTTGATAGTTGCCTTGCTGAATTTATTAAGATTAATAGTGCTTGGCAGGAAATCAACTCTTCCAAGATTTTCTTGCCCCAAAACTGACGCAGAGGTAAAAACAACCTTGTCTGTCCCTTCTCTGTTTAACTACAGATATGATGCTGTACGTCTTGTTCCTTCAGGAGCCAGGATGAATTTGGGATGGGCAGTGGAAGAAAACCAGCCTGGGCAGGAAAACCAACCTGCTATAACTTGCCACAGTTTGGTGGAACTTGACCATTGCTGTCTGGCAGACTGTAGGTATTGAAAAAAATAGTTTACTTTGCATTTGAGGAAAATGGTTCTGTAGTGGGGCAAATGATTTATTTCTACTGTGGAATGTTTACTTGCATATGGTAGAAAATAACAAGATTCATTTGCAGAGTTGGAATCCCTCAGGTATAGTATAAATATAATTACGAGAACATATAAATATATTTATGCTGTGCTATCAGGATTTTAGCATCAAAGATCTTATTTCCTTGACTGTGAAAGTAAGTGTTTTGGAAGAGAAATAAATCATTAATTTCTACTCTTGAGTCAAGAGTCAAAATATGGCAGATATTGGCTTAAGACAACTGATCCACTGTCCTTTGACATACCAATGCAATGGGACATGTCAAATCATATAGAAATACCAGATTTTGCAGAAAACACTGATTTTGCCAAAATCAGCCAAGGCTGAAGATAAGACTTCTGACAGTTTAGGATTATAGTTAAAAAGATACTGCTGAAGCAATATTTTAAGTTCAATTAATTCTGCTGGTTAACATGTTGAACATGGGTTTTCCAAACTGAGGCTCAAAAATTGTAGAACTCTGTTATGAGGAGTTTGGCGGTGTTTTTTTAATATTTTGTATTTTAAGTTGTCTAGATAGTAAAGGTAATGCATGTAAAATATTTCAGCATTGTCAGATGAATTCTAGGAAAGCTTCTGAAAGGTGATATCTGGAATGTCATTTCATCTACTGCACATTGACCAAAAATCTGAGTTTAAGGGAATTCTTTTTGTGTATGTACTGTGTGTAGCACGTGTTGGTTTCCTCTTTGCTTTGCAGGTCAGGCTTTGAAACAAAAGAGATGTTGTCCTTGCACAGCATTCATTTCATTAAACACAACCTAAGGTTGTCCAATTAGTTCTGATAAAATAAGAGTTAATATGACACCAGTGTTAACACTGGATTGATTCATATGTTGGGACAGACCAAGTCTTTGGGAAAGCTAAAACTCACCTTGGTCGAAGTCATCTCTCCTCTTTGTACATCTTTCTACCTGCAGCATGAAAACTGTTTTATCCATGGAGACTTTAGGTTGTTTGAAACAGGGCCTTTCTTCCCAAAGTTCCTGCAGATTCCCAGGTGTGGATCTGCTCTCTGCTGGGAGTCTGTCACCATAAGCAGAATACACAGACAGTGGACTGGTAGGTTTGTAAATTTTAAGTTTCCCAAAACCAACTGATCTGGCTTTCCTTAACAACTAAGTCATAGAAGTCTCACAGCCTGCTTTGAGTCTGGGAACTGTGGAAAGGTGATCTTTAAAAAGAAACCAAAAAAACCCCTCTCCTAAAAGCCCACAACAAAAGAGAACAAAAACTCCCTTAAAACCTGAAAAAATGACTGATATTGATTCCAGGATTTGCAAAGAAAGAGAAGCAGCTTTAAACAGTAATTTGTTGTGATTGATTGTGTTTGGATCTTGAGGTTTGAGTCTTATTTTTCATCTGCATTTATCTGGTTTGAACTCAAAGCCTTGGACATTGTTCAGCCTTTTGTCTTTTAGCCTGAAGATGACTGTGCTATCACTTGAGGTAATAGTAACATAAAAGTTACCACAAGCATCTCTGCTTCTAACTTTCTCTTTGAAGAGAAAAATAAATTGAATTAACCTATCCTCATTTTTTGTTTAATGAATCTTTCTTTTCATGGCTCTCTGAACCTCCTCCAGCTGTTCATCATCCTCTTGAAGGCTTGATGCCAACTGCCCAATATGTAGGATTACACAGGAAGCAGAGCATCAGAACCACTGGGTCACTAGGTATCCCAAATTTCTCCTTTGCCAGCTGTGTTAGCAGTGATCCAGGAGAAAATAAAATAAAAAAAAGAATAAATAAAGTGAAAAAAAAAAAGAAAATAAAACATTGCTACAGTTAATTAGAATCACTGCAGAGATTTCCCTGGAAATACAGCTGTTTGATTTTGGTTTTTAAAAGGCTTAAAGGGGGTGTGTCAGTGTCTTGCCAAAGCTACCAAAAAAGTGTAGCTATTCCCAGTTTATGTTTTATAGCAGTTAGAAAATGTTTGGTTATAGTGATTCAATTGTTATATGCATATCTGGGTAATACAGCTTAGCAACAGGACTGATACAAGAGCAGATGCTTGTTTGATTTTCAGGAGTATAATTTCTCATTGCCCAGCTCCAGTTTTATATGTATTTATTTATTTATATTTATTTATTTAACAGAAAATTAATTGCTGAATATCAGTATTTCTTAGTGGTATAAGGCCACTATGATTATGATAATGATTATTCTTGCTACTACTATTACTGCTATTATTATTATTACCCTGTTCAGAAGAAGTTTTCAATGGATTTCTTGTTCTCAGAGGATCAGTTGATTAAAGCAGGTGCTTAAATCTCACTGATTTCTGAAATTTCAGTGGAATCTCAACATTTGGTAAATGCTCTTCTCGATGGGAACACTTCCCAAAATCAGTTTCAAGTGTACATTTGTCTTTTTTTTTGTGCACAACACGGCCCAAATTACCTGCTGATGGAAGTGAATGAAAATTGTTAGGTTAAGCCCACTCATACCAGCAGGAAATCTGGTCTGGGATTTGCTGTGATGAGCAAATATGTATATTTGCTGGAGTTAATTTTACAAAGCTGGCCAAGCATTGCTGCCCAAGGGTAGGGAAGCATAAATACCTCAACAGGGGTAGAGATGTTATTTGACCAGGCTTGTTCTTTCAAAAAAAAAAAAAAAGCTCCAGAGGAGGAGCATAAATAGAACAATCTATGTATTTTGATATGGAGTGCTTATTTTATAATCACACAGCCAATTTTGAGGATTGCCGGTCAGGTAGGAAATAACCCTGTTCAACACCTTGTGTATAGTCAACAGATAAGTCTGTTTGCTTGTAATTTTCTTCATGTGTTTCCAAGATGATGTGCAAATAATGAGGATGTTCTGTCATTATTTCACAACACAGGAGCACACCCATATTTACCAGAATCAGTGGTTGGGAAATACTATTTGGCTAGATCTAAAAATCAGTGTTATTATTTGAACAAAAACGTAGCTTTTAGGAAAGATATACTGTGTCATAAGGCAGGCATTTAGATTTTGGGCACATTTAGAATTAGATATACTATATAGTTTTCCAGATATGCAGCTTTGGCTTGAATATTCTTTTTTTTTTTTTTTTTTAAAGTTGATTCCTTCAAAGTACCTTCCAGCAGGCAAAGATTTTCTTTCTGGCTCATCTGCCAATAAGCACATTGAACTATTTCCAAAATGAAGAATCTGGATAAGCAGCAGTTCTGTGGTAGCCAAGTAATTGTAATATCAGCTGCAAACACTCAAAAGCAAGAGTTTTGCTGGCAGTCTGTTCAGGAGATCCACGTGGCCTCGTTGTGTGAGATTTTGGGCCATTTTCCTAGAAATCCATCACGTGTAGGTTTTAAACCTCAGCCATCCTCAGGTATGTCTGGTGCATGTACAAAAGAGAAATGCTTCTGTCTTCAGCAGCACTGAATTTTTGACTTATACATTGTAAAACCTGATGAAGCAGAGCTGGAATACAACCCTGACACTGCACAGCCCATTGGCACTGCCGTAATCATTCAACTGAGAGGCCTCTATGGGCACCATTCAATAGGTAATGGACTGGATCAGTGTTCAGCTTGACTGTGGGGATTTTATTGTTCTCCCCACCTTGCTGACAGCTGCTTATTAGTGTGCAGAGCTTTGGGGAAGCCAGGAAATGATCTCTCCACTCTTCCCCTCGTTTTGTGGATCAGTATTTTGGTGGATAGTGGAGGTCTTTACCCATCTTCCATCGCCCTCCTCACTCTGTGAAGTTCCAGTTCTTGGGTTTTTGCTGGTTCTGTATCCCAGACCAAAGGTGTTGGAAAGCCCATCCTCTCACTTTGATTAATGCTGATAGGATTTGTGACTGTAGAGCACCAAGCCCTGCTCTACTGATAATAAGCTTTTGTCCAGTGCTACTGTTTTTGGTTTTTATTTCACTAGCAATAAGATACTTAGCCATGAAACAAAACATTATTCAAGAATAATTAAAAAGTTTAATTTGCCATAGGCATGTGTTCAATTAAAAGTAATTTATCATTTCTTGCTAGAAAATGAGGAAGTTCCAACCAATTATTAGGTATTTCGTAAGTTCCTACCTATATTGTACTACCCTTAAATTGTCTTTACATGCAGAAAAGCAAATTGAGGCTAAAAATTATCCCAAAGCCTTGTCATTTCAAAGACTGGTCTTCCATGTCGGTTGTGATGTGCTGCCATTATTCAAGAGGCAGATTAGGCAATCATCTTAATAAAATGTGAATAAGATGAATGCAGAAATGTCACATGCTGCTGGGGCATACTTCACTAAGCAAAGTATTTGCTGTTACTATTAAGCAGGATATAAGTCAGTAGAGTACCTGAACAGAAGGTACTCTGTTGAAGGTGGTGTATATTGTTGTTCTTAGAAAATTTGGAGTAATTGCCTTTATTATTAAAATGGGTGGCTTCTTCTACATCTGAATGCTCATTTCTTCTCTGCCTTTCTCATTCCCAGTAGTAAATGCAATCTGATTTATGGTTGTGTACAAACACTGCAGAATTACACATTCATGCAGGACACATTGACTGTGAAAAGGTGTAAATGATAGTAAAGGAGAAGGGAATTTGCCCTGTGGTTTTTGTTTTGTTCTTGGGTTCTTTTTGACATGTACTTCTTTCTAGATATACCAAATAACTGGGTAGTGTATGGGAGGGGCTGAGAGAACTTGCAAAATATCCATTATCCCACATTTTACTCCCTTTGGGAAGTAAATACATTAAATAACTCTTAATACTCAAATTCACTGGTACCTTACAAGTGTTAGTGACTGTTCTGGTGATATGAGGTGGTCACATATCCAGCATCTCCAGCCTTCAGGGGGACTGTGATACCTTCTGGACTGAAACTTGGAGTCTTCAAGATAAAGGAAGTAAATGTCTACAGTCTCATTGTATCCTGAGTGAGATTTTCTCCTTTTAAGCATAAAGATTTATTTTCTCCCTTTCTCTATTTTAAGTTAGTTGAAAATGGATGTTAAAAGACATGACTGGCTCTAGTATTCTGTCCATTTTCCTAAGGCACATTGCTTTTAACTTCAACAAAATTCCTGGAAATGCAACCTGTCAGTGTGACTTGTTATTTTATTATAAAACTGCTCTTTTTGTTCTCTCTGGTTAAGTTTAAATTAATTAAATTAATTCAGTTAATTATCTGGGAAATTTTGAGTTGTCTTTCAGCAAATTTGTCTTAGTGGGTTTTGTGCATGTATATATATATATATATATATTTACATTTTGTCCTACATGTTTAACCTATTAAAGTTGGCCTTTTAGAAAGTGATGACAATCTTTCCTTTTGCATTAATCCTTCAGAATGGAAGCTCTACTCAGGAATGGAAACTGTTTACATTCAGCCTTGTTCTATGAGAACTAAGAAAAAACATCCCATTGTGATCTGTAATTACTGCCTATAGCGATTTCCCCCCCCTACTATTTTGCTTTTAACAGAGCTGTTTCAAATTTTTTTTTTCCTCTTCAGTTTTTCTCTGCTTAATCCTCCCCTAATTTTCCCCAGTTGCCATTCCTGTTGTGCTAGGGAGGAAATGAAATAATGGTGTGATGTTTCAGCTGCTGCACTCATTGCTTGTTAAAATTTACATTTGATGTCTAGATTGCTTGTGTGAGGCTGTTTTGTTCATGTGGTATTTAGGGCGTACTTTAGGTAGTTGTTCTGAGTATGGAATGGTCACATGTGAGAAAAAGTTTATTTTTATTCCAGGAGGGCATCTGATAAGTGGTTGGAGGCTGAGAATCCTTATACTTATCTCCCCTCTGTTTCACCTTTTCCAGCACTGTTCATATCAAAGTCTGAGCTTGTGTGGTTAGGCAAAACACTTGTATTGAACCAACTACCCAATTTTTCAAGATTTAGGATGAATTTCAATTCTGGTTGTATCTGGTCGCACCCAAAAGAGACTTTTTATCAAATGGCTTTTATTTATTTGCAGCAATTCAGCGTTGCTCAAGGTTTTAATATCAGACTAATGTTTGACTGGCCCAAGTAAAAATAGTGTGCTCATTTTTATTCCTGAATAAACAGGGACCTGAAACAGGGACCTGCCTTCCCCCCTGTCCATGTCCATGTTTATCACAGGTGGATCAATCTTCTATTAAAGACATCCATCTTCAGGACCCTTCTGACAAAATTGTTGGGGGGGAAAAAGGTTATTGCCCACTGCTGTGTGTGGTTCTGAGACCACAACAACTTTGCAGAATTATTTCTGGTTTTGCTGAGGTCTTCCTAAGAAACATTAATGGCTGAGAGCTTTATTTCAGAGAATAGAAGAAATATGGAGCATAACATTCAGAGCCTACAAATGCACCGGGTTGGGTCACTGTAAACAATAATACTGCATTAGTCCAGTCATGAATGAGCATCAGACTCATCCCTGAGCCACTCTGCATGTGACTGATAGCACTTGCTTTCTCCCTTCCCTTTGCATCTTCCCTCCTTCCTACTCTCTGTTCACCTCACATGAAGTAGCTGTAGGACTGACAGTGATAAATACATCACCATATATCATCCCTGAGATCTGATCATTAAACACATTAAGCCACTTGCATAGAGCAAGTGCAGGGGATTGAGATTTTCCTTGTAATTTGATTTTTTTTTTTTGTCTGTTAAATCCCTGAAGTGCTTCCAATCTGTCTAAACTCAAGTGTGTCTCTCAACTTGAAATTCTTTATTCACAGCTTTGTGGAGCAGTGTAACTCAGTATAACTCAGCTGCTGGAATGAGTTCAGCAGACAGCCACTAAAGTTCTGGAGAAATTCTCCTGTTGGACTTGTTAAGCATAGGGAGGGATGATTTTGGAGTCCATACAGTGGCAGCCCATATATCTCCATATAGACTCCTACCTATAGAAAAGATGGAGCCAGGCTTCACAGTGGTGCCTGGTGGAGACATGAGAGGCAATGGATTCGATTTGAAACAAGAGGTTCAGAGAGGATATAAGGAGAAACTTTTTCCCCAGGAGGACAAAGAGGTGTTGGAGCAGTTGCCCAGAGCATTTGTGCAGTCTCCAGATGGAAATTAGGAAAGCCCTGAGCCCCCTGGTCTGACACTATGGCTGACCATGGTCTTAGCAGGAGTTTGGACTAGAGATCTCCAATCTGAATTATCCTATAAATCACTTCCTACTAGCAGAAAATAGGAGCAGATTTATGCACTCAGCCTTGATTAAAAGGTTGGGATCTGGAATTACCTAATGGATGTTAAATAGGAGATAAAGCTTTATTGTTTAAATCACTTCATCTGACAATATTTGTGCAGTTCACAATTGCAACATGCAACTACAATGATGCTGAATCAAAATAAACTTCTGTGGAAAGTGTCTGCTTGACAAAGTAATATCTTCCTTGCTCCATAGTCCCTGCAAATGCTCTGTGTTGTTTGACCTTTCCGCCAGTGCTTCTGTTTTCACCTCGTGCACCTCTCTCTGTGCCTTTGACACTTGTTGAACTTAATGCAGTCCAGCAACAATCTCTTCTGTGGAGTGCAAGGATGCAGCACAACAGCTTGATAGACTTCAAACCTTGAGGGCCTTGCTCCTCAAAGATTTTTTTCCTTTTTAATTGCTAAGGAGACTCATGTTAATCTCATGTAATCCTCATTACAGTCTCTACAGTGGAGATGAGGAGAGGAATGCTGGCTGAATAATGGATGCTTTAGACTAAGATTCAGTTATGCATGGAGCTTGTAGATAAAAACTTTCAAAATGGGAATGCTTGCAAAGCTAACTGTGTTCTCTTTGAAATCTGGCCTTCTGCTTAACTAGTCAAGCTACAGGAGAATGGTGCTAGTAACTCAAAGTGGTATATCCTAATTTAATTTTAATGATAAGTCAATGAAGACCATTAACTCCTTAGAAATTCTACTGGATCTTGTACCATTAAAGGTTGATAATGACTTAACTTTTCAAAGAGGAAAAAAATGCTGTGTGCAAAAGTGTGTTCGGTGTTCAAAACAAAATAGGGAAGAAACCTTTATGTCATACGTAGCTCTGTGTTACTTTCCATGAAAGCAGTCACTTGCTCAAACATACCTGGGCACATGGCTTAAAGGTTGACCAATGTATTATCCTTGGGAGGATGGACCTTTGCATCTATATAAAAATTGTGGTTTGGATATCTGATACAGAATATGTTTTTGGTTAAACTCTATGATAAAAAAAGACGTGTACAGAAGAGAGAGGAAATACCAAAGCCAGTTCACCTGGTACACATGTTTAATGCAGTCAATCAGAAAATATTTAACATTTACAAGCATTTTTGATAGAGGTTTTTTTGCCTCTCAAACTGAATTTGTCTAAAAAGACTGTTTGGAAGAAATGGCTCCATAGCAATGTTTTCTAAAAGTGTTTAACAACAGTTTTGCAGTGTTTAACAACAGGAGGGAGCAGAATACTTTTATTTTAATGGCAACCTCATTCAAGCCTGAGGTTTTTAAGTGCTCCCACATAAAAAAAAAGTTAAATAACAGCACCAAAGAAGGCACTAATATTAGCAGTCTCCCCTTTCGCAGTAGAAATGTGTGCTGGTTTTTTTTATTGCCTGGTTGATTTCCCTTCCTAGCTTGTTTTGGAATAGTCCTTCCTGCTCATTGGTTACCAAGAAACTGTGTGTTTTTATCACCCAGTCATTATTCACCTGAAAGAGGATTTCATTGTCACAGTGGTTGAGAGGGTTCTTAATGGAGAACCTCTTCGTGGGCCAGCACTGAGACCAGAGGGAACATTGATTTCTGCTGCCTCCAAATGTTGTTGCTGTGGGTACATCTTTGGAAACTGCTTTGCATGAGGACAGTGTGTGTGATAGACAGAGCAGCGTTCTGCTGGTGGCAGCTATCAAGGAGAGCTGGGCTTTTGCTGGATTCACAGTAGGGCAGCTTTGCTTAAGCCTCACTGATGTTGTCTCACATTAGGACAGCCGATAATCAGAACTACGCCTTTTAATCTCCCCTCACAGGCGGCAGATGTGAGTGGGCTCTGCCAGAGAAACACAAGCACACAGGATGTTAAATTCTTTTCTGCACTCCTAGTTATCCTTGCTGGTAGTGCCTTCCAAAGGCAAGCTGTTGTGCTGTGATGTGTGTGGCCATGGTTATGGAAACAGTTGTGACTGACTGCCTGACACTGCTGAAGGAGGAGCTGTCTCTCTTTGAACCTTCAGCTCAAAGGTTTGGGAAGAGGACTGGATCTGTGTCCTGGCCATTGCTTCTGTGAAGAAGGGTTTGGGACAATTTGGTTGTAAGAAACACAATCCAGAATTAAAATATAGACTCTGAAAATCCCTACTGCCCATTTGCCTAAATATTCTTGAGTTAGAAGTGGCGGTGTTCTGTTTGCAAATTAACTTCATATGTTTTTTTTAAAAAAGACTGTCAGATTTGGGTATTAGAGGCAGAACAACTTTTACAACTGTGAACTGTTCTGTCATGGTCTTGGTGACACTTGTATCCTACTGTAAGACATGATGGGATTCTGCACCTCTGGAGAGAGGG
>JAWWLV010000001.1:3466559-3512424 GCA_035041135.1 Platyrinchus mystaceus
TGGGCAAGGCTGAGAGATTGCTTCAGGGAGTCCTTGTATCTCCTCTTCGGGGCTCCTCTCTTGCGGCAGCCGGTGGCTCCTTGTAAAAAGGCAGTCTCCACCTTCTTGGTAGCCACCCCTTAAATACTGCAACTTGTCCCTTATTACTGAAAGGGAGAACAAAAGAGAGCAAAATGTTAGCAGTCAGCTCTGTCTCTGCCTATTAATTCACTTTCTGTTAAAAACCAGACAGCATAACTGAACCAGAACAACGTTGTAAATTTACAGAGCTGGAATTTTCAGACTTTTTACGCCTTATTGCTGTGTTCACAATTAGCCAAATTAATCCCAATTTTAAGGAGCTTTTAAGAGCAGCCAGGAGCAGTTGATTTATCTGTTGCTCACTCTCCCGTTTATTAACCTCGTTGTTACACTCTTCTGCAGTTTACCAGCAGTAAACAAATTCACATGAAACCCAATAAAATCCTTCTTTTGTAATGCTAATTCTACTGTCTTTATAAATCTGCAATTCCAGGCACAGCCTTAGGTCCTTACTGGCTTTGATTTACGAGTGGGCTGACCTGGGCCTAACCCTGTCAGCTTTAGCTCTGAGGCAGTCCTTAAGATTACGGGTCTCTGATCTGGCAAACTCTTGAGAGGAAAAAATTTCACTGAGGAAGGCTCTTCCTGACAAGTGATAAAGCCCTGCTCTTTTCATGTTACACTAGAGATGGGGTTATGGTCAGAATTAATTGAGGAAGACACAGGGGCACCCAAAAAAAATAATCATGTGAGAAAAAAACAAAACAAACCAAGAGGAACAGAGTTTATGGGAGAATTACTGAATGGGAAAGAAGGAGAGGTTGAAGGGAAGCAATCAATTCCCATTTATAAGGCAGGGAGTCTAGCAAACTAATTAGCATTAAAGCCAGATCAATTTTCTTACACAAAGTATTCTGTGGGATTGTTACATGACAGTATACTAATTAAAACTGATTGGCCTAATTAGAGCAGCATTAATAACATAGTAGGCACTGGCAGCAGCACCACTTATTCCGTGATGTGCTTCACAGATAAAGATCCCTGAGACACCTCAGACAGCCCTTGTTCCAAGGCAACAGTTTGTTTGGAAACAAGGCAACAGCGTGTCTGTGATCACACCGTGGTGAACAGGAAGGAAAATGGCAAATTAGACGCTGTAAAAGGGAGAGACAAATCGAGAACTGAAAACCACGGCGTGTTAGAGAAGCAATTAGTGAGAAACAATTATAAAGCATGAGCCTGATTCTCCCATGCCCTGAACCTTGGGAAATCATTTACTGGGAGAGCAGCCCAGCAATGCTTCACCCAGGCTGTGCTATCACATAAAAGTGCAAGGCAGCAGAGGGAAAACAAAACCTGCAGAGCTCAGCAAATTCCAGATCTGGGAGTCTACAAACACTGATCAGCCTGCAGGGCTTCCAGGCCTCCCTCAGGGATGGAGTAGATAACCAGGATTTCACAAGGTTGCTCATGGGATGTTGCCCAGACTGAAGTTTTGATGAGATCTTTCCTTTATAAGATTTTTTTTCTGAACATGAAGAAATCAGGAAAACATGCTTATTTCAGGAGAAAATCATGCAGTGTGTGCAATCCTGATTTTATCACTTGAGGAAATGAGTGAAATTAAAAGTATGTTTCTAGTTTGGGTGTGAGCAATAAGTAATGGATGAATGAAGAACCTTCCATGACTGTTTGACAGAAGACAAGTCACCAAATAAATGTATAAACAAAATGTCATTAAAGCACGTAAAAGGAAGCTGAACCATTATTAAACAAGTTCAAACTTAAGACCTATTCAGAACTAAGCAGAATATTCTCCAGTGGCATTTTGGAGCACTCTTGATTCTGTTTGCCATTCAAATTTTAATTGCTGTGATTTTACCATGATAAGTGAAAAAGTTACACTTGCTGAAAAATCAGTGTGAATGGCCTGCTTGAAAAATCAGGATAATTAGGGTTTAAAAATATAGCTGCTACAGATCAAGGTAATGTAAATTTTATATTAATAAGGGAGATAGGTATTTAATTTAATTGAAAAATGAAAAAAATTTTAAACCCCACAATTTAGAAAGTAGAAGGTTTTTTTTGTTTTGTTTTGGTTTGGGGTTTTTTTGTTTTTGTTTTGTTTGTTTTTGTGTGTGTTTTTTTTGTTGTTGTTTTGTTTTGGGGGGTTTTTTTGTTTAATTCTGAGGCAAGGTTTGCACCCTATAACAATTATGGCAGTAATTACTGTCAGTGCTCTCTTCCTCACAATGGCACAAAACAAAACCAGGCATAATAAACATTTGGTGTTCTGCTTTCAAAACCTACTGCCATGAAATCACCTGTCTTGGTCACTGCTGTCTCCTACAGCAACTGCTGCAAAATACATACTCCATGCCTGTTATCTCCCAAGGAGATGCACTTCCAAAATTACTTCAGCTATATTGGAATTTTTCACCCCCATGGGTAGATTCTCACAAGTAAAGCAATGCAATTTCAAGAAAAGTACTGCAAAATAATGTTAGTGATGCATCAGAATTCAGGCAGGAATTTATTCCAGGCATTTATTGTGCTGAGGGTCAACAGAATTCCCCTCCAGAGGAAGAGGAAAAAGAGAAAAAGAACCAGCAATAAATGACAATACTTGTGGTTATAATTTTTAGCGGTTTGTCTGTCATATATCAATATTTACTCACTGCTTTTACATAAATTTTGTATATTGCCATTTCCTAAATCTAAACACTTACCTGAAGCAAAGTGTATCAGTGCAAAAATAAATGACACAAAGTAATTAATTTTAAGCTTCACAAACTAAATTAAAATTATTAAGCTCCATATTAATTGCACAAAAATACATATAAAGAAAAGTATTTATGCAATGGAGAATATTAATCTGCCACTAAATTATAGCCTGAAACCTTTTCTTGCCCTTTAACGTGTCCATTATCAGCATTCATTCTGCTCCCTTTTCACTTTTGCCACTCCTTAAGCAACAAACCAGTACTTAGTACTTTTTTTTTTCCTTTTGAAGATTTTTCAGTCTGCAAAGTCTCTTCCTAGAGATCAGAAAAATCAGCTTTTTCATAGGTTGCATCCAGATCCTTTCTCCTGATATTCTCCTCTGAGGGGAAACATCCTTTAATGGGACTGACTTGAAAGAACTGTAACCTGCCCTTCTGATTATGCCTAAAAGTATACACTAACTCCACATATGATTGATTAAGTTACATCAAAATGCTAGTAAAAATTCATAAATTGTAAAGCATATGTAAAACCCATCTGATTTTCAACCATCTCTCCCCATCCTGAACATCAGCTCACCTTTATTTGTGTGGCTAAGTATGGGTTGGGTGGCTAAATTTACAGATAAGTTTCAAAACTGTAGTTCAACCATAATGGCAAATTATAGTGCTAGCATTGAATCCAGTTTGACTTTGGCAGTGCCAGATGTGCATGTTCTGGAGAAGAGCACAAGAAATTCAACACTTAAGCTGATCCAAAGAGACAGGTCTATCTAAGCTTTGCTGTCAGCCTTTGCTGTGCAGGCACATGAACTTTAATTAGCTTAAAAAAGACCCAGAAAGCATTTGAGTGTTAACATATATCATAATACATCTGAGAAATCTGCAGGGGTGCTGCTTGCAGTCCTATGCAGCATTTTGGTGCCTTACATCTGCTCTGATTTTCTAGAATACTTTGAAAAAGCATCTGCCTTCTTCTTCAACATTATCCTGACGTGTATTAAAATACCACAAGAAGGGCATCAATAAAACAGAGGTGCATCAAATGCATAAAAATTAGAAAGTGCTGAGGGGTCTGAAATTTTAGAAACTGTAATCATGCTTCTGATCTTTTATTTAGTTTTGTTTAAATACACCACTAATGGATGTTAAATATAGTGGTCCACTTCCTCAGCTGGGGGGAAAAAAATCAATAAAGTTATATAGATTTGTATCAGTTGTGGTTCTGCCCCTCTATCCTCATATTTATATTTCTGGTAGTGTATTGGGCCTCAGTCTGAAAACCATGATCTTTTAGACTACTTCTAGTGCAAGTCTCACTGCTGAAAACATAGTCACCCTTTCACAGAATTTCATTTTGACTGGACTTGTTCAAATGTTGTCACTGATCAAAAGGAAAATTAATATTCCAGACAAAGTTCCCACATTCCATGGTAGGTTGTCTGCAGCTGTATAGCCCAATATAATCCACTTCTTCAGCCATGGCTTCCCATTTGCTTTTACTTGGAGACTCTATAAATTAAAAAAAACACAGTGATTCACAGCATCTGAGACATGAAATCACCATGAATACACTTTCAACTAAAATAGTAAGTGCTCTGTTTGCTTTAGGAGACCTTGCTTTGTGAAAGAGGGTGTTTGACAATGGTCTGTCTTAAACATGTAAGATTTAAAGGAGGAAAAAAGCATTTCAGTACTTCAGAATAAATGTTTCAATGGACTTCAATCTCACTCTACCTCCCTGCCCAAAAGGGCACTAGAAAGCCTCAATGTGCTTTAATCCAATTATAGAATAATTGCCATAGCAATCTGTCCCACAAGTGGGAAAATTTTAAGCCTGACCATAGGAAAAAAATATTCCAGTTATGGAAAACAATCATTTTAACCAAGTTAACTCTATAGTGAAGACACACCACACCATGTCTGTTCCAGCATTGCCAAAAACAAGACAGGTACTGTGTGCCCAAGTGCCTTGATCAAATCCTGTACTGAAGGCTTTAATGAATGGCCAACAAATATGTTTCTTTCAGAACATAAAAAGGGGAATAAAGAAACCCCCCATTATTCATATGCTAAAGCATTAGCACAAAGAATTTTGGAAATCACTCCTACTTACAGCAGCAGCAAAGCTCCAGACAAATTTCAGGTCAACATTTCAAGGGAAAATTGTGGGAATTGTGGACACAGAGCAACCAAGGAGAAGATCCTTGTTCAAGGTGACAACAGCACCAACTGGGAATAGAGCCTTGGCTTCACTCACATCATTTAATGCACCCTGCAATTAGTATGGTGTGCACAGTTTCATTCAACACAATGAAAAGAAGGGTTTAAAAAGAGGCATCTAAAAAAGAGAAAGAACGAATCAGAACAACTTTCAAATGTGTGACTACACTGCTTGCTTGCCTGGAATCATCCAAACTGTGGATGGAATAATTGCACAAAGACTATTTTGACTGTGAACATTCTGTGAATTTGGCAGTCATAAGAGCACTTAAGTGTTGATAAGACTACAAATCAAACAACTGTGAAAAAGGATCTGAATAATAAGCCTTTATTCTAAATACCATCAATGCCAGGAGTCTGTTAATACTGAGTCTACTTTCAGAATCCCCTGGATCATTGTCAGACTCCACTGCATTTGCAAAACACACTAATTTCTCTTGACAGGTGGTATAAGATTTATAACTAACCCCTCCACAAAAAGATCTCACAAAGCTGAGCAGGCCCATCAGTGATGCTTGGAAATAACTACAAAGGGTTAAGGAAAGAAAGACACATTATGATTTATGTTCCATTCCACTTTGAACAAATGGGAGAAACATGACTTCAGAGTTTTTTAAAGTCTAAGATGGTTGGGGCTGGCAGCTCTCAGCGTGCTCTCTGATCACCCCCTCAAGGAGAAAAGCAAAGTGTATCCTGAGGAGGGGAACAGTAGTGGCTCTGCACGCCTGGATCTACAGGCACTGAATCTGAAACAACAGAGAGGAAATTAAGAAGCAATCAACCAGAAAATCCCTTCCTTTTGCCATCTGTCTGAGCTGAGAGGCCTTGGGGGACCCACCTGCCTCGCGTGAGCCCGGACAGGACACAGCGCCGTGAGGGACTCGCGGTCTCTGCAGCAAACAGAGGGACTCTGCTCTTCACTTTGTCGCCATGAAGTTCCAATTTTAACACATCATCTGCATCTCCCTGTTTCATTCCTGGGAGTGTGGTCCTCATCTCTACAGACTTCTGCCTTCTGCCTCGGTGTTTTGAAGATTAGATGATAATTATGTCTACTCATTGTCCCCTGCACAAAACATCATCTACAGTCTCTGCATCACAAACCTTTACTCGTTTTTTAATTTGGCATGAAGGAGTTGAAAAATCTAAGCAAAAGATCTTTTCCAAGCTTCTTATAATACTAAAATCGTGGCTTTGGTCTGCAGTGCTACCTGAGGACGGCCAGCTGCTTGATTCCTTTTTGTGGTGGACAAAATGGGAGTGCACAAGGATGACGGAGGCCTCCAAAACAAAGTCCAAATTTCTGCCCCTCTCCTCACAACAAAGGGTCAAATGCTTTCCAAGGTCCCAGCTGTGGGATACTTTGCTGCAGAAACGGTGTCTGGAGGAGGTGACTTGTTTTGTTTGTTATTGCTCCTCCACTTTAATCTTGCTACTTGTTATTTTTGTCAATCGCCAATAAAAAAAACCCACCCCAAACCCAAGAACATAATTTTACATAAATATCTAAAACTTGTTGCCCTTAGATTGAGCAGTAAAAAGGAAATGAAAGAAGAATGGAAAAGAAGCAAAACAGAGCTTAGGCTGTTTAATCATTTAAGATCATAATTTTTTGGGGGGAAAGTGTCACTTTTAAAAAGAAATATTCTCAGGTTTCAGCATTAGAGCTAATTATTATTTTAAATAATTGTTTTTCAAGAAAAAAATCACAAGTGTCTGCCTGTGTATTTGTGTCCGTGAAAGATCAACCCTTATAGACTGGATTTACAGTGCAAAATGTCTGGCACAAATATCAGCCACCTCCTCCAGATACCATTTCTGCAGCATAATAGGAAAACAAAAAATAAGTGAACACATGGAAGAAACCGTGAAGAGGTTTTGTCAAAAATCCACTGTAAGTAATTAATTACCCTAAAAGGTGCAAATGTGCCACTTCTAATGTTCAGAATCTTTTTTAACACCTCAACTTTGTTTCCTTTGCAGAATCCAAATTACATTGTCCTCCTAGTCAAGCAAAACAGAAGAGAAATGGTTACTAATCACAAAGATTAATTAAAACCTTCAAGTTCTGATATCCAAATCACAGTCACCACAGGGACTTGGGCTAAGGATGGAATGACCACTGAATATCCTGCAATAAATGGTCAGGTCTAGCCATTTATACCAGTCCCCGTTTCTACAAACTTCTGGCTTCTGCCTTGATGTTTTGATTATGAGATGCTGAGTTATGCCCACCTATAGGAGTCCCCTACCCAAAAACAGCATCTGTAGTTTCTGCATCACAAATCTTTACTTGCCCTTTTATTTGGAATGAAGAAGTTGAAAAATTTAAGCAAAACATCTTTTCGAAGTTTCTTACAATACTAAAATTAATGTCAAACAAGAAATTGGAAGCAAAATAAGATGTAGATGTGTGAGTGTGTGCAACAGAGGGGAAAAAAATTACAAAATTAGTATTCAAATTTAAATAAAGGCAAGACAGGCTCAAACATGGGATTGGAAATCTAAATACCACACATGGTCCCAAAAATATACTCTGCTTAAATACAGGACTGGTATAAAAATTAAAAAATAAGAAAATGAAGCTTGTATAAAGTATCTACACATATGAACATTTTATTCTGCACTGCTGCAAATTCTGTTATAACAAAACCTGTATAAATACACCAGACACTGCCTGGATTTTTCCAGGCTATCTGATTCAACAGACAAAAATACTTTTGCAGTTTCTGACACAAAGGAGGTTATAAAGGATGTTAAAACTTGAATATTTTGTGTTTCCTCGAAGGTGCAAAGTCTTTTATTTTTCTTCTCCAAGAAGACCTCACAGAACTTGACATTAATTTTCTGTGATTATGGTCCCTGGCTGGGGAGGGAGAAACTCTCCAGAGAAAAGGTCTCTAATCCAAGGGAATAACCATGATGTGAATGCTTTCCAAAGCATTTTCTTTTGCTCATAAATAAATCACCCCATGAGATTGTACCCACAAATACTATCATACCTTAAATGCTTAATCTCTACTAAACTTATAAAACCATAAAATTCAGGGCTGCAGGTGATTCAAACAGTATTTGAAGAGAAATTAGAATCTGTCATGAAATTGTGCAAATACAGTTTTAAACAATTATGTTAAGTCTTTGGTAGGGATTTTCACATGTTCTTGCCTGGTGTGTTCATGTGATAGACACTCATTTATAAGCCTACCTTCCATATACATGAGATATATATGTATATATATATAAATAATTATATATATATATAACACCAAAATAAGTTTCTGGGTGCCTTGCTCTTGATTTAACAGGGCACTTCTCTGCATGATGAACTGCACCAATTCATGTTGGTGTCAGCCAAAAATAGTCTTGTTAAACTTCAACAGTTTTGGCTCAGAAAAGAGGTGGAGGTGGAACCTGCAATGACACAATTATAGTCAAAATATAACTGTAAACATATCACACACCTGCTTAAAAAGCAGCTCAGTTTTCAACAGCTTTCTTCTCGTTATCCTGCACTACAAGATCATTCCCTCCTATTGCATCAGGAGAGGAATGGCTGTGCCTACCTGCTGATCCCATGATCTGTCATTACAGGCAGTGCTTCTTAGGGAAAGAGAAATTGGAAGCTTCAGAATAACTTGGAATAATTTCCAACACTTCGGGAAGAACCTGTAAAATAACAAGAAGTTCTCAGTCTCTTCTCATTCATTCTAAAAAAAAGGAAGATTTTTCTAGTCACACAACAAAAGTTGCAAGTGACACATTATCTACTTTCTCATCTTATTTGTAAAGTAGGAAAAAAATCCATTTTATTGAACTGGATGCTCAGTGCTTTCTCACTAATTTAGTATTAAAGGCCCTTTTCTGCTGCTAGAGCAGAGCTCTACATTAAATAGCAAATGCATTTTGTCAGGTGGAACATGGCAAATGCAGCCACCCTTCAAGCATCCCTTCCAGGAGGGCTGACAGTTTAGCTCTGAGCACTGTGGGTCTATCACCAAGCATTACTGGCTAATGTATCACTGACTGATGGGCCCCAGTTCTTGTCCTCTAACCAATTTAAGCTTTCTCCCTCCCCCTTCCCATAAGGGGTTTCATTGATATTGGTTCCTCTAATCAAAATTCTTTTCCAAATTCAATCAACAGCTGTTTTAGTAGGCCAGAAACAGGAAAAAAAAATCAAAGATTGAAAGCTTGGTTTTGATTTAAAAATCGTTTGCAGGATCTGAGGAAAATATTGTCTCTGACTATGAGAAAACAAAAAGCAGCTCTGGATTGTTGATTTATATAGGTGAAAGGAAATTCAAAATATGGAAAATATTTGCAATCTATCCCCTTCAAATGCAGAAAATTGAAGGGCATTAGCTGAAGGGTTTAGGGATTACTTTTTGGTTTGATTCCCTCAGTATCAGCACTCTTGCAACATTTAGCAAGTCGACATACATCATTTCAACTTCGATTGTTCATATGCATATCCAACCTCTCCTCACCTGCTCCTAAATGAGGATGTTTTCCTACACACATCAGCTCAGCTGATCTGCTTGTGATCAGATTTGTGTAAGTCATAAGTCTTTACCAATTTACCTTCACTATAGGAAAGCAAAAGTGTCTTATCCTCGGATTTCACAGGATTTGATCCAAATCAGCCTTGAACTGGGATGCCCAAAGGATTCAGAGCCATGTTGCTCTCCATACCTCACACAGCTCTGCTGGCAGACAACAGCCCTCACAGGTCACTTAGAAATATCCACAGCAATTTCATGGACACACATGAGAAATAATTTGTCCCTTCCTGTTTAAAAATGAAAGACAGGTTTTAGCTGGAAACTTTACAAGATCACTTTTAAAATTAGGCGCATTCTTGAAAAAAACAAAAAAAAAAAGTCTTGATGAATAGAAAGAAAACTATAAGGCGTCTAGAGACTGGTATAAAACCACTTTGTGATTGCACATCTTACCCCACCTTTATATTTAAAAGCACATGTGCTTTTATGCATTGTCTTTTTGCACTGCATGGTGTTTACTTAAAATCAGTAAATTGCACAGATTTCATAGACTGCATCATTTCATTAAAGACCAGAGTCCAGAGCTCACTTCTAAGGAGCATAAAAAAAATAAATAAACCCCCCCCCAAAAAAAAAAAAAACAACAAAATAAAAAAGCTCAGAATTATCCAGTGTTTGTAATTCAGAATTTTCTTCAAAGACTTCATCTTTCTATTTTGAAGCATTTCTAAAGAACTGAATTTTTCGAAAATAATAACCTCTATCTTCTAACAATCAGGATACACAGCATCACAAATAATTTGTATAAAGGTAGAGTTCCTTCAGTGGAAGTTTTAAGGCTCGTTTATGACTTCATGAGTGCAAACAAACCTACTGCCACCTCTTGAGGACCAGCTGAGATCTGGATAATTATCTGGGGTTATACTTCAGAGGAAAACAGTCTGAATTCTCCATAAATAAGCACTGTAAGAAACATTCAGCAACTGCAGCAACAAAAGGCATCACCCAAACTACTAGAAGGTGCATGCATGGGTCCAAAACAGCCCTAAAGTTCTTGATATGTGCCAGAAAGAAGATTTATTTCAGATGGTCACTGCACTGTGGCTCTTCAATGACCTGGTAATCTGAGGGAGATGGTACAAAGGGTTGGAACTGGGACATGTTGCTAATGATGAGTAGAAAAGGACAGTCGGAGGGCATAGACACAGAAACAGGCTTTAAATGAATCACAACTATCCGGGGACAAAGGCAGCAAGAAAAGGTTCTATAAACACCCTTGGCATAAGAAAAAAAAAAAAAAACACAAGAAGGCACAGGCCTGTTACTTACCATGCAAGGAGAGCAAATAATGGAAGTCTGACACATTTCATGCCTTTTTTTCCTTTAATTTTTATTAAAAAGTTGAGTTTGGAACAAACACCAGGCACAATTACAGTTAGCAGAAAGGACCAAGAAATGCAAAATGGGCAACAGATAGGTTAAGGAATATTTAGGCAAGTTAAATGCATCTAAGTTGGTAAGTGATGAAGCTGATAAAAGTGAACCTTTGAATCTTTGAATCCTGAAGAGTTATGCAAGAATAAGCACTCAGGGAATTGAAACACAAACATCTGTTCATGAGGCAAAAGGAGGAAATAGGGAAAGACAAAAAAAGAGGAACATGTCCCACCGGGGTACCTTTTTTTCCCCTCTGTTTTCCTGTGTTCTAAGGTACCTAAAAATTAAAATGTTTGAAAATTACGGGTGGAATTTAAGGTATTTGTAAGGCACATATAGCACAAAAAATAGGCATCAGTGCTTCAGTCTAAACAGGCATTTTAAATTGGGTTCTGCAGATTTTGAGGGATTTGAAGAAAATCACTGAGATAGAAATAAACAATATTATTTTAGATCAATGGCATTGCCAAAAAAAAAAAAAATCCAAAACCCCACCAAAACCAAACAAATAAAAAAACCCCAAGAACTGCAGCTGACCAAGCCAAATATTCAATAACACTGAGATTTTGTCAGCATGCAGCACAAACTGGGGACTTCTGTTTTCAGAAGAGATTCAAGTTGCATCCTTAGTAACAAAATCCAGGCCTTGTTATCTGAAAACAACTAAATATAATAATCACAGTGCGTGTGAGATAGAGAACATTAATCTAGAGGAGTAAACACACAATAGACCACCTAATTTGAACTATAACTTGTTATTTTTCAGTAGTACACCACTGCTAATGAAAAAGGAGAAATATTATAGAAAAGTGCTACTGTCTTAGAAACAGAAAGTTGAAGACATTAAAAATACATTAGATTTTGTTTTATGATCTAACTAAAAAAATTCTACATGGATTGTTCAAGATATTTGGGAAAATGCTTTTTTAATAAGTTACAGAAACTCATAGTTTTCTACATTATGTACATATTTGGTGTGCAATCAGATTGACACACTAAGAGACAGATGTCACTAAAATTAGTAAAATATTTAAAGTACAAAACTAACTGGAGTAACCCCAGTTTAGACAAGAAGAGCAGCTCCTATGAACAGTATTACCTGAATGATAAAGAAGCTATAATAGTGCCTATACTGTCACTGTCTAGATAACTACTGAATAATTGCTCCAAACCAAGGCAATTAGCATTTCTTTTATCTTGTATGTATGATAATTAGAGCCATTCTACTTGTAATAAGGCATTTGATTAATATGAGTGTCTGGTAATTTCCGATTATTAATTCCCCTAACCATAAAGAGACAACCATGTACCAGCAAATTTGATGTAAATTGAAGCTGATATAAATTATCTAACACAAATTGAAATTTACAGAAACCATTAAGCGCCACAAATATGAAAATAAATCATACTTGGCAAACCTACAGACCTATCTGCCTCTTCCGGAATTCAGATCACTCTGGGAAAATTATTCAAACTTTTGGCCTTAAAGCAATTAATACAAAGGAAAGGAAGACAGTTCTAGTTGGGCTGAGCTGATCACTGCCCAGGATTAACCTCCCTGATGCAGCACATGCTGCTTTTAACCACTCAGTACACCACAGGTTTTGCTGAGAAATATATAACAGCATTGGAAGATTTTTCTTTTCTCACCTTAAGGAAACAATGTATTGTTTTGAATAGCAATTATATTTATTATGGCAATAATTACAGAGTTCTACTTTGCTGTAAATTCAGATTGCAAAAAAACCTGCATGCGAGATGTAAGAACGATGCATTCAGATCACACAACAAATGTGCTACATTATATGTTAACTACATACCTTGAGACATACTGACATTTATCACAACCTGATTATTATTAACTGGCTATTTGAGGGGAGTGTTGAACTCACTGAATCCATGTAGAAACTTTCCAGTTGGATTGTAAATCAAAAAGAAGTTATTTTATTGGAGGAAAGCTCACAAGCAAAACCCAAGAAAAGCAGTGGAGTTTTGTCAGTGAAGAAGAGAGAAGAGCATAAACCTTTCCATGAGAGCAGAGAATTCCAGCTCAAAACAGTACTAATTTCTCCATTTTTATATTGAATGGGAAAATTCTCTGTAGGGGTGAAGGATGTTGAAAGAAGCTTGAGAGAAAACATTTTGAAAGGGTGTAAATGCAAATAAAAACTAGTAAGTGCTATTATTGGGTTAGAGAAAAGTCAGACACAGATTTTAGAAAATACAAAAAACCATGGATGCACTAATATAAATCAATTTATAACTGCCCCCAAATATCAAAAGCCCCTGGACCCCACAGTTACAGTACTCTTTAGTGGCTTAATTTTAAACTCCCTTGATTACCTCCCTGTTTAGGCATGGCCAACATTTAGGAAGACTGTGATAATCTGATAAGAATATGTAGCAAATTGGGTTTTATTTATATAACTCTAACATTAATTTTCATCCTACCAGAGTGGTGCCTTTAGCCTAAAACCTGAAAAATACACCTCCTGCCAGTAACTATGAATTTCCTTTTTCCTCTTACAGGCAGCAGGCACGAAGATCAGGATCTGAGAAATAACTCTGGACACTATAAATACTGAATTTTCATTCACCACAGAAGTTCTGAGAATTAGTGTGGCAGAAGTAGGGATTAACAACACACAACTTAAATGGGACCACAGTTCTCAATCAGTGATTTCTTCCTGTGCTCTACAAAGACCAGGACCAGCAATACAGCAGTGCCAGTCTCAGCTTCAGATGGCTTTCCTACCTGATACCTGCAGGCACTGAATCCAAAAGTCCATGAATGCACTTTTCTGAGCAAGTTTCTTGTCATCTGATGAAATTCTCTTGTAGATATTCCATCTCTGGAAGTGTCCAAGGCCAGGCTGGATGGGGCTCTGAGCAACCTGGTCTAGTGGAAGGTGTCTCTGTCCACAGCAGGGGGTTGGAACTGGATGATCTTTAAGGCCCATTCCATCCCAAACCATTCTATGATTCTGTGATTCTTGGTCTCAGGATATCTGCAAAACTCTAAAATGAGTTACCTTGCTAACAATGCAGAAAAAAAAATTGAAGTATTTGTGATTGTTTTCTCGTGATTTGGGGTGACTTGGCTCATTTTTAAGACCATCAGACAACAGCAACAGAAAAATAAATATGAAAATTTGGGAGGAACCTTAACCTGATAATGAAAGAAAGATGCATTTAATCCTGAATAACGATCCTAAATAACCAAGACACCTGCAGCTGTCAGCTTTTTGGAGTATTTATATTTTCATTGCTGAAGAACAACCATCAGGTGTAACAGACTAGAAAATACATTGATGTCTATGAAACTATATCTACAGATAAGTTTATTATCTGTTGCTCCCTTCTTTCCAAGGAAAGCATGTTTTAAACATGAGCTTTTTAATTATTTTCCTGTAAACCTGTGTCCAGGTGGGGACAGTTTTTATCTCCTCATAACTTTTTCTGCTTATAAAAGGTCACCAAGCACCTCATGCACTGAGACACAAGGAAAAGCTCCAGGGAAGAAAGGGATTTATTGTTCTCCACTGGGCTCTATTCTGTTGGTGTGCACATTTAACTGAGAGGTTAAACCTTCCACTGCATTTTTTTTGGCCAAGCTGGTGTCTCTGTGATCACACAATGCTGAAATACAGTTAATTCACAATAGAGCCTCATTCACAGAAGCTCTTGTGGGACAAAAACACCCCTTTAGTCCTTCTGTTAGGGATTCTGCTTGCAGCAACGTTTCTAACCAAGGTGTCCTGGCACAAGAAAAATAAAGTGAGAGAGTTTGCAAATTACTCCCAAAGCAGGTCTAAAAATCATGTTTATAAGCACCTGAGTAGAATGGACTGGGAGAAGATATAAGAACACCTAGTTTAAAAATGGTATATTTTATAGACAAATTAGAGCTGTAAAATGCCTGGGCTGCACCCAGAGATGCATCTTGGCCTTCATCAAGAGTCCAATAGAGCTCATGAAGGAAAACATAGGTGTTATACAGGCTAACTGAATTTTGGCAAGTGCTGGGAGAGAGCTATTAACTGGGAAAAGAAGAAAAAAATAGACAATGATGTGGGTCACTGAGAGCAGCTGAGGATGAGGCAGCAGACTGTGGATGTCATTTCCTTCCTGCTCACACAGCTACAGTGCCTTTCTGTTTAGTGCCTCCACTTTCCCTGAGGTGAATGATAAAGAAAAACTGGTGGAAAAAGAAAAAGTAAAAACGATTCTGCCAGTGTGATGCAACACAGGTCTCGTTGATCAGGTTTCCAGAGAGTAGCTGTTCATTTTCACACAGTACAAAATCGTTATTTAAAGACACAAACTTGCTTGTGCTGCTTGTGATGCTTTCCTAGCAAGGCAACATTTATTGATGAGCATTGCCAACTGTGATCCATCAAACCTAATCAAAATGAAATTTCAGACTGTATCTGGTTGGGGTTTTTTTATTATTTTGGGAAACACTTTCCATATGAGACAGAAAAGATAGGCTTGTCAGAAAGGATTAGTTCCAGTGCTCCAGGTCCCTGTACCTGTCCTACAGTACTAAAAACTGCCATTTAAAACTTCAGACAGGGCAAACTACATAAACTTTTACAGTTTACTCTGAAAGATTCACACCTCAAGTTCTCTCCTTTGACATCTACCTAGATAAAGCAATTAATTGACCAAGAGTATTTCAACAATAAATTTTAAAAAAATATTAAAAATGTTGATAGAATGCACATGGTTATGGCAAAGGTAAATACCTTCCATCAAATACAGGTTTAAGGTATTGTCTTACCTTAATGAGGTAATAGTTCACTGCTTTCTTCTACCTATTTAATAAGAATTAAACAGAAAATATTGAAGTTTAGCGTTCTCAAAATGTTCAAAAAAAGGACAGAAGTGCAGTAATAATCAGAATTAGCCCCTAAATGTATTCCATAAAAACAGTTTAAAACAGTTCTTATTAGTTTGTCATTTCTTCTACTTGAAGAAGAAAACGCCAATTTTTTTTCAGTTCTGGCATGATACAAATCATTCTGTAGAATGAATCAGCACAGTAACTGATGTGTGAGTAATCTCAGCAGAAACTGGCTATGTAGGTACATTTATTACCAAAATCTAACTTGTCCCATTCCACAAACTAAAGAACTAAAGTACATTTATTTTACCAGTTGCCATCCTGATCATGTGCTTTTCCAGACAGGAAACAATGCTTGAGAACCTGTTACTATCCTTATGCTTGTGTTTGGAAAGTTAAACAGTGGAGTCTAAACTCTCAAAGATACAAATATTCCAGATTCAAACAACAGGCTACACTGGTAGTATTTCTCCTGCCTGAGAATTCCCTTTCCTGCTCACGTGAGGCAGAATGCAGGTTGTTAATGGGTAAATCAGCTTTATCATGGTGTCACAATCAGACACCACATGCTTCCAGTCTGTCATAGACCAAATGAAATCAGCCAGCAAATCATCAAATACAGCCCCTAATTTAGCAGCTACCATGAGTTTTCTGAGTGCACCTCTACCCCGTAATTCAGGTTGTTAATGGAGACATCACAAGGCCCTGGCATCAGTGCCTCCCTCTGGGAGGTGACACCAGTGCTCAGCCATCAGTTTGTGTCACTGATCACAACCTTTTAAGTGTTAACAGTCCAGTTTCCATCCACTTTCTCATCCACTTATCAAGTCCATATCTCATCAATTTGGCTACAAGAGTAATGTGGGAAACCATGACAAAGGCCTTGCTAAAGGCAAAGTGAACAACAGCAAAGTTCTCCCCTTGTCAAAACATCACTCATTTCATTACAGAAGGAAAAGAGGTTGGTCAGGCAAGACATGCCCTTGATAAATCCAGGCTGGCTTGTCCCAAATGCCTTTTCCTTTGTGTTCCTGGAAATGGTTATCCCACTGCTTCTTCACTATGGTAAAAGCAACACAGATTATGCTTCTTTGATCTTCAGCTTTTTGTTTTCCACCAAGCCATGCTTTTTCATTGTAAATTCTACATGATGCCCAGGCCTATAGATAAACATGGTCACTGCATCCACAACTGACAATAAATAATAACTCACTCTCATCTGTCCACTGACAGAGGATTGTTTTTCCTCTATGAAAAGGTATGATATTGATGGGGCCACAAACACATTATGTGTATCAAACTACTTTTTTTAGCAAAGTTGTTGTTTCAGCCATATAAGAGCATCTTTTTGCACCTTCCATTTTTAAATTCCACTAGCCAGTAGTGCTGCAAAGAAATGCCCTTGAACAGCTTCAGGAAAATCTCTGTGCAGATTTATATTAAGCTCAAAATTCAGCAGGAATCTGTTCAACATGGTTGAGAGAAGAACTGAGTTTTGGAGCTTAAGATTGAGGCTATCAACTGAAACTGAGCTTTAATTAAAATGGATTTGATAATGCACAGTAGAGTTTGGGATGGCTTCAAAAGCCATTTCAGAAAGCTGATGTGATTTGCCAACTTTAAAGGAAAGTAACTGTACTATATGGGTACCAGAGTTTTTAAATTATGCTTAAAAATAGAGATGTATTGTGGGTTAACCAACAGAGAGAGCATCTTCTAAACAAAGGCTGCTAACAGCATACCTGTAGTGCTTAGGAATTTTATTGCACCAATTTTGGGGCTGTTGGCCAAAACCTCCAAGCTGTTGGAGACTGGAGGGTGGTTTCTTACATGAGCAGCTGGCATTGTAGTCCTTCCATCAGGACTGCAGTCACAGCTTGCAGGTGTGGTGCTTGCAACGCTCCAGAAAACATGTGGCAAGCAATAAACAGTGTTTGCATTTTACTGGAAGAGCCAAACCTTAATTTCTAGTTTTAGAGTTTGTTTATTTTTGCTATTGGGAAGATTTGATGATCCGGTCTCGTTACACCTGAGGGGGTCACACATTCACAGACAGCCCTTCTGGTTAAAGACAGAGGCAGAACATGAATAGGAAATGTTATAGGAAGAAACAGAAAAATTATCCTGCTCAGTTCAAAGCTGAGGAAGTATCTTTCTCAATTTCTCAACTCCAAACTCAGGTTATAGGATATACTGGTTGGTGAATGTAGATTTTTTTCATTCCTGCTTAAGACAGGAGAAAATCTAAAGGTTGCATAAAACAAAAGATTTCCTTAATATTACCTTTCCTTAAGCATTCAGAAAGTATGAGTTTCCTAGCTTTAATCAGTTTGACTTTGGGAGGAACAGCTCTATTAAGAGAAACTGTAAGACTTCCACACTGCCTTTCATATATATATGTTAAAAAGAAAATTTTGACACCAATGTGTGATCTGATGCAAGAGTCTGACTCACACATTCAGCCTGATGACAGACTCCACTAGAAGTTCCATGAAAGCAAACAGGACAAAATAAAAAGTTTGGGAATTAACTGACCTTCCTGTGTAGGTTAATAGGTGAGGTACTATTACAAGATACCTAAAAATAAATTTCAAAGAGACACCAAGCACAGTCTGACACAAATTTTGCACCCTTAATCCGTAACTTAACCTGTAACTCTCAGCCAAGTTTTCAGGTCATTCTAGAAGCACAAGTGCACCTCTTGCTCATTCATTCAGTTACTCACAAATGATACACACAAACTGCTAAAGGCCAGAGACACTGGCTATAAAAAAGTACCACATAGTTATTCCGCAACCAAAATAACAGCACAAGGCCTTGACTCAGGGATCAGTTTGTTAATATGCAAGGCACAGAATCTTCCATAGCCATTTTCATTAGTACCCTCAGTTCTGAATAAGCACAGCTTTTTAATTTCAAGTATATTTTTAATTGTAAACACATTGTGATAACTGAACAAGGTTCCATCCTTCACTGAGCTGACTTAACTGAACCTGGTCAAACTGAAAAATCAGTGCTTTTTTTTCCAGAAGAGCTGCAATTTGAAGAAATTGAAGAAATTTTCCAAGTATAGTTATGCAGGAATTGGAAGGGGAGGGGAAGCATAAATTTTTCAGGTCACCATTTCTTTCTACCTGTAGGCTTTGCTTGATCCTGACCTTCCCTCCTAATCTACCAAGATCTGCTATTTCTGCCTTGTTCAGTATGGTCAGTACTAGATTTATTCATTCCTCTGATCACTGGTATCTGGCCATCCTTCCCCACTGTCCACAAAACCCTGCCAAGTTGTTTGCCAGCTCTTTGGATAAACAAAAAGCTGCAGAAAAAAAAAGGAAGAAGAGGCAGTCTCCTTGACTCTGTATTAACCCCAGCAAACAGTCCCACAGGAGAGCAGTCCACCATAAAACCACCACCAGGCACCATCTGGCAATCCCAAAGTTAATGTTCAGGGCCCAGTGGGAACCTGTCCGTGGGGTGCATCATGCTCTCTGCTCCAGTGCCCTCAAACCAGACTCGACCTGGGCCCTTTTTCTTGTTGTTTGCAGAGACCCGAGGAGCAGAAGCCTTTACAAGAGGCACATCTAAAGCCTCTGCCACTGCCTCAACACACAGATGAGCTTCCTGTGGAGCTTTGCTTTGTTTGCCTGGAAACTTGGAAATAGCAGCTTCAAGTCCTCGTCCTTTTTCAGCGAACAGGCACTTTATAGACATTGAGGACTCTTTCCATGCAAGAGCCACTCCTCAGAGTTCACTCTTACTGAAAACGATTGAAGCTGAAAATATTGTGTGAGATGTAAGGTTTAAAGCTAACAAAATGACCACAAATTCAAACAGCCATGCTTTGAAATGATATATCTGAGGATCTCTTACTTTTACAACTATCAGTGAATGACCATAATCTCTGGTTTTATCTTTCAAGGTAGGAATAAGAAGGAGGAAATCAGAAATGTTCTTCATTTGTACATAATAGTACAATTGCAAACCTACAAGAAATTGCAACTAAATAAAGGATAGGTTACTAACTTCAACCAGAGGTCTTGGTTATTCTGTAGGTGGACAAGTGACATTCACACCTGATTTCAGAGTTAACTGATCCAGCTGCCCCAGATCAAAGTGCAGCATTGCTTTGAACAATGTTCCAGTGAATATATGATCAAAATATGAAATATGACCATTATCTGAAACCACAACCATCAATAATCATCTAGTCTTACCCTGGCAAAACCCCTGACTTTACAACAGGTTGTTAATTTCCCAACTATGGCAATGTTATCCTCCAAAATTTGTGGTTATCCATTCCAAATACATATATCCCTGTGTTAATGAAGGTTTTCATCATTGAAGAGAGAACTCTCTGCCTTAGAGAATGTAAGTGTTTTATAACTTTCATTAAACTCTGTGTATGAAATGCTGGCTCTTTCACAGTCCATGGAAGACTTCCAATAATGCTTAGTCAATGCTAAGTTGTGCAGTGCTCCCTTCAAGTTACTGTAGAGTTAAATACATGAGCAGACAAACAGAGAAGCCTTTTTTAACCAGACTCCACAGTGTTTAGGTTAATACTTTAAAATATAGAATAATAATTCACAAAAAACAAACAAAAAACCCACAAAAACCAACCAAACAAAAACACAAAACAAAAACCACCAAAACCAAACCAACAACAACAAAACAACAAAAATTTAAGAAAAAAAACACTCTAGAGGCTTTGGCACCCATAAATAAATTACCACCCATTGCAAATCACAAATATTCCAGTCAATAAACTCAAAATCCCCTCCCTTTTTAGACACATCTGCTTTTTATGGTCTTATGAAATTTGTTGCCTTCTAGTAAAATAATTGAGTTCTAGAAATTTTGTGACCTTTGTTTTAGCAGAAACAAATGTATTCAGAGGGACTAAGGAAACAGCATTTTGTGTACTATCAGCAGCAGTAGGTCCTGCATTAGGTACCAACAGTAGCCAAACATTTATCTAGGAAATGAAACAAGCAGTTCAGTCCAATCCAATTGCATCATTTCACACACTAGCTGAAGGCTACAGTTCTTAAAACTCAATTTATTGCTCATAGAATTTAAAGAAATTGTTGAATAGAATAAAATTGAAAAAAAAAAATCCCAACCCCAAAAGAATATGATTAAGGAAGTATCCAGATGACAATTATTTTGAACATCTGAAGATCAGAGAGATGCTTTCTAATGCCAGAAAAAAATTACCATGTCTGCAGGATTAGTTAGAATATTCAGCAGAAATTAATGTCTCCTGGATTTTGTTATCAAAGACATTGCTGTGATCAATTTACAAGCTGATATGCAAAGAACAGATTTGTTATAAAACAAAAGGAGACAAAACAATGCATGTGTGAGAGAGAGGGGAGATTACACAGCCAGTTTCTGCTGTTAAGTAAAAGCTTTCATGGAATAAAACATTAAAAGAAAGAATTCACACAGGGAGGGGGAAATTATTTTCAGACCTGCATTGGGGAAGGGTAATACATCAGCTATCCTCCAGCAGCATTTGGAACCTGAAAGGAAATCAGGGACTGTGTGGAACTCCCAATGCAGGGCATGCAGAGGGCTGGCAAGGTCCAGATAATGTTCCATATAGCCAGTCATAAAAATTGGCCCTGTTTATCCCTGAAGTTGGTTTTCTTTTCCACAGATATACATGTGAACAGATAAGACTTGTGACTCCCACGATTTCCACCCTCATGAAGAGCTACCATGTTTCTTCCCCACCCTTTTGCTTCCAAATTCAGACGACCCAATGTTATCCTAAATCCCACTCTTCCCAGGCTCTGTGTACACAGAATACACTGTTTGATCCCTTTCTCCCTGGATTTACAGGGATCAATACATAGGCACAAGTTAGAATCAGTAAGTGAGCTCTTTAGAACAGGAACCAGCTCCTAAGGCTGCTCTCCTGCCAGGGTATCTGGGACTAGGTTTTGGTCAAGTAATAGGTATAAACAAAAGACTACACTGGCATATATTTGAATCCCAAACTCAGGAGCAAAATCTCCACAAATACATGAATGAGACCAATGATTTAACCAGGAAAGATATTTGGTATATCAGAGAGAGCTGCTGTGTGAATCTTTGCCCTGGATATACTCCAAGGCTTGAGCACGGTACTAACACTTGATTACAATCACCTCTTATGGATCTATAAAGTATATTTACCTATGAAGATTGAATTAAACCTAAAGGGGATTAAGAAATATAGAACTGTTAATTTCCTATTTTTATTAAACAACAAAAAATAAAATATTGCCAAAATGCTATAATGCTATAATTATCCTTTAAACAGAAGTGTCTGACCTGACTCTGTTCTCACAATATAAATGGGAAGTGCCCCCACAGGAGGTGAAGGACCTATAAAATCAATGTAAGGATGGTCAGATTAAGACCCTCGTCATACTTGGTCAAGGCACTTGTGGTATTTTGGGTAGATCATCACTTAATTGTGACATTCTGTGCCTCACTGAAATCTTTGTACGGTGTCTTAGTTTAACAAGGTTATGACTTAGAAATTAAAACTTCAGGTGGAAGTGTGGAAAAGGAAAAAAAGCTTTATATTAACAAAATCTGAACAAACAACAAATGGTGCAATCAAAAACTTTCAGAAGAAACAAAACAAAGTCCCAATTCCCCAGGTGGAGGGAAGAAACCCGCAGTAACCAGGGAGGGGAGGGAGGAAGGGCTGTCCCAGCAGTTCAAAAGCACAGCCAGAAATGAAAAGAAAATTCCACCATCTCTTTTCAAACCTGTGACATGTGGTGACTCAGGTCATCTCTTCCTTGGCACTAGTGGGAAATGACAGCTCCGTTTCTGGACCCTGCTTTGTCTTCTTGCCCTGAAACAGCTCAGTCCTCAGAAACTCCCACCACTGAAGTTAGAAAAAGACAATTTTCTTTTCCAGGTCATACTTCTTGACAGTGCTGCTTTTAAGACCTATAAAATATCTTTGAGAAAATCCCCACTTTGAAATGTGGTTTATTGTCAATAATGTGGCTGCAAGTCAACAATACAAAACAAGCAACATAACCCCACAGAAATAGCAGATGTCTCCCAAAGAAGATCTCTGTTACAGACAAGATACAAAAAGGGGAAGTATTTCTTTTTATTCATCAATTCCAGCCTTGCTACTTATCTTTACCCAAAGTACAAAGTTGTAGGATTACAGAAAACAAAATGCACTACAACACAATCAATGTGCAGAACCAGGGCTCCCTCAGCAGGCAAATACACCTAAAATAGTTTGAATTCCTCCATATCAAGCTTTACATCTCACATTTTGGTAGGGCAGGCACCTTAAGCGCCATGTTGGCCTAAGCTTTTGCCTGCTTCCAAATTCTTCTTCCCAAATTATTCCAAGTAATACCCTGGCTTGTTGCCTCCATTCTCTGCATGCAGCTTCACGTGCCTTTGCTGTTCCAGCACAGCCTGGGAAATTCCTGTCCTTATGCAAATCTTCCCAAAGCCTTGGTTTCTCTGGAGCTCATGCCTGAGCAGCAGCAGCAGAAATATCATGTGAAAACCACGAAATGTAAAATGTTCTTCTGTCTTAAACATATTTCCCCATCTCTTGTGCACTTTCTGCACATCTCAGCTATTCATGGCAAGGTGGGGATTTTCCATTCTGTTTTGTCTCAAAGTGCACTCAGGTTTTTAGTGCTTAATCAAACCTCATTTTTCAGACAAGTGAGAATTAAGTGTACAGCCATGGATGAGTACAGTACCCTTGTAGACTAACTGAAAGGTTTTCATTTCAGCACATTTCTATATAATAACAAACTCTAGCTGTCTAGAGCTTGCTTATCTGGCTGAGGTTTGGCCAGATATCTAATAATTGAATCAGAAAGGCCAATCACCTTTCCTGAGATCACTCCCCACAAAGCAAGAGTCACTCAGCCCACCTTCCTGCTACCCAAGGAAGTAGAGAATGATTATTTTCTTTTTTATTGTACTTGAAAGCTGACTGCTGTGATCACTTCTAGGGAAATCATAAATACCAGTTACTTTGCTTTGTCAGGGAAAACCCAGTGAACTGCTTGGGTGTCTGTACTGAGCTGAGCACTTCTGAGATGAAAAGGCTCACAATCTTATCACCAGGATCAGAGTTTGAATGTGACCTAAGAAATGCACAATCCAAAGCTTCTGCCTAAAGAACATCAGATCATTGACTGACACAGGCTTCACTCATCCCACAAGTGAAAGTTCCCTAATCTTGGTCTTCCCTCTAAGGAGTGGTGTATAAATGAAGCCATCAAAAAGAGTCAGATACAAATCAGCAACCAAAAGTTTGGATGCTTATATGAAATAGCAGAGGTCCTGGATCAGCAATGTCGATGCTATTTTATCATCATAAGCACTGGTCAAAATTTTGATATGTATACAGCAGCTAGAAAGAAAATGCACTTTGTTTTTTGTTAAAAAACCCTCATGCTAGTCGCTGTCAGGGTTTTTTTCTAATTATTCAACAGATTAAATCAGAAGTGGTAGATGACAAAATGGTTTTCTTTCCCCTACATTTTTTTTTCATGAAAAATGTCAATTATTTTTTTCCTAGCAGAAAATAAATACATAAATAAATAATAGATAAAAAAAGCTAAAATTACGGATACTCATAAAAAATAAATTACTTGTATCAACTCCAACTGCCAGTGAAGATATGTTGAACTTAATTTGAAGCCTGGTCAGACTGCAGGTATGTAAGCCTATAAAATTGGCTACACTGGCTAAATTTTGTAGTAGGTATTTCACAAGTGACTTGTAAAGTATAATGAACCAGGAGGACAGGCTAAAAAATTCCTGGATTCCTTATCCTTTGCTATAACTTTTTAACTACTCTCCTTTGTTTTCAAAATGATCATTCCTGTCATTCAGTCATGATGTTTCCTTCTTCCCCTGAGAACATTTCTCAAATAAACACTGTGTTTTACAACGTATTACATTCTCACAAAGAGATCAATAAACCATAATTATACCTGTAGTATCTTTGCCCAGATTGTTTAACACCTGAAAGTGCACTGTCCTAAGATTTGGAACTTTGTGGGAAAAGAGTGATGAGACCAAATGCCTGGGTTTTTTTGTTGTTTTGTTTGTTTGGGGTTTTTTTTTGGGGGGGGTGTTGTTTGTTTGTTTTTTAAATTATTATTATTATTATTATTATTATTATTATTATTATCTTTTTTTAATTTAGTTTGTCAAGAAAGTCCCATGATTGATTGGGAATTAATAATCATGGCATCAAGTTGACTGTGATACACTCCTTTTCCAGAGGTGTCATGTTTATTGCCTCGAGTGAGCTGCATCAAATTGAAAGTCCAAAAAAATTATGTGCAAAAGTTCCTGTGGGTGCAATTCGTCACCCACCCTTTTCCAAGCCCCTGACATGCAATTAAAAGAGCATCATATAAATAGATGGGGAAAGTTTGAGAGTACTTTAATTCCTCAGAGAAGAACAACTTGGACAATACAGTAAATTGCGTTTTATTACCCTTCTAGTTTGTAAAATCATCTTTGTGGAGGAGACTGTACTGGAAAAAAACCCCACAAATTCATGAAGTTTGGTGACAGAAACCATCTCACTTTGTTTTCTGACATGTGAAGAAAAAATAAATAGATTTTTCAGAAACCCTGATTTATGTTGTTCTTTTAAATGCAATAAATAAACCCAATTCTTTTGATGGCAAAATGTAGATTCAGAATGTTAGGTCTGATTTTCAGTTCACCTTTACTTTGCTTAAGTAACCATAACAGAGAAACCTAAATTAAGCTCCACGCAAAGTTCCAGACTTCCCAAAGACTCCTAAAGTATGTTGGCAATGATATAGCAAATAATTGAGCTAAACCCATGCATTATTTATAAGATAAAGCTTTACATCACTGCACCAAACAACAAAAAACACAGTACTTAGTTGCCAAAAATTAGAGTATGGGTCTCACTGACTGCTGGGGTCTGTAAGGAGGGAAAAATAACTTTTTTAGCAAGAGCATCAGGTAGGCACAAGGGAGCAAAACCACACTGCATTTTCTCTCCAGTCAGTCTGGCTGTAAACTTTCACAGGAGAGAGATTCCTGTAACTTCAAAAAACTTCCCCAGTCTTCAGCAGGGAGGCCTATTTTTAAATTTCCCAGAGCTCAAGGCAGACATTTCACCCACAGGAGATCGATGTTTAGGGCCAGATTTGAGGCAGAGAGGGAACAAAGCACCCACACAGTGGCACCTTCCAGTTACAAAGATAGAAAGAGGCCACGGGAAGGGCATAAAACTCATAAAACTGAGTGAAATACTGTGGTTTAGTTGAAAATCCGCTCCTTTAATAGTCCCTTTTTATTATCATTAAGCTGCTACTTAAACATAATGTGCCAACTTCCCTGATAGCAGGAATGTTTCTGTTCAGCAAACTGTGTTTCCAAGGGAAGGGCACAACCTTCTTAATTTGCTTCTTTATTTAGATTTCTGGATAATTCCTATCAGAAAGCCTTTATAAGCAAAATACTTGGCTAAACTTATCACGCACAGGTCATGAAAACTCTGTAGATGTTTTTAATATTTATGCATAATTCATTCTTTTTTTTTTCTGCATGGGCTCACATTGAATAGGTGCTCAAGAGATGTGAGCTGAGTGGAAATTTATACATCTATTTTTTTTCAATTTTTGTGGCCAAACCAAAACCCCACAAAAACAATGTAGATCACCCCATTAAAAAAAAAAAAAAAACCCTCCCAAATCCATTTTGGACTTCTTCTATTTTACCACTGAAAGAAAACAAGATTACAAAGACTATCATCTAGTATTTACTATTATACTGGAGAAAAAGGAGAAACTGAAGAATACTATAAAAATATGTGTTTGATTTATAAGCATTTGGAGACAACGGAAAAAGGTCATTTTGGGAAATGCCCAACACAGCAGCTACAAGGAATAAATTAAAATGTGGTTATCATGGAATAAGCTGGAACAATAAAAGCACACAAACAAAATCAATACAGGCCTGCTTAAAGAGTGGAACCCTACTTTTTTTTTCTTCCCTAAAGTAAAGTTACTGGCTGCAAGACCACATTATTTTTAATACAGCCTGGAAAAAAAAAGCTGGCTGAAGTCTTGATGGATTACAAGAGCAGCACTAGTGTGTCAAACCAAGCCCACCATCCCAACATCCTGCATTTGACAGTAGCTAAAAGTGGATACTACAATACTTAAGGAAAGGGCAAGATACATGTCAATATTCCCTTAAAACACTTCACCAGTTTGTGGTTAGGCATTTTTCATTGATATTAGAGGATTTCTCTGTTATGAATTTGTCCAGTCTCTCCTTAAATTCGTGTCACACTTTAGCACCGAAAACCTCACGAGACAAAGAATTCCACAGATTTAATAGTCACTGCTAGTGATTATTTTTTATTCTGAACCTGGTGCTTTTTAGCTGCTTCAGATGAATCAGATTATCTGCATGAGAAGAGAACAGGCAAGATCCAATGGTTGCTCACTGCTTGAATTAATAGAGATCAAATCTTATATTAAAAAGCAAAACCCTGATCCTCCACACTCAGCCTTATTTTGCCCATGCTTTTGAAGGGGGCAAGGGGAAGAGAATATTTGCACCTTCTCAAAAATATTTTAAAGCTGTAAGAGACAAGAAATAAAGCTGTAGCTGAAAAACTTCTCAGCTCTGGCTGTCAGAACTTAAAGTCTATGAAGAATTACACATCAAGGTCAACCTACTTATTTACAGCTGAAGATTCAGTGAAGGTCCATATGTTGTAAACACTAGAAATGTGCCTCACATTCATACTTACCAGCCAAGCCAGTAGAACCATTGTTGTTAATAATAATTTCACCATTTTCACTAAGTCATCATAATAAATCTCAAACATGGGTTTCAGTTTACTCATAACAGCTTTTGAGCAACTGTGCTTTTCTGAGCAGGAGCAGAAGAAGCCGTGAAATTAATCACAAAGCCATGAGAGTCCCTTCCTCTCCAGGCATTAATGGAAGAAATCAGCTCTTTTGGCCCCTGTGATAAATCTGTGTCTGCTGGTACAAATCTGTGAAAGCTAATTTCAAAGACTGATGATTCAGTATTTTTCAGAAGTACTTGAGCAGTCATCTGATCAAGGAACAAACAAAACTTCTCACATGACTCGCTCAACCCATCACAGCTAATCAACAAACCTCAAAGCAGCAACTATCAATCATAAAATCTTGTCAATAATCACTTTGAGAGGACCAAATGCATAATTAAACTATGCACCTGAAAAAAATATGTCTGAAAAGTACTATTCTGTATTCAGATACAGACTTGTCATGATTTGATGCAACTTGTTGGTGTAGTTCTCTTACCATACAAGTGGGTGGTGGAGAGAGAAAGTGTGAATGTTTCACTGCACAAGGCATTACATTTGTGAGGAGTAAAATTTTGTTGGCAAAATTCATCAAGAAAAAAGTTCAAAAGTACTTGTTCTTTGAAATCAGAACTTTTAAAACAAGCAGACTATATTTTGTAAAGTTTTTGAATGTTTTCAGTTTAGAATTCTTTATCAAAACGTTGTCAGCAGGAGTCATGAACTGTGGGGAAGCCAAATAATGAAAACTAGTTCAGAGTGGGCTCCTGAGCTAACCCAAGCCTCTGTCTCCTCCCCCAAATTCCCACAGACATTTTGAAGTCTCATTTTACTCCCGATAACTAGAGCAAAAAAAAAATACCTCAAGTTTTTTTTGTTGGCCTAATTAAAGTCAGTCACCCTTTGGCTTCTAAGATCAGGATCCCTGACTCAAACCCTGCAATGCACATCCCTTGCTTTCAACACCTCATTTCTCAATAACCATGGAGGTTTGTTGACAGTGAAGAATGTTTGGAGACATGATTGTTGGAATCCACAGAAAGCTCTAAGGTAATTAGAGGAAAAACAAGCAATCAAAACAAAACCCACACCAACAAACAAATCCCAAGATAACAAACAAATAAAAGGGAGGGAAAACCTGCACTGGAATAACCAACCACTTCTGAGGGTGACTGGAATTTTCAAGTGATATATCCATGTATGATAGAGTAAAATATATTGATCACTAACGATTAATTCGTATCACAAATTGAAGTCACAGATTCAAGTGGTGAGGCACTTAAAGAGCTGCCAGTGCTTATAAAGAGTGTCAAATACAAGCAACAAAACTAGAGAAAAATATTGTACCTCTTAAGACCCCCCAGTTAGTCCCACAGAGCCTCACAGTGAGCTCTCTGGTTATCAGGATTGAATTTCAAACTCAATTTATCCCAAAGCACAAGATCTGATTTTATCTCACCTAACAAGCAGCGTTATCAGTGATCATAATTTTATCAGCCCTTCAAAAATTGAGTCACTTGTGTCTGTGTGACCTCTTGCAGCATTGAATGCTGCAGGCTAAAACATGCTTTCAAGAGATGATGACTTTGATTTGTGGAACTTAATTTGAGTTAATGTCAATGTCTAAGATCAACATGGCATGTTGATTTTAGCAACCACCTTACCTTAAATATATTTCTTTCCATCTCAGTTCATTAACAGAGAAACAGCACACACTGATGAAATGTTCACTGATGAAGGGTTCAGCAAACTGTTTTTATTCTACAGTCAAGCTGATTCAAAGTTTTGATTTGATGGTAAACTTGCTCCTTTGAGGTCACAGAACTTGTGCTTGCTTGAACTTGGAGGCTTGGAGACCTCTCAGGGCACAGGCAATTTCTGCTGTCATATGGGAATTCATTTGCACTTCTATAAGAACATACTGAAATTGCCTTCTAAGTATGAACAGATCTTTTCAAAGCCATTCATACTTTTGCTTTGTACCTTAACAGTTAAAGGCTAAATTTTTATGTCATCTGAACTTGGGCCACTCAGGTTAACAGATGCTTTAAAGACTGACAGACATGGTTTTGCACATCCTTTCTGAAAAAGTTATTTTTTATTTTGTTCAGAGCATTGCTCAGCCAGGAGACTGCCTTTCTGGAGCATTGGCATCTTCTAAGTTTCTTACCCTGCAGATGAGCTGAAAAACTGTTCAAAGGCTGTGTTTATATTTGCAATCAGTACTTTTTATGCTCCACCATTTTCACCTGAATAACTTCTGGGCAAATAAGCCAACCTTCTTGTACTCCAGCTCTCAGCCACAATATCTCTCTGATATAGGGAAGGTCACTCATGCATGTCATTCTCACCTTCTGCATATAAATCCATCTTCACAGCTGCTTTAATTCCAAGGAAGAATTAAGGAAAAAAAAACCCACACAAACAACAAACAAAAAACCAACATAAAGACAACTTTCATGAATTCTCAGATCTGAAAAGCAGCCTGCAAAGTTTGCAGAACCTCAAACTCCATGAGATTTAAACCGTTGCAGAAATGAAATAGCTTAATTTATGATTCCCTGTGTAGCCAGCATCCAAATTAAACAGGAGCTTCCTGTCTGTAATCCCAGAGAAGAACAAACTGCAGGTGATGTTGGGTCACCAGCCCCCACTTAAACATGTGCCTTCACAGCTTTTTTAGGCATGCTGGTTTTTAAGTCAATTGAAAGTGGAATAAAGTGGATATAGATAGGAAAACAATATATTTTTATCGTGTTCATTGCCCCTAAGGCTTTTGACAGATACCAAAATTGTGTCTAAAGAATTAAAACATTTTTAAAGGAAGAAGAAAAATTCACTATCCCAGGCTTTTGTTTTCACCTCTTTGACTCTAGAGGGCTGACCACAAGGCAAATAGGTTACACAACTGCAGCTTCTTAAATTAAAAGTCCTCTTTAGTAATTCTGACAGGTGCTCCTTAACAAAAGGATTATTTTGAACTAAAGAGGCAGCTGTGTAATTGTAAACCAGTATTATTTATTTTAATGGACGAGCCAATGAAACATTCTGAAAGATTCTGAAGTGGAATTTTACACAAATTTAACTCATCTGGATTGATTTTTGTTTGGAAAAACTGGTTTTGTGTTTCAGAGAAAGAATTTGATTTAGACTAGTGAACTAAATTGGTGTAATCAGTTCAATTCTAAAATTAAAGGCAGATACTACTATTCATAATACTACAGAAAGCCTGAAGCAGACATTATTTTGCCCTATCAACTTTCTTCATCAGGTTTATATTTTTTTCAGAGAACAAAGCAAAGCCAGAGTTACTAACTCTTAATCACACAACATCAGCAATATCATGTTCTGGATACCTTGCTTAGAAAACTCTAGCAGGGGCAGATAACTCTGCTATGTCTTCACACACAGACCCACCATATTTCTGAAAGATATTCAGCCAGTTTGTCAGTCCAGACCTACAAAGCCTTGGTTCTCTCCAGCTTGACTGGTTTCTTTTCATGAGAACTACCGACAACTCAAAATTCCCTTGAAAACAGAGTACCAGTCCTAAAAACCCCACCCCATACCCCATTTTAAAAACGTCATATCCCCCAGTACTTGAATAATTGTTGTCAGAAGAATCCTTGAAGTTTTAATAGCACCAGTTACATCAAATAACTTTCCCTGGTAAGTATTTCTGATTTTTTTTTGGTACCACCTCAAACAGGCTGAGGAGAAAACTTTGCATAGTTTGTATATTTTTTTTTGCAAATAATGTTTTCACTCATTATTTACAACCTGCATTTGACATTGGCCTTTCTGTTTATCTAGAAACATTTTCACATCCATTTGAACACAGTTAAAATATTTTGGAGCTTTGTAATGTGTCAAGGAGATACATTACTGATAAGATAACCCAGGAGCACTACAATTCATATTTGTTTTACCAATACAGCACCAGTTTAAACGGAAAAAATCTTCTCTTGTCTCCTTTCATCATTTTTATGGAGTTGGAGAACTGAAAAGGTTCCAAAGCAATGGTATTTATGGCTGCAAAAGAAAACATGGGTTGCCATAGGAGAACCCACTGTTTCAATTTTGACACTGGACTTGAAAAAGAATGGCTTGAGTTGAAATATGTCTATTTTATATCCTGTTTGTTGAATGAATGCCTCATCATTTTCTTTGCTAGAGCTGTTAAAAGTGAATTCTTCCTCAGAGTAGATTCAAAAGAAAAGACCACGCTCAGCTGCATTTGAAATAAAAGATATCACGTATAAGACTGGGGGGGGGGGGAAATAATCCATACAACAACCACTACACAAAACTAACAGCTACTCTGTTGTCCATAGCTTTAGCTTGGACCTCAAAAATAGAATTCCTACTGAAGCTGAGTTTTGTTACCCTTATATCTTGAGGTATATAAGAGAAAAAAATGCTGCTTTACCCAAGCCCTCTCTGCCTTTTGGAGAGTATGGAACCAACAGAGTCCTCTTGAAAAAATTAACGCTTTGACAAATGTCTTATCCAGAGTGGTTTAAGCATCACATCGACTCAACAGCATGTATTTGCTCACAGAAATTGGACAAAGAATGTAAAATTTCTTAATATATAAATTGGTGCATATAAAGTAGCAATTGGACAAAGTGTCAGAAGAAAGTTTAAAAAATGACCAGTGTAAAGAATAATAAAATTAAAATCCAACCAAATGAGATGTTAAAGCTAAAAGTCAATATAAAATAAACTTATACGTGGTTCCCCCCATTCCATAATTCCTCATGAACTGAACACATAGAATTATTTCAATTGCTTTTTAGCAATTATCTCAGGGCAGGGGTGTGGGTGAGCTCACAGATTTGAGATGATCTGCAGAGCCTCTATTTAGGTCATAGAGACAGTGTAAGCAACTTGGTAGAGAACAAGCCTTGGATCATTATTATGGACAGAAGGGTTGTTATAGAACAAGCCCTGTTTGGATCATTATTATAGACAAAAGGCAGGTTTTATCTCAAAAAATGTCAGTCTAGAAGCTCAGAATTCAGAGTTATGTAGGTCAGATGAGAGACCCAAACACTAAGGACATATTTTGCACTTAAAATACAGATGTAGAATTTTTGCTGGCTCCAAAGGTCCCTGTTTATGTGCAGGCACAGGACACAGTCCTGAGAAATCCCACTATGACTGAAAGGTTCTGAACCTTCTCCAAGAAGGAAATACTGAGCAGCAAACATCTTTCATCCTGCAATGCCCATGTATTTTAAAGGGCATTTATGCAGTTCTCACACGGTTAGCAAGGAATACATTTATACCCAGCAGCGAATCTGAATTAATACCTATAAACACACACACAATCTAATCCTCTAAACTATCATCTCTCATTTTTTTTTATTAGCACTTCAAAGTATTCTTTGCAAGCAGCATTCCTGAATAGCAGCCCAAGAACATTTGGAATGAAATTACTTTTACTGGCTCTACAGCAAAAAAATAAATGCATTTGTGTAAAACTGCATTTGCAGCTGTTCCAAGGAGAATTAAAAAGCAGTTCATAATGCAAGAGGTACTTTAATCTTAACACTCAGTTTAACCATTACTTTGCTTTCATACTGCATGTTTCACACCTCTGGGCATGGCACACTTCACTGTAAGAAAAAAGAATAATAATCCACAGAAAAAGAGCTACAGGAACTTACATGTAAACTGGTACTTTAGAACACAATTACCTGCAAGAGAGAAATTATCACTCATAAAACTCATGCTCAGTGGATCCATCCCGGGAGGAAGAGTGATGCGTGGGGATAGTTGCACTATTTCCCTTTATTATATTAACAAACACCACCTGAGCTTCCCCTTGTACTTAATGGATAGAGTAAACACAGCAGTGTCAGCAGTCAAAGAGAGCAAAACAAGTAGTTTTAATGAAAAAAAAAAAAACAACTCTTAGATTCCTGGAAAAGTTAATACTCTACTATGTGGAAGTGTTATTGCAGGCTCATAGTTTGCTGGCCCAGCAGTCCATTTCAAACTCACAGATATCTCAAAGAATATAAATAGAAAATCCACTTATTCCTTTTGCCCTGGGGCACAGGAAGGGCTGCACAGGTAGAAGGTGTTGTTGCATTACCCATCTCAACCCTGGTCAGGTTGACTATGTCAACAAAATTATTGAAAACATCTATATAACATACTGAATATATTTATATAATATATTGAATATATTTATATAATATATTAGTGAAGTAACAGAGGATGCAGAAATTGAAAGGCACATGCAAAATAATCCCATTCAGAGTTCATTACAGATCAAAGGAGCTTTACCTAGGTTGTTCTATAATCATATGGCTATGCCACGTACTGATTCAACAGCAGAGATTCTTAAGCCTTTAATCCCTCAACAGTGACTAGCACTCCAGGTTTTCCATCCTAGGTTTTCCATCTCCTAGGTGGGTTTGAATTTTTTTATTTTTAAAGGAGCAAGATGTTTCTGGGTTCATACATAACATTTCACTTCACATTACCTGCTCCAACTCTTCCTCGTTTCTCCAAGGGACAGTTTCCCCAGTCCACAGCTGTAAATGAGCACAGAGAAGCAGGGAGAGGAATGGAAAGATAGCCTTCCCTACTGTTATTCCCTTATTATGGATAAACATGACATATGACCAAAGTAAAAGTTCATAAAATATGACTGAACAGTAAATTTTACAAATCACGTATCAGAGAGAGCTGGTGAATGGCTCTTATCACGTTACACACAAACTTGGATTAGTTTACTGTTTACTATGGAGACAGAAAAGCCAGTCAGCCTCTGGATTTGACTATCTAAATAGAAATACCTGGAGATGGAGGGAAAAGAGCAAGAGGGCATCATATAGAGGAATATTTTTGGCAAAGACCAGACAGAGAGCAACTAGATTTTTCTCTGACATGCTGAGTTTAATTACTTCCTCTACATAACTGACTTTCATTCTCCATATGATCAAAAGACACTTGTCTGTTTATAAATTAGAATTTTTCCTCATATTTGCAAGACTAGATTGCCCTTTAAAGATTGCAACACACCATTGGAGATCAGGTCAGATGGAGCCACTGGCATTTAAAATTCAATTAAAGGCTAAAATTATCATGTAAGCAGTTATGAAACCTAAGATAGTTTCAGAAAATAGCAATGAAACCCTTTCCATAGCTGGGGTTAAAATAAAACAAGCAATTAAGAGCTGGAAAGGATATTCCGCAAAGGCTTCCAAAATGTATTATTCTGATGCATATTGAACAGAAGACCCTGAGCCACTGACTGGAGCCAAGGTTCAACTGTGAGACTTCAGACCAACAGCTCCAACCATTTGTGCTTGCCAAAGGTAATTACTGGCAGGTAATTCATTAGCCCTACCACACCCCAAAGGGCTAATGAATTACCAGAGTATAAGAGCCTGTTACTTATTCAGTATGTCTTTGATGCACAGAATTTATTTCAAAACAGCCACGCCTGAGTTGTTCATCAGCAACACAAACATCTGATTCCACTCACTGTGGGAAGAGATGAACATTGCATACACAGTCTGAGCCTAAACTGTTCAGATTAAGAGAATTTGGGGGGTGTGAGGAACAAGATGTACAGCTGGTGATGTTTCCACTGCTAAAAGCTCCAATTGAAATACTTCTGAAGTGCTGCATGGAAACAACAATGCTGAAAATTCACAGCTGACTCTCACAACACCATATAATCTTCGATAGTTTACATATAATCTGACAGTTTGCAAAGTGCATTGCTGGCAGGTACCAGAGGATATGATAGATATCAGTTCCCTCCTTTTTTAAAGCTCAGTGACATTTGGATTTTACCTGCATCCTCCTCCTTTAGGATACAATGGCAAAAGACAGCCAACAACTGTGTCTTAATGCTTGCAGATCACATGGAAAAGTGATCCTGGGTAAGCCTGAACCACTGATGCAATCTGCCCCAGAAATACAGGAAGCTTAGAAACCCTGTATGCTGAATACCAGGAGCTCCTGACCTGTCGGAGGTGGTGATCATCAGACAGAGAGATAGAGAGATTGCATTTTTTAATTTTTCCACTAACATGGGACCTGGGCACCAAAATGAGAAGCATTTTGTGAGATGAAGCTGCAAGTGTGATCAACACTGCACACAACAGACAGGATCATCACAAGGACTGAAACAGAACCATTTAAGGTCGAGGTGTCACCACAAACTTCAGCAAAGCAGCGTAACTCATCAAATGGGAAAAAAGTCCGGCATTTCACAGCTCTTCCTGTGGTGTTTGATCTGTTGCAGTGATGACAAACAGTTGAGATCTTGTCAACTATCTCATGGTTATCTCAGAGACAGGAGAAGTTGCCTCTTGCACAGTACACTGGGGAACCCCACCTGCAGCAGTGCCTGAAGTTCCAGCCACCCAACCTCTCATGCTCACAGAAGAAACCAGAAAACTACAAAGCAACAGAGTGGAAAGGAGATTTAATCTCTCATTTACTCCCACAGCATGAAGGTTAAGGGGGCAGTTTGTATCTGCTGTGATCATAAAGGCACTAAAGCAAATATCACTGGACAAGCAAACAGAGAGGAAAAGAGGAAATAAATGTTTAATTTAATAGATTAGCTTGAGACATTTCTGACAATAGAATAAGCTACCAGAATTGCACTGGCACTTGAAGAAAACTTCTACTTCCTGGAGAAATTATATTCTAGTAAAACTTTCTAATTGAAGCAGTAGGGGCAAAAACCTAAACTACTTTTAACATGAAAATTGATTTAATGGCAAAAGTCATTGTGTTGATGGGGAGAGCAAGGCACAGTGATGAGTAACCAAAGAAGTTTTGTGAATTTTATAAGCTGTAGCACATTATTAAAAAAAAAAAATCCCCCAAACCAAGCAACCACATATTAAGAGGTGCCAGTGCCATGCCATGCTCTGACAGAAGATTGTCAGAGTGCAGTAAGAGCAGAAAAACATTGTTTGCTCATGTTTAGAACAGAACTCATCTCAAAAGCTCTGCTCTGCTGTGATACTGCACAACAAAATGCAGATAAAGGAAATATTAGGGGCATAAAAGCACGTGGGCTGCAGCATTCAGGTCTCCAAGAAACAGAATATTTTTCAGATGACTGTTCATAGAAAATTACTGAAAATCTATGGTTTCTCTATGATGGCTCCAATTAAAGCAGTTTCCACAGTTTAGGAGCTCTTTAAATGGGAGAATAAACTTCACTCCATCCCTCCATGAGTGTCTCCAATAGTGGGACAAGTCCAAGGAGGAACTGTCCTCCACATAACTCCCTGTATTAAATAGTGGGGTTTTCCTTTTTCCCCAGTAAGGAATGTCTGGGCTGTTTTTCCTTTGTTCTTTAGGTTCTTAGACACCCCCCTGATCAACAGTAACCCAGTCTTTCCAGCAGACAAGGAAGGAAAGGTCAGTCCCCATTGCACTGTGATGGATCTTACTCATTCTCTTGAGGCTCTTATTTAAATGCTAAAGAAGTTTAAGGGATATTCTCTTTGACATTCCAGGGCTCACCACCACCCTGTCACATGGCCTGACAGCACTGTGCATGAGCTATTATTCCAAAGTCATTTTCCATTTTCTCCCACTCTAGTTCAATCCCCTTAATTCGTATTCATGAATTTATTTTGAAGCTAAATGTGTATTGCATTCCACTTGTAGACACACAATTTCATTTGCTTTCTTTGAGACCCCTTAAACAGCAGACCTAAATCAGTTTTGAGTTTTACCTGCTGTTCAGCAGTGACCTCAATTTTTGATTTTGTGGCATCAGCAAATTCAATTAGTTTATTTCCCACATCCAGGTCGTTGATGTTGGCTGGAAACAGAAAAGGTCAGAGCACTGACCTCCACGAAACTCTCAGTGCCAGCCAAATATGACTTCTCCATTTTCTCTTGTATAACTGGGTTTTATCCATTTTTATCAACTATCTCCAGTGTCTGAACTTTGCTTTGAAAAGCAACTTGACAACTAAAGCTGTCTCTTTTTTTTTTAGCTGGCATCATGGCTGGCACATTAGAGATTTTCTTTTGTTACCTTTTTGCTTCACACCATTTTTCCATTCCCATCCACTCCCCACACCCCCAGTCAACAGAGTTTCTGCAGGTACAAAGCTTAAGAGCAGCCTCATGATTTCCACTTCTATTGAGTACCTTACCTCTTATCTAAAAACATGGCTGAAGAAACACTAAGTTGTAAATTTATTTGGACTTCAATCATAACACAACCTTTGCTAAAGCATTAATTACTAAATAATTTTTAATTTGGTTAATTCAGAGACAAGTCTTTCTCCTTCTGAAGTTCCAGAGCAAAACAGAGGCATTACACAAACTCCAGGGAAGATGGTTGGGGGTCTCAACATGCCATTAAGGAAGGTCCACCTGAAGATGGATTTGAAAAAAAAAAAAAAAAAAAAGAAAACATTTTAGCCACTAAGTTGTCCAACTTAAATTTTTCCTTTCTGAAAAATTTAGTAGGCATCATCTCCTACAAGTTTGTAGAGCAAACAAAATAAACTTGGCTACAAGATATTCATTGATTAACCACCAGTTGATAGGTTATATACTCCAACATTGCTAGCTCACTGTCCATCCATTATTTAAAAAAAAGCATTGCAAGTTGGTGCTTTTTCTATCCTTTTTTTAATCAACATAAAAAGAGGAAGAAAAAAATATTAATAGATTTTTTTCCAAAAAAAATGACCATTCAGCCTTGGACAGTTTCTAGTAAATTGATCTTGCAGACAGAGTACCTGTAATAGTGTTTCCCAGAGCTACACTTACCTAACATTTAAGCAAGCTTAAGAGGTGGAGAGAAACTAGAAATAGAATTTCTGAGGTTATTTAATTAAATTTTAATTTAAAAATAGGGTCATAGATGCCAGTAAGCAATACTTTGTACTGATGTAGTCATGGAAAAGACATTTTTGAAGCTATTATACAGAAGTCACATCTGGGGCATCCTAATTCACCTGGGTTCTACCTCAAGATAGATCAACTGAATATTCCAACGGTATTTTCTGGAACACCTTGTTAGGTAGAATGGATTGTAACATTAAAAGAATTAAGAAATTCTTCAAATTCCTTCAAAGTCTCATTCAATGAACTTGCTGATTTGTGAACTGTGGGCAGGCATTTTGCTGAGTTCAGCTAAACAAAGGAGCAAATTAGGGCATCTGCATGCTAAGAGCCTGGTCACTGCTCCAGGAATTTCATTTATTCCAAGCACTAGAGGCAAAGCTGATCACTCCCCAGTCAAAGCAGCTCCTTCACAAAATCTTGGTGGCAGTATTGTTGTTAAAGCTGTGGTCTGCAGATTATCCCCCCTGTTTTCACGTGGTTTTCCATATGTTTTCCTTTGCAGCCAGCTCATTTGGCAGAATGCTGCTAGTTGGCAATGTGCAACAACATGAGAAAAGTGGTGGATTGGTATAAATAATAAAAATACTTCCAAGCAGAATGTATGGAGGAGGGAAGAGTAACTGGGCAAAGACAGCAGAACGTGGGGATATAGGGAGCTGTCAAACTGGCAGGGGAAAATCCCTGTTAACCAGGACTGAAACACCCCCACACTGAGCAGCTCCACAGCCAAAAACAAGCAGCAGCTTGGCTCAGGAATGAAAACAGGCCCTGCAGGGTTAGGCAGGGCTCCCCTTCAGACAAGGCAAGGTGACTTTTAGGTGTAGATGGCAGCAAGATTCAGTCAGGGCCACCAGACTGAATGTGCATCCCTAGCAAACTGCAGAGACAACCTCTCAAATGAGACTTCTTCATGATCTTATATTTGCATCTTTTTCTAGTCATCTACATTCCTAAACCTTACTGTGAAATGTTTTCAGCTCCTTTATTCATTTACAGATGAAGCACACAAGCTGGGGCGGAGGTCCAATTGAACCTAGTCTTTCCCTTCCCATAAATGAGATGTTTCTGAATATTACATATAGATCAAAGAGCACATTCTTTCACTCATAAAAACTCTAAATAAGGCAGTGAAGGAATTTGGCCCGGTTTAAGTTACCTTAACACAGATTCCTTTTGCTGTTTTAGTCTCCAAGCACTTTTGGAATAGCTTTAAATAGCTTCCCATGCAAATCTAAAACCTTTTCAATTTACAATAGCAAAGTTCACTGCATCCCAGAGGGATTTTTTTGTAGCGAGGAATTGTTTGACTATAGAAGCCACAGCAGCAGGCATTTGAAAACAATTACATAAGGATTTTAGCTTAATTGTCATGCAGAATCACTGGCCAATTATTTAATTAACATAAGCATTAAGAAATTTTATTCTATTCTCTCTCAAAAAATATGTGTTACAGAAGGGTTTTAAAGAAACACTCCAAGATATAGAAAGAAATACAAACACTGCCAGGAAACAGATGAATGTGGAGGAAATTTAGGGCGCAAAGTCTTATCTAACAAAATGCAAGAATAAAGTTCCTGTAGTCTTTACTCAGACAGGGAGAAGATGCCAACATTTATCACAAAAGCTGTTATAGAATTGGATCTTCTATCACCCACCAGAAGATGAGCTCCATTCCTTATGTAGTTTGTAAGAATTTCAAACTGAAACAACAAAGGCGAGTTCACCTGAACCTCAGCAGGGGCAGCACAATTTGGAGTGTATGTGCCAGTTCTAGAGATGGAAGGAAAAATCCAAGGCAGTGGACATTAAAGACTGTTAGCAAGTGCTGTGCTGTGAGGTTTTTGGGCTGCAAATGTGCTTTATCATTCTACCTTGTGTAATTATCCAGGTAGGATCTTCTCACACGATTAGACAACGGAGTAACCGGTAGTGAAACATTTCTCTTACTGTGCCTTAGACTGAATTATAACTGACTAATGTAGAACAGAAAATAATTCCAATAATTCCTTGAATGCATTCTTCCTGCCATCACTGATGGTTTGCTTAAACAACACACAGGTTTGTGTACCATCACAACAGGATGGATTGTTTCCCCAGGGACAATTTACCAGAGCTTGCATGAAACCTTCTAACTTCAGGGCAGTGGCCTGTGCTACAGTTTTGCCCCTCCTATGACAAGGAATAATTCTTTGTGCATTCAGAGCAGATCTCTTGTATTCCACTCTCAAAAAGGAAATTAATCCCTTCTGATGGATTTGCATCTAAGAATTCCTGCTTAACCGTGGTTGTTGGAATAAAACAAGTAACAAACAAACAAAAAAAACAAAACCAAAAAAAAGAACAAAACAAATCAACAAACCCCAACAAAATCCTTTTCAAACTTCTAAGAGGCTCAATATCTATTCTAGCTAAATTCTGCACAAGAGTGAGAAAGATCTCCTCATAAGGGGGTCGATCTCACACCTCTTCAAGTCATTGGGAATTTTCTCAGTGACATGAATGGCAGAAAGATCAGGCCCAGGGAGAACAGCAGGGCAGCCAGTCGGCCACTGGAAGAGTAACATAATTTAGTGTTTTTCTCTCTCCTCATGTACAGACCATGTAGGAATCTCAGTTTCAATATGGAAGATCTTTTTAGCCCTAAAGGCTTGAAAATCAGAAGCTGTGGCAGTAACAAACCTGAGGCTCACCCCTTTTTGCAGACCAGTGTTGTCACTTTCAATTATTTAAGAAAAACACCATTAAAAATTCAGTAAATCTTTTAACCTTTGATTTCACCTACTAAAAATAGGAAAGCATTAAAGTGGAACTATGTGTTAGTGGGTGATAGTTATGCAAGAACCTCAGCTCAGATTGAAAAAATCAGAAAAGTTATTTTGGTCAACAGGAAGTTACACTATTCCTCACTTTGGAATATGAGTGTTGTGCAAATGTTATAGCTGTGAATGCCTAAACAAACTACTCCAAATGTTATCCTAATTTTGACTTCATGAAGAACTATTTTGACTACAAGTATGTAAGGCATATCCATATGAAAACACATTTCCTGGAAGACAAACACTCCCTATGCAACCCTGCAAAGATTTTGTGATATAAAGTCTAAAACAAACTTACAGCTATTAACTGAATGGGGCCATAATTTCAGTTTACATCAACTGTTTCAGACTGTAGAAAAAGTCTAACTACTTTTGAAGCAGTAAAATCCACACTGCACTAACCAATAGAAAAAATTACACACAAAAATTAAAGTGAAAGAGTTAAAAACAGCATGAAAAGGCCTCACTTTAGGGCGATACCAACAAACTCATCTTTTCAAAATTCCCCAGTGGGGGATTGGAGACATCTTTATGAACAAATTTTTTCAGTCTAAAATGCCTTTAAAAATAAAATAGGTGGCTGGTTTTTTTCTCACTTGGAAAAAACTAACCTGAGAAAAAACTGTTTCATAAAAACTGAAACACTGGTGTGATGGATGGTATAGGAATCATACTTGTTGGTGTCACAGTCCTTCAGGAGAAATACAGCTGATCACTGCAGAAAAAAGGTCTCTTTTTTACTTGTAAATTGGCTCAAGGGATGAGTCAAACTTGCCCAGAGGAGAGAGAACAGAAGCAGAATTAAATTGTCATTAAATTGGACTCCACAGCATCTATATAATAGCACTTACAGCATCACTCTAGACTGGGACAGTCCCATGCAGAGCAGAAAGAAAGTTCTGTCCTCTTGTGCCCTCACGTAACGTTTGCAGCACTTGAGAGCCACTACCAGGTAATGGAATTGAGAGAAAGATTCCCTCCTATGAGGACAAAAATGGGGAAAAAAAGTGGATTTGTTTGCAGACATCTGCTGTTCCTATTCTGTGCAAGTCTTCCTGTCATTAAAAGCTCAGCAGTCTAGTTTATCTTCCAAAACGTAGCATCCTCTGCCTGTTTTGGGGATGTTCACTGTAGAAAACTGTGTGAACAGAAACATCAAAAAGTACTAAACCACTTGGGGTCCCATCACTCGGTAAAAAGGCAGTGACTGATAAAGATGAAAGTGACTGTTGCAAGAAAAAGAAAAAGCTCAGCTCATGTGACTTGAATCCAATCAGGATCCAAGTGGCTTATTGATTTATTAACAACATTTAATTAACTGGGAAGCAGAGAACTATATATTCAGAATCAATATCAAAAATGTGACAGATAAACCACAACATAAAGCAGGGGCCTCTTAATGCTCCCTTTAGAAAGTCTGTGACTAAGAAGAGCATTGGATAATTTACTTTTTGAGGGACCTCAAGAGGTACCAAGTGCTCACAGAAGGGTCAGCTGTAGGATCAGACCATGTTGTTCAGGGCTTGACCTAAACAGGTCTAAACCCTCCAAGGCTGTAGGCTGCCCAAACACTCTAAGTGCCCCACCTCACTGCCCTGGAGGGCAGAACAGCTTTTTCTCAGATCTGAACCACTCATTTCAAATTCTGCCCACCTCTCACCCTCCTACCATGTGCTGCTGTGAAGAGCCTGGCTCCAAAACCTCCCCATCAGTATGGGCAGGATGCTCTGGGGTCCTCCCTAGGTCATTTCTTTTCCAGGCTGAAAAAGCCCAGATGTCCATCCTGATTCGCCACCCCAGACATCCCCATTCATTTTATTGAGAAAAATAATTCTTTTAAGACTTAGTGACACAGTAAGTCAGTGGTGCAGGAAACACTGTCAGGATGTTTTCCCTTACTGAAGACTGGGAGATAACAGAAGCAGCCACAGCTACCCAGGTGATACAGAGATGAACATATTACACAAGACAAACTGAAAAAGCCTCTCCTAGAAACAAAGAGTACAGGCTTTCTAGTGGGGTAGATGGAGAGCTGAAATGGAGCAACAAGATTACAAAATAGAAGGCTTTCACTGCCAGCAAGAACCCTTACTAATGATACAGTCATATCCCACTGACTAGTCAAAAATAAAGTTATCTGACTCTTAAGAGAGCATTAGGCCATACGTTACCACCAGCTCTGGTCTCTAGTTGCCCTCTCCACAGATGACACTCCCAATAGAACACTGTATTTTAAAACCAAAATATATTTAGATACTCTTGACACTCACCTAAAGTGCACTGAGAAGGTGTAGGGCTTCTATCTGCACCCTGGAGTGAGCTACAGAGAGAGCAGGTAGCAGGTTGTTAGAGACAGGCAATCTTACTCCAGTCATTTTTGGAAAGTCTGATCAGACCTTGGGGATAACAGGGTTGTGCAAGTCCTCCATGGTCAACAGAGTAGCATAGAAATAGCAGAAAAAAAAGAGCAACCCCTAAAAGAAAAAGATGCCACTTGCAGTGAGGGCTTGGTGCTGCTCAGGAGTGAAAGACTCCCAGGTCTTACCGAGCCCAGTTATCACTGGCAAGCAAACCACTCAGTCATGCACCCAAATTCCCTTTTATCCCACCCCTGGCACATCATGCCCTTATACAGAGGCAGTTCTCTGCCATGTGCCCTGCCTTGACCAGACTGTAAATTCCACCTTCTTGAAATGCAGGGATTATGCCATTAATTCTCAGCAGCAGAAGACTCAGAGATCCCTCTGGCTCTGACCTGCCATAAGACAGGCCACATACCAAACACCTGTGGCTCAAAGACAAGCTCTATAAAGCATGCTTAGCATCCCAGAGAAATCCCAGGGTGGGTGGCACTACATTCTGAGTAGTCTCTCTGAATGACCTGGACAGAAAATGCACTACCAAGTGAATTTTTAAGTCTTTACAGGGATGCAGTTAACTCATCTCACCAGGGAAGGCTTTACAGACCAAAGATCTTAACTTCTGTCTGTAAACATAAGACAAAGCAAAGGTCCAGGAGCCAGAATTACAGCCAAGCTGTTTTGAAGTTCACACTTGCAAGGCAAAAGTACTGACCTTAAAGCTAACAGGTGGCGAAATTTTGTGTCTTTGGTAGGTTTCAAATAATGTCAGTGATTATGTAAAACAAATCCCACCTCAAACAGAAGAGCAAGTGTTTGAGGCAGGGCTGTTATCTGACCGAGTATTCCCTTTGCTAATTGATATACAGAGTGGATGTTCTGCTCCTGGCACTCTTCCAATCCAAGCAGCATGAATTGTCCTTCCATCACACAGCACTGCAGGGATCAAACCAAACCGTGTCAGCCTGTCATGTCTTCCCCCAACACAGTTTCCAGCTCTACAAAACAAATGACTGCTACAAGATGACAAACATACAAGGCAAAGTATTAAAATGAGCAGCTACTTTGTGTGTGCAGGAATATTTAAAAAAAAAAATTGGAAAAATAAAGAACACTGAACAAAGTGTCCACCACACTCTGGATGGAGAGTGAAAAATAAATTTGCCCAAAACTCAACAGTCCACTAAAAATCTAAAAATGAGATGCCAGTGGAACCTGATTAATGAACACAGTGCACTGACCACCTAAAAATCCTAGTTTTTAACATCAGTGTTCGTTCTTAGCACTATTGGGAACATTATTAGTGTTTTCATACAAGCAAGACACGTAAATGTGCATTTCCCACCTGCACACACCTGATATAAAATCCAACACTGATCTGATATGATTTGAGTTTATTTTCTTTTATTTAGAGAGACTTACTGTCTTTGTACTATTGTATTGCCCTTGGGCCCTCAAAAAGGGAAGCTACCATTTACAGAGACACAAATTTATCAAACTTAAGATGCAGAACAACTTCCATGTACATAGCTTAGAAAGCATCCACAGGAAGGAAAAAAAAAATAGCTAGATTCTCAAAGTCATCAGACAAGCTTCAAAAGTAAAGACAGCTGCCAATTTAGTCCTGAGAAAATGAGCATCATATTAAAATCTCTCTGCCCACTCTTGCCTCAGCAGCTGATTCCCATTCCTACAGATGGCCTGCCTGCTCTGAAAGCTTTCCTGCAGCACCCTCTGCCAAAAACTCTGCTTGGAATGTCAGCAAGTGGGGGAAGAAAAAAAAACAAATCGCCACAAGTTGTGTTCAGATTTTGTAGATCACAGTGTGAAGCCTACTCAAAAGCACCACCCAAATAAATGAAATCTTGGCTGCATTTACCTGGCTCTGATAATACAGTATGTACTGGGAAAGAAGAAAGGGAGCAGCAGGCACAGCATCACTGGCTGTGCAAGGAAGTGGAATGCCCCAGTCTGCTCTGCACTGGGGCAGCTTGACCTGCAATATTAGGGAGGTTTTGGGAGTCACAATATAAAAAAAGATAATAAGCCATCAGAGAGTGCCCAAAGGAGGCAACGAGGATGGGGAAGGGCCTTGATTTGAAGCCGTGTGAGAACACTGAGGGCACTTGGTGTGTTCAGCTGGAGAAGAGGAGACTGAGGGGAGACCTCAGTGCAGTTCCAGCTGCCTGGGCAGGGGCAGAGGAGGGGCAGGACTGAGCTCTG
>JAWWLV010000001.1:3512524-3553008 GCA_035041135.1 Platyrinchus mystaceus
TTTTCAGCCATCAGCGAGCCTGTAGCAAGCGTGGGTAGAACCCTTCCCAAATCTTCGTTCGCGAAGCCTAGCCATGAGTGAGTGATGACAGGGAAAACATGAGGAGTATGTGTACAAATTACTTCTGGTGAGATTCCAATTATAAGAGGAAAGTGTTTCACAGTGAAAGCAAACACCAATTGGAATAATCTCCCACCTGTATTCCACTGTTGGACACTTTTAAGATTCAGCTGGACAGGGGGCTGGGCCATGTTTTTTAGAACAGGAAAGAAGGGACAAGATGATCCTTGAGGTCCCCTTCTCATAGACTGGTGTTCTATGAATATAATTTCTTTGGGATAGTTATAAAAACCATAACCAAACCACGGACAAACAAACAAGAAAAAACAACCAAAAAACCCACCAAAACCCAGAAAGATTAAATTAAATTTTTATCTTTTTCATTTGCCTTTATGTTTTTTTGACAGCCACGACTCATGTCTTTTCCAGGACAGCTCAATATTTGTTTCTGCTGTTGCAGTACAGATGATGGGAATGAAGTAGGAGAAGAATCTCTCTTATTGAGCTATCAGTCCTTGTCCATTTTTGCTTTTATTGACATTAGTCATGTTCAAAGGTGAAGTTTTTCTCCTACTTCTTAATAAAATAAAAATCAAAAGGCTGCTATAATTTGATGAATGCATCCGTGTCATAGAAATACTCACAGACATTATGTATGATGTCAAATTACTTTTAGTAGAGATACTTCTAAAATGTGTGCTCAATGGCAGCTGAAAATAAAGGAGCCATTTGAACTTGGGTAAAATAAATTATTATAATTTATATATATATAAATTATAATATATATTATTATAAGTTTTAGTAACAGACTGGGCCATGAGAGCATGTCTTAACTAATTACTACCTGATAAGCATCATGTTTCTTTTCATGTTCTAACAAAATTGCTGAAGGAGCTATTAGGACTATACCAGGTATGTCCAAAACAGTTTTTTACTAAGATGGTTTGGTTACATAAAAGTCTTGATTTCCCTTCCATCAGGACACATCTTAATTTCCTACAAGGTCTGAGGAGTGGTTATCAATTCCCAGTGTACTCCTCCTCTGGATGTTAAAATCCCTAAGGGAGATGTCGAAGATATGCTGGTTTATATCAGTCTGCAAATTAAACAGTGACATTAAGGAGGAGAGATATAATGTCTCCAGTTGTAAAAGGGAAGGGCCACACTGAAAATCTCCTTATTCATTTCAGTTTATGACTACAGTTTCCCACACCTGGTTTGTCCTGCAGGAAAAGCTCAAATTCTCTAACCGAAGGCTAAATTCTCTAAATACTGACAAATTTGCCAAAACAGACACATACATGAGACTTCTAAGCAATTATCTTCAGTTTCTAATGTTAAACTTATCCATATTTTGACATAGATGAAGTCTTGGCCCCTTAATAAGCTGCATTTTTAAACTTTTGAATATAGGTTGTGTTATCTGCTTCTTGTAGATCTTGTGAGATATGCCTAGAACAGGTCAGGTTTTTCCGAGTGTTGCTAAACTTAACTCTTCCATCTCTATGAAAAACAGAGTATTAAACTTGGGCACTGCTGTGAGGTAACTGTCAGGAAATTTTGATTTTGACCACAGGATATCATTAAAAATATTTTCCCTGCTGTGTCACATGGGGTTTAATTAAATATTTGTTCAAACAGCCTGAGTTTCCCCAAATGAAAGGATGTGATGTGAATATATTAGTATAATTTGGATACATGAACACCTGAAATTTTCCAGTTATCAGAAGTAAAAAAAGAATTGGCCTTTTGAGGCATTTTTTGTCTGGTTTGGAGCTCTGTGTCATGGGCCCATCTTCCATCACCAGGGAAGAAGATTGTTCTCTTAATGGCCTTTGTCTTCTCTTATTCCAGAAGGATTTTCATTGTGTGACCCTGTAGTGTCACTAACAAAGAGTAAAATTAGAAAGTACTGGCCAGCCTACAGATGCATTCATATATATATATATATATGTTTAAAATATAAATATGTGGCCACAAACAATATTAAAATAAAAATAGATCAGGAGGCTTCAGGAATTTTTTTGTTTTGTTTTGAAGCATAGAAAAATACTGTGCTGCTATTCTGAATTTTCAAGTGCTCAGAGCTGATGAGGTTTTTGGTTGGTGGTTCAATGTTTTAATTTGCTTTAGAGAGTGATTTTTCACAAGTATTTTATTTGAAAATGTGTCTTATAGCAAAACAAGTTACTTTCTCCCTTGGAATAACGTACACTTTTGGTTGTTCTTTTTTTTCTCTAAAACCTCTTTTTCACAAAGACCCTTTTAAAACAAGGAATGAGCTCATGATGAAGTGAAATGGAGATTTTATCGATCCTAAGGCATGTTTGCTTAGAACAAGGCAGAAAAATAAGAAGAGAAAAAGAAAAAAAAGAAAGCACTTGGGCAAATATTCAACAATGCTGATGCTGCAACAGAAATGTGGTGACTGACTCTTTGAATATAGATTTAGATTGAGGAGGATACTAAATTCTGTTAGCTTGAAAATAACCTGAGTGTCAAGTGCCTGAGGCTCCCTTTAGCTGTCTCCTTATCAGTGTTTTATATATGGTGTTTTCTGTCTATACTCCCCAAAATCTAACTAATCTGTCTAACGTACACAGCAAAAATTCCACTGTCAGTTGGCAAAAAGTGTGGTGTCTCCTGAGTGCAATGCCATGAAGGGGTCACATGTAGAGTTATGATATAGTTGTGAACTATGAATTTTTCAGTATTGATACCAGATGAGCTGGGCTAGAGGTAAATTCTGATAAAGGCCTTGAGAAAAGGAAATGGGAAACTTTTGAGGCACTTTGAGCCCATATCTCGCTGGGAACTGACCTCCAGGCTTTGGGGAAATTGTACTGTACAGATGGCATTTTTCATCTGAAACCACCTACTGTGGAGGCAAAGATCTGGAGACATGCTCTGTAGCTTCCAGCTCGTGCCTGAAACCAGTTAATCTCTTTTCTTGATTTCTCAGAGCATGAAGAATTTATATTTAGTAAGTTTAGACAGACACTGATTTAATGAGGGAGAATCTTAGGTTGTGACTCTACGTTACAGAATTTTTTTCTCATGGTTTTAGTGTATTTTATTCCTTCTCATGGCAGCATATTCTGGTCTCTAGGAAGTAACATGCCCCAGGGCAATCAAGGCAGATTCTTGTTGGCTGTCCTATTGAATATATATATATAAAACCATCTTTGATCAAAACAAAAAAATCCTGCCTGAAGAGTTGTTTTTCAGCCTGGGTTTTTTAATTAACCTGATTTAAAACAGGTTGTAGCAGCGAAAGTGAGGTGGTGATAAAGTGCTGAACAGGGACAGGAATAAGTAGCCAGGACAAATTAGTCTTAATTAAAGCTAATTAATGCTTTAAACTAGTATTTTTACAATAGCTCCTATGTCATGAAACATCACTCTCAAAGGTCACATTTTTGAAGAGCTGAAAAAGTTCCAGTGTTACAACAGGGGTTAGTTTAGGTAATTGCATCGCTTCATAAAAACAAAAAACTCCCTTTTAAAGAGCTACTTCAGATATTGTTGAATGACCACTGGCATTAAAGAGCTTTTTTTCACTCCAACATGGGATCCACTGACCTGAGGTTGTATGGCAGCGATGCAGTGGCATGGTGTGTGCCAAATGGGTCACTGCAAGTGTCTGTAACTTTGACCATGAACTGGCTGAAGAAGATTTTACTCTCAAATCCTGCATGTCCAGGACCCTCCATGAACACTGAGCTCACTCAGTTGTACAGCTCAGTGAACCTCAGACCAGCAGCATTCTCTGAGCATGTTCAAAATTCTCCCCAGGTCTCCAATCAGACTGAGAAAGTGAGCAGAGTGGCATTTTTTTCTCCATGCTTGCATAATTTACTCTCATCCAGCATGCTTTTTTTTATATTCATGTCCCTATTATTGTTACCATTCTGGGTTTATTCAGTTCAGTGTTTTTTTAATCAGGTGCACTAACCCTTGGACTTTTTTTTTTTTTAGCATCAAGGCAGCCTCACGTTGAAATCAGCTTTCATTGAATGTGACATCTGTTGATTGTTAGAACTAAAGATCACTAAGATCCTGGTAAGATTATTTAATTGTTTTAGCTAAAAAATTCGTATGTCACTTTTGTCATTGTATTTAGGGTGTGGATGTGTAACTGATAGTTAACTGGATTCCTGTATGTTTGTATTTTACAATAGGGAAAACCCCCCAAAATTTTCAAATATATATATATATATATATTCCCCAATACAGATAAATTGAAATGTTTGTTACAGGCCTGCTGACTGCCATTAGTCCCAAAAATCATAAATGCCCAGAGGTACTGACAATAAAATGCCAAAGTTATAAAGGGAATTATTCTTATGAAAACATGTTTGGGAGAGTATAATAAACAGTATCCTCGTGTTTAAAGTTGGAAAAAGAGAGTGCATCTATTATTACTTTAAAATACGATCTTGTCTTAATATTTGCCAGAGGATCTGTGGTTTTGCTGCCTAGTAAAACAGAACATTAAAAGCAATTCTGTTATACCCAACACTGTTGGGTAAGGTTTATCTCTTTCCCTCATACGAGGGAGATCCCCTATTATTAAAGTGTTTGCTTTACTTTATTTCTCTCTCTGTTTCCCTCCCCCATCTTTAGATTTATGAGCCATTGTAAGCTTTTCTGACTGCTTCTGAAAAGGATTCGTGGCTGCTGTTGCTCACAGCATCCAACAAATCACTCATTTCACAATGTTCCCTTTCTTTCCTTAAATGGTACTCTTCATTTTTTGTACATCCCTCACACCTCACTACAGTAATTTAAAGGATTTTGCATTCCAGTCTCAAGCAAGAGAAAAATATTTTATTTGTTGTTGTTTTGAGGTGTGGATTCAATCAGTTCTGGTCCTTTTTTCTTTGTCACCACAGCATGAAAAATAGTGAAAGGCACCTGCACATTAAAATGAAGGCTAATTTACAGCTTCTATATTTTAGAATAGTTGATTTTTTACCTTGAAAAAGAAGGACAGACTAACTGGCCTAATGGTGTCCCTTGTGGCACTATTTTCTATGCTTCTGTGACTAACTGAATGTTCATGGGGGAAAATGCATTTTATTTTTGTTTAAGATGTTTGGCATTCGGCAATTTTTTTTTTTCATATTCTTTGCAGTTTAGCCAAATGACATCTATTTTGTTTCAATGTGAAGGTTTTCCTCTGATGTAAGCTTTGGTTGGGAGGCACTGGGGTTTCAACAATGCCAAATGATAGTGGAAAATAGGTGCATTTAAAATATTACTTAGGTAGAGAAAATCTGCTACAAAAACAAACAGAGCAGATATTTTATTTCTGCATTGGCCTCCTCTCTCTCTAGATCTGGAAGACCACAGCCTCTCCTGTGTCAACCTTATGTGGGAGGTGGAATACCCCCAGAGAGATACAGGTCTTGTAATACTCCAAACTATTTAATATTCCTCCTGATCTCTAAGTTAAAAACCAGATAATATTAGCGTGCATTTTTATTCGAAGCAGTCACATCATTTTTCTCTTCAGTCTCTTGGGTGTGCCTAGATTTCTCAGCTTGGTATATCCTCTCTCTAGGACAAATGACATCTGCAATGGTGGCTGAAAGTCCAATCTGACTGAGTTTCTCATCCCCACCAGTGGCCTGGGGAGTGGATGCAAGAAATTAGTCATGTCTTTCCCCTGACGATTCCATTTCCCCCAGTCAACAGAAATGATTGGTACATCCCTGTTTTCTTCCAACAGCCCATGGTAAAAGTCAGATCAGGTGCTCATTGTGCTTCTGTTTGTGATCTTATGTTGCAAACACTCCCTTAAGACACCGGATTTTTGACTTCTAGCTGCACCCCTCGTGGTTGTTAGCTTGGGAGTGTAAGTGCCAGGAGCTTGGCACAGGAAAACATGAGAGATCATCTATCTCAGCCCTCAACATCACTTCATTATTTTCTGTTATACACCCCTCAGACATGGGGGTTAAGAAGAGTTCCTTGAGGGGGTCTGCACCGTTTCTACTGACAGACTTCTCTGCATCTTGCTGTTACAAATTTCCCAGTGCTGATCTTGTGGGTTTTTTTTTTCTTTGCTTTTATTTTATTTAATTGATCTTTATTCATTGCAGCCTTTTCCTTTTTCAGTGCTCTGCTGGTGAACAGCTGTCATATAACCCAGCAGGTTCATTTTATTTTCAGTTTTCTCCTAAATTGTCTTTTCAAGCCCTTGTTAATTGCACATTGGGCTTCTGGGTTTTGGGATTTTTTTCCTACCTATTTCAAGTCTCCTATACAGAAGGACCCAGAATTCAATGTAGTGTCTCTTAAACAGCTCAGGAGTGCTGTACCTTCTCAAGCAGTACTGGGGTGTTCAGTGGGGTGCTGGTGTCCAGCCAGTGCTTCCTGAGTTGTGTGGGGTAGGAAGCTCCTACTTCTTTTTCTCTGTGTGTTAATGACTGCTTAATTGCAAGCTTTTTTAAAAAAAATTTGTTCTCTACCACTGTCCTAGATCATATTTATTATTATGTTTTCAGCTACAAATACTGCCCTAGTTTAAAGTATCACCTGGGAATGTAATTAATGTGATTTTTGCACTCTTTCTGTGTCCTTCAATTGATGATTTAAAGCTGTTTCTGCAGGGAGAGTCAGTGAGTGCCTTCTTGAAGTTTAATTTCTTCCTGGTTTACAGTTACTTTTCACTTAGTGCTCTTTGGGAATTTTTCAGTCCTTGGACTGAGGTTGGTTTGGAATAACCTTTCAGTAAAGGTTCTGTGATGCATTAGTGAGAGGGTGGGTTATTATATACTCCTTGCTTCTTTTCCAGCTAGTTTTGCCACTCCCTTCACCAGGTCCTCCCTGTTATGTTCAGAAGAGCTGCCCCTCTGGTCTCCAAAACCATCCACAGCTGAGCCTTTACATCTCTGATCTGTGCAGATCTTCACCCTGTGGTCCAGTGTAAGGCCAAAGAAATAGAGGAAGATGAGGAACAGCTGTTCTAAGATTTGACAGTGCTAATTTCATTCATATTCCTGAGACTAATGACCTTGTGAAGGTTGCCTGTGTTTTAATTTGGGTCACTGTTTGACAGTAAATGAGCCAGTAAGGCTCCTTTCTTTCAGTGAGCCTTTGCAAGCTCCATTAATCCTACTTTTAGAGACAGAAATTTCTAAAGCTTCCAGGCCATATGTTAAGCTTACAGCCTCATTTGTTATCAGTCACATCAGATCTACTTAATATTCTTTTGCTATGTGGCACATATGTGCAAACTGCTATTGCTGGAAAGATGAGGTGGTGTTATATGCCAACAGTGCTTCCCTTCATTTTTGTAGGAGATCTCTTAACTACTGTGCAGTGACCAGTGCACGAGGAAGTTTAGACTTAAAATCACGTATCCATGAAGTTTAATTAAAATCCTTTCTTCCATATGCAGATTTACCAGGAATTTTGTTTGGTGGACATGGTTGTATTATATTCCATTAAGAAGGAGTTGCTCAGTCAAACCTTTCTGAGATTTTTATAATTAGATTAAGTTTATGCCAATAATTAATCTGCCAGGTTTTTTTTGCAGATATTGCACTAATATTTCCGAGATATGTTTTGTTGATCTGCTGCTAAATCACATTCTTATGCACTCCCAGGTGTGCTGCTGCACTGATGCTTTTAATTGCATTTTATTTACTGTGCTCCAGAATGACCATTTTGCTCTCATCAGCACTTATGGGTAATTTAATATATGAGAAACACATTCGTTAAGATCAAAGCACTAAGTGTGGTGCTTGTTCCACGCCTTCATTTCTATGGCACTTAAAACCTTTAGGTTAAACATATGTTGACCTAACTTCTGGGTGTATCTTCTGGAGGAAATTTATGTCTTTCCCTTATTGGTAGGTTTGCAAGATATCTTGTTTCTCTATACCTGATAAGTAGAAAATTAAGACAATGGTATTTACAATTAGTAGAGTGTAAAGATCATATGAGGTGACATAGGAAGCAGCTATGGAAAAGGATCCTGTCCCTTTGTTATATAATCTTAAAACTATCTTGTCTTCAAAGTGCAGTATGTCTAGTTAAACTACATGATTATTAACTAGATGATCATTAACTAGTGATGCTACTTAAGGTAGAAAGCACTAGAACAAGCAGAAAAGGAAGCAAAATTGCCCAACTGAAACACTGATAAAAGTTAGATGGGATGCAGCAAAAGCACAATGTTCTTGTGCCAGTATTATAATACTGAATATTTAAAGTGTCTCTGATTTGCCCTCCTGCATTGAATGATGGCTTGTGAATGAAGGTAAATTAAACTCTATTACACGCAAGGGGTTCCTCTTCCCCAGCTATTTGTCATGTGCTTGATGCAGTTGTCCTTGATGAAGAAGTGGCTACTTAAAAGAGGTGTTGGATTTCGCTGCTGAGACTCATGCAGGTGTTTGAAAGTCAGAAATTTTGGCTACTTGAGAGTTGATGGCCCTACTGAAGGCTGTGTGATTTTGGATGTCCTGGTAAAATAATTTCATGAAAGACAATTCCAGAGCAATGGCACTGTGTATGAGCAGTCAGCTGGGAAAAAGAGAGCCTGGTTATGGGAATTATAAATGCAAACAACTGTTTGACTTGAGAACAGAATGAGCAAAAAGAACCAGGCCAGAAATAAATGGTCAGAAATAAAGGGGGCCAGTTTGGACTCGCTAATAGTTTTTCTTCAGCAAACAAGCTTAAGATCATGCTCCCAAAAGAGAGAAAATAACACAAAGCTAAAATCTAAACCAGGAGAGCCACTCATCCATTTTGGATGGATAGCAAAATGCTACAGCTGCCTGGGGAGGAGAGAAGGAAAAAAGGAGCCCCTGGGGAGGTTCAGTATCTTGGCTGCCAAGGGCGAAACAGAGGTAGCTGTTTGCTCAGTACAACAGAGGAGATTCCTGCTGCACACAGAGCAAATGGACCTAACAAAGACACAGCCTGCAGATGAGAGGGAGAGCTGCCAGGACAATGAAAGAAGGTAGCTGTTTGGCTGTGGTGCAGGTTTCCTTTTGATTGTCACTGAAAAGCATCCCCTGACTGGCACAAAACATAAGTCCTTTCTGTGAAGACATTAACACAACATTTGCTGGAAAACTTGGAGGGCTGAATGCTATCCACACCTACCAGCTGTGCTTCAAAGGGAGAAGTGCCATGTCTTTTATATGAGGCTGCCCAGAGCCCTGGTTGGTATTAAGAGGGAAAATAATTTGTCTTTGGCTGGTGCTGAACAAGGTTTCAGAGGCCTTGGACAAATTGAACATTACTGGAAACAGTGCCTTCATCTGCTGGCTGCTGTTCCTCATGTCTGTTTCTCTTGTGTTCATTGAAGTCCATCTTATAAACTTCTTGCCAGTGGTCATAACTTGCACTTTCCTGTTTGGGGTTTGTTGCTGTATCAGGCTGGAGCAGTTGAATACCTGCAGTGAGGTTTTAAAAACACTGCAATTCAGTTACTAGAGTCATAACTGGTGAAGTCCCTCACAGTCAAATTCTTGGAAAATACTTTTAATCCAATTTAATTGAATTACCAATATGTGCACAAAGCAGCAGCTGATCTACTGGCTGTAATGGAGTATTGATTTGCTGCTTCTCAGGTTCACACTGACATCCTGAGGTTCCTTTCAACCTGACTGAAGGAGCCTTTTAGTCTCCACAAAGCTCCATTCAGCAGAGTATGCTGGCTCTGCTGCAGGCTACTACTGCAAAAGATCCTCTCCATTCTTGTCCATGGAGAGCTTGGATTTATTGGGAAGATGTTTGCCTGGCTTTTGCAGCACAGACAGCGTTTTTTCTGAAGTGAGGATGTCTTGTCATGGATGAAATAGCACCAACTGGGTTGATGTTTAGTTCTCTGGCACCAGGGGAGTTCCATAGTGGTGCAGACCTGTCTCCTCAGAAAAAGCCAGCATCAGCTCTCAGTTGCAGACTCTGGTTGACATGGGTAATTGTCAGGCTGAGGTCAGAACAGGATCACCAAAACCAGAGCTTTGTATTTGCCAAGGCTAACTGAAAAGCTAAAGAATAATTGACTTAGGAACATCATTAATGCTCAGTTCTCTTACAGCTTATTTCTGGGTTCAGCTTTGTGACTGGAAAGATTTAGTGGCATAACTACATCAGCTGGTAGATATTAAGTTTTCTTGGTAACTAGCTGATTAAACTACATCAGTAAAAACCCTAGATGCAGCTGCAGTTAAAACCATAGAAAACATGCATTCTACTGTAATAGCTCATTTCCCTTTCTATCTTATCTTGTGTTGATGTAGGAGTATTTGCACCAATTTGAGCTTGCCTTCTTGGAGGGCAGCAGAAGAGACAAACAGGAACATTGCTTTAACTCTGATAGCTTAAAGTGAATATTCCTCATTATTCCACAAACTATCTCATCTTCCTAAAAGCCATACTGCCTGTACTGAGTTAGAAACTCATTAGCACATTGAAAACAAACCCAAACAGCTGGGGAGTTGATTATTTTTGGGGGCATCTCCCACCAAGTTGAGCAACTGCTATAACTCATCCTGCTGACAAGTCTTATTGACCTCGTTTAGGAAATATAAACCAATTTCACTCAAACACTTTGCCAAAGAACTTACCAAATAACCTGCATGTTACATCTACCTGGATTTAAATATGGTGGTAAAGACAAAAAAGCTGTGCAAACGCTACAAAAGCCTGATGGCAAAACCAGCATAAAGCCCTTGAATAATTGCTTCTGTGCTGGGTCTTCGTTCTGTTAAAAAACATTGAGCACATGTGCTTGCAGCCACACAAATACTCACAATCTTATCCAGTAGGATGATATGAACACAAAAGCTGAATACAAACCAAGCCCCTACATGAGTGCAGAGCAGGTGAAGATCATTACAACAGCCTGAATCATTTGTGCTGCCTTCCTTTATAAGGAACACAAAGACAACTCATCCATTCAGGCCGCTGGTGGACACCAGCAGAGAGAGAGGGTAACAGCATAATCTGTTAGGGCCTTGGTATGGCAGATGGTGGGTTGTGTTTCCACCTGGAGACTGCCAAGTCCTGACTGAGCCCAGATTCCAGGCTTCAGTCTCTGCCACTGGCAGCAAAGGAAGATGTTTGCAAAGGGCCAGACACTGTGCCAAGAGCATCTCTTATATGTCCCTCGTTAAAGCTCCTGGGTGTTATGAGACAAACGTTGTATGGCAGATATTGAATGGAATATAAACACTTTTGTGAGTAATAGCTTAGCATTTAAAATAACTGCTTCTCCCTCCCTTGAAAACAAAGCAAAACAAACAAATAAATCCCCACAACAAAACCTCAATTAAAGGAAACAAATAAGCAAAGAGACCTGAGAAGCTTCCTGAAGAGACTTCATTGCCAAACTGAAGCAAGAATGTTGGAGGCCCTGCTTGGCTGGAAACAGCTTAATTGCTTGGAGCAGAGGATGAGCAGCAAGAGAAGGAAATGAGGTAATTCCATACAGTTGTACCCCTGTCTGAGCAGGTGATCCAGATGTGGATGACATTTAAAATCTGTGTTGCCGTATTTCCCTGATAACTTGCTCCAGGAATCAGATGCTGTTCTGGATGGTGGATATTTCTGCATTGACTATACTCTGTTGTGCCACCTTGTGTCTTTAAGAGACCCAGAGCCATGAGACAGTTCAGCCAGAAGAGTCTTGGCTTTATCAGAATTACACAGAATTTGCTCTGGGTTTGTCTGTCCTTACAGTCTTGACTTCTGTAAATTAGACCCAATGCAGGACCCTGTTTTTCTGAGAACAGAAAGCAGAGCTCATGTATTGATATTGCAATAATATGATACTTAACATATAACCATTTCCAGTTGATTTTGTTATTCCTGCCACAATTAGTGGCTGCTGAAACATCACTGTAAAGACTTAGTTTCTATGAGTAAAATCATGTTTGCTTTCCACATCTCAGTGGCTGTGAAAAGTTTGAATCAAGTCACCCTTTAAACAAAATCTACCACATTACTGGAAGCAAACATGTACATACATCCCACCCCCAGACCTTCGTATTGCTTAGGGTTAATTATATTAACATATGAGCAATAATTGATTCCCACTTCACTCAAGGTAAAAAACATGCCTGGCCTTTTAAATAACAGTGTGTCACTTCCATCACTCACCTGAAAAAATGGGATGCCTCAATCCAGACTGTCCAGGCCAAAGGATGTTAAAACCTTCCTGTTTCATTTATCTTGCTTTAATTACTTCATGTATTTAGCAAGCAGGTGGCTTTTCTGTTGCCCAGGAGGTCTGGGTTTGTGGCAGCAGGGGTGGGAATGCAGGCTGTGCTGTGAGATTTCAAGCACAAGGTGGAGTTCGATAGAAAGAGTAGTAGAGGCTCTCATACGCTTCTGGGATGCTGGAAGTGGAAACCTGGGAGAGGGCAGCTGTATTTCTGACTTCAGGAGAGCGTTCCAACCACTGGCCTTCTGGAATAATGAAGGGGAGAGAAGATGGTGAGGGGTTTGCAACTTGCTATCTGTCCTGTAGAGACTGTGTTGGTAAATAAAAAGCGTGCAAATAATTTTGATCCAAAGGGAGAAATTTGAGAGGAAGCAACAACAACAACAACAACAACAAAGTAAACACCACATAAATACCTCAAAAAACCTTTTCTTCAGCCTCTTGCATGGAGAATGAAGGTGATAGGGCCTGTGTGGAAGTACTGTAGGGATACATCTCTGTCTTCAGAACAATTCTGTCACAGTAGAAAGCAGTGCTAGAGTTAAACCTTCTCAGAGACATTTGCCTCCTGTTTTCCTTCCAGACAGTCAATGCTTGTTGATCCACTTCTGCTGGCACGCTGTTTTAATGATCCCTGCAGCAGTAGAAGAGTGGCCATATGGCTTGCAGTAGCTTGAATCTCAGCATAAAATTGAAAGAGAGAGACTAATTTCCTTTTTTTTTTCCTAGATAATGCTTTGAATCCTTTTTTTACACAATCTGAATAAAAATATGGAAGCTTCCAGGCAATTTGAACATAGGGAAACACCATCTTAAGAGAGGTGTGGCTGGTGGACTGTCCCTTACAGCTGCCCCTGGAGAAGCCTCAATGGGTGGCAAAGCAGATGGCTTAGCTCTGTCAAAGAAAGACTCCTAAGAACACCAGATTATTGAGGCAGTGAGGTTCTGGCTTGCTACACTCCAGCTGAGATGCTCGTGGCCATGGCTCCCTTTCAGCCCTGCCCTTTCTGCAAGACAAAACAGAATTTTAGTCCTCCCAAGAAAGTTTTATGGTGGAAGTATGTGAAAATGAGGACTGCAACACAGAACACAGATGGAAGTTTGCTAATAGCAGTTGGGATTTGGCAATGTTGGAGGGCTTTTCTGGCTTTACAGTCCCACAGTATTTGTAATATCACTTTATATAAAATAAAAACCACGCAATGGGTGGTGTGCTAAATCTGAATAAAATTTAAAATAATGAATAATTAACCCCCAATTTATTTTTTACCAATAGGTAATTTAAATTCCAGGTGTGCACTAAAAAAATGTGAAAATATTACAATTTGAGATTGCAGTTTGTGTTCTTCAAGTGAGTCCAAACATGAACTGCAAGCACTATGTGGCACTAAGAACAGCAAATCTCAAAGCAATATGAATATGTGCATTGGACTTAATGGACTTTCTTTTCAAAGAAGACAAAGTGGCTTTAAAATGGGAACTGCAAGTACACTCCACCTCCTGGGAAAACTGTTCTTGCTTTCTCTTTATATAAAGGTCATTCCAAATTGGGAAGTTTAATTCATGTCCTTCATGTTTTGTGCCACCAGTCATGGTTCCTGGCTGATAAATAAGAAAAGTGAATTTGTTCTTGAAGAGAGGGAGTGAACAGTGTAAAACTGGCCAGTGGGCTTTTTATCTATTTTGAAGTAGATGTATTTCTAAGCTACTTGTTACTTTAGCACAAAGAATGACAAATCATATATTCAGTGAGGGATCAAAGGGATGACACAGGAAAAGAGTCTAGATGCAGAATTACCATTTCTGGGTTTATGGATTACCTACAAACACAGGCCGCTAAGTTTGGATGTGGTAACTCCAGAAATAAAACCATTGTTGCCCAAATGAAGCGAATGAATCTCATTTTTTTCTACAGCTCAAGCACAATAGTACCTGATTTTGCATCAGAAAGTCAGAAACAAGTGAAACTAATATAAAAGATCCATGTTTGCAAGTTATCAACTGAGAAAAGGTGGAAGAGAGAGACAGTGTCATTGTAAAGGAAAAGGTTTTCAGAAATCTCCATTAAACATGAACAGCAGATTTTCTTTCAGAAACTCTAGTCCTGCATGCAGTATTTTTGGGGGAATGAGAGTATCTGAGAAGTTGCTGCAATGTCTGTGTGCTAGAGAGCAGTAAGTGAAGCTTTACTATGTTTTCTAGGACTGCTGTTTGCTTTTACACATAGCATTTACACATGGCATTTATCTCCTGTTGTGTGAACTCCATATATTATAAACAGAAACATGCATGAGTGAGGGGGTGTGTGAAGAGAAGTAAGAATTTACCTGTGTAATGGTGTTTTGGTAAAAGATACTTTATTGTTAGTTGTTGTTTGGGTTTTTTTTTATTTATTCTTATTTTTTCTATTGCAGTGATAGCAGCTATCTTGTCTTCTAACAAGAAGAAATCCTCCAGCACAGGGCAGAGTATCACTCCCTTCTGAATTTAAAAGCTCATAAGCTCTATCATGTTTGTTACAGGTAGTGTTGCTTTGGGGTTTATTTCTGGGATATAACCTCAGTTATATTTGCCCTATAGGAGTACTTTCACTGAGGTGCCCCTTTATGTTTCAGCTACAGAGATCAAAAGATTTACTGGAATTTATGTGCCATGTCTTTGTTCTCAGTGTCTCACAAACAGGAGAGGAATGTGGGAAGTGTCTGTGTCTCAGAGATCTGTAGTGAATGAGAATCTGAGTTAATGCTGATACACGTAAAGAACAACTAAAACACGAGGAGAAAGAATAACTCACCTTCTATTCCCTGCTTTATAATTTGCTTATTAAGTAGATGTCCTTCCAGCTGTATTTCCCTTTTCTCACAACTAAGAACTGTGGGAGAACTCGCACAGTTCTGTCTTCCTAAAGTTTCTAAACTTACCTGTCTAGAACAGCAGGTCAGGATTGTGAAAGAATAGGATTTTGAATGGAATTCTGAATGAAACTGAAGGGAAATTTCTGAAGAAATGTGATTAATGCTTAAATCTTTATTTTTATTTTTTTTAATGCTTATCTTGAATTAAAGGCCAGGTTTCAGAATGTTTTTACACTAGGTTAAAAAAGTTGATGAGAACTGCATTTGAAATGATACTTTCTCTTGGTTTCATTTCTTTATTATTTTCTTTGCCTTATTAAATGTCTGCAAGTTAAAACAAGTTATAGGTCAGGCTTAGAATGAAAAGGAATGTTGTCTCTATGAAACTTTATTCCTTCAGTATGTCTCCTATTTGTCTTACAGTGACAGATTGATTTAGAAGACCATTTCCCAGGAGTCAAGAAGTCCATTCCATAGTTATGGCTCAAGAAACGATGATGGCATCAACCTAAAGTAAGTTCTTTTCTTGGAAGCAAAATTGAAGACTCAGAAAGGCACAAGCCTGAGCTTTTCAGGGATACTTGAACAGTTAAGGACCTCAGATCTGAGGTCTTCTCAGCTTTGAAGACTCAAAGGCAGGGAGCTTTTACAGTGTGGTTCATCTGTCCTGTACAGACTGATAAGGAATAGTTGAGCTTTACTCTGTTGGCTGGAGTGAAAATTGATCTCTGTGTTGGAGAAATGATTTTTGGGAGCATTCAGCTCAGTGCTCTCTCCAAGTGGTTTCCCAAGGAAGGCTTTATTTCCTCTCTTCTTTTCCTTGCTTCTCAAGGAAAGGAAGTCTCCAATCCTTCCCGCTGTGAATCCCCAGATTCCCCTCACTTATGAAGGACCCATGCCTTGTGCTCCTCCAAACCTTTCCCAGGGAGGTGGCAAACACACTTCTGACAGGCTGGTACATCACACCTGAAACATCTTTGCTGCTGTAATCCCTTGATCCATGTGGGTTTTCCCCAAGTCCCCCTGGCAGCAGCTCCCAGTTTGCCTCCTTACTTGCAGTGGGAGAAGAGGAGGGGAGAGGTCCCTCACAGCCCCTGCCTTCTCCCCAAGCCCAGCAGACATAATGGTCCAGATATGGTCTCACATTTGAGATGCTGTTTAGAGCAGTTTGGTACCAGATTCCACAGGGAACAGCTTGTTTTGACTTGCTGTGTTTTACGTGCCTTTCTGGGAGTTTTATCCCATAAGATCTTTTGCTGTAATATCAACCTATCAGAATGGATTTGGGAGTCCATCCCCTCACCACCAATTAAAATGGAAGTAATTTAGCAAAAGAAGGCCTTTCAGAATCAAATCTGGCAGCTTTCATGAAGCTTAGGCTAAAGTTTGAGATACTACCTATTTAAACATAAAAAGTCTATAAAATGTCCACTTCTATCCCTCACCATGATGTACTGCAGCTCCCTGGACTGCATTTAATATTCAGCACAAATCAAATTCCTAGACAACCAGATCCATGCTCCTACTTCACTTTCTGTAAGGCAGTAATTCATCTTCCATTAATTTTCACACAGATTATACTTTCTTGAATATTGAAAAGAGTTAGAATCAAAACCTAATCCAGAATTTGCAGCAAATAAAAAAATAACAGCTTTTTGTCTTTCTTGATCTTTAGATTTCAACACACCTTGGTAATTCCTTTAAATTTAAACCTAATGACACAGTCTGAGAGCAAACCCGTGGCAGGTGTGTCAGCTGCCTTGCACTCACAGCCACAGGCTCAGGCTCATCATAACTGCAAATCTGTGTCGTTTGAAAATTATTTATTGCCACATGACCTAATCAGGCCGGAGTTTATGATTCATGTGAAGAGCAGTAACTGATGTTGGTCAGAAAAGAAACATCTGAGGCTTTGAGCAAATTTCCATTAAAACACATTTTTCATATCATGACATTTATTTCATGAAACATTAACTTCGTTTTCTGCAGACTATTTTAACATTTAGAGTTGAAGGTTTTTTCTCAGTTTTGCATTACCAGATAACTATAATAATGCAGAAAATATCATAAAGTTTACAGAGAGATGTAAGTCTGAAACAATGTTAGAGCTCAAAAATAGAAATGAAACAAAGTCCAAAGAGAAAACTGTCAATGGAAATTGTTAGAAATTGGATATGTATGTAAATTACAAAAACTAATCTACTGAGATTCATAGGGCAAATAACTCTAGCTACTATTACTTGGCACCAAATAGAAACATTTCATTGAAAGTGCAGCTGCTAGAGAAATGAACTGATAAACATAAATTGAACATAAATGGCTGCAGGCAAACTGGAGTATCAAACAGAAGAGGAACAGGGAAACAAATGGTGTTTGTATACATGTGTGTGCCTGTGTACAGTGTTATACACATAGAAACATCTGAAAGCCTCAGATATAGAGGGGATTGTCAAGGATCCCCAACCCAGCAAGTTTGCCAGGTGAAAAAACTCAGCCACTCTCCCCAGGGCCCTGCTGCTGCTCAGGATGGGATGCTGACTATGGGCAGAGATAAAAGGGATGGAAGGATGAAATCAGGCTCTGAATTTCATGCCCTGCTAATTGATTAATTTAATACATTAGGCTGTTATATAAAAGGCTACGTAAAGTCTTAGGCCAAAATCTGATATAATTTTTCTGACTTTAAATTTGGAATTACTCCATTATTCCTAATAGTATGGGGGAAAAATGAGGTTATACCTTATCCCTCTTCCTCTCCTGTTCTCTGCTCAGAATCCCAGCTAGATGTGTCTTTCAATTAAACCCCTTCTCTAAGGACATCCATTAGTAAACACTAAAAATACAAATAAAGCCATGTATATACATATGCACAAATAAACACCCCCCTCCTACCACACACATAGATCTTTCTCTGCAGTTTCCTAGAAACCATACTATGATGTGGTATTTAAGAGTGAATGTGGCTAAGGTTTATTAGACTTGAACTGTATTGTGGGTAATTGTCCAGTAATAACCTTTGGTAAGTTATATGAAGCCTTTACTTTACTTAACAGGGAATGCAGGCTCCCAAAACTCTAATATTATCATCATTCAAGATAATGAGCAACACAAACCATTCTATTACCAATCTAAAAGCAATAAATGTCAAAGTAAAGAACTATGCAATATTCTGGCCTGGAAGAACAAAGGACAAAAGTAATGATAATGCCTTTTTATATTTGCAGTCTATTATATCATGCATAACAAATGACCCTGTAATTGTAGACAGTGTTATTTTAACAGGTTGTAAAGAGAAAATGTTGTGGGTGGAAAGGGAGTGTTTTGAATACTGCCCTGAAAAATGCTGTAGGGCTAGTAAATGGGAATACATGATGATTTATCTGAATTTTATCCTTGTGACTATGCTGGGTTGCTCTGAAGCCATTTGGTTTATCTCCATGATCATCCACAGCTATGCCATATGACACCAAAATCCTCGCTTGCCATGTCGATGGTTTTACTTATAACTTGGTGATAGCCCCAGTTCTCCTCTGACACAAGCATAAGCAAGGACAAAAATGCCCTCTGAAACATAGGTTTTTGATTTATGGAAATTTCTTATTCATTCTGAATTATTATTCAGAGGTCACACAGCATTTGGGGGTTCATTCCTTCGTTGTGAGCCCAAGGGTTACAAGTCAGGTGCTCTGTCAGGTCCTCATGGATTCAGGTGCTCCTGGATTTGCAGAATGACTTCACTTGGAGCTATCTTGATTTTTTTTTTTTTTTCAAACAAAAGCAAAGCTATTGGCTACTTGGTCAGCATTTAGAGCAATTTTTTTTCAAATTAGGGGGGAAGGAAATTGCCTGAAACTCAGGAAGCCAATGCCTCAGCTACCCCTTTGTTAAAAGTAGGGTAATTCTTTCTTGCACCTTGCATTCATTGCTTATTTTGAGAGAAACTTTTTACTCAACAAATGCTGCCTCTTAGTTTGCATGTGCTTCATATCAAAGTATGAATGTCTGCAAAGCAAGGCATTTACTAAAACAAATATTTAAGTGGTACTATTCTCTGTGGTTGAAAGAATTAATTCATGCAGCTTTGATGTACTGTAGAGGCAATTAACACACATGGCAATTATCTTTTAGATCTCATTCCCCAATATGCACAGTCAAATTCTGTACCAGGTCTGAAATAAACCCATCCGTCTTCCTCTTTCTCTGCTTGTGGACATGAGAGTAGGATTTACCTGTAAGGGGCAAGACTGAGAGTTCTTTGTCCAGAAATGACCCCTTTTGTGCCAATATGTTGCCTAATAGCTCATGTCATTCTTTATGCCTTCACCCCTTGGCCAACACAAAAGGTTCCAACAGATTCTGCACTCTGGAGAGGTCAAGCCCTGTGTGGTGAAAATTCTATTTTGTCTTGCTTCAGTGCTTTGTCATCAACTGGCATATAGACCATAAATCAGAGAATTATAGAACAGCTTGGTTTGGAAGGGACCTCAAAGATCCTCTAGTTCCAACACTCCTGCCATGGGCAGGGACATCTTTCACTGCACCAGGTTGCTCAGAGCCCCAGAGCCTGGCCTTGAACACTTCCAGGGACGGGGCAGCCACAGCTTCTCTGGGTAACATGCAAAATATGGTATTAAACTGAACTAACCTTGCTGGTATTATCTTTATTAAATTCTTTTAACAAGTTGCCTTTCTCATGTGTTTGTTGTTCATAAGGCCACATTACTTCACCACCCAGAAAAGGAACCACAGTGTTTGTCAGGGAGAAAACAGGCCCTGAGAACACAGCCGTAAAATCTAGGGCTGTATTTGTACTGCTGCTTAATAGAAGTGACAGGAAAAAAGCAGCAAGCAGTTATTTTACATATCTTTTTTCTTTTTTTCAGGGAAAACAAATGATTAAACTTCTCAATATTTGCATTTTCCCATCGGCATACATCCCCAGCCTGTCGAGGGAATGGCAGGGGGTGGCAGCGCCTGTCGTATCTCTGCTTTTAGAAGAGATCAGAACCCAAGCCTCCTGATGGCACAGCCACACTGCAGTTTCCACAGCAGACCTCAGAAAAGATGTTCCCCATGAGAGTTATCTACACAGCCATTTTCAGGTAAGTTACAGAATAATGAACACAGCCTGTGCTGGGTTTTATTTTTGCTCCTTCTTCCTGATACCTAAACGTGTGCTGCACATTTGTCTGTGTGTTCATCTGTTTCTGTTTGTCTGTCGTTTTATGTGGCAGCATCTCTGAGTGGCAGTTCTGTGTAATAACATATATAAAAGTGAAATCAACAGTTGGGTTTAAGGACTGTATTCAGTAAACAGAGGAGTTTTGGATGACACTACTTGCTGTGGATTGGCTGCTCCATAGCTGGTGTGTGAAGAGTGATTTAGTTAAACAATTTGTGTGGATGTCAAGATTATTGCCCTCTTTTCTTGGAATACTGCAGAAAAGAAATCTAACTCCTTTCAGTCTGAAAAAAAAAATCATCATATATACAACAGAATTGTATTTTGGCTCACTGACTCCCCATCCCAAATGGCATTTGGTTGCTTATCAGACTTTGTCAGGCTCGGAAACAGTTTAGGAAAGAACATACGTGAATCCATCTCAGACAAAAGTGTAAATGTTAATGCTGCCACTGAGCTGGGAGCAAGATAAGTGACAATGTCCCAGATAGTTAGGAGAAAATAATTAGGGAAATTGTTTTGGAATTGCTTATATATTGAATTTTAATTTCCAAACTGAGTGGGAGGCTACAAGAATGTTCCAAGTATCAGTCTAAAGACTTCTAATGTTACATTGGAGGTACAAGAATGTATTTCATATGTTAGAATACAGCTTCTACTGACTAAGCAAATAATTTTTGTCACTCTGAAGGAAAGCACCACACCTTTAATTTTTACTGTTAGCCAAAAAGAGCGTTGATTTAATTCTTTTGAATGGCAGGTTATGTCCTGTATATGAATATCCTGCAGTTCTTTTATGCCAAGCAAACTTTAGAAGTTTACTTTTTACTACCTGTACTTCTGTAAGGCTTAAAAATCTTCTGTAGAGTCAACAGCTATATGTTAAATTTTTGCATCTAATGCATAATTGTGATGAATAGAGCTTGAAGATGACAAGTTCTACTTAATTGACTGTATCTTTACCTAAACATTTTCAGTTGTTAACATTAGTAAGAATAAGAAGGTATTGAGGAAAAAAAATCAACAATACTAAACTATAGAACCATTTTTTTTTAATTTATCATTTTTTCTTATTTCCATTTCTTTAGGGCAACAGACTTAGAGCTTCTTATGTTTCTTTTAGGAGACTTTTCCTACCAAAAAAAAAAAAAAAAGTCATGTCCCAAGATATCCTGTAAATGAACACTTGGGATTGAAACAGCTGAACCATTTTGACATGAAAAAGTTTTGCAGTTGCAGGAAAGCAATATATTTGTGCAATGTTTTGTACCACATGCACCTGTAATAGCCATTGCAGTATATGAAAGGTTAATATTTCATCCTATATTGGAATAAACATGCTGCTACACAATGCTTGCTTTTCAAATAAGGACTTTTTTTTTTTTTAATTAAAGAAAGCCCACTTCATCAGTTTTTCAAGTATGTCTCCCAAGAATATAAAAAAGGGGGTACAGTTCTTCTAGACTTCCTTGTTTTTAGTGATAATAACTGACATATTCTTATCTGCAGAACATCCTTAAGCTCTGTGTGCCCCCATTTTGTGATTATGACTGAGGGGTTTAATTGTGCTTCTGTTATAGAAAAGCTAAAATTAAGAGTATAATATTCTGTCCAACTAAATGCTTAATAATTATATAATTATTAGTGTAATAATGAAGTTAAAGGGCTTAATAGGAAGTGCTAGTACATTTCGAGTGCTAACAAGGGCTGGTGAAAAAAAGAGTCAGAAAGATCTTTTGTCTCATTTTTTACACCTGAAAACAGTCTCCTTCCTTACACAAACTCATAGGTGAGGTTCATGTCATCCCTCTCAGCAGGAGTTCCTCAGTTCCAAGCTCCACTCTGAGTTTGACTTCAGGCAAATTCAGACAAGGTTTGAGGATTCAGCATAATTAAACAAAGGCTTCCTAGGGTCAGGTCCTCCAGCTTTTCCTAAATGCAGAGCAATTTTTTTTCCTCTATATTAGATGGATTAAAAAGACATATGTATGTTTTGGCTTTATTTTATTTCTTTCTTTACTTTTTTAACCTAGGAGGGATCCTGGTGTGCATTTTAATCCACATGAAACAGTCCCCTTAATATCAGTCAGACTGGTGATAATTTTGACTGAGGCATTTCATGGCCTTGTTTTACTGGGATGGTTTGCTTTGGTTTAATCCCTGCTGGTGGCTCAGTCTCCTTCAGCAACATACTCAATCCCACCTGGTGAGATGGGAGAGAGAAAGCTGAAAAAATAACAGTGGAAAAAACTTGTGGGTTGAGGCAGTTTGATGGGAAAACAAGGAATTCATTCAGTGCTTCCCATGGGCAGGCAGGTGTTCAGCCAACCCCCAGGAGAGCAGGGACCCATCATGGGTAATGGTGACTTGGGAAGACAAGCTCCATCACTCAAAACCTCCTCCCCTTCCTCTTTATGCTCAGCATGGTGTTATATGGTGTGGAATATCCCTGTGCTTAGTTGGGGTCACCTGTCCTGGCTGTGTCCCCTCTAAGCTTCTGGTGGTGAGAGGCAGAAAGGGCTTTGACTCTGTGCAGGAACTGCTTAGCAATAACTAAAATATTCCTGTGTTATCAACACTGATTCCAGCACAAACCCAAACCAGAGACCCATACCAGCTCCTGTGAAGAAAATTAACTCTCCCCCAGTCTAAACCAGCACACTGGTCTATGATACAACCACAAAGACTTGTTTCAAATTGATGAAATATGCTGGCGTGGTTGAGAAATTAGATCTATCTAAATGAGTTTAGGTGTGGGCTGGCACATACATACCAGGTCTAGTGAGCGCAGAATGTGCTATGAAATGTTCAGTGTGCTATGAAATGTTCAGTGTGCTATGAAATGTTCAGTGTGCTATGAAATGTTCAGTGTGCTATGATATGTTCAGTGCTGCTGGTTGAAAAGACTTTAGAAAGCACAAAGAGCTGCCCCGCCTGTCTTGTCCTCAGGCAAATGGCAATGCATTTTGCACATTAGTAGAGGATTCCTAAAGTTGTTCATGTGTCCTGGAGATGGAGAACTCGTGTTAGCAGGGAATTGCATGGGATGATAGTACCAGGGTCTTGTGGGACTTCCACAGTTTCAAATCATCTCATCACGCAAATGTCGGAAGGAAGTGCTAATTAAAAGTGTAAAGGAGCATATGTGGTATTTGTGAAGCTGCTACCCAAAGCTGTATTGCTGCATCTGTTATGCATTGCAATTAGTCATAGTTTAATGAGAAAATAGGATATCTGAAGTCTGCACATCTAAAACTACCCCCTTCCCAAAAAAACCACGAACAGTCACAGTGCACCTGTAATGCAGTAGTGAGAAAAGTATAATTTCAGCAGGTGATTTTGCTGTTGTGGTTTTGCTTTGATCCAGATACAGAGTTGAACTGGTTCTCAAGTTTTTAGAACTGGAAGTGACAATTGAGTTTTTGGTGTAGAAGAGAGAAGGAGGCAGGATCAGATGTCATATATAGATGTTCTTTGCATGGCCCACATTAATATATCTCTTCATATGCCACAGGTACTTATCCCACTGGGATTCTTTGTTAGTAAAATTGAAGGAAAAAAATGAAAGGTGCATCTTTAACTGACATATATCTATGATATCGTGCTGGGATAAAGAATTAATTCACTGAAAAATTTCTAGATTTAACAACAACAAGAAAGTATTTATAATGGCCTTATCTTTCCTTAAATGTTTTATATGATTGTATAACTTCAGCTGTATGACTAGATCTTTTCTATTAAATGTTATCTAATGGTTATGATTCCTCTGGCTTTGCAGTTTAGTCAGGATTGTAGGTTTTTTTCTTTGTTCACACCCCCACCCCTCCCCAATGCATATAGGATTTAAACCAGCTCATAAAAACATGAAGTTAATATTAGAAAAAAATAGAAGAAAATAAAGGGTATTTTAGAACTAACTTATGGTGGTACAATGATTTTTAGCAGCACCCAAAATCAGCACTCTTCCCTGTTATATCCATAGAATCCACCGTAGTAAAAATAAGGTAAAAAGCAACGTTGGTACAACATTTTCTTAACAGCTGTTTCACAGCCTATGACAGACAACATATTTGAGGGGGAAAAAATGTTCAAAACTCCTGTTTTACAATGACTTACCTTAGTGATGCTGATTTTTTAAATTTTAACCATTTACTTTATACTTACTGTGGGCTTGACAACATTTCTTGGTGCTTACTGTTACTTGTAGGATCCCCTCTCTTTTATTTATGAAAAATTTTCCTTTCTATGTCAGTGAAACAGGCAATTCTAACACAGATGGGGACCCAGACCTCAGGGAAAACAGGTGACCTTCCCAGAAACTGTCTGAATTTTCTGTAAACAGTACATTTTATTAGTAAATAGTCTTACATTTCCATGTGTTTAAAATACACTGTAGAACTCCTAAATAGATAGATGGGAAAGTACTTCTATTATATTATTTTTTTTAATTAATGCAGAATTTAGCTCTAAATATGCCAGATACTATTTCCTTTTTTCAGCTGTTACTGGAGGCTTCTCAGATGCTTGTTCATCAAAAACATTCCAGAGCCCCGAACTCATAATTAGAACTGGGTGAATTATTCATCCCAAACAATACTTACTGTGCATTTATGCTCCCCATTTCCTACAAGAACACTAGTTGTAATTGTGGTTACTGAGTAGGGCAGCATGCTGCTTTCCAAGGGTTACAAGGTGCATCTATGAATTCTGCATCCTGAGTCTTTTGTTTTCCCCTCTGAGGGGATGGGGGATGTTGTTCCCTCGGGAACAGCACTGAGGAGTTACTCCTCATTATTTGCCTGGTGACTCTGAAGCAAAGGGGAGGTTTCTGAAGCTGTGACCTTTCCCTACAGGCAAATATCTTATTTCAGAACAGCTCTCAAACAATCACACACTTCTGTGTTTCACCGGTGCTCTTTTGTTCTGAGCCAACTCAGCTTCATGGATATAATTCATTGTGACCTTAACACCTCCTTCTGAGGTAAGCAATGATTTTTTGGTTGTTTTTTTGTTTTTTTTTTTTTTGGCTGTGGCTTCCAGAGTGTTTGCAAAGCCATCTGAACTGATCTGACCTGAGCTAGAGGTGTTGATGTGGTCTGGCAGCTTGCTTGCTGAGTCCCATGGGGTGGCTTTCCCTGGATCACTTGTGCACATGGTTTGTCATGATTTACCCCTGGAGGGCAGATCAGCTTCCCTCAGCCACTCACTTCTCCCCAGTGAAGTGGGCTACAGGGTACAAGTGAGAAAGCTCATGGGTTGAGATAAAGGCAGTTTAATAGGTAAATCAAAAGCTGTGCACACAAGCAAAGCAAAACTAGGAATTCATTCACCACATTGACAGGCACCAGTTCAGCCATCCCCAGGAGAGCAGGGATCCATCTTCCCTCATGGTGCCTTGGGATCACAAGTAACTCTGAACATCCTCCCTCCCTTCTTCTTCCTCCATCCTTTTTTTTTTTTTGCTAATCATGACCCCACAAGGTGTGGGATATCCCTCTGGTCAGTTGGGGTCAGTTGTCCTGACTCCTTGTGCCCCCTCCCAGCCCACTCCTTGGTGTGAGAAACAGAAAAAGCCTCGTTGCTGTGTGAGCGATAACTGGAACATCCCTATGTCATGGACATGGTTTTAACCCCAAATCCAAACCATAGCCCCACACAAGCTGCTATGAAGAGAATTAATCCCATTCCAGCCCGAACCAGAGCATCATTTCATCTTACTACATATTCAGTCACAGGTCTTTGAGTCTTTGAGCCTGACTGCTGTGACTGCATGGGAGAAGGGCTGATGGCAGAGCAGCCCGGCATGGAAAACGGCAAGAGGGTTTTGCCCCTTCTGATGGTTCTCTGCAAGCAGAGTCAGTGCTGGTTGCAGAAAACACTCCTCTCTCACTCTTGCTTTGCTCAGTAGTGCTCATCTCTAGCACTGTGGTGCTGTTTAAGTAATTTGTCATTGTCTTTTCTCCTTTTTGGGGTTCAAATGGGAGAAAATTTTGGGGATTAGTCCCATGGTGCCTGCAGGAAAGTTACTCTTGTACCCAAACTGTGAATCTCAGGTGTTCCCTCAGATATAAGGAAAGTAAGTTTTCCTTAAAAAAATTAAGAAATTCCTAGCTTTCCTGTTTGCAGACCTTCACAGAAGGTCACAAAATAAATTTGAAATGGGTTTTGGTGCTAATACAACAATGGTTATTCTCTATAATTTTATTTATTTTTTTTTAAATCCTATGTAAAATCAATATGAATTTGAGGACTTCTACCTCTTTTCTAATCATCTACTTCTTGCATCCAGACTCTCAAATGCCACCAATAAACAATGCCTGCTGTTTAAATTTATGCATACACTTTGTTTTATTCAAACAGATCAATTTTTGTAGCAATTATTCTGTATTAAATTTAAATATCTTAGTTTTGTTTGGCTGGTTTTGTTTTAGTTTTTCCCCCCGTTATCATTGCTAATCATTGATTTAGCAAAGACCAAAGACATTAAATGAAGGGTAAGCAGATCCTTAAAATAAAAAAAAATAAATAAAAAGGCAAATTTATCAGATTATTTAAAGCACTGCTGTACTGCTGTGAATAGCCATAGCATTTCTGGAGATGTTGCCAGATGAATGTGGAGCAAATATTCTCCTAGACACTATAAAAATGTTGTACCTGAAGATAATTTCACCTCTGTCTGTGAGCAACTGTGGTTGCAGCAATACCATGTCTGTATTTTTTAGCCAAATCTGAACTTACAGGTTCCATTTCTTACAAGAACTACAGGTAACCAGGAAAGGAGTAGGAAGGGAGAGGAGGAATTCTGAGGGGCAGGATGGGAAATAAAATTTTTCTTTTTACAGGAGATAGGTGATTTTCCAAAATCTGAAAGATTAGGGGGGAAAAAAGGTTTTCTATCCACTTCATCTCTCCATGATGAGTTACAAAGCAGTGCTTGGGCAGCTTCCTGCAGAAGGATGTAGGTTCTGTTCCCCGTGCTCATCACTGGAAAGTTCAAGCTGCAGCATTTAGGAATGAAGGTCTCTTTGTTATTTAATTGTAGTGGAGATGATACTGAGCTGCAATACAGAAAACCTACATTTTTTCTGGCTTCTTCCCCCAACCTACCAGTGAGACATCTTATATGATCTCTTTCTCCACTTTACTACCTCTCTCTTGTTTAATTAATATCCTGGAAAAGTCCATCTCCTCTGATCTTACAGAGAGATTCTGATTTCAGTTGATGCCTCTACATATAAACAATAAGGAAAATAATGACAATCCCAAAGTCACAGTCATCTGTCCCCTGGCTCACAGTGACTCTGGGTAGCCCAGTCTACCTCCAGGGTTTGGTAAAACTGTGGATGACACAAAGCAAATACTCTGTGGGAAAGATGGGAGGAAAATGGCACAGTGAGAGCAGGACTAAATGGCTTCAAATCCCTGCAGGTATTTCAAATGAGGCAAAACATTTCAGCAAATAACCCTCTCAGGACACATTACTGCTAAAACTACTGTAAAAGGCACAGGGCAGTATGTCTCTACTTAAGTCATTTAGTGGTTTTTGGTTGCATTTTTCTTTTCATTTTCTTTTTGTTTGGTTGCTTTTTTTGTGTTTGGTTTTTGTGAGGTTTTATTGGCTTTTTTCTGGCTTTTTTTTTTCTGTGTTTGTTTTTTGTGGGTTTTTATTTGGGTTTTTTGTTTGTTTGGTTTTTCTTCATTAAAGACAGGCCTCAGTGTCTCTACCTGCACTCTGCGAAGTTAACAAAATCCCTTATGTGTCAGAATTCAAGTAAAATCATCTGTCTTCCAAACTCTTTTTCTCTTCAGATTCTCTCCTTCCCTCCTTCATCCCAGCTCCTTCTTTTGCCTTGAGACAAAATCCTCTCAAGTGCTGAGGGAACTATATTTCCTCAGAAATTAAAGATTTTTCTTGGTTCTTGCCTCTGTTTTCTTTATTAAACCACTTAAAATAAATATTTTATTTGAAATGAGGCACAAGAAGCGGGAAGGACGTGACCTAGTTTTCTTCTCCTTATTATGAGATATTTTCTGTAATTCTTAAGAGGATTTCCTCAAATGTCCTTTCCAATATTCCACTTTCCTTCCCACGATCTCTTTTGTTTTAATATTCATGAAGAACCTGAAGCTGGGTGAGATGCAGCTGTGGCACTTCATGAGATGATACGAGCTCAGCGTGAGGAACGGTATTCTTTTCAGGAAGCAGAAACAGAGGTGTGTGGAAGGATTAAATGAGTGTTTTAGAGACAGTAAAAGCTTGTATTTCTAGAAAAAAAAATAGATATTATGAAGTAGAATACTTACAATTCAGATTTTTTTTACCTTGCAGTTCTGCTCTAACAGTCTTGAAATTTTACTGAAATAATTCTGATTTTTTTTTCTTTTTAAGTGGAAGTTGAAGTTTGAAACAGAATTAGTAAACTCTCATTTACATTTTAAATGAGGTCTAGTGATTTCAACCCTCTCTCAATTAAATTCAGATATCCACCTGACCAAGTGTACCCTTATCCACAGGACAATGGTATTGGTCTGTGGACAGACATTTCATTTGTTTCTCACATGGATTTTATCTTCTTAGGATTCAAATCGGAAAGTATTGAAGTCACCTATGAAATACTAAATTATTCCTGTGAAACAGTGGTACCATTTACAGTAAATTTGATCATCATTACCTAAATGGCTTTTTATCTCTTTCAAGTCTGTTAAAACCTGAAGGATATTGTAAATTGCCTTATCTGAATCTAAGTCAGAAGTTATAAAAGGAGTCGGGGATCCAAACCTCTTAAAGAAGTTTATCTTCCACCATAACAAGTACAATAACATTTAAGTGATTGACATTTTCAGGTTTGACTGGTGACCTACACCTTCTTTTTTTATATACAGTAGTTACTGTATTAAAGACACAAAATATTGTTCTCTTTTTCACTTCTCCCCCCTCTCTCTTGCCTTAATGTGGTACTTGTGGCTGGGAAAGGATTCCCTTGCAGGGGGTGGTTTGCCTGGGGAATTTTGTCTGGAAAGACCCTGGGAATTCTAGCCAGGCCCAGTGGCATCTTGCTGCTTTGCAAAGGTAGTTCTTGTAGCTGTTAAATTACAGAGGACTATATCTGGCAAAATGAGAATGCTTGGAAGCTTAGTTGTAAATATAGGTCTTTCCTCTGGAGGAGAGATAATTTTTTCATACAAAGAGTCAGAACAGAGACAAAATAAGACCTTCGAAGGCAGAATTTCTCACAAAATGTTCCTTATTTCTTTTCTTCTTTGGTGCATGTGTCAGGACAAAACCCTAGTAGCACTAAAGAACTTGAATCTGAAAAAAGCTAGATTTCAGAAAACAGACAATATTTCTGATAAAATGTAGAATTTGTGTTTAATTTAATTTTTCTTCTTCACAGGAACATAAATGAAAATGACTTTCTAACTTACTTAATTTGTGAACTTAGAGCCTGGCCTTGAAAATAATTAACTAAGCATTGCCTCGGGAGATTTGCTTTAAAATGCAAGCAAAATGGATGTGATGCAAGGATTTTGCTGCTCTCCTAGAGCTTCCCCACATCTCAGTGTTTCAACCAGAGTAAGAACTGTTTCCTGCAGGCTCTGTCCTTGCATCAAAAATGAGATGTGCTGACAACCAGAGCATCTCTCCAGACAGTGATAAGCTCTGTTTGAAGCCAGCAGCATTTGGGACTTCTTTTTTTTTCCTCCTTTTAAATACAACTACTGAAATTTACTGTATTGCTGAGGGAAATCTGAGAGATGGCATTTCTGCTGTGTGAAGGGTTAACTCTTGGTCCACTGTCTTTGCCAGACTATCATTAGTACGTGGAGAAGTGGGTATGAGAGTTAACAAGGCTTACTTGGTCACTGAGACTGTATTTACACTTAATAAATCCAAGTTCTTTGTTAAAGAGGAGATTTCTGAGCCTCCTATAAATAAAGCTTCTGATCACTGGTGTACAGTGAAACCTGTTTATTTTTCAACTTGAGCATTCTCTGGAACTTGACTGATTTTGATATTGTGCTTTGCTGCCTGAACATGGGCTCCATCTTCCCAGATGAGAACCTTTCTTCGTGGAGCACTGGACACATCATGATGTTTGAGAAGAGAATGTCATTTTGTGCCTTCTGAAGGTGGGGTGAGATGTGCTGCCCTGGCAGGTCTGAAGGCTGGACCAGTATCAGAGAAACTAAGGTTAAACTGCAGCATAAGGGTCAATTAATTCAGTAATCTCATGGATAATATTTGTTGCAATTGTCATCTTGACTGTGTTGGTTTTGCCCTTTGTGGGAAGGTGTGCTCTCAGGAATTGCACTGTTTCGCATGGAATTGTCCTGTATAAAGGGAACTACGAGTGATCCTGTCTGTGAAATGAGAAAGGAAACGGGATGTGGTTGTTCTTAGCACACAGTGGAGGATACAGTGGAATGTGTCCCTGTGTGTGCAGTACTGAGCACTTGGTTCTAGGAGAAATAATCCAAGGGCTTGGGTGAATTGTAAAAACACAAGCTGAAAATTGCTGACTTTGGCTACATAGGATGAGTTAAACAGTTTAGCTCCATCTCACAGAAAGTTTGCACTGTCTGCACTACCCTCAATAACCTTGATAGAGTGATGATTTTTTTGTTTTTTAAACCTTCTGTCTATAAAAGCCTTAACAAGATATAAAATAAACACTAGAAAGAGCCTTCACTGCATTTTCCAAAGGTTATTTTCTTACAAACTTTTTTGCCAGGGTTTTCTTGCAGCACTTGAATTCTGGTGTATTTTCAAGCTGTCCTGTGACCTTTCTGGGCTTCTGTGGGTCACCTCTTTGCCTCCAAATTGAAGTGGATGCTTCCACATTTCTTCTCATGTTCTGATACAGAGGAGGAAGCAGATTGTCTCTGGGCAAAGTGTCAGTCAGTTGGACAAATTGTTGCTGGCTCAGCTCCAGGCTGTTATAAGAGCCAAGCAGGGCTGACGTAATTCAGTTTGAGACAGCGATCCCTGCCCTTCTGAATGTGAGATTAGAAGAAATGCACGTGGATATGGTGCAGTGTCTATATCTGTATGTATATGTTAATCTACAAACCTATATATATATAAGCAAAAGGAAAATGACACCTGGAAAGTACTTTATTATTACAAAATAATGTGCGAGCTATTTAGTGTTGATAGGTTCTCATATCTGACTTTTTCTGGAGTCCAAGTGGAGTGATATTTTGTAAAAATCATACCAGGTCCCTGGACATTATAGGATATAAACATGTAAAAAAAAAAAAAAAGGGCTAATGCCAAAGTTGTATACACCAAATAATTCAGAATGCAAAAGCTACATTTTCATTGAACTCTCTTTTTACGGGTCTGGTCTATTTTGGTAGAAAAAGGAAAAGTAAAAAGGAGATGATCAGAAACAGTTGACAGCTGGCTAAATGTTATGCTTATCTTGAACCTAGATTTACATTTAGAAACAGTGTTAATAACCAGAGAAGAGAACAGCATAATTTCGAATATTAAAAATTAATTAAAGTGTTACAAGGCTGAAAATGTTCACTAGTTTTGTTTGATTCAGTTCTAATAGCATTGACAGCCTTTTTGTTTAATCCTGGTTCTATTACTATGTCTTTCTTGTATCCAAAATATTTTATCTCACTTTTTCCTCAACAGGAAAAAAATATAGAGAAGAAAACAAGTGTTTCCCTCAGAATAAGACTCTGAATCCCCCAAAATATGACCCTGAGAATGTAGGAAGGCTCTTGAGACCCTATGTTAAAAGAAACACATCTTTTTTACCTTACCCACTGTAATAGCTTCATTCCCATGAGCACTAACTTTAAGAGACTAAGAAAAAAAAACCCTTGAGAATTTAAAGAAGTAGGAGAGGAAACATCTCCTGTCCAAAATAGCCACAGTGAATACAAGGGGGGATGTTTTGAGTAGTGCATTTCACTGGGGAAGGCAGGACTGGGAACGTAGTTTGGAATGGACTTATTCTTTTAAGGCAGAGCTGACAAAAAGAGGTTGAGATGGTGGGTCCAGTAATGCTCATTTATAGCTGTTTTTAAACATCTACCACAATTGTGCTTTAATATCAAATAGTATTTGCCTGATCAGTTAAGTGATTAATTTATTCATAACCTTTTTTCAAGCCTGTTTCTGAAATGAACTGCCTTTGGACTAGTAAATAATGATCACCACCAGCAGTGCACCCAGCATGAGGTTAGTTGGTTCTCTTTTAACCAGTTTCTTTTAGTTTGGTTTTTTTTTTAATTGAGAGTGCAGAAAAGAAATATTTCAAATGCAGCTAATTTGATGTTTCTGGAAGAGCAGCCTTTTGTGAGAGGTTTTGATTACATGGCAGAGCAGCTTCTATAAAGAGCTATTTGGCTAAGTATGGCTTCTTAACTCCAAACAGGGGGAGAAAATTACAAAATGACTATTCAAGTGAGTATAACAAGAACAGGGAAGATAATGTTAACAAGGCCTGGGAGACAGACCATTAGCTGAAATTCCCATGTCAGTGTATGACACACAACTTCAGCATTGCTGAGGTTCTGTTCAAGCCCTGAAAAGGTACTCAGGGTTTGGGTTTGGGATGGGTTTTTGCCTTTGGTTTTTTTGGAGGTTTTTTTGGGGGTGTGGGTTTTGTTTGTTTGTTTTGGGGGGGTTGTGTGTTTTTACTTGGTTTGGTGGGTTTTGTTTGTTTGTGAAGATTTGTTGGTTTTATTTCCTTTTTTAAATTATACCAACAATATGCAGTTCTGCTGCTGCTGAATTTGTGGAGGGGAACACTTTTCTCCTAATAAGTGTTACTGTGTTAGAATTATAAAGTGACAGCTGTGATGATGTACAAGGGACACCAGACATTTATGGATGTTTCTTTGTGGACTTCTGCTTGTTCCTTCCATCATCTTCCATTCCATACCAGTAAATTAGAGGCCACTGTCTTCTTGGTACCCTCCCTTCACATAATTAACCTTAAATTGGTGTGTCTGGTCTTTGTTTTCTGTTCCATACAAAGCACCTCTGTCTTGCTAGAGAGTATTTAAGTATTTAAGAGGCAAAATAAATGTCTCATTGGCTTCAGAGCAAGAGGTACAGGGCTGTCTAAATATTTTGACTTTTCCAAATATTTCAATCCTGCTGGTAGGAACAGTGCTGAAAGGGGCACTGGTTCAAATGATTTTTTGGAATGTGATTTGAATTCTTCTTTGGATTTTGACTTACAGTCATCAGCTCAAAAAATGAAGTCTGAGTAAATGTAGCTACCAACTTATTTCCAAGTTACTGTGGAGGCTGAAGAGAGATAGAAACATGACACCCTGTAGCAACTAGACATTTTATTCTAAATAATAGTACTGCTAAAAGGAGAGACTAGGAGTAGTTCTGGACAAAGGTTGTTTCAACTGTCTTAAAAGTAAGTAGCTACAATACCTCATGGAGTGTGTGTAACTTCAGACACTGAGAGTTAAAATATATTTATCCACTTAAAATACAGTTTTTTAAAAAGAATCATACCTCCATGAGCTCTCTTCTGTATTTCATCTTTCAGGTTGAAAGTGGAAGAGAAGCAGATTTCCAGCTTTGCTTTTTTAGAAAAAAACAAACACAAGAATAAAATAACCCAACAACCCCCCCCCACCCCAATTAGCAATTGCTAATTCAGCATTCAGTTAATATTCCTGGATATTCTGTGTCAGGATTCTGTTTCTGACAGGTAAAAAAGAGAAGCCAAGGGAAGAACATAAGAGGTGTTACTGGGGTGTTGCTGTGTTTGGAGCAGAGTCCAGAATCCCCAAGTCCCCACCAGCTTAACTTTTGGCAGAAAATTATTTATAAATCCATATGATTGATGGCAGTGTATATATAAATATATGCATTCATGTATAGGTTTATAAATATTTCTATGTCTTAAAAAAAGATAAAAAGCTGCATCTTTCAGTCACATTATTCTTTATGTTCACTGCAAATTTTTTCTTAACTCTGCTTCCTTGCTCTAAAGCACTATTGCAATATTCTTGTGGGGTTCTCTTTTCCATCCTTCAAAATATTCAAGGTAGAAAGCAGGGAGAAATGGAGAGTTGGTGAAGGAGGAACCCTCAGAAAGTTAATTTCCTTTTCCATTTAATATTTTATGTTGTGTGAAGAGTGTCGGTGTCGCACAGTAAAACAACATTTGGGTCACAGATTGCTTTTTATTTTGTGGATCTTTCCAGTAAGAGAGTTCTTACTGCCAGTACATCTCATGCAGGATGACTGCTGTAAAATTTGACTTTTCAAGCATTGTAAGCATTAACAATATTTTTAATGGATTTTTGTTTTGGTTGGGGTTTTTTTAAAGGTAATTGCTATTTGATCGAATTTGATCTCAGGCTGCCCCTTGGAAATTGTAGTTCAGTTTTTTTATTTCATTCCTTAGCTGTTTTCTTGGTTTTCTCTTTCCTCATCAGTAAAAATAGCCCCCTTAAGATAAAATGAGAATGTAAACAAAGTCCACTGGATATTCCAAATGTTATTTCCTGCTTACCATTTAGATTAAATTTTTTTTTTTTTTTTGGTGTAATGGGAGAAATGCTAAAGAAAAAGCCACATAGAGGATTCATACATGGAAAGTCTTACACAGCATTCCAACATGCACAGCTGTGGACTTATGATCAATAAAAATCTCTTTTCAAAGTATCTGAAGTTAACATCAGTTCTTATTCCTCAATAAAATACCAAAAGAATGAAACAAAACAGGAAATCGCCTCCCAGGTGCTTTTCTGATATCCCACTTGTGGGCACCTCCTTGGTAATACCACCCAAATTAGATAGGAACAACCCAAATCTATATGAACTTGATAAATGCTGCAATTATGTATTGATTCTTTCAGCAGGCCTTTTACACACTGTTAATGGCTGTGGTTGAAAGAGGTTTAACTCACAGTTTCTGGTCAGCTGTAATTCCTGCTCCAGCATCTCTCTGGAGCTGATTGACTCTTGCCTGTAATTATGGTTTACATCCTTCTCTTCCCCCCTGGTTTAACAGGTGTCTGCATGGTCTGGTTATGTGTTGGCAGGCAAGCTCAGAGCCAGGATTTCATCCTTTACAGCTGTGCAGCCTCATGTGCCTCACATGCACTTCCATAATTTGCTGGATGCCCTGGGACTCTTACAAGGAGGCAGTTGCCCCACTCTGCATCGTGTTGCAAAAGGTGAATTCTGCCTTCTGAGTTTGCTTACTGTAGATACAGGAACAGGAATCTGAGAAAGATGGGAATGTTGTGTTATTGTTCAGATTAACTTCATGGACTTCAGCATGCTGAAATCCTTCTGCATCTGCCCTAAGCTGATCACCTGGGCTTTTCCTGTAACATAGGAATGATGGTCAAGGCACTCTTTATGCTTTTTCAGTGGTGGAGAGATCCTAACTGAAGACATTTCACCAAACAGGTGTCCTGGATAAGTCTTTTTCTGCAAAATATTGATGGGGAGAAACCAGGAGATAACCAGATGTGGAGAGCAAGGAGAAAGAGAAGCAAATGTTTATGGTACAGTGTCCTTTCACTGATTCTCTTTGCACATCATGCTGAAGAGGGTCTTTCCATCAGCATCCTGTTGTAAATATCCCAGGTCCCTTGAACTGGAGGTTTTGTTTTTCTGTGTGTGCAGAAATGGAAGCTTTTGCCTAAAAACTGGTCCACTGAGCTCCTCTACATCGTCCCTAATACTCTTCTGCCAAAAGTGAAGCTTGAAGAAATCATTCCAAAACACAACCCAGAACAAGAGTTCACCACCCAAAAGTATAATACAGAGAGCAATCTTTATCTTCACAGGTGAAAAACAGCATCTTACAAATGAAGCTTAGGAGATTTTGAGTAAATTAGCCAGGAAAATTTCTGACTCCCAGTTCATGCAGACTTGACTTCTTAATAGCACAGGACACGTAGATTTTCAGTGCTTCAGAGTTCTCACCAGATTCTTGTTGTTTTGAGGAACTGCGTAAAATTATGTTGATCAACATTTTGTGTTTTGTAAGAGAATTACACAGTAAGAAACTGAGTGTATATGTGCCTTTTAAGAAGAATCATTTCCTGAAAACAAGGTTGCAGGTTGCAGATCTATAAAATGTGAGACACCATAACTATCTTTAAAAAAGGATTGAAGAAAGAAAATAGCAAGAGTACAGAAACATTTAAGAGCTTAGTTTCAGGGATACAGGAGAATGAAGGAACAGCAGGAACTCCACAATTCATGAGTCATTCTTTTATTTTTTTTTCACTTGAGAAGGTGCTTATGAAGAAAATAGTTGCAAAGAAGTACACAACTACAGGAGTCAATAGTCTGTACTGTCAGTATTGTCACAGATGTAATTTTCATGACAGAAATTAATCAAAAGACTGTGTGGAAACTGCAAAGAGTAGGAAAAGATCCATTCTGAATGGAGGAATTCGATGAAATTATAGTGCACTTCATATCACTGGCTGTTAGACCTTGGTACTTATAAACTCATTACCTTGTCCTGCAGCAAAAACTTCCCAAAGGACAACACAGATTTTGTATTTGTTTGGTAGAGATTTCACCTAAAAGGAACAAGAATACACTCAGGCTTTGATAAAATTAAGAAACATTTTGGATAAAGTTTCTTTTATTACTTAATGTTTTCAATTAGAGTTTTATCATCTGTTGGCTGGAAAATGTTAAGTAAGAGCAAGAGAATCAGAAATTCAAATACTTACAGTTTAAATTGTCAAAAAAGAGATATAAAAGAAACATTAATCATCTTTTCTTATTTACAGAGCAGGGGTTTGCCATGTAAATGTGATGTGCTGTGTAAAATTTGGCAACTCTTTGTCACGTGTTGATCTAAGACTGGAACTGCTTTGAGATGCATTCTCAAAAAATGGAAAATTCATTCCACCTGTAGTGCATCTACCTTACACAGTTGAAGGGAGAGTCTTTTAGGTATGATATTATTTGTGTTAGGATCCTATTTGGACCTGGTGTGTCTGCTTCATCTCTGTAAATGACACAGAACATGCAACAATCCATCTTCTCAGCTAAAGGTGAGGATATAACCTTATCAGACATAGCAGGATACCACAGCATGGAACAGGAATATGAGATCAGGGAACAGGTGGGTGACACATAACAGAAAGCAGTAACTACTGTACAAATACCTAAACCCTTCTATTTTGTGTGCTGTTCATGCATGTGTATTTTGCTCTCAGTAGCAGTATCCCTTGAGATCAGTATTTAGTGCTTAATTAACAAAAGACTGAAGTACAGCTTTGTCAAAAGCATCACCCAGCTTTGATGTCCCTACAATGAAAGTTTGGTAAAATATGTATTGATTTCCATGGAGCAAACAGGCAATTGTCTGAAGTGATAATTCTTTTAAGAGGAAGCTATTGGGAAACTGCTTGGTTCCCTTTCTGAGGTGTAGGTTCAATACCATCCATCTTATGGCAGGGTTTGGAACTGCCAGTGCTTGAAGTTGTATTGCATTGACCCTTCATTCTCTCAGCAATTGCTGCAGAAAAAATTGCAGGAGGTTTCATAGGTTTAGCCTGTTGCAGGTTAAAGATCAGTGTTCGATGAAGATACCAGGCAGAGAGACAAGCTTCTCTTATTTTCCAATTAATTTTAAAAGAGGGTTGTCTGCAAGTAAATTGTTTGGCTTATTTGAGAGCCTGCAACACAGTGGAGCAGAACTCCAGAATTCCATACAGAGTGGAGAGTTCATTTGATAGATTGGTTTCTGGAGGTTGTTTTTTTTTTTTTTTTAGGTAATCAAACCCCACCTGAATTTGTTTCATCCAGTCCTGTCAGGAAGCTTTACCAGTGTTATGTGCCACTTTCCCTGCTGTCAGGATTCCCACAGGTCCCATGGGGTGCTTGTGTGTCAGGTTTGCATGAACTGCTGTGTTGTGCAGCACTTGTTTATTGGTGTGTTATACAATCGTCCCACAACACGGCTGGAAGTTGCACATTCCACCTGCAAAAAGACCAAAAAAGATCACAGCTCTGAGGGAGAAAACTTTCACTTGCATCTGAAGTATATGAACTGAACTGAATTCTCTCTGTTATCTATAGCTATGATTCACCTTTCCAACAAACATAGTTGTTTGGGGTTTTTTTTGTTGTTTGGTTTGGTTTTTCCGCCCTCACACACAATACCTACCTTGCTCATTTCCAGTCCTTTGCAAATTAAAAGCTTTATCTGCATTTTCCTTCTAAAACAGTAGCTCCAATTCCTGCAAGTGTCCCTTTTTTTGTCGCTGATATAATTTTTCTTACATTACTTCCTCATAAACTCTTTCAGATACATCCTAATCAGTTTTGTTTCTAGCTCAGGTTCAAAACTGGTCCAACAATTGTAGTTCTAGTGAGCAAAGCACAAACTTCTCCTTAAACATTGTAAAAATGCATTCCACTATGTCTATAAAAGTAGGAAATCAAGTTTTATAATTTTGAGCTTTTTTTCCAGATTTATATTGAACAGAATTTGATTCTCTGAGGGTAAATTATAGGCCTGTGTTTTGGGTGGTTTTACTTTACAAAATTTTCTCTCATTTCTAGCCATCTGATTTAGTACATGTAAGATGTAATTGCAAAGTTAGAGGGCTTGGTGTTTTTTTTGGTCTGGTTTTTTCTACACCTGCTTTTAATGACAGGTAGGAAAAAATGTGTCAGCCTATATGGTCAGCTTGGGAAAAGAGAAGAGCTACATTTTCTAACCATCATAATATGAGAGTTTGGTGATACACAACGCACTTATCCAGAGGCAAGAGTATTATTACCAGTGGAAACTGAGAGAAAGGTAAATTATTTAGTTGCCTCTAGGCCCCTGAAACAAACCCCAGTGCCAATTCACAGACACTGCCCTGAAGTCAGTGAAACAAGTTCTGATCTACAATCATATCATTTGAGAAATACAGAGCAGTGATGCTATTCAGTTGTCTACCAAACTGCTTCCAGCTTGCAGGTTTACACTGAACACAATTTCATCCTCCAAGGATAACTCAGAGTCCCACAACACTGCTGGGTTCAGGTTATAATTATTTGCTTGTTTATAGATACCTTCTGTGATTCCTGTTATATATAATTGTGTAGCTGGTTGGGGGGGAGGATTACACACATCTCAACCAACTCATGGTGTATCACCTGTTTGCCTGAACATCTCTCAGATCAGTTATTACCTTCAGTTTATCTACCTTTAAGTGTTCTGGTATGTCAATAAATTATTTGCTAATTAGGTAACGTGTTCCATCAAAAACGGTGTTGTCTTAGTTTAACAAGATCACTGTTTAGAAATTAAAAGACTTCAGGTGGAAGTAAGTGTGGAAAAGGAAAAGAAACAGCTTTTTATCAACAGAACGGGCAAGAGGGAAGAAAAAGAAAACCCCAGCATCTCTTTTCAAACCTGTGGCAGGTGTTTTTCAGAAAATTAAGAGGCACTGGGAAAAGTGCTTTGATGGAAGCAATATGTGACATTAATATTTTTGTGGCAGTCCAGCAGGGATCACCACTTGGAGGTGGCTTTTTTACTGCATCCCAACATTTTTCTCTGTCTCAATCTGTTCCTTCTCCTGAGGCCTGTGTGTCCCTGGTGCTTGCACAGCCTCTCTAGGTCAAGCAGCTTGCTTTGCACTTCTGAAGTAACACAGATGGAGTATTTCACTAGTTGGGTGTGCTGCAACACAGTGATTTACACCTTCCCCTTCCAACTGTTTCCCATGTGCCAAGATGAGAGAGACACCAGCTGAATTACTGATATCTCGTGCATTAATAGCTGTAGGGTTAATAGCAGATGGCTATTCCAGCCCCTCTGTGTTTGTGCTTTAGAGAGCTGTAAATGCCCTGCAGGGCAATATTAATGTGTGACACTGTGCCCTGAGAAGGGCCAGTTTTGCTCTTGGCACACCCCTTCAGTGCTTCATTAAAAGGATCTGTTCTGGTAGGGCAGTTTTTAAAATAGACCCCACAGTAGGTGCCACCTTCTTCAAGACATTTCTCTTTGGTGAACTCATAAACCCAAATGGGATTCAATTAATCAGTGCATGAGCTGTACAGGGTTGTCTTTAGGAGATGAACACAAAACTTTGAGATCTTTTTTTATCACTGAGATCATTTTATTGTGTCGGTGTCACACAGATGCCTCTGTGGATGAACAGCAGTAGCACAGGGGTAAGTGTTACTGCATTTCCCACCCAGCAAAAAATTATCTGGGTT
>JAWWLV010000001.1:3553108-3564346 GCA_035041135.1 Platyrinchus mystaceus
TGCCTCTGTGGATGAACAGCAGTAGCACAGGGGTAAGTGTTACTGCATTTCCCACCCAGCAAAAAATTATCTGGGTTGGATTTTCTGCCAGATACCTTTTCTTACTTTTTAATGAATAAAATAATGTTAATAACATTTCTGAGCACATAACACCTCTGTTACTGGCAGATGCTCCCTTACTTTCTCAGAATGTTTCAAAACAAGGTCAATATTTTCGCATCCATTCAACATAACAATTCTTCCCTGTTTTTTTCCCCTGGACAGTGAGAATTTTTGTACACTATTCTGGCCAGCAGGAGCCTGGCTTATCAAAGTGAAGCCTTCCATGAAAAAGTACAAGAATATTTGTGCTGCAGCATGAAGCCAACAGAGGTCTGTATTATTTTCAGAAGACACTCTCAAAACTAAGCAATTTACCTCAGGTAGGTGCCATTTTTCTCCTATCAGCCTCTGTGGAATGAGAACTATGGAGCCTGATAAAACCAAAGTTTTGCTGTTTGACAGGTGCTAACTTTAGTTTAGCTTCTAATTCTGATTTCTTTTTTTTCCCCTCATGTCCCCAGTCTGTTCCTCTATGACTTTGTCTTGAGTTATTTTTCCTTTCCTTGGTCATTCCTCCTTTTCTATCAGATGGGACAGAATGAAAAAGGACCTTCAGTTGTCTGTTCTTTCTTTACTTATTGCTTGTCTTAAAAGATCAAGAGCACGTGGCCACTTCCAAAACAAGAATGAAGCTGATTTTACAGGGATGTAAGACCTGCAAACCAGAAGCTTTGCTTTGACCTGTTCCAGGGTTTTTCTTAAAGCTCCTGATCATGCACTCAGCTGATGGAGAACTGGGTCTTCAGTGAACAGAAGAATGCAATTTTAACTGCTTAATATAAGACTTCACTTACTTTCTCCTAGTTGGACTTTGCCAGTGCTTTTTTTCACTTGCAGATGTCTCTTCCAGTTTTCCCAAGACATCACCCTGCTTGTGCTGATCTTGACTACATCACTGCACCTCTGCCACTGGTTTAGCAACAGCCTGTAGTGTAAGGGTAGCATAAGGAGAAAGGTTTTACTAATGTTCATATCTTCTCTCACAGAACAATACAGGTTAACTCAGTAGAGGGTTTTGGTGGCCAAGTCTGACACAGAACTTTCATTTATTTTATTGGCCATATTCATTTAAGGACCAAATTCCTCAGTGAAATTTTGGGGTATATTTCTGGTCCCAGAGCTTCAGGCCTGACTGTTCTCCTCCATCTCTGCTTGTGCCTTCCTTTTTCTTTCCCCTTCTTTCCCTCCCATTATCCCTACCTGTTCCCCAGAAGTATTGGGAATGTTTAGAAACCCACCCCTCACACCGTGGATTCCTTCCCCCTTTTTGACCTTCTCCTATCTCTCCTTATCTCCATATTCATTTGTCAGCATTTTTCTACCTTCAGTGTCCAATCTGCACTGTGATTTTTCTTTCCTGCCTACAGTTTCCTCCTCTGCCCATTCCTATCCAGAGGGGTCTTGATGTGAGCATTTCTTCCTCCTCCAAGTTGCTTCCCATTCATTCTACACTTAACAATGTGCCTTAAAGGATTTGTGTAGGTTGAAGTTCTGTCTGCTTTTAGGTCTGCTAGCAGATAGTGGCCTTCTTCTCAAGAGGCAGATCTGCTTCTATTTTCACTGTTGGCAAAGTAAGTTCAATGATTTTGGTCCTGCCAGTTATATCAGAGATGGCTGCTTTTTAATCTTTCAGCTTCCAGTGCTGGTTCACTTTTTGATTTTTTGCATTTATTTACCTAGTGTTTCACTCTTTTTATATCTCTTTCACTGATTCTTCTCTCCAATCTGTCCACTAAAGACTCCAGTGAGGTCTCCCCTCACAGTCTCCTCATCTCCAGGCTGAACAAACCAAGAGACCTCAGTAAAAGTGTAGATGTTATTCTAAAAATAAACTTGTCAAAGGCTTATAAAACATCCAGACATCCTGGTTTAATATATTCTGCTTGTGTTCTTTGTTACCGCAACAGCGTTTTCTTGTCAACTATTAAGTATTATGAAAAACAATTTCTAAAAAGGCAAACATTGTGCTTGAAAATGAGTTTGTGTGTGCACAAGTCTAGTTGATAAACTGGGACTAATTTCTGTAATTGCAGAGGGGTGTTTTACAACAGAAAAGTCTTCATAGTATGTTTCTGCAGTCATTCAAAGCTCTAAAAGAGAGAAAATTGTACTCTAATATTTTTTAAAATAATTAAGGCATTAAATTTCTCTTTTGTTTCTTGCCAAAGGCTAATGTAGTTAGAGAGAGAAAACAGAATGGAGCAAGAAATCCTCTCTAACTACTAGAAGACAAGGACACATTGTGTATTTTAAGGGCTTATTTTGTGATTACAGTTTATGGGTTTTTTTACTGGGGTTGTTTTTGACTTTTTTTCTCCCATAAGAGCTTTCAGTTGGATTTGTAAACCAGTGTTCTGATCCCATCTGCTGTTTTTATCTCTGCTGTCTACGTTCCACTGGCAGTTAAAACATCCCTGTGAGAGAAATGTGACAAATTATATGTAAGCCTTTTAATGTGGTATTCTGTATTTGGCTGCAAACAAAAGATATGCTTAAAAATCTTCTCAGTAGTTGAAACACCTTGATGGTGCAGTTTCTTGTTCTGCTTTATTTCTTTAAGTATTTCAAATTCAGCTCAATGCATCTTTGAAGAAAGATCATGAGTTTTCTTTTTGGAACTGACCTCCTTTTGAAAAAGCAGAGTTTCTGAATCTTTAGCCCTTAAGCTCAGCATGTATCTCACCTTCATAGAGTCTATATGGAGCTGGTGTCCATGAGGAGCTTCCCTGACTTTTAAAAATAAAGTTAGCAGAATGTGTATTTTCACAGGGCTAATTAGTCCTTGCAGTGAAGAGCTATCAAGTAAAAATTTTTCATAAATAGTGGAACGATGATACAAATTTATATAAATATTATTGCATGCAACATATGCAATAATGTCAATGATTGTAATAAGTAATTTTTTTTTTTAATCTTTTGGTGTGCTGTTAATTTTTGTTGATTCCCTGGCAAACTTTTTGTGTTCATGGTTAATTGACATCTGAAATCCAATGGTAAGCCACTGACTTATCACTCCATTTGTAACCTCAGGTGGTCATTGCCAGGGACAGATGTTTTACAGAAGCTGTAGCACAACAACAATGGGAATCTGAGGCCAATCTGCATATTAGGAAGTCCCTTTTACATGACAGAATTGCAAAAGCCTTGTGTCCTAAGACATGCAGCTTAAAAGATTTAAATCCTGGAAGCAGACCAGGCATAATCATGTAAAGGATGCAGAGAGGTATTTTCCTGGAAGAGCAGTGTTGGTGTGAATGTACCCGATGAAACTCTTCCCCTTTTCTCCTCCTCTCACAATATTCAGAGCTAGGGCAGGATATTCCTGTCATGAACTGTAAAGGCAAACCCTGCATCTTCAGTGATATAAACATTCACCTACTTTATTCTCATCTCTACTAGAAGCTGACCCACAAAACCTTTCCTTCTCTCTGTAGTGTCAGTTGTGTTTTGGCCAAGGAATAAAATCTCTCTTAGAGCACAAACATCTTGATTGTATCAGAGAATCTTTCTAAAGTGCATACTCTTTCCTTCATATACATCCCTGTTTATTGCAGCAGTTATTAGACTACTTGTGTGTACTTACTTTTTATTCATTATACATTGTTTAAAAGAATATTTTTCTGACAATCTCAAAAAGAAATTTTCATTTTAGTAGAGAATATCAAAGCTAATTTGTCTTACTTATTCTAACAGTTTATCACAAGCTCTATTTTTCAATTGGGTGTTTTCCTGCCCTTTAGTTCACCTAAAAGAGATCCTTTTCTGTTAAAAACACCATCTAATATTTAGGTACTCATGGTTTGTAATGATGTTGCACATAAGCTTAGCTTTGATAAATTCGCATTTTGCTTCTTAATCTTCTTTCTTTTGCTTTAGGGATTAAAAAAACCATGATGAAATTTTGCTGCTTGGAAAATTCCAGCCCCACCACCTGCGTGCTGTAGTTTGCAGTTGAGTTCTTAATGATGACATTAAATGTTTTCCTGTAAGTAGAACTTTGCAAGTCTGTCTACACAACATCTCTGTGTATTTTAGAATGTTCAAACTTATTCCATAAATTGGGTTTTAATGGAAAGGTCAGCAATATTTAAGCAGTCCTAAAATGTAATATTAAGTAGAGAACATATGAATAGTGAATGCACCCGTTAGGTTCAAAGTTCTTTTGTGTTTATTACTAGTTAAAAACTGGTAACCTGTGTAATATGAAGCACAAATCTTATGTTTTCTCCCAATATTAATATATTTTGTGGCATATTAATCAAACAAATTGGGGAGAAAAATCAGAATGCATATTACTGTGTGCCTTTCAGATATCTCATCTCTTTAATGGAGCCATTTGGAGAATTAAGATCAGTACAAGTAATTTAACTAAACTACAGGAGAGATTATCTAGCAATTTAGTTTGTCTCAGGTTTGGTTTTTTGTGGGTTTTTTTGTTTTGTTTTTCTCCCTAGTTATTTATATGCATACCTTGGTAGTTTAAAAAAAAATCTCTTGTGTAGCAGAGGAAATCTCTCTTTGTATTGAAAAAACTCTCGTAGATTGATTGCATTCAAGAAAGCCCCACAAAGCAGTTAAGAGAATGTCCAATTCCCCATCCCTGAGAAACTGCCTTGTTTGACAAGGAACATCCACACTAAGATTGTATCCATAGATTTCAGCAGTACTGTTCATGGACTGAAATGCATCTGATTCACAAGAAATTCCCAGTAACAAGCTACCCTGTGTTGCAGAGGTAAACTCAGTAATGGGATGTACTGTGCATTTTTTGCATTTAAAAAAACTAAAATAAAAATGATTCTGCAGCGAATTCAGTGAAGTGAAATTACTTTCATTACTTGTGGAAATGTAGTTTTGTAAACTTGCTATTTCCAGCCAGAAGACTGTGCCTGACTAATATTAGCAGCTTTGAAAACCATGTGAAAGTGTTCTATGTGAATTGAACATTAAAATTAAATCAAAATGTGTGATTTGACTCCTGGACGAAATACAAATGCAATCAACAGTCTAATAATTAATATCTTAGAAATGTTTGTACTCAGCATCTTTGACACTTAAAGAGATGATTGAAAAAGCCGCTGGTGTTTGAAATATGGCACATTAATAAATTAGAGGAGGGGAATAAAAAATATGGCAGTTCATATAGCTCAGTATTCAGGCACACTCTGATATTACATTACTAACTTCATCTTTTAAAAATTAGGAAACACATCTTACGAGGTACAAATTTGAGGCAACATATGCAAATCTGTTATTCCAGTTCAAAAATTCAACAGCTATTCAAGCTACTGGATGCATAAAAACTACTCCCTTGAGGCTTTCTGCTTCAATTCTGACTGCTTGAACAGAAGTGATTATAGTGGTCTGTTATTAAATATATTGCACACAGCTGTTTGCCTTGCCAAGGTGTAGAAGTTGTTTGCACTGCTGCAAAGAAGAAAAGAAAACTGCTCACGCAGTTCTTGTGGGCAAATTGGCATGCTGTGTCTGAAGCTAATATTCCCGAAGATATTATGCAGGTGTTAAATAACTGATTGTGTCATCTTTACCCCAACACCACTTAATCATTCAGTGATTTAATGCCACGACTGCTGGCAGTGTGTCTGCTTGGGACAGATTTCTGTGGGGCTTTTATTCATGGCAGTCAGTCCTTTCACAAGCAACAATAAGTTCTGGCAAGATTAGAGCTTTGTATTTTAAGCTTAATCGGAGTCAGATGGGACACTGGGCAGCTCTCAGTGCTTCCAGAGCGCTGTTCATTTGACGTTTTTCATAGAGAGGTGCTTGCCTAGAGCTCATATATCAAACCCTGCAAGCAGGAGGCAATAACAGAAAACCCAACTAGTGGCCTGGGATGTACATTTGGGCTGTTAAATGAGGGGAAAAAAGAGATCAAGCCTGGCTCTGGGGGTGTATTTTTGGGCTGCAAAGCATCAGTCACCGTGGAAGTAATAAAGATATAACTGACAGCAGTTCTCTGTCTCTCCATGTGTGCATATATGTTTAAGACTGGACAATGACAAAAGTGGGGTGTTATTACAGCTGTGACATTCATGCTGCTTTGGTGGAAATGTCACTGCTTCTGTGCAAAACCACTATATTTGCAAGTTTTTAACTCAGCAAGATAAAATAGTAGGAGCTTTGGAGTAATTTTTTCTTCTCTTTAATGAAACTGAACCAAGGTCTTACATGATAGGTACAATTCACTTCCCTCACCCACAACTGCATTGTCCTTCAGTCTGTATTGATTTGGATGCCTTAACAAATAAAATTCAAGTTTTATACTGTTTTATTTGAGTATGTTCTGCTTTTCAGGTATCAACAGCGTTCTTCAAACAAAAGTAAAAATGTAAGTAAGAATAACAACAGCAGTTTAAAAGTCAAGCTATTGTTTCACTTTGTTTTATCCATTTAAAAATGTTATGTCCAGCATTGGATATACTTGTTTAATGAAGTTTTGATCTCTTTTTAAGAACATCTCACTATTGCAATATTAAGTGCCTTGTAGTGTTGCTACATTATCCAGATTTTAAGCATAACTTGAACAGAATGCAATGTGATTTCTGTATTAACTACTGTGACTAATAATTTTGGTTCTTTCTTTTACCCTTTCTCATCTGATATGCCCTAGCATCTTTAATTTGTTTTTGTTTTAGTGCTTAGACATCTGTGTCATTCCTTCCTTTCTACAGTGTTCTTTCGGTAATAAAAGGAAGTTGTCTTGACTTTTTGTTTTCAACAATTCAGTTTTATCAGATAACTGGAAATGTAGACCATTTAAATAGTATCTATATCATAAGAGTCAGAGGGGTGTGGGAATGTCCAAATTAGGATCAGTATGCCTGAGAGGAGGAGAAAGAGTTGTGTCTCTCTTCTGACTGCATAGAAAAAGAGCCTGTAAGCTGAATAATTGTAAACACCCTGAGAAGTATTTCAGTGACCCTTGCTGCTGTTAATAAGCCTGAATGTCTTTGAGAATGATTGGAACTAAGGTACCATCCTGATACCTCTCAGATGAGGGAGAAATTGCAACTATAGCAATTCCACTTTCATCAGAGAGGAAAAACTGATTTATTTGTTAACCAAAGACAAGGTTTCTTTTCAGATTTCCTTAGAAAGAAAGTCAATATCCTTTCCCAGTGCTTAATCCATTTCATATTGGAAGCATTATACTACGTTAGTTTTGCACAAATCACATTGTGGTTTTGGTAGAGAAGAGTTTATATGGTTACTGTGAGAAATATAAATGCAAATAAGAGTCTGTGTTTTGCTGATGGTTATTAATTCCTGTGCCTTTCAGTGGTATAGCTGGAGAATTGGGTTAAGCTTCTGGGCATGAGCACAGTAGGTTTCTGTATTTATGCTGTATAACCTATATTTTTCCTTTCTTTTTAATCTTTGTTTTCTTGCCAGGCTTTCCTTTGTGGCATCCTTTTTACTACTGCACCCTGGGCTCTGCTCTCTCATGTTGTTTACTGGAGCTTAAACATGAAAGGACAGTGAAATGGACATTTTAATCAATTAACTGTAGCCTGATCAAAGATTCATTCTTCCTTATTGTTGTTGTTGCTGCTGAAAGTGTTTTTATTTGCAACAGCACCCAGTCGGGCTTTTGATTCATATGGTGTGACAAAGTCACTCTCTTGCACAGAACAGCAAGCTGGGAGCCTAAAAACTGCTTTTGATCAGGGCCTTGCTTTAATCACAGATCGTGTCAGAGTTCTGAGCAAGAGCTCAGCTTTCCTCGTGGGCTAAAGCTGAAGGAGAAAGGGACTGTGATGGCAGAGCAAAACACACCAAGCAAAACACACCAACTGTCTTTACTCAATTCCTTTTGCTTTCAGAGGCCATTCTCAGCCTCCGTTCTTGCCAAGGGTTTATTTATCCTCTCTGGTTCATGGGAGGTAACTATCAGTTAGATATAGGTACAAAAGAGGGTGTTATTCACATGAAGTCATATTATGACCTGTTTGTGGTTGCTTAAGACTTGGCATTTTTAAGTTCTGGGGTAATTTTTTTCGGTTTTTTTTTTTTTCTTCATTTAAGGGTGCAATTTCTCTCTGTTTCCTTTTCTACCTTTGAGTGTTATGCACAACAAATAAAGAAAAAAAATGTGCATCCTATAGCCCACCCAAACAATTGTGCTGGCAAATTTTGCTGGCTTTTGAAAATTTCTGTGAATTTGTAATTTGCAGAAGGGACATGAGATCTTGGAATAAATCCATCTTCAGATCAGGGTACATACCTTTAAAAATCTGAGTATGGGTAAGTTGCAAAGGTTATGGAAAAACTACTGCTCTCATGTAACTTGGAGAGCTTTTTGTATGTAATGGCTCCACCCCTGTATTCTGATGTTATTTAGGAAACTTGACCTGCACGTGCAGCATTAGTAATAACCACGTATTCATTGTGAACTCTCATTTTTGGAGACAAAAAATTCATTTTCTTTTCAGATTTCTACATTTATGTAAATGCATGTGAGTAAGAAACGCGTCTGGTTTGTTTTCTGGATGTTTTTTCCAGTCTCTCTTCTGCAGTGGCAGTGGTTAATTAAAAAGATTATTTTATTAATTAAACATTCAAAACAATGCAGTTTTTTGCTGGCAGCCACTTGTTTGGAATAATCTTCCATGCATCATAACTTTCCATCTTTGTGTTTAATTGCTTCCCCCCCCCTCCTTCTCTTCCTCTGCAGCATCCTTTGAAAATTCTCTCCTGACCTTTCATGCTTCTTTTGCATTTAACATAATTTCAGTTAAGAAATGCTTAATTACTAAAATAATCACTTCTGCTTTTAATCTGTTTACGTTTTTCTGCCTGGGTTTGCTCTTCCAGTGTAATTTCTGATGGTTGCAATGATGCCTGTGTTAAGGGAACAGATGATCTCTCCCAGCCCTTAAGAGAACTGTTTCATGGTCTAACAGGAGTTTCAGTGAAGCACCTACCAAGACAAATCCATTTTATGTAAAGAGAGGTGTCAGGTTTGGGGTCATAGAGGCTTAAATATAGGTCAGACACAAGAGAACTTTCCTAACTTCAAGTGAATGACCCCATTTGACACATTAGTGATGACTACACCTTGCTATCAGTAGAGGCATTGTGTATGGGCCTGATAAACGTGTAGGGAAAAGCAGTGGTTTAACACCAGCTGGCAGCCCTCACTCATCCACACCCATTCCAAGTGGGATAGGGAAAAGAATTAGGGGGAAAAAGGTAAAGCCCATGGGCTGAGAAAACAACATAGTTTAATAATTGAAATTAAAAAAAGAGAAAAAATAGCAATATAATTATAATTAATAATATTTAAAAATTATTACAATAATAGCAATGAAAATTGAGACAGCTAAAAGAAAGAAATAAACGCCAATCAAAGCAGGTGATGCAAAACATAATTGCCCATCAACCACTGATCCAAGACCGAAGCAGTGATCATCCCCTCCCAGTCAACTGTCCCCAGTTTATACACTGGGAATGTGAGAAATATCCCCTTGGTGAGATTGGATCTGTTGTCCTGGCCATGCTTCCTCCTGGTTCCTTGTGGACCTGCTCACTGGCAGAGCATGGGACACTGAAAAGCCCTTTATTTAGAGTAAGCAAGAACAAAAGTATCACTGTGTTATCAACATTCTTTTCATACTAAATCCAAACCACAGCTACTAGGAAGAAAATTAATTCTATCCCAGCTGAAACCAGGACAAGTGGACAGATTAGTTATACCATGCAGGTTGCAGGACCTAACTAAGTGGCTGGTTTAACACATCTGCCCAGGTTCCTCGTTTCACAGAAGGAAAGGTAGATATTCGTAGAATGGCCTGACCTAAGTCAGGCATTCTGCTCATGAAGTGGTTGTTCTGCTCATGAAGCAAGTCTGGGGAAAGTGGCTGCATGTCCATCTTATAAGCATGTGATGCAAATACTAGTCCAACTATATTTTAGAGGCATTGCATCACTGCTTCTGAGACCAGTCACCCCTGTGAAGCTTGATCTAAACCCTCTGGAGAGAATCTTTAGACAGCCCCCCATATGCATGGGGCTTGAAAGAAAATGACTGGGACAAATCCCACGTGTCTCTGAACTCATCTCTGGTGAACAGTCACCTCAGATTTACAGCTTTGTCACTGTCAGCAGAAAGTGCCTCCCTGACATTAATATACTGGTGACAGAGGAGCTCAGAGAGTCAAGTCTGTCAGACTAGATAGATTTAAAAGAGATTAATTATATATGACACAGTTGCCATATCTGAAATAAGACAGAAGTAAATTGCACTTATTTGAGTTTACTGTGGCTACACATGTGACTAAGTGCTACTCATCTTGAACAGTCAAAGCTAAATCAGGTTTTCAATTATGCCATTTTTTTCATCTTCATGAATGATCAGATACTGATATTTTGTCTTGCAAAACTAGTTACTGGCAACTGAAGATATATAAACTGGCTATAACTAAAAACCAGTGGCAGAAAAATCCCTAAATAGATAATGGAAAAATGGTGAGAAAACTGAGATTACTTCCTCTCTATCTGCTTCTCTGCTCAAGAGCTCTGCTGATGCCACCAACATTAGTTATCAGCCTTTAGGAATCCTCTGTGTAATGCTTTTTCTGTGCACCCATTTGTAGAGGCAAGGAAATAAGATTCTCAGAGTTAGACTACAGCAGCTGTGAACTTCTTAATCATTTGAATTTCCTCCCTTTTCCCTCACCCCACTGCTGCTGAGGCAGCATTTGCACAAACCATCTCTGCAGTTCTTGCTCCATGTTTCCCTCAGCAGCAGGAGAAAGAGAAGGCAACTGGTCCCAACCTTGAACCATGAAGTTCTTTGCTACAAAGCTCATAACAGAGCTGCCAGGGTTTCAGATGAACATAATTCATGGCCAGATTTTTACATTTGAACAAGCTTCATTTACACATCTGGTATCTCTGCTAGTTCTTCCTTCATTTTTTTTTTTTTTTAAAGTCAATTTGGTATTTTTGTTGTGAGTTTATTGAGAACCTAATATGTTATATTCACAGATTTTTAGCCCCAAGATGACTACACTTTAGAGAAGTTAAAAAGAAGCATGTTTGCAGATGTAGCATTCAAAACCTTCAAATTCCCAAACATCAAATAACTTCTGACTCAATGGGTTTTCTGCAGAG
>JAWWLV010000001.1:3564446-3591644 GCA_035041135.1 Platyrinchus mystaceus
CTGTGGTGAATCTTTTAATGAGCTTTAGCTAATTGATCACCTCTTGACTACAGCTACAGAGCAGGGAAATTTGGTTCCTTCAGGGAAGATGATTCTTTACACCTCTTGTCCAAGCTGTGGCTAAATGTGACAAATTAATTCTCAGTTTTGTAGTTCATTTACAGGTTTACCTAATCACAGACAGAATTTGTGAGAGATTTTTATTTGCTCACACTTGGGCTACAATGTAAATAGGCAAAATTGCTTCTATTATGTTATGCTTGCCAAGATTAGTCTCTCCCACTAAAACAAAAAATAAATGTTTGAAAATAAAGTTTGTCAGGAAGCAAAATAAATCAGTTGGCCTTAGCAAAAAAAAAGAAGTCATGATCCCCTTGTGAAGTTATTATCTTCCAGTAATTAAGCTTGTAGAAATGTATTTTCATAAAGTGCAGTACTACTGAACATTAAGTGTGTCTTGTTTACCACAGAGGAGGGTCTACATTCTGTTGGAGATCACATCTCAGGCAGCCTAACTGTGATTACAGAGCAGTAATACAGCAACAGCCTGACGAGCAGCATTATTGGTTTGCAGTCTTGATGATCTTGGTCACACTCATTTCCCCACTGGAAGACCTGCCTACTTCTGAGTGCAGACTTAATTAAAAAGGTATGTGCTGAAAATCATTATCAGCAGATAAAACAGAGAAAAAGTGCTAAAGTGGTGAAGGAAAATCCTCCAGGTCTGTGAAGCTGCAGTGGTGGATATTTTTGAAACACCTGCCAGGCAGACACACAAGAGATTATTAGGTAATAATAACACAGGGACACACAACTGTCTTTTGTGTCCCCAGAGCTTCTCTAAGCTGTTGAACTGAGTTGAATGCAGTAGAATTAAAGTCCAGGGGGGAAGATTAGTTTATATTAGAATAAGTTCATGTTAGAGATGCAGCCGAATCCAAGTCTCTACCCCACACTGAGATCAGGGATCTTGCACAGCCACTGCAGCAGTGCTTGGTGATTTGGGCTGACTTGCTTGATTTGGACTGATGGGAAAGTGCAGTACAGCAAGTGACTGGACCAAGGAACAATTTTATTTCCATGTCCAGTCAAGTCATTAAATTTAGTCCTTTTTATACTTTATGCCAGTATATAGAGCACTGTGCTAATTGTGAGTGACGTGTTCAGTGGGAACCGCATTAAATCTGAAGGGAAGATATTCTTGTTTATTGGTCACTTACATAGTTAATGTAGGACTGCTTTGATTCTTGCAAGTTAACTCTACAAAGAGAATATCTGGGGTTTTTTTTTTTGGTCATTTCCATCTGGTTTTGTGTACTCCAAGTGATTTTTTACCTCCACAGAGGAAATGCCAGAATCTTCTGGGTCCATCTAGCACACTGAGCTATTCAGTCTATTTCTTAGCCAAAAAATGTTATTCAGAAGCATGCAGATCATAATATAATACTTTTCAAACATGGTCAGTTTAGATTCCCTCGTCCATCCTTGCTGAGTGGCTTATGTTTTTTTATGGTTAAAATTGTAAGTATTCCACACAGGACAGGTAAGCCCTTGCACCAGTGGTTAGTTTGTTCAGTTTGCTGGCTCTCAGCCTGATTTACATACAGGATTTCTTTTGTAGTGAAGAATTTATATTAGATATGTGATGCACACTTTGTATGTTCAATTGACTATTTAGGTAAAAAATGGGGCTATAAACTCCCTGGTATGTTTAAATAAACTTGCTCTTTGTCCAGTGTTGTCAAAAGGGAGAACATTTCCACAGGGGAAAAAAAAAAAAAGAAAGAGGTCACTATATCACTTAGCAGGATTTCACAAGCTTCTTCAAATCCAGGACACCCAATTGGTTAGCTAAGGACTCATATTCTTTTAAAGATTTACAGTGATTTATTTTCAGTGTCAGTGACAGCATCATCATTACTGCAAGATCCAACTGTACCAAATGTTACTTTAATAAATCATCAACCCTGAAAATCAATACTCCAATGAATTGAATCAAATGAAACTCTTTGTTGTTGCACAGTTTCACTCACAAAGTCAAAACCTGTGCTGTCCAAGTTCATAAAATATCCATCAGCTGGTTAGGCCAGAGCCATCAGACACAGTTCCCCAGGCTCAATGTCAAACGAACCTTATCTCTTGATGGATTTATTTTTTGTGTGTCAGCCCATCATTGTGTCTGTGATGTTATATTATGGCATTTGCTTCCTCTGAAGTGACATGAACTGCTGCTTTATTTCATAGCCTGAAAAGATACTGAAGGTTAGGTCTGACCAGCCTTTTTCTCCTTGTGGAGTCCTGGCTTTCCATTCCGAAGAACCTGTCTCCTCTTCTACCTCCTTCTTAATCTCCTCTTGCAAAAAAAATAACAGCTTTATTTTGGGTTTTTTTCCAAGTTTGCTTATTGGTCAAGTGCATGACACAAAATGGAATATATGTGTCTGTGGAGACATGTTTGTCGTCTGTGTCAGGACGTTTATGTGGACATGTTTGAGTTTTTGGTAGAATTTTTTGGTGTTCACTGCATTTGCCCGCACCATTGGTAGAATATTTTTGTGTTCACTGGATTTATTGCTGCCTTCTGGAAGTCTGGTGGAATTGGTGGTACTTTCTTTTCATGTTGGCATTACTTCCTACTAGTGATAAGAAAAAAATCTCCTGTGACTAAGAAACTTACATATTTGTGCACTTTCTGTCACAACTGTAAATAAAGATGGAGGAAAAATTAGATATTTACAGAATCACAGAATGGATAATATTGGAAGGGACCACAGTGGGTCATCTGGCCCAATCTCCCTGCTCAAGCAGGATCATCCTAGTGCACATGGATTGTGTACAGATAGTTCTTAAATAATAATATTTATATAATAATAGAATATAATGATAATTAATCTAATAATCCTGTGCCTTACATTGTCTTTTTGCTTATGTCTTATTATTTATGAAATTTAATGCTGGCTAGTCCAAGTCTAGCACTAAGGCTGAATGCAAATGAAATACCTATACCAGAATGAAAGTAGACTACTTCTCTAATATAAGAATGGAGTGTCTTTTCCTGCTTTCCATAATTATTAATATTATATATATATATATATAGCATATATAATACTTATTTGTACGTAAAACTTTTTACACAGTAACTGGAAACTCTTAACATTGTAAAGCAAATCCAGTGATCCCATGAATTTCTTAATATGAATATACTGTAAATCTTAATGTTGCTTCAATGCAATGATGCCATTATTTTAGTGATCAAGGCTGTTGAACCTCGTGAAGAAAATCCAGACAGCATTTCCTTTATAAATTCCGTATCTTCCTCTTTTCTTATATCTAAACATTCAATTTTCATCTACTATTGTTTTCAACAAGAGCATTTAACTGACCCTGGAGATGAAGCCACAGGCAGCAAGACTGATTTTTTTGTTCTCATGTATTCAGTTTTCTGGCTTCAGTTTTAATTTGACAGGAAATACTAAAAATCCTGGGGAGTAGTTTGCACTAATTCAGCTGTAGTCAGAAATACTCTTTCTTGGATGACTTCAATGCAGTGCTCAAACAGCTGAAAGGAGGATGATTTTGTCAGCTAAGGGTGATAACTTTATTTTAGGATCTTCTGCTTCCTTGTATTCAGCTGTCATCTCTTGCAACACCCTTAAATATAAAAGCTTGGAAGCTCTGGTGTTACCTGAGTGAGTTCAGTGCCACTGGGGAGAGGCAGGAGAAATCCTTCACTCCCTGTGCTGTGGTGGTGTTAATCATACATGACATTTGGGGCTTTCTTCTCTTCTCTGTGTTTTGCCTCGTGACTTCTGCATGTCAGGTGCACTGCAACAGCGTCAAATTTTCAGTTCATATCCGTTTTCCTAATTGCTTTGACATTCGGAACTGAATTGCATCCCTTCAGGTTGCAGTCATTATCCTGCTCGTAGTGAGAAGGGTGAGTAAGCTCTTCGTGTCTTGCACACAGGTAGGGAGCAGCGAGCCATCTTCATGTCAAAATTAGAATCAGATGGTGTGTTTTGTGTTTGTATCACAGATTAAGTTTCTGCTTGCCAGGACAGGGATGCCTGGAGCACCTGCAAACTCCACAGGGCAGGTACACCTGCTCTTCGCTGCCTGCTCCCATCTGCAGCGCCTGGCTTTCCTGTCCTGGAGCAGTGAATTCTTCCTCTTCCTTGGCTCTGTGCCCCCTGGCCATGCTGTGATGGAAAGGGCTGCCTCAGGGCTGTAGGAACTTTAAAGGGATACCATGAGTTGTTAGAGCCCTGCAGATTTATGGGGTTGTTGCTGGACATCAGAAGTCTGTGAACTTAATAGAATTTGCCTCGGGGCTGTGTGGGTTTAAGGGCTCTGAAGGATTTTGGGATGTAAAAATGCTTTTAATAATTAGGTAACTCACCTTCAGATCTTACAAAAAAACTCCCCATATTTAAAAATCATCATGCTGACCAGCTACAATAGATTAAGACAAAATTAGAAATGGCTTCCCAAAGCTTTATTTGAAACGTGGCAAGTCACTGTCACCACATTTCCTAGCAAGATGTAGATTTATTCCATGTAATACAGAATTATAGTCGAGAGTATGGAACTAGTTTATCTATAACTGGACAAGATGCATATTAAAAAATGTTTTGGGAAAAATCCTTAAAAAGTTATCCATACTGTATTTGCTCTTTTAAAGCAGTACCTGGGGTACTTATTTCAGCTCTGATATTCCCCAAGGTACCAACTGATCACAGCTACTGTCCAGTGACCAGTCAGAGAAGAAATCACTGAATTATCCTTGGTGTTAATTGAGTTTACGGGTTGGTTCAACAGTTCAGCTCGAGCCAAGGAGATGAAAACCATAAATTGCTAATGTGTCTGAGGACTGGGGTCCTCTTGCAAATCAGCACTTGACAGACCTGTTATGTTGGAATAAGGCAGTGGCTCAATGTGACCTGCTGTGGGCACTGAATCACAGTGGCACCAATACATATCACAGCTTCCTGCACTTCTCGATCTGTGCCCATGCTCCTGAAATCTTATGAGGAAAGATTTGACTTAGAGAGTGGGTCATTATTTTAAAATGCCATAAAGTAGGGGGCACGAAGGAGCAGAGGTCATTTACATGTTAATGGTTACATGCTATTAGGTACAAGATTATCTGTTGCCCATTACAAACTGAGCAAAGCAGTGCTGGCTCTTTCTTCCAGGTGTATCGGGCAAGGGAAACAAATACAATCAAAGGAAATCAATTGTTAGTGATTAATTATGAGATTTGTGTTAGCACTGCATTGATGAGCGTGGTGTCTGGAAACTCAGTCAAAGCAATGAGCTTTATCACTGGACAAACAAAGGCAGGAACTGGATTTTAGTTTTTGACAGCAATGCTTTCATAGGTTTCTAAGATTAAAGGGATCCTGTTTGGCAGTATGGGGTTTTAATATCAATCTGAAGAAGTTTCGTTTGTTACCTTAGTAATTTCAAAGAAAAAAATAGCAAATCAGACAGGACACCAAATTATGTTAAAAACCCCGTACCATCAAAACCCAAAGCCTCACATTCTTACTTAAAAAAAACCAAAAAAACACTTCATGATTTTTTCACACACTGAGAAGAAAACCCTGTAGTCAGTTATGATCGAAGGGATCTCAGATCTTCTCTAGCTCTCTCCAGTAAGTAGCTGATTTCATTTACCTACTCCTGTTCCAGCATAGGTTGTAGCAATACAAAGCTACACTTGAGGGGTTGTATCATACTTAGCCTTCACTGCCTATTTCGTGAGCAGTTTTTAATTTATAAGCTTTCCATATTATCTCAAGGCAGATTGGTTTCTGTAAGAGCCTGTGATGAGGGACTTTGTCAAAAAGCTTGCTGAAACCCACATTCACTTTTACCTGATATGTTTGGATTTCAGTGGGTTTATAAAAATCGATTGCAACACAAACATTCCTGTAACTCTACAAATGAATTTAAAATTCAGGCCTTGTTTGTGGGGAGAGAAGCAGGGAAGAGAGCAAGAGGAAGGGTGATGTTCAGAAGGTGTTTGACAAGGTGCACTACAACAACTTTCTCTTTCAAAATTTTAAAAATACATATTAAAGATGTGTTTCTTCGTATGACATGGAGTTAATGGCTCTCTGAAAAGGTACTGTCTGCTTTCAACCAGCAGTTCTTAAGATGGCAAAATGTTAAAGCTTTTCAAAAAAATGGAAGATAGAAGTACCATAAAGCAAAGAAATAGTAAATATTCGAGTATTTCTAACATCACATCAGGTAAAAGGTATAGAATATTATAAGAAAATGAAAATTTATACCAGCCTGTTCCTCAATCTACTAATGAAACCTGTAGGTAAGCTTAGACTTATGAAATAGGAGAAAGCCATTTTGCAAGGCCAGTGAAGCTCTGATAGGAGAAGAATATAAATCTTTGTGGATAAAGAAATCAGAATTTTCTGCTCCCATCCCTCAGTTTTAGAGGCATTCCTCTCTCAGGGCTGTGATTTCATCTCCTCTGGCTTCCTACAGACAGTGGCAAGAAGAAAAATAAATAAACTAAAAGACCCTCGTGCAACACAGAAACTACTCTTGAGATGGCAGGGAAATGGGAGATAAATACAAGCTGGGATTGACTATAGGAGTGGAAGTGTTTGGAAGTCCAGAAGAAAGAAGTAGAGATCTGATTTTTGCTCATAGCACTTCGTTTGGTATTAAGTTGGCAGATTTTGTGGAGGAGAAAAGCATGTTAAGTAAATCAGATATATCTAGATGTAGATTCCAAACTGCAAACAAGTGCAGAAAGAGCAGATCCAGAATTTTGTGTCTCAAGGACTCACTCAGTAACATTGTCTAGTGCTGTCTTTGAGGATCAGCATTTGTTGCACAGGATTCCTCGGCCGAGAGATGGGTTTTGGAGCTGGATGGAAAGCAGATCCTTCCAGGTGCCCAGAAAACTACTACTACCACTGCCCCCCACTCTTTTCTTAAGAAGTTGTGAGTCCAAATAAAGGGGAAACAATAATTTAGCATGCAGTATTCCTCTTTTGGGAAGCAGGGAGAATCACAACAGTGTTTCTTCAACATTTGTGCAGCTTTCACAGGATATTCTGAGTTTGTAGGGACACATAAGGATCATCAAGTCGAGCTCTGAAACAAATGGCCCATACCAGGATCCAACCTAATGTGGATTAGGCTTGAACTGGAGAGTGTATGTTATGGAAGCAGGCTCAGAAAATTCCTTTTTATAACTCTTGTAGTCAGGAGGCAAATTAATTTACGAGCTTTACTATAGATATTACACCTCTTCAAAGTGTAATATTTTTGCAGTGGCATTTATTCATGAAGCTCTATCTTGTAGACCAAACAATTATGACTAATTTGGAAAACTTTTGTGTGTGCACTTGAAATATATGAGTTCATCCACTTTCAGCACTTGTCAAATTCCAGGGTGTACTTATCATGTAATGAAGTCTGGCTTTATTAGAAAAATCAGGTTGATGACAGTGAACAGGGAAAAAAAAATATTGGTGCAGAAATCTTCAGGGTGGCTGATTTGACACTGCAGGGAACCCCACAAAGTGTTTTTCCTTTACAATTTCTGCCTCTCCCCATTTCTGATGTCCAGAACATCCATAGGAGGTTCTTGTATTTTCACAGCCACTATAAATCATTTTTAATTACTTGCACATATGCAAAAACAGCAATTTAGTTCTTGTGGAACCTAATCTGTTGCACCAGGTTCAGCTAGTTTGTTGCAATGCTGGTATTCCTAATTTATACATGGGTGAGCTCTAAAACAAAAACACATTTATTTTTGTAGAAAAGGAGATTTTTCACATAGGAAGAAATTTAGTCACTATAATAGTATTTCAGGATAATTTGAAAAAGAATGGCTTTGGGTTTTTGTTACCATTTATATGTGCATTAATTTGCAATAGTTCAAGAGACACTACTTTCATCAACTGGTATTTCCAAATTTTCATGGCAAAGATCTACAAAAAAAGTGCAAAAAAAGTGAGCAAGTGAAGCCTTTAATATCTCAGAAAAGCATTAAGCCGCAGTGTGCACGTATCTAATGCAAGTCTGTTTTAGTAATGCTTTAATTACATGTTAATTATTTATTCATTAAATTGTTTATCCTCGTATTTCATCCAAAGTCTCAGGTGTCCCTGTCCAGAAGCTGCAGTTCTTTCAGTGGCTGACAAAACTTCTGGCACTGTATGATTACATTTAAGCCAAAGTTGATGAGATGACACTTTCAGGTGGAGGAGAAGGTTTTGGAATTTCCCAGCGTCCAAATTTGTCAACTTTAAAGCTTCTTTGAGGGTTAGTCAAATGTGTTCTGTTCTGAGATTTGGTGAATCACAAGGAGTGGTGATTTGGGCCTCCCAAACTGTGCACTGAACACCTGAACACGTGAGGAGCGCGTGGGTTTTATATCGTTGACCAAATCAAGCTCTGTTCATTTGGTTGCACTTTCTCTTCCTCTTTCCTGCATTGCTTTCTCTTTTAAAATTATAATATGCAAAAGATGGGGTGTCACTATCATAGTAGCTTGCCCTGTTTTTCTGTACAGTCAGCACCTAACCAGCATGTTTTGTAATATCACTGATTCTCAGAGTTTAATACTGTATAATGATTTTACTGCTTTTGTGGTTAACTTACAATATTCAAGTCTTCAGGCTGCCTTCTTTTTATGCAGGTTATTAAAAAAGAAAGACAGAATAAGATGTTGGATACTGAGCTTTATTTCAAAAGCTGCTCTTTTAGAGTTTTCCTGCATTATTACTTATGTTTATTCTCTGCCATATCAGGTTCATATAAAATCAGAAGTGTCACAAAATCTTATACAGGATAAAATAACAAGAATGCACTTCAGAATATAATCAGGAATTGAAACTCCTGAAAAGAGTTTTTTTTATTCCAGATTTTCAGGATGGGAAATCCCTGGCAATAAAGTCTATTTATTCTGTTGATCAGTAGGCAAACAAGCCTTTTCATGAACATTTAATTCCCAGGCTGGAATAAAACTGAGAGGTCTTTACACAGCCAGTAAAAAAGCACCTGTCTCTTGCAGAGACCTGGTGGGTCCATAGTAAAACTGTTCATTTATTCTTTACTGGTCCCTCTTACAGATTTAACATTTCCACTTTACTGTACCATAGCTACCATTCACTGCTGTTTCCTGTGAGAATTCCCTTCTCCTTCTGGAAGAGGCCTGGGGGTGATTTTTTCCATGTTATTAAGCAGACAAATCTTTAAGATGTAGAGAGAAGTCCAGTGAGATTCTGTCCATGTGGGTGTGACCTGTGCTCTGATCCACAGTTTCAGGGACAATTCCCAGGTAATCTGAGCCATCTCTTCTGCATCCTTCCCTGTCATGATTTGTTTGCAGGCATTCTCCTCATCTCCACTGGAAGATGGACAGATGGATGTTTATGGAAGTTTTCAGACCTGCACAGTTTCTTCTACCTCAAGTTTCATGAACATCTGTTTAATTGCTTGACAAGCAGGATGTTGTAAACAGCCCATATTTTATGCATGTATGAAATGTAGTCATGAGTTTTATGATGCTGAAAACTGAGAACCAAGTCCATCTGAAGTTCACCCCAGTGTCTGGTTACTCTGGAAATGTCTTAAATTCCCAGGTGGGCTTTCTGAGGCTGTGCCATCAGATGCACTGAAATGCAAGAAGTGGGATGGAATCTTGTTGCAAACCTCTCAGCCCTTTCTGACGTTTGAGTGGGGGTGTGTGTGTGGGTGTTTTTGTATTTTGGGGGGGAGTTGTTGTTGGTTGTTTGTTTGGGGTGGTGGTGGTGGTGTTGTTTAACCAGTCCTGTGTAGAACTATTTAACGTTGAATGTTTTGTGAACTCAGTCTATTTTTTAAACTGTAGTGAGAGTGCCTACAGGCATTGTGGTTATGCTCCTCTCATGTAAATAGAGTGTTGTCCTGCTGTTCAAGTGACTCTTCATACATATATAAATGTATTTCAGTTGAGAGGGAAGAACTGCTGAATTCACTCACCTCAGGGCAACTAAGGAGATGTATTTGGGTGGCAGAGTGGGTACTATAATACAGTAGCTGAATATCCACTTCACATTCTCCTCTCAGCTGAAGTAACAAGCTGACAGGTTTTCCTAATTACTTCCTTACATTGCCTTAACAGCAATCATTCTTTTTCAGCGTTTCTGGTTTTGCAGTGGAGACTCCTTATAAAGTGCTTTTACTTGAGGGGAGAGGAGTGGCGGGAAGAAGGTTCAAGCTGGCCTGTGAGTACATCTGCTTCCGCAAAAAACACTTTTATTCTATGGTAAAGCCTATTTTTTGTGAGAGAACTTTACTAACTTCAAAGAGATTTGTGGAGAACTGCAGGTGTTCTTTTTTCCTTTTGTCATGTATAGAAGGATTCTCATTGCAAAGGAGGTTTATTTACTATTAAGTTGCTTTAGTATTTTCTTATTTAGTAAACTTGAAAACAAATAGGATTACAAGTGTACCTTCAAGATTAGATGAACTAAAGCAGTGAAAATGGTCTTTATAACTGAGCACCTATTTACCTACTTTGGAATGTAAATGATAACAGATTAAAAACCTTGGGTCCTAGTGCCCTTTTCATTCCATTAAGAACTAACATGTCTAATTATGAAAGCAAGTGTGCAGAAGGCAATCATGTAAATACCAATACATGTTTCTTAGTAGCAAAACTAATTTCATGTAAATGACTTGTCTTCATCTGTTTTAATTTAAAAAAAGTCTGATTACAGAGAGCAGCTTATGTTGATCAGTGTGTTCAAATGAATGCTGGTATGGGTCAGCCAGGAACAAATAAAGGAAATAATCTGTATAATGAGATCAAAAAATAGTGGCAGATAAAACAACTGATTTAGAATGTTGTCACTGAATAGGTATTTCTGGATGTCATAGGTTTATTTGTTCTAAAAAAGAAACAAGGGGGAATCTTTTTCTTTCCCCCACAAGGCTGTAAAAGAAAGATGTTGAACGAGGGAGGTTGAAGGTGTTTGCCTTGGATGATTGACACACACAAAGGAACACTTCATTCTCATCAGATTGAGACACTGGATTTATCCCAGCCAGTTAGAAAAAGATGGATAGTTGAAAATTCCTCAATTAAAAAAAAAAACCCACAAATAACAAAACCAAACACAAAACTCCCCAAAAAATTACAAAGCCCCCTCCATCCCTCCCTCTCTTAAGTAAATTTTCTAATTTCTACTCTTCTTATAATAATTACAATATTTTAAAAATATTTTGAAAATCAAAGATTAGCAGAACCATCAACAATAAGCAAAAATAATACAGAATTAAGAGACCAAAGTAGGTGGGGTTTTTTCTCAGAACATGAACTAAAGTTCACTTAAGAACAGATAAGAATTAGTTTTCAAATTTTAAGTGGCATGATTTTCCTGCTGTCCTTTGACAATAAGATCTATGTGATCACATTGTTCATCTCCTGCTCCAATAAACTTTTGACCTTTCAAGTGATTTTAAGCGAAATTCAACAAAGGATTAGAGAACTCAAAGCCTCTATCATGTTCTTTAAAAGAATTATCAAATAAGGATGGCAAGAAAGAAGGGAGATGATGGTAAGCTATGAATTTGATGCCATTGTTAAATATGAGAGAGAGTGTGAGGTCACTATTGACCTTTTTTAACTTTATATACTGTAAAGAGAAGAAGACATAAAAGAATCTATTCCAAAAAACCACTAAAGCACATGTAGTGTAATTCTATCACAAAACTTTCGAGAAAGTCCATTTAAGAAGGTTTTGGGGCAGCAACTTTTCATATTAGTTTATTTCTACAAAGAAGTGGAACAACTTCAGCAGATCTTAGAAGCTGAAAGCTTCTCAGTGTACTGTGACTCTGTCAAAGGTGCGAAAGTATAGACATTTCATGTTCAAATTCTGGCTTCATTTTTGTTCAAATCAGGAATTTTTCCATCATTTCCTAACTGCCCAGGCTGTCTCATTAGCACCAATGAGCATTTCATTTTCACTGGGAGTAGAATAGTTTGAACTGTAAAGCAAAAAACTGCCTCTGTATCTCCATGAATAGCACATTACGGGGAAGATGTAAATGAAATTGCTGACAGAATATCACCAAAGAAGATTTATTCTAGTGTTAAAAAGAAGAAGTTTAGTATTTCACAGGAGAAGGAAATAATTCCCTAAAAACCTGGCGACTCGAAATTCAGCTGTGTGTCAAGACCCACAATCTCTACCAAACCTCAGAGAAGAAAAACAACTGTGCATTTGCACAGTCAAGCAAGAAGTTTTGTTAATGAGTTTTATTTCTCATTAACCTACTCTGACTTGATTGGTAAGAAATTAAATTAATTAATTTATTATAACCCAAGTTGAGTCTGTTTTGCCTGTGACTGTAACTGGTGAGTGATCTCTCCCTTTTCTTATCTCGACCCATGAGCCTTTTGTTATATTTTCTCTCACCTGTCCAGCTGAGGAGGGGAGTGATAGAGTGGCTTTAGTGGGCACCCGGTGTCCAGATGTTGCCCACAACATCTAGATGGCCATGAAAGAAGATGTGTTGTTCAAATTATTGTAAGTTAGACAGGAAACCAAAAAAAAAAAAAAAAAGCTTTTATTCAAGGCCATTCTTTTACTGATGGAAGATGAAACAGTTTGCTGGTTTATATCTTTTCCCCAGATATAATTCTGTGCAGCCATACATCATTCTGCTGTATTGATTTAAACATGACTTGGGATGTAGAGGGATGTTCAGCAGAGTCATTGCTCTGGTAGAACCAGAGGAGCTGTGGGAAAACATGCAACTTGTTAAGCATATTATAAATTTAGTCTCTCATGTCCATATGTCACTACCGGTGGCAATAAGAAGTTGTGACTTCTGAGTTCAGAAATTATTTTCCCCTAAAGTTTTTTTCTCCTGCCAAATAGATTCTGGTGCATTGGGATTTCTATCTGTGATCAAGTGCATGTGTACCCACAATACTCTCATCCACATGAAAAGAAAGGGAACCTTTCTTGTAATCCCTCTGAATCTGAGAGACAGTTCAGTGGGAGACACTGAGGGTTAAACTCCACTGCGTAGTGTGATCTATTGGTTTTCTTTTTGAAAATGAAGTCATACAAAAGCACAGCAGGGTAGTCCTTCTATACTTCATATTTTTGCTTTACTTTCAGCAGAATCCTATTTACAGCAAGCAATGGATTGAAAAGAGTATCTAGCTGAGATCAGCACCCTCAGTGCTTAGCAGCAGACTGGCCTCCTGGCTGATGGACAGAGCACAAATTTTCCTTAGAGGTTCAATAAGGAGGGCTCAAATTGATGTCTTCACCCCTGTGGTACCTGTTGAGATGTTCAGCTGAAAAAATAGAATCTGGCTCCCTATTCTAGGAATCATAAAAAGTATACACAGCTGCCCCAGGCTGCAGCAGCAGCGTTTCATTTATGCAGCTGAAAGGCTACCAATGTCTTTAAACGAATCATCTGGAAGAGTAACCACAAATATTTGGAAAATACTGGGAGTTTGCTGAAGAGTTAGACATAAAATTCAGGGTTTATCAGGCTTTCAGTTTTGGGGAGAGGTATTGCTCAAGGAGAGGGAGAGGGTGATAGGATAACATTTTATCTCGTTGGCAGAATTTTCCCATCAGCTCTGCCCCAAATTCTTTGCAGGAAATGTTATGTCTTTCCAAAAGTCTTGAGTTAGCAGGTCAGTGTACTGAGGGTCTCAGTGAAATGAGACTTTTGAATAAGAGCATTAGCTCTTACTTAAAATAGCATCACTCTCATTCCATAGGAGGGGGGAAATAACGGCTGAGCCTCGAGGAAAAAGTGATCCATCAGTGTATTCTGCAAACATATATGACAACAACATAGATTATAACGTAGATTATAACATAGATTATAACAACTGTAAACATCCTATGCACATATAGGGTTGCAACACCAGCAAAACAGTGCAAATGCTAAAACCCTGGCACAGAGGAAAAAAATCAACCTGAGTTTCCCCCCATGAGGATATTGGTGCACTGAGTGCTGTCTCTGGGCACAGGTCACCTTTCAGAGCTGGTTTGTGTGGGGAATGGCACATGAGGTACATGCTTTGCCAGCAAGCAGCCCATTATGGGCATTTAACACGCAAAGGATGGGATTTAGCTCGTTCATCTCTGGGTAAAAAGGCAGTTCTTATTTTTATGTTTTACAAATGGGGCATTGTAAGAGCTGATAACCACTCACCTGCCTAAAAAAAAAAAATTTTTGGCATTCAGTTTGTTCTCAAAAATACACAAAAAACAAACTCTTTATGAAGAAAACGTAGAGAAAAGTATGTTGAAGAGAACACACTTTTGAAAAGCATCACTGTGCTCCAGTCTCTGGCACTTTATTATACCATATACACCTGTAAATACATATTAGCAATGATGCAGGACTTTTCAGTTTGTGCAAAAAACAATATTTCAGCAACTGGCAGGCACAAACTGAGCAAAAAATATCAATACACCCCTGAGACAAATATATCTCTACCCAAAGGGCTTTTTATGGCCCCAGACTTTAGAACATAACCAAGCAGGAAAGGGCTGTGAGTCCAGTACCAGCCCCTCAAAGTTTTGCCCCTACTGAATAGATTTTAAATAAAATCAGATTTACTCTCCTGTTCTCCCTTTTTAGAAGGTCTATGTACATCTCTTTCCCTTGGAGCTCATCACAGGCTTTATCTGTCTCCTCCTTGGTGGATTGAAGTTGTCTCCTATTGTGTTGGGCTACTAGAGAAATCAATATTTTCCCCAAATCCTGCTCCCTATTTGTTTGGTTTGTTAGATAACTTTTATATCTATGTCTTAGAATGCAGAGGGTTCCCCAAACTCAGACTGGATCTTTCAGTCAGCCTCAAACTGTGGGAAGCCTGTGGTACCACCAGACATGAAAGTACAAAAAGAAAGGAAAATATTTTCCAGAAAATATCATATTGTCATTGGAAGTACAGGATGACTTCAGGTCTGGGTTGTTTTTTGTTTTCTTCAACATGATAAAAAAAACCCAACAAAAAACAACAACCAAAAAAGCCCAAACCTAAGCCCATGTCCTAAGTGCTCTTTCTCAAATTTAGAGAAAAAATGTGTCTAGATTAATGCCTTAGCTATGCTTTTAAATAAGATGTGTAAAGCAATAATTTTAAAATAAGCTATATCAAATATAGGGAAGAAATTATGTTTTTTATTAAACCACTGAAGGTTAGTCCAGCTACAGTGTGTGTATATATACATACAGACATATATATGTAGGTTTCCTCTACAATGATTAGACTGAAACAGACACTTTTAGAATGTGATGTTCCTGATAATTTTTTACTTTACTTCAAGATGAGATGGATCATGTGTTATAAGCACTGATTTCTCCCCACTGAGAAATATTATATATTCTCCATATAACAAAATAGGGATGAAATATTCAAATGCAGATGTCTTCATAGAGCTAAATAGAATCCTATTCCCACATGGCTCAAAACCTGTAGCCACAACTGCAAATTTTTAATATGGGCAAGTGTTGCCAGGTTTGCAAATCTTCCAGCAGAAGTACAAGCTCAGTTGGAGTGTCAGAGTCATGTATTTTATGGTCTGAATGGGAATGACACACTCCTCAAAATCTGTCCCTCTCTGCAGATGCTGAGCCCATCAGAAAACTTAATTGAACAGATACATCTGACAGGTCTGAGAGAAATGTGGCTCTTCCACCACACAAGGAACAGGCTTAACAGAAACAGCTGTGCCTGTGAAGGGCTGTGCCTGCTCCTGATTATAAAGGGACTGATGAGATGAGAATGGATGTCTTGGCTGAGCTCAACAATAAAACGTCTTTGTGTTAACTCGGATGGACAAGTTCTGGCCAGGTTCACTGTCCTAGTTCAGTTTAAATTCTTCAGGAGGTTTTCAGCCACGTCCTCAATTGATCATTGTTATGTTATTGCAATCAATGACTTGGCAGCAGTTGCTCTCTGGTGATACATTACTTTTCCTCCATCTCAGTAAAAAGGTATGATTTCTTCTTGTTCAAAATCACTTCAAAAAAGCAATATAATTTATCTGGTTTTATTGCTTAAGCATTTTTTACTCTTTTTTTTTGGAAAAGCAATACTGGAAAAAAATTCTCTCCTCTCAAAGTGATCTTTCACATTCATCTATGAATGTGTTCCAGTCTTAAGACATGTTTTATATGGAGTGCCTTTTTTAACTGAAGCATGCATCACACACTAGAATAAAAATCAAAGAGCATGGGGGAAGCAATGAATAAAACCATAAAGGGCTCATAACCAAACTGACACAGAAAGGTGGGAATACCAAGATGATGGCAGGTCTTGATCTGAAAGTCAATGACTGCTTGAGATTGCTCATTCTTAACCTTTAACATTTATATCTATTTTTCTTCCTGTTCTTGAAAAACTTTTGCAGCACAACATATCAAAAAGGCATTTTACGTTATTTGTGTTATAAATTTAGTCCAGACCTCCTTTTTTTTTTTTTTTTTCAGAGTGCCTGCACTTCATAAACTGAAACAAATGAAGCACTGCCCAGCACCCATCAAATTCTGGTCTGATCTTCTTCTCAATTATTATTAAAATGGTGTTGGTTATTAGAAAACAGCATGCAGTATTTACAGTTTTCTTTCTGCTTTTACAGACTTTTCCAATTTCTATTGAAGATTAAGGATATGCATATATCAAAATGTCCTATCAGGAATGCTCTACATCAAATTTATTTATATAGATCTACCTGGCCAGTCATTTTTTTTTCTCTAATCTCACCCAGACCTTCCCACAGTTAGAATAATTGTTTTAAAATAGTTATGTCAATCTGAGTAGAGGCATCTTCACCACTCTGCCTAGATCAGCCTGGGAATGTCTTTTTTAGATGTTTTAGCTGTTAAACTCAGTAATATGGGGCTCATTTCTCTCTGAGTTGCTGTGTTTCTCCCAGGCAATCCTGGTTTCACTGGCTCATTCTTGCTACCTTTTGATAGCAACCACAGTGTTGTCCCACAAGCCTAAAAAAAACATATCCATGGAGGAAAACTGTAATTTTTTTCTAGTCTACATTTATTAAATACTGAAAATCCTAACTCTTTATATGAAAAGAATCACCATGTGCTAGTAAGACTCCAAGAGTCCTCTGTTGAAATAAGTGCAGAAATAATTTCCCTAAATCATCCCTACTGGTAATATTTCACTTATTCTTTCAACATTTTTCACTTTATTGGAATTGGAAATATTTAAATCAGGTAGAAATAGTGGGACTGAAGCCACATATATTTACTGTAGCAATAAATACCTATTTAGTAAAATGTTTTGCATCTCTCTCTAAAAGGCAGGGAACTTTACCTTTCTTTTAACAGTTTAATGAATAGAGTTAAAAATTTGGCCACCCTAAAGCCTTTTCCTGCCATTCACTTTAGAGCTGGACTCGATTATTGTGCGTCCCTTCCAACGCAGAATATTCTGTGGTAATTGGGAAAATCAGTTACAAAGAAAGAATTAATACAAAACCACCTGTTTGCCATAGCCCTGCTTATTATATCAGAATGTAAATGTAGTCAAAAGTAGGTGATTAGTAATTAGTTCAGCTAAAAAGAAATCTGAGTCCCTTGGCTGTGATGTAAAATACTGTTTATATCCTTATGATGTGCTGTAAGGCAGTTACCTTTCTAAAGCAACTTTCTTTCAAGAGTGTGTTCCAGCCTCTGTCTCCAGCAGTTTTAAGCAAATTTATTGCATGATTGACTTTTTGATTACTTATTTGGATAGGTTTTCTGTGAGGCATGTTACTTGGCTAATGAAGATATGAAGTTCAGTCATAGCCAGACATGAGAGCTGGACTGTAAGATTTACCAGGTTCATATTACCTTCAATTCATTTAACTCAGCGAGGTTTTGCAGAAATGGGTTTGGAACAATGCAGCTTTTATCATCAATTAAATTAAACTTTAAAAAAAGCTCACTGACATGATCTTGCCTTGCCCCAGAAATGATGTTTGCTCAGGTGTTGGCTTCAGAAGCTGTATTACAGTGGACCTAAATAATCCTTTTATCATATCCTGGGGAGTGAACGTAGTAAAGGATTGACAAGAAATAGATGAGCAATGAAAAGTAAAAATGGTCACAGAAGGATATGAAGGGAAGTAGAAAGTGAGAAATTTTCCAGGGCAGAATGCAGGAGGAAAAGGATTAAAAGACTAAAAACTAGCTGTTAAATCTTTGAAAGCTTTTGTGGGATAAAAAATTAACTGAAAGATATTGAAAGGGCTTTTTTTTATTAGGGTACTCTCCTGGTCTTATCTGGGATAGAGTTAATTTTCTTCTTAGTAGCTGGTATATGGGCAATTCCATTACCCTGAAACAAATCTTTTCAAATGGACCCTGAACAGAAAATAAGAATTGTTTCATTCATCTAATAATTATCAATATTTTATAGCTTTGTACTCTGCTATAAAACATTTCATAGAAATAGATGTCCTTGAGAAAGCTTTGCATTGTAAGCAGATAAGCAATTAAGGGAAAAGAGTTTGTTACCATAACAGCTTCTTATTGACCCTCTTATTGAACATAAGAATCTCAGAAGTACTGTCTATTTTAATGATATTTTACAGAGGTATTAAGTGGATGGAGGAAATGCTACATAAAACCACTTTCCATATTTAGTTGGGAATATTACACATTCAGCTTTTGAAAAGCAGTTTTCATTTTTGCTATATTTAAGGTCTTCTTTACCCCTTTTGAAAGCCAGCAGATATCAAAAGAAAATAAAATTGAAAGATATTTATTTGCAGCTTCCTGGCTTTGTTCCAGGTTCCCTCTGTGCTGTATGAAGACCATAAGCAGATGTTCCTGCTACTGGTCAAAAACCATATTGTGAAAGTAGTGGGCTTGTGGTGAATTCCTTTTTGTGTCCTTTCTGTTCTTGAAAAGCATGAAGCTCTCTGGTTCTGCACTCAGTAACCACACACTTCTGTCCACCCACTGCTGAGGAACAAACGTTTGAAAAAGCCCCCAACAAATGAGCTTTCAATGACCGATTCCTTAGTATTATAAGAATTTAGTAATTGTTCAGCACTTCATGGCAGCCTTCTCTGAAGCCTGACAAGGGTGTGCTTTTGGTGCCAGGCACCCCAAGGTAGGAAAGCTGTTTAATTGGGATGGGTTTTGTCCGGGTCTCACACAGACACGCTCACCATGTGTTTAGCTGAAATAACTGTATTAGGTTATTCAGTTGCACCAGAGAAGCCTTCGTGGAGCACAAAGGCACGTGTTTTGTTTAGACACAAATTTTCACAAGGTAAGGGAACCAGGCTGATGGGATCTGACAGTGCCTGGTGGCAACAGGGTAAATTCACAGACAGAAGTGGAATTTGAAGTTTAGTCAAAGCATAAGCAAAGACTCTGTCTTAAATCATCTGTCTATCACTGTGACAATTCCCTGGGGATGCTTCCCTTCACCTTTGCTAATCACATGCAAAGGATCAGAGTTAGACAAGCAGATAACCAATCTTTGTTGGCCACAAAATAATGCCTTCAAGGTCTGTGCTGCAGTTGCTTTTCCAGCAAATCTCTTAAGCTTATTCTCAGATTCCCATTATTGGCATGTAGTTCATTGCTGCTATTTGTTGGATTATCCTTTTTTTTTTTTTTCCTTCCAGTTAAAGCAATCATTAACACTCTATGTTGGGTTTGAAGGGCATTAGGATATTTTTGCAGCCTGCAAAATGTCTGGACAATACTAATTGTGAATGGCTCGGGTGCAGACGGGATTTTTTTTTTCTTGTTTTAGGTTTATCCTCTTTTAATTAAGGTCATGTACCTTACACGTCTTGTAAATGTGATAGGAGGGCTTCCTGTTTGTGCCAGTACTGCTGCATCAGGATCACAGTAAAGGAGAGTTTAATGGTGACAGCAACAAGGAAAAGAGATTCTGACCCTTCCTAAAGTGTTGGCTGCTCTCTCCTTGGTCTCCACAGCCAGTCTTGCCCAGAGCAGATTGCAGAGTTGTCTGAGAAAGACATCAGGAGCTGATCCTGTTTCACCATTGCCTAAACTTTTACTCTCTTGTGAATAGAGAGAAGAGGTAGGTAGGCTAATATCTAATTCAGGAGAGAGGAAAGGCTGTAACAAAAGTAACACAGGAAAAATGCAAGAAAGACTTTTTACTGAAATCATCCATCTTGTGATATTTGCCTGCTTTGTGTCTACACATAGCACTTGGTTCTGCTGAGGAGTCAAGCAATGAGGGCAATAAATGATCCCAATGGAACTGATATGCAAATATTTTTTTTTAGTACCCTGCTGAACCAAGTTTGCAAGTCTTATTTCTAATCACAGTGGTAGAACCACACTTTTCCTGCTGCTAAACCACTTTTCCTCACCAAAGAGATTTCATTTGGGAACAACTAATGCTTTCCAAATAACCCACAGGGTACTCCAGTTGGTCATTTCTGTGCTGAGTAAATATGCTATTCAGTTGTTAAGAAGAGTAATGAATCCTTAAGTGTACACAGGAATGATTTATTGCATAATGTGAATTTACAGCCCATTACGGGAAATAATTACATTCCACTAATTACAAAATTTAATAGTCACTCCAGCCTAGGAAATAACAGTATGAGCAAACACATCTGCAGCCACGCATTCAGAAGTGTGAACTACATGAGCAGCAGTTAGCTGAAAATCAGTTTACCATTTAACCCCAGCTCATTTCAGAGATCTCATTCATGACAAAGTTGTTTTTCCATGGTCAGCTTGGAGGAAATGGGATCAGTAAAGAGACTGACTGGAAGGATATTAAGAAAACTTGCTTCACCAGTCTTCAGATTCATCATATTTCTGATGGAGTCCCTCAGGAGGAAAACCAAGACTTTAGCCCATAATGTGAGTGGTTTTTTTAATGGGTATGTAATAATATCCTTAATTTTATGCGGTGCAAATACACTCCTTTGCCACATACACTTGCTCATCCTGGGAAGGCAGTGAAAGTCCTGCTTCTTTCCTTTGAACTGTGTAAATTATTAGTAACTGTCAGGATCAATTTTGTAAATGTGCAGGATAAAGGCAAACATGTCTGCTTTGAGATTTTCAGCTGAAATGTAGGCAGTGTTTGTTTTACTCAGGTAAAATTTCACAGGTGAAACCTGATTCACCTGTCAGGCTCTTTTTGAGCTGCACACAGTGGTGTGGTCTGCAGCCTCTACAACTGAGCTATGCAATTTAGAAGGCAGATTTTAGACTAGCATCTGTTAAATAAAACAGAAAAAATTGACAAGGGCAATTCTGGTTTGATAGAATAGCATCTAATAGGAAGTGGAGCATGTTAATTGAAACAAAGAATTTGATCCAGCTGGTGGTATACTTAGTAAACTGGATATGCTGTAAAAGGAAAAGCCACCCATTAAGTGAAGTGTTTTGTTTAACCTTCAGAGTGACTCTTGTGGTTTTTAAGAACAACTGCTTGGCAGACTGTTTGTTCTGTCTTGGACTCGGGAAAGTAAAACCATCTTTCACTGACCAAAAAAGTTCTGACTTAACAAGATTCAGATGGCAACAGCAGATTGTAAGCAAATTGTCAGTCAGTGGGCATATAATGAAAGTGTGTGGCAAAACTGTTACTTTTGGATGCAGGCATGTTCCAGAAGAGAAGATGTTAAATGATAATACTGTCCAAAGCTGATGAATTTTCTTGGAGAGCGAGATAACTTCAAGAGCACGATCAGTTACACGAGGGCTCATTTAAACACAACTAAACTTTTGCTTCCATAATTTTACAAATTCACAGCACTGTGGTACTAGAAAAGCCAGTAATGGATACTAGATACTCTTCTCACATTCATTGGGTCGAAAATTATGCTCTTGACCTTATCAAGACAGAGGAGAAGTATAGTATTTTTTATCAGTATACAACATCCAATTTATTTTTATGTCCTTGGAGTCAAAAGCATTGTGTCACAATATAAGGCCTTGACTAGTTTCATTGGTTTTGCAAACAATATTATCTGGGATTAAGATTTTTTCCTTTTCTTTTCAAAATTTAAGATTTTACCACATTTTTATTTGTTTTCCAACCTCAAACAGGAAAAGTAAACAAGGTGTTATTCCAGAATGAAAACACAGGTAATTAAATAATGTAATAGATGTAAAAATATTAATAAAATATGTATAAAAGTATAATATGTATAAAAACGTAATAGCTGTAGCTAAGCTGGTTGATCCAAGTGACTTCCATGGAGGCATATCATGTGCCATATCAAAGTCTGATAGGCTGCTCTCATGAAAATGAACATTGTTTTTTGGGGAAAAAACCCCCAAATTCTGCATCTATCGTGCTGCAATATTGGTTTGTGAATCTGAATCTAATACTCCGTATTTACTTCATTTCCATTTGGAATTGTTTGATAAAGCAAGCTGAAGGAAAGTGTGGGCAGGATCGCCTTGATTTGCTAAGGAAACAACCAACAGCAGTTGAGGTTTTTTTTCAGTTGGGTTTGTTTTTCTGATGCTGCTTTTTTGCCCCACACCATGTGGGCAACATTATCCTTTCTTTCTGTATCAGGAGATGCTGTTTTACTCCTTGAGAAATAAAAAAAAGAGAGAACACCTTCCAAAAAAGTCAACCAAGATCTCTTTTGTTCATGACTGAATGTACTGGCAGAGGAACTGTGAAAGAGTGAAATCGGCAGCAGGTCCACAGTATAAATGTGGGTTAAACTTCCCTCCACAGCCCAGATGTCTTCTGGAAGTCAGCATATTCTTTGATCTTGATTCATCTCTCTCTCTCATCTGGTGCTTTCTGAATTTGCTTGCCACAAAATTATCTGTTAAGTAGGAATGCCAAAAATTATCCACCTCTAATTCTCTGTTAATTAATCCAATTCCATCAGGTCCTGGGATTTACAGATCCTATATGGAAAATGCATTAATTTTTTTTTCTACCTGCTAATCCACATGCAGATAAAGGTAACTGCACTTTTCTTTCTATTCAGTTTTGGTGTTGGCTAGTTATTTAAAGGACCCTTTAAAAATGAGAGAAGTAAAAAATTATGCACAGAAACCAGGAGGGTATTCAGTTGTATGATGGCACTTGAACATCTGTTTTAGAAGTTAAAGTCTGAGGTTATCTTTTCCAGTACAAATACCTTCCTAGGATTACAAACACGAGGCTGAAGCTGTTTGCAAACTGACTGAAGCAGATTGCAATATGCTTGCATAAATATGTTCATTGTTATTCATTTAAATAAATACTTTCAAAACAAGAAGGTCACATCCTGAGATTTCCTAAGTAGCCAGAGTACAAATGAGTCCTGGTTTGTACCATCTGGTGGTGTGTGCAGCAGTTCAGGACTACTCAACACTTGATATTCACATTGCTTGTAGTGACAAGCCTTGTTTCTGTGTCCTAAAGATGGTCATCTCTCACATCAGGGTTTTTGGCATAAATGGTTAAATTGGAAAATTGTGACAGCATCAGGTAACATTGCCACTGACTTTCTCTTAAAACTGAAAAATAGCTTTTACTTCAACTGCAGCAAAAGCATCTTACCTTATTGATTGATGCACACAGCCAACAGCTGGGAGATGATACTGTGAAGGACCATTCAAATGATTCAGCTGTTATAAGAGAACTGGCCTGAAATTTATGGCTGACAGGAAAAGGACTGACCAGATTTTGAGACAGGATTTAAATTCGTGGTTTGTCTGTACCTATCACTGCACGATGCTGGTAATGTCAGACAAGTCTTCCACTCACGTTCTGTAGCCTTGGTACTCATGTATTTTGGTTTATTTGGGCTTGTTCTTCTCCTATACCATCAGAACTGCAGAGATCACATGCCCTAAATATGGTCTTGCTTTATTATGTAGACACTATATCTTCTCAGCAAGGGACTCGTCCTTAGAGGCTTTAACTTAATATTCACTTTACCTTATTTTTTACCGGTTAACAAGTATGAAAAACCAAGGAAACCTCTGTGTGAGTTATAAAAACAATGTGTCCTGGAGTAAGCAAAGGATGTCATCATTCTTTGGGACACTTAGGTTGCTGCAACCTGTCTTGCTGACAGCACTGCTGAATAAAGACTACAGACTTCATTTTGGTATGTCAGACTTTTGAGTACTTGATATCAAACTCTTTGTTTTCACATAAGTATTTTCCTCTTGAATTCTTGAGCTCTTCACGGCACTTGCCTCAAATATTAGACAACTGCTGTGTGTTTTCACATGCTTTATCTTGTGTAGCCTCACCATATGTACTTCCTTACACCTTAATAACAATGTTCTCACCAAAAGAGGGTGCAGCTCCCTTGCATGGCAGCAGATCCTGGATCACAGAGCCTGAACCACTGACTGATGATTTCCTTGCACTAAAGGAGGAGAGCTGATGGAAAGCACCTGAAGGTCAGTGTATTGCAGGCATTTTAAACCATTCTGTTTTGAAGCAGCCAGCTATTTCTCTTGTAAATGGAAGCCCTTATTCTCCAGGATCCAGTATTGAACACAACTCCACACTGCAACATCTGTCCTTTACTCTGTCAGAGGAAAAGTGTTCATTTTACTCTGAGACTGAGAGAAATTTACTTATATTTGCCACGTTAACTTGTGTGCTGTTAAAACTGCAACTGGGTTATTCCTTCATAGCATTTTCAAATTCTTCCTGTCAGCTGAATCATTCCTGTGCCAGACTATTGTGTTTAGATGTCCTTTCCCCTTTCCCAGATACCTTGCTCTTGCAGCCTGAAATGCATCTACCCAAGCTATTGATTGCCTCAAAAATCCATTATTACTGGGTAGATCCCCATGGCATTACAGCTGCAGTTGACAAGCAGATGATGGATTGTTCTCATTAAACATTGATCCTGATATTTTAAACAACGCCCCAAACTTCCAAGGATTAAAATTAGGATTCAAAGTTGGAAGAATGGAAGGCATGGCCTGGGTAATGACTAAATCAAGAATTCTTCAGTAACTTTTTTTAAAACTTTGGGGCCCCTTGCTATGCCTTTACTGTTCTATAAGGTGTGTTTTTTACATATAGCAGCATAGAAGGAACTTATATTCAGGTGAAAACCTGCAAGGGCAATTTAACCAAATTCCCTCCTACTCTCCATTAAATTCTCTTACTAGTTGGGTATTTTAATGTTACATTGCAGTTTTAATGTAAATGGATTCTAAATTACTAACAGCAGTTTCTTTAGTGGGGGTCAGGAAACTTAAATCGTTATTTCTATAGAAAAGGAACAAAAGGTTCTAACTCTGTAGAATGTAGTTTTGAGGTGTAAACTCATATTTTCCAAAATTCTTCTCACAGTTACAAGTCATATCCTCATGAAGCTGCCCAAGCAGGAATAATGCCTTCACACACTGTGGTAGCTTATGGGAGACAAAATCCAGCTGGGTATCCCAGCTCCCTGGGGTGAGTTTCTTGGTGAAACCCTTAAAATAATACTCTGACTATGTATGACAGTGCCAGGAATTGGATCAGGATAGTTTCAATTGGTGGGCAGGTAGGGCACAATGTGGGCAATGTGCAGCAGAGAGAATGAGCATTCTGGGCTGACCTGAGGCAGTCAGGAGTGGGCAGGAAGGGAAAACCTTGGGGGTAGAACTGGAGGGAACATCCAGGGTAGAGAATGAATATTTTGAAGTATAAATGAGGTGCTCAGTGGTGGAGAGTTGGGGAGTGTTTTTAGGGTAAACTGGGGGTAGTCCAGAGGGTAGAGAATGCACATGTATTTGTACAAATGAGCTGATTCCATGTGGATAGGTCAGGAGAAGTGTGGGAATCAAATCTGGGCAATCTGTAGCAGAGAGTATGAACACCTTGGGGTGACCTGAGGCAGCCAGTGGTGGGCAGGAAGGGAAAATGTTTGTTTGTAAAATATGAGGGCACGTGGAGCAGAGAGAATGTCCATCATGGGGCAAACTGGGGTGATCAGTTGGGGACACAGGGGGCAAGTTCTAGGGGTAAAACTTGAGGGAATGTCCAGGGCAGAGAATGAATGTTTTGAGTTCAAACCTTGGGAGTTTAGAAGGAGGTTTTATCTGCAGGGCAGAGAAAGGACATCAGGAGGCCACCTGAGGTAAGCAGTGGTGGGCAGGTGGGGACATTAAAGGCAGAAATATCTGAGGTCATCTCCAGGGTGCAGAATGAACCCCTAGAGGTGCAGATGAGGCAATCGGGAGTGGACACTCCAGCGGGCTCAGGGAAGACTCTGGGGGTAAAATGTGTGGCCATGTCTGGCAGAGAGAAGGACCATTTTGGGATAAACTGAGGCAGTCATTAGTGGGCAGGTGAAACTTCAGAAACTCTCCAGGGTCTGGAATGAATATTTGGAGGTCAAAAGGAGATGGTCAGTGGTGAGCAGGTGGGGAAAGTTTAGAGAGTAAACTTGAGGGAGTCTGTAGGGTAGAGAATGAACTTATTTAGGTGTACTTGAGGTGATGAGATGTGGAGAGGGAGGGAAATTTTTGGGGGTCAAACGAGCAAATCTGCAGGGCAGAGAATGAATATTTGGGGGTCAGAAAGAGGTGATCGGAGGCAGTCAGTGGTGGGCAAGTGGGGAAAACTGTGGAAGCACAATGTGGGCAATGTGCAGCAGAGAGAATGAGTATTCTGGGGTGACCTGAGGCAGTCAGGAGTGGGCAGGGAGGGAAAACCTTGGGGGTAGAACTGGAGGGAACATCCAGGGCAGAGAATGAATGTTTTGGGTTCAGACTTTGGGGGTTTAGAAGGAGGTTTTATCTGCAGGGCAGAGAAAGAACATGCTGAGATCAGCTGAGGTAATCAGTGGTGGGGGCAGGTGGGGAAAGTTGTGAGAGTAAACTTGAGGTAATTTGTAGGGTAGGGCGTGATTATATTGATGAATAAATGAGTTAATGAGATGTAGAGAGGGAGGGAAACTGCTTGGGGTAGAATCTGTGGCAATGTGCAGCAGAGAGAAGGAACATTTTGGGATAAACTGAGGCAGTCACTGGGGGAGAGGCAGATAAATTTTGGAGGGTGAAACTTGAGCAAATGTGCAGGGCAGAGAATGAATCATTGGAGGTCAGAAAGAGGTAATGAGTGTGCAGGTAGGGAAGGCTTTGGGGGTCAAAAAGGAGGTAATCCCTAGGGGAGAGAATGACTATTTTGGGTAGAGAAAGAGGTAATCAGAAGTGGGCTGGAAGGGGAGATTTTGGGGGTTC
>JAWWLV010000001.1:3591744-3633331 GCA_035041135.1 Platyrinchus mystaceus
CTCTTCAAAGAAGCCTCTAAGACTCAGCTGCTGAGTTTTAGAAGCCAGGCATTCCTTGCTCACCACCCCCTGCAATGATCCCAGCCCACCGGCTGTCCTGGCACTCAGCTCCCACCGTGCACACAGAGGTGTCTCCACTGCAGCTGAAGGGAGGGGGCAGCATTACATGAGGGTTCATTTTGTTCCCTGCATTCCTGTGCCACACTCAGGACATTTCCCAACACTCATTACCATACACACCTACTCTTGGAAGATTTCTGAGGGGCTTCACCAAGGGGCTTCCGAGCTCTTCTCCGTCTGGAGCCCCCAAAGTCCCAAGTGCTGCCTCAGGAACCTCAAGACAATTCACCTGGTTGCAGAGGAACTTGGTGCTGCTTGGCTGCTGCCTCAGTTCCCTTCTTCCTTGGTTCTTCACCTCGCTGGGTTAGTCGCTTTAAATCCCCTGCCTCAGCTCGGGGCAGTTTTGATGCCACATCCCCCTGCAAAAAGGATCAGCTCTTGTTACATCTCCAAACTCAGACAGCATTCCCCCTTTTTCCTGACACTTCCCCATTAGGCCAAGGTCTCCTTACTTAAATCATAGTTTGACTCCTGAGTGACAACAGCAGCCACAGCCCTGAATCATAACACAGGCTGAGACAAACACAGATGATAACTCTGAAGGATCCAGTTTGTTCTGCTTACCAATGCAAAGGACCTTTCCTAACTCAACAAGAGAGTTGAGAAAGCAAACTGAAACCTATATGAAATGGAGACCCAAATTTCAGTGTAAATTCTTTGTGGTCTTTTCCTGGTCCACGCTAAGAAGGTGAATTAATTTTCTTTCAGAACATCCTTTTGAAAAACAGCTTTTAAATATCCAACTCATTAAAAATAGAGAATGAAAATAACCTTTAAAATCACTGTTGTCTTTACACTTCACTGGTTATATCTCCAAAGATTCTTGGGTTCTTGTGCATTCATCATGTTCTAGACAGTGTATTTCTGTCTCATTCTGCTAAATAACTCTAACAGTGAATAAAAATTAAGACATGGTGATTTTGCTACTCCTTGGGGTCATAAATGTGCTGAAGAATAGAAGCTCTGCCCTTTGACTTTGAGTAAGAGTGCTGTTTGCAGAATGATGACTACAAAGCCAGAAAGTAGGAATAGCATAGCAAATCATGCTAATAAAAATGAGTGAAAGTGTGTCCAAGTGAAATTTAGAACTATCATCTAAAGCTTCTTGAAAAATACAATGGCATGCTACACTAATTGCACTGGAAGTGGCCATAAAAATATTAATCCTCTGAAATATGACCTCTGAAAATTGTTTTTTTAGAATGCTTAGTGAGCATTGAATACTGGTCACTGTGTCAGCAAGTCATCTCACTGTGCAAAGCAGATTAATCAAGAAATTGATCAAGCTGGAAACATTCTGAATCATATTTATTTTCCTATGAAAAAAATTATCATGTATAAATCTGTGTGATACCATGTCCAAAATGCTTTCAATTTTTACCCCGTCTTGTACATCTATATTCTACACTGCAATTTAAAAGATAGATCATCCTTCCGACTCATCCAAACTGGGTTTTGTTTATTATCGAGAACTTGGCAAGTTCCAGTTCTTTTTCCAAGACATTTCAGTGACACTGCTATAAAGAAAAGAGGAAATAAAATATGTGCACTCATTAACCAATTGTCAGCCTACAAATTAAATTTCTGCCATTTAGAGTTATGTGAAAAAGAAAATAAAATTCAAGACTGTAGAGGAAATTAAGAACTTCATCTCATCTTGGCAAACACATTACTGCATGCTTATATGAATTTTTTCATTATTAGATAGTGTAACAAAGGACCCATTGGAAAAGTTTGCTGTGCTAACAGTTTCAGACTGTTTTTTTCTAACTTTAAAAGTTCCATAAAGCTTGAGCTATAAATTATAGGGAGCTGGTAAATGATTCAAAGCAGTTAAGGTAATTATTGCTCATGTATCATAGAATAATTAGTAACACACAACGTTAGTTTGAGTATTATCATGTATCATAATTGCCTAATCTCTTATATTTTTTCTTTTCCTGCTTTACATACACTGCTCATGTGTACTTCTTTATAAACTCCATCAGCTGATAATTAACACACCATAGATAAAATATAATATAGATAACACACCATAGATAAAATAAAATATTGACCATATCTTGTGTTCAGGTTCCATTTCCATGAAATTTAATTTCTTATTTCTCATGAAGCAAGTCCACCATGTTATATACGCAATATATTTTTTTGTTCCAACCAGCATGACACCTTTGATTAGAGGAAGTCAAACACACAGACTGTGTAAAAAATTAATAGACCCTTCTCTTTCATTTTCTCAAGAAGTTATTTTGCCTTCAAGTGAATGGGAACTTTGCTTATTTGCATGAAGCGTAAGAAAGGAAGCAAAGAGAAAAAAAATAAATCTTTGTATCCAGGCAAAATGTCTTTCCTCCAGCAGAGTTGCTCAAATGCCTCTTCAGCATTTACCTTTAAGGAGAACAGATTGGAAATGCCAGCACTGAAGCAAACAGATGGTGTCAATAATGACTGATACCCACTGGAGTTGTATAAACACAGGCAACACTCATCTCCTGTCAAGCAGCTCATACTGTAAAAAATCAACTGGTGCAGGTTCCCTGCTGGAATAAAAAGTGGGAGAAGGACCAAGCTGTTTTAGAGGGGGGGGTACCTAAAACAAGTCACTTCATTGCACACTCCTCTAATTTAACTGGTTCACAGAAGTGAGGGGGGACAAGTTGATAGGGATTATTTTCAATGCTTGTAATAATCATATAACAGAAAGGAAGTGTCCTAACTGGCCATTCTCTGAATATCTGGAAGCCTTTGAAGACTACTCCTTCCAAACCAGTCATGTGCAAATTGATGGAGCAGTGGATTAGGAGAAATTGTGCACTAGTATCACTGCTTCATCCTTAATCAATACCATGCTCCCAATAAACAGGAGGGTACTTAAAAAACACTGGTGTTATTTGGACCATTTTCTTTACAGCTCGTTTTCCTCAGACTCTAAATGTCATATTTTCATACAGAAATCAAGCAGTCTCTTTTAATTGAAACCTTTTAAGACCATGCAATGAGTGAATCCTTGGAAAGCCATTCCAGATGATAACAATGTGGAGACAAGTTCACTGAAAAAGTGCTGTTTAACAAGGCAGTAGTTATTGAAATTGAACTTAAACAATGCAGTAATTAGAAAGTAGGTTAGGAAGGGCAACTGCTGAGTGGAACTAACTTAAAAATTGATCCACTGAGGATGTTTTTAAATATATTATCTCATATCCCTCTGATAAAAACTAACCTGTGTCAGCAGTCAGTCACACAGAGCAGCACAAGGTTGTGATATATCCTCAGGCAGGATATATATGTGTATGTGCATATGCATCTGTTGAAGCTCTGCTGCCATCAGGATGTAGCTGAGTTCAGATTTTCATGCAGAAGGAATACAGTGGGATGTACCTTGATAGCACAGCTGAAAAAGGAGACAGAATTTTCTTTGTTAATGGATAATCCCTTACTGTTGAGTGCCTTCTGTTTAATAAAGGCACAGGTCAGGAGCCTATGGACTAAATCCTTCAGTATTCCTGGCTTTGGGAAAGTCTGAGAAAATCTACAATGAAATACTACAAAATGGAACTCAATAGTGAAGTCCTAGTTCACATTTTAAAAAGCCATCAATGATTTCACAACAGACCAGACAAGGGGATATTTCAGAGGTTCAGATCAATTTACTTCCACAGTGAACATACAAAGAAGAGTTTAATTTGACACTGTTTGTATTCATGTATTTAAATAAATATTGTCTCTGTTTTGAGCAGGCTCAGTGATTGTATCTGCTGATTGCCAAAATAATCTGATTTATCTTAGAAAAAAAAATTACTAAAGCAGTGATTATTTCAAAATACATTACTGTAAAAACCTGCAACACTGTGCTCCTATCTTTAATGCTTCAGAAATAAAAACTCTTACTGCTACTTGATTATATAGACTTTATCTTATATGAATTATTTCATGTTATTTGCTTTTATTTGACAGAACAAAAGTTTAAATACTATAAAAGCTTTCAAGCTATTTGAACAACATGGTACTCTGGAAAAAAGTCCTTTCATTAACAATTGGAATACAAACATGGAATTTGAAAAATAAAATCTGATACTCTGAGTGTAGATTGAAAGGCAATGGGAAGTTTTGACTTCATGATGTGTACTGATGTGGGAAATTAAATTGGTCAGGGTAGCTCCAGGGAGCAAACAATATTTTTCCTTAAGGGTATGTAAAATGTCATATTTTCATTCAAAAATGCTAATACTTTGCCACTCTCTTTGCATTTTGTATTTAGTATCAGCCTGCAATTCATTGCAGGGGAAAAAAGAAAAATTGTTTATCTATTTTATTCCAAAAAAAGTATACTGTACCCTTTAGCATATGCAGAAAAATGAGACTTATGCCTATATATGAATAAACACAGGACTGAACCTCCTTATTGACTGAAATACAGGAGCTGCTCCAAATAATCTGAAATTTTCAGGCCCTGAACTCCCTTCCTTTTTGTAAGGACAGCAGGTAACAAGTACAACCACACAGTGGGTCTGCACAGCCACAGTAGATGCAGGGTTTCAGGAGAAGACAAATGCAGACACAAGCCATAAAGTCTTTTTTTCTTAATCCTTTAAATTACAGTTTGTCACCTCAGGTTGCAGGGTTTACCTTAGTCTGACACATTTGTGCTGTGTTCACCCATAAAAGACAAAAAAAGAACCAACAGGATTTGAGGTTGGCAGAGAATTTGAACTCCTCATCAGTTTGGACATGCTGGGTATGTGATGTCCTGGTCTGCTCAGAGACATCCAGCGTGATTTCATTAATGTGCTCTCCCAGGAGCACAGAAGAGTCTTCCTTCCTCTTCTCCTGAGGTGCATGACATTTGAAATTTTGCTCTTTTACTGCACATTGATTGGGTATTTGGAAATCTTCTGTGAGTTGCAGTGTACCATTGTGCATGAAGTAACTCTTGAATTAGGTGTCTATACACAGTATATATGGCCCCATGTGTTAACAGGCAACCAGAAGCTCCCTGCACTCCCAGTAAATCAGAGCTTTTTGATGTTTGGCACAGTTCTCAGAGCAATCTCAAGGAATGATGAAACAACTCACTTCTACTGCTGATTCTCAGCCTTTTCTGGTGCCACAGCAACTGCTTATGTTGAATATTTAACCACCTCGCTATTATAGATCCCAATTTACTGATGTTCTGACAACTTTCCTTTATCTCTCACCCTTTTATCACTCAAGGTGTAAGGCACACAAGAGAAAGTGTGGGAACAAAGTCAGTCAGCACGCATTAGGAACTCACAGAAGTGCAGAATGAAAGAGGAAGGAAAACATGCAAAGAAGGATGCTTGACTCCTTGCTGCTGGCATGGAAGCCAGAGTGAGAACAGCCAGAAGTTCTCCAAGAAACGATGTGGTATGTGCTTTCCTGTATCATACCTATGCCTATAATAATGACATACAATCTCTCACATTCTTACCTGTCCCTTTTTCTTCTGTACAGGACCCAGAACCTCGTCTTATTCTCTTGGCTTCTCTGTACTTGGGATGCCTTCCAATCACTACAGTGGCTCAGGGAACAGCTCAGAACATTCTGCTGATGCTCCAGGAGTCAGCTTTGCCTGATGAGCGGGAACACAGGGGACAGAAAAGTTATCATGCTCAGGTGAGTCATTTGAAGCCTTCTCAGCTGAAGCCCCATGATCATGTTGTCTGATGACAGATGCACTGTTTGTCCCACGACTATTGCAAGATCACATAAGAACACGTCACGTGGGACTGCACATCTAAATCCTATTAAAAAACAACATTAAGAAATGCTTATGCCATATCTGCAAACACAATTGTATTTGCACAAAAAAAAACTTGGCTAAAATTTTGAAATGGCTTTCAGCAGACATAAATTCTTTCCTTGATGGTTTTCCTATTCTTTTTGCTTAAAAAATTCTTTGCATTTGGGTTAACAAGCCACACACTGGATTAAAAAAATGTTGCCTCCTTAAGATTCAAATTATAAGAATTTTTACAAAGAATTCTCATTCTTTTCTTCTCTCACAGGTGAAGTGGAAGCCCTAGGAAGGTGTTATGTCTTCTTACCTGGAGAATGTCCTTAAGGTAAAAGATCTACAGTTTCATTGAATCAGCAATTACACAGCTCAGTCTTGTTTACTGTGGCTGCAGTACTGACATATGTTTCCAGTTTCCACATTACCCATTTGGCTCAGGAATGTCTGCTACAGCTTTTCATTGTCTGAAGCTTAAAAACAGAGTCACACTTTTAAAATTCACATAGAACAACGAACTAGAAAAACATCCTGTCATTCATTTTAAAGAAGATTGAGATGGCTGTAGCACACAAGTACTCAATTTATTGAAGTAATTACTTTTCAAATTGATTTCTAATTTCCTCCCCAAAAAAGGGTAATCTCATTGTTATTAATGGAATGGGAATAATTACCAGCATCTACAAATTAAAACCATCCATGCTATTTTACATACTTTGAGGTGCTGTATAAATTTGTTTGGTTCTTTGAATGGAAATAGATACTAGTTTGAATAAATTTCAAACTACTTATGTCTTTCTGTTGATTCTATCATCTTACAATAGAAGTTTATACTGTGTTCTACCCTGTACTTCAGTATTCCAGCTGCTACCACTCTGGAAAAAGAAAAAACCTCTGGGTTGCTGTGAACTGCAATGTGTAAACATCTCTTGACATGCACAGTGATGATTAAAGCAAGGAAAATCTTCATTTCAGTAAGGTCAGAACAGATTGCTGGAAATATTTGAGGATCACAAATTGTATTGTCAAAACTGTCTTAATTCTCTGTGTCAATGCACAGCCATCATATTGAGAATTGTTTTGTTGAAGAGCTGTCATCTGTCTCGGGATGTGACCTGACTTCACCTATAAGTTTGCATCTAAAATTTGCAGTTTGAGGGAACAGTAACATCCTCACTTTATGCCACTGATAGAATTAGGACAATGAACAAGTTTGTGTGCACACAAGTCTACTGCAGTGGCAGGTAAAAATAGTTACTGGACTACGATTTTAGACAATTGTTCTAAGATTCTTTTTCTTTACTATTTGTGCTTAAAGATAAATAATGGAATATAAGAATTAATGACTGCATTTTAGGCAGCTTCCCTTACCTTGTTGTAAATTTTCAGAGTGAGGGAGTACAGGTGCATTTCAAAACCATCAATCCTTATTCCAAAAGCACCAGGACAACTGCCAAAAGCATTTTAAAAGTTAACATTGCAATGCATTCCCCACTTTTAGTTACCATAAACACTGCACACAATTTTGCAATTACAAAGGAAATAAGCATTTAGACAGCTAAAAGGCACTTGATGTTACACTGACATTGTGAAAGGAAAAGAATATGGCAAGGCAAATGTTTAACAAACATATAAACCCATTCCTTCTCCTATTAAAGGTAGACCTTTGTTTATGCTATTCATTAAATCACTTGCAAGCAAAATCTTTGTGCATTTCTGATACTGCTGACTAAACTGAGGGCACTGATGTGTGATAGAATATCCCATAAACTTTGTTTCACTCCTGGTTTGGTTGAGCAAGGACACCTGCAGCAGATTGACAGGATTTTAGCCCCTACTGTGTGAGCTGCATCTCCATCAGGGCTCCTCCCTGTGCTCAGATCTCTATGTCCCATCAACCACAGGTCTTTTTCCCTGTTTCTATTATGGTATTTCACACCACAGGAGCAGTGTCAGACAGTTTTGTGTCTGGCTATGTTGCTGTGGAATAATCTGTGTTCTAGACTGAAAGCACATTTATTGGACGCAGAATCTGAAGTGCAGACAAAAAGTGGTTTTGTTTTGTTTTCCTTTGCTTTGTTTTGTTTTGTTTCTTTTAGGAAAAATCCTATGCCAAAGGCAAGTCAAGTGCTGTGCAGGACTCAACTCCTCCTGTTTCTTTAGGAGGCATCTGAAGCATCTTCCCTGTCCTTGTAATTCCACAGCTTTGTGTTACCTCTTTGGTTTCTGCCTGTGTGAAGGCTCAACTTTTCCGACCAGCTGATTTTATCTCACTGTTCAGTCATTTGTGTCTCAGTGTCATTTCATGCCAGCTGAATTACAGCTCTTTTATGTCAAACAACAATATCAGATAGGCATAGGCTCCCCAGAAACCACAGTCCCCACAGTAGGACATCTTCCCCAATGATACAAGAAGCATCCCACTATCCACAATGACATGCTAATATGATGATCTCAGCTTTTATTTTAAAATTAGCTTTTCTTTTTATCTTTGTTGCCAACATTTAAAAACCATCCTAAAGGCTTGGAGATTAAAAATTAACTCAATATAATTACTATTTTAAAATGTCAAGAATTTTTAAAATTAAGAACTTGATGTGTAAATGTTTAGGTTTGGCAGTACTGCAAAAAAAAAAAAAAAGTGGAATTTTTGTGCACATCTTGATAAGAAAGAAACTCCTTTGAAGTCAGAATCTCCCCTCCATTATTTTTTTTTCTCTGACAAAAAGAGTTACTGGGCCAGTTTCCTTCATTAGCTCAGAAGATGGTATATCATACAGCAACAAATCAATAAACTAAATATGTTCAAATTAATCACTTCAGGGTTACTGGATTGACCACACAGTCAATTCTTTGCATAAGTCAATACAGGGTTAGAAAGTATTTGGAGTTAAGCTTTTTGGGAGAGTATGGGTAGCAATTCAGAGAAAAGAAAGGCACCAGAGGCCACTGCACTAGAAAGAACTGCATTGCTCTTTCTCAGCAAATTAAATGCTTGATATTGCAGACACTTGATAACTCTTGACCTTTCCTATCTTAGGAAAAAAGCACTTGATCTACAGTAAGAAATATTATTGTCAGCTACAGTGTTTTTTCACCACAGCACCTCGTTAACTGTAATCTGTGAAACAGGAAATCTCTCCTAAAATGACAGAGAGTTCTTTGTGTGTGCAACAGGATCCCAAGAGCTTACCCCAAAAACTTGAGAGCCCAGCTTTGTGTCTGGCCAAGGCACTGATTCCATCATGTTTTCTATGCTCACTGTGTTAACGTGAATCACAGACTGACGTCAGCCCTACAACAAGACCCTGGTGTGGGGCAAAGCTCAGTCACCTTTATAGGGAAGCTTGGGGTTGTATTAAAGGAAGAAACCACAGTGCTGAACTCTTGTTCAGCTTCTTTGATCTCCTGCTCTGAGATAAACTGCTGTCAACCAGTTCAGAGACTACCTCTAGTTTAAAGGGGGAAAATGCTATTTTTATCATATCACTTAGGAGGAAAAGTAGCATATAATAGAGGGGTATTTTCCCTCCTTTCAGCCTCACAGAAGCTTCTGAGACTAAGAAAAGTTACTAAAGTGGCAGCATTAAAACTTGTCACTTCATTTAAAGAAGTTTTTCTGTAAGTAACCTTTATGAAATCAACACTAAAATCAGCCAGTATGGCTTTGGTGACTCCAAAGAGGTACTAACATGCACCTGTCTGGCACTACATTTCTAGCAACTAAGAAGTGTTTATTATTTGAGTGGGGAGAGTCACTGATGGCCAAAGCCATTCATTTACCTCCCAGAAAAAGGCAGGCCATAACCAAGGGATGTGATCACACTCTGCTAATTCAAGAAAATTCACAGTTGAATTTACCTTTCTCCAAGGCATGGGAACATCATGACATATATTGTAGGTATTGCAGATTCAAGTAGCTGTAAAGGAGCCATACCATTGTTCTTCTGTACAAATGTACATCTGCAGAGCTGTGCAAGGAAACATAACATTTTGACCTTTATCAGTCTCTCAGATAAGAAGATAAATATTCAGTCATTTTTCCTTCCTAACTGCACTTACTTTCTGTATTTATTTATTCAGGAATGACTCTGGGAGCTTGGTCTGGCCCCTTCCATAAACAAATAGGGCTCACTTACCATTTTTAGAAACAGATTACACATTTTGAAAAACTGGCAAGATGCATCTTAAAAGTAAACATGCATAAAAGAGTAAAGAGAGCTCCATGAAAAGTCTGCACTAAGAATACTAATATTTGATTTGCATATTTGTATAATCTGTGAAAAACAAAGGGTGACAAAACCATTTTGCCTTCCTGCCTTCCTATGTTAGCTTTTGTGTCTCAGCCCCCTTTGGGGGTTCCTGACCCCCAAAGCACAGGACAAGACTCCTCCTTTCAATTTATTGTATTTGAAATAAAGTCCTGTGCTTGTTCCTTTGCTATCCTGGTATGGAGAGCTGAAACTCCCAGGCATCACCAGTAATTTTCAGCTTTCTTGGTGTCTTCATCGTTTCCCGAAGATGGATTGCATCTGTTCTCTTGAAAAGCAGAAGTACTTTGTGAAAGTGTTTTGGGGAAAAAAATAATACAACTGAGGAGGAACATGGATTTTGTGAGAAAAAGACAAATGGCTAGAAAGAATTCTGTAAGTGGCACTCATGAAGCAGGAGTTCATCTTCAAGATCTCTCTAAAGTCTGTGTGATTGCCGGTGACTCAACGTTAATTAATCTGAACTCCACTAATTTCCACTGCTTCTGCCCACTTAGAGGCCAGGCTGGATGAGAAGTAGCTGAACATTCCTGCAGGAGAGAGCGTCCACATCCAAGGTGGTGGATGGGGGGCAGGCAAAGGAGAAGAGAAATGCACATTTTTTTACACTAAAGTGTCATAAAAGGTTTTTCAAGTTCACATTCAAAGTGTGGCTATAGAATGATTTAAACATTATCAGAATTCAAATAAATGCCTATTTACTATGAAATCTGAACATCTTAAAAACCCTCAGACTCTACAGTTAGGCCTGAACTACGTATGTGTATATATGAATGTATATGCTTATTATATATTAGTGTGGGTGCACATATACATCATAAAAAAAAAAAAAGGAGCTTGTGTGTGTGTATTCTGGGTAATATCTGCAGTTGTCAGGGAACTGCCTGAATTACTCTAATTCAGCTACTTCAGGCACCTTGTTAATGCTATATCAAAAAGATTTCTGCAGTTCCAAGAGATTGGATAGACAGATCACCCTGTGTCTCAGTAAGAGAGGAAATGATTGTCTAAGGATCTCCAAATGTGTTAGTCATCTGCTCAGAACAAGAAAAGCTTCTGTGATGAAAACTCCAATAGGCCAGATCCACACGGGACATGTTCCAGTCAGATGCCTTGAACAGGAGAGTGTTGGAAGCCCATCAGCACTAGTCTTCTAAATTATTTGTCCAGTGAGAGTTATACAATCCAGAGAGCAATTTGGACTGAATTTAAGGATGACTCAGAAATCAACCCAAAATTTAGCAATCCAGATGAAGCTTAATGGCATTTCTGTCCTAACTGAAGATCAACATCTGACTCTGTAGCCTGAACCCTGCCAATTTTCTAAATTGAAGTACTAAGGCATTTCACTTTCTCTGTAAGCTATTTTTCCCCACCAGAAGCAGCTCCCTTGAGTGTTTTAAACCAGAACTAAAACATGCATTTTAAGCATCTCCCAGTGAGTTGAAAAGTATTGATTTCAGGTTTTTTTTTCCCAAGGGCTCTCTTTCCAGACAGTTACTTTCAAAGCAATGTGAGTAGGAGTCTAGTCCAGACCAGCTGAACTCACAGCTGCATTTTGTCTACAATAGGCTTTAGTTGCACCTTATTTATGCTACAGAGTCCACTACTAGAAGTTGTTTGCATTATGACAGAGAGCAACACTAATCTTAATATTAATTATGAACGGTGTGCAGAGGTATTTCTGCATTTGTTTATATGTCTAAAAAGAGGTGTTTTTCATATGGTTAAAATGATAATCACCTCTACCACTATGGACCCACACACTAACTATAAAACCTTGAGCCATGGTAGTGTTAATAGTATATGTATGATCATTAGCTTCTTTCTGATCATGACCTCATGCAGAAGAAGGATTTTCACACTGAATTTATAACATAGTCTGAACCATACCATGCCACTTGCAGGTCCCAGTTTCTTTCCTGTTCCATCTGAGATGTTTTACCATGGGGAAAAGAAGAAAGACCAGGGGATTACATTATCAGTCCTCCTCCCAGCTCACATAGTCAGCAGAGACTCCACACTGGGGGAAAACCAGCCACATAAAAATATACAGTTATAAATTTAAAAAAAACCAGCAACCCAAACACTTCCTGAAAGGAGAACAGAGTAAAATGATGACCTGGGTGGAGTGGAGTTAACGCCAGGTGAGCATTTGAGCTACAGACCTCCATGGTTGCTTTGAGACTAGGCAAAGCTGTGACATCCTGCTAGGGCAAGGTCTGCATCATCTTCCCGATTTGTGTGTGGATGTCACTATTCCTGGAGCTCACTAGGAACGCTTTCAAAAGTTCTGGCCTGAAGCACTGCTGTGTTGTGCTGCTGCCAGCACAGGCTTCTGAGCATTTCAGTGCCCGTGTTTTTCATTAATTGGTGAACTCCCTTGGGTGTCAAGTTTGCAAAACATTTTCTCTCTATAAAGCTACCTAACAAATGCTTCATAATTCCCCTCTCCTATATAATATAAAACCAGAGTTGGAGATGCTACACTCAGTGAATATGCCAGTTTTTGTTTTGTGACTTTTGTTCCATGGGCACTTTCTCCTGCTGCCTCTTGGAATCTTTCACTTTCTTTCTTTTTAAAGCTTTCCCACAAAAAAAATTGCCTGGTTGATACTAGAATGTTTCAGACAGCCGACAATTTGGGCTGCTGTGAACTCAGGCTCCTCACCAGCTCAGAGCACAGGCAGCTGCTCATCTCTTCCTCTTTACTTTGTGTTGCTTATTCAAAACGAAACCACAGAGTGGTTTTCCTTGTGGGCTTTGTGTAAGGGATGGATGACACAAAAGGTGTGCTGATATTGTGGGACAGTGTGCAAGGACCTTTTGTGGCACATGAATAAGAAGAATTTCTCTGCCCCACTGATTTTTAGTAGACTCACATATAGTAAGTACAGGATGTCCCCAAAGGGAGATATTGCAGGATGTAGGAATCAATAGTTGAAACACTGAAAATAAAGTGACAAAGAGTTATTTTGAACTCTTTGGGTTTTTTCTTCCCATTTTTATCAGGTGAAATGAATAGGGAATTAGATCTGACACTGCTGGGCTGCCTGAACATTACTGTTTTCCCATAATGATGCATTTTGTTGGGAAACACCCCCAAAAAGGAGTGATTTGTACACCCTGAGGCTACATGCTGTGTCTGGATTGAAGTTTTTCATTTTTCTCCTGTGTTTGGGGTTTTTTTAGAGTACCCTCACACCAATTACTGTTTTCTCCCTTTCAGAAAGTGTCCTAATTGATACCTCAAAGACCAAGTTCTCATTTGTATTAAAGTCCCTTCGACACATTTGCTCTGCTTTGGTAATGGGTGTGATTTGGATTGTTATGTTTTTCTCACCAGTGGCAAATTATGGGCAAGGCTGCAAAGATGACAAAATCCAATTTATAGAGCTCCCTTGAACCATTCCATTACTTATACTTAATGTAAGTACAAATAAAACTTCCAATAAAAACTTAAAATAAAAACTTCCAATGCCATTGTCATCACACCACATTCACACTGTCTCATGGCAAATGTTTTAACCCAGAAAGGTTGTTTGTTAAGGTTAGGCCCTTAGATGTGCTTAATGATGCACATATGAGCTCAAAATTTGCTTTGATGCATATATAAATACGTGCATAAAATACTTGCAGGATTAGCACTAAAAGCATATGCAAACTCAATGTAAATATTATGTATGTGTGCATATGAAAATTCATGTGAATACATACAAACAATTAACATATGAATCACATGTAAATGCATACGATTTTTCATAATAAATATTTTAAATAATGGTGATATTACTGTTAAGACAGTCTTCAATAATTAATATATATATTATCTGTATGTTCCTTACCTACACAAGGCTGATTTAATTGGGCCAAATTTTATTCCATAAACTTTTTTGAAAGTATTTTATGCCTATGGAAACCCTTGTAGGAGAAAAACTTAGAAATAATTACAAAGCTTTCAGGGTCATAATATCTGGGGAAATGCAAGTAAAACAGTGCCAGTAGAAAAAGGTGTGTTTTTTTTTAAATCAGATTATTGTTAGAGCCAGAAAAGGACTTTGTTTTCCATCACATTATTGAAGCTTGCTCTCTGTGGCTGCTGTTGAGGCACTTAGAAATATACGAGAGAGATATTTATAAGTACTCAGAATGCCAAACAATAATTTCATTTAGGCCCTCTTATTTAACTTTATTATTATTATTATCTTGATGCTTTAGAGTTTGGGGCTGCTGTCTCTGCTCTCTTGTTTTCAGGACATCCTTCCTACATTGCCTGAGCAACATGAAATGACTCATTGCCACATGAAGAACATAAAAGTAACAGCACTGGTTTGGCATCTGCAGAAAAGTTAAGTTATTCAAGCTTTGATGGCAAATGCCGTGAGGAACCCACCTTAGTCATTTCTGAAATGTCTTTCAGGCCTGCCAGAGTTCAAGAAGCATTTGGACAACGCTCTCAGACACGTGATGAAGCTCTGAGTTGACTGCAGCACTTAGTCACCCTTCAAGTCATCCTGGAGAACACTTCATTTGCAACAGAAAGTCTCCTGAAAGAAAATATTTTATTTGTAACAGAAAAGCTCTTGAAAGAAACTCTTCTGGCACTTTACACAGCACATTAGACTACTTATCTCTGAAAGCATCCCATTTAGCGGGACATACAAATAAATCTTAAAAAAAAAATTCAACAATAAGAATGTGTTTCAAGAGAAATTAAGTGGTAAAGGCTTAGAAAGATACATAAAGATACTTCAACAAGACCCATTAAGAGAAAACTGGTTCATGCATTAGGAACTTGATGCATTAAAATTTTATTTCTAAGATTCAAATTGTGACACTCCAGGATGTTCCCCAGGGATATGTGTAATTCTGTGATCAGTTTTTAAAAGTGATGGTTTCCACTTGCTCTGACAAATAATTCAGCTCTTTTTTTTTTTTTTTGTATTGCCAATAATAGCTTTATATGTAAGTTCTCCAGAATCCATCTCAAACAAGATCATTGTATCCTATGAGCCATGAAAGTTGATATGGGAAAAAAGAGGCACAATAGGAGGTATTTTATTTTTTATATTGGCTTGGGATTTTTTAAATAAAGAGGATCACTTATTCTCCAGTATATCAAAGAGGAAAATGTGCTCACAGAAAGAAGAGATGATTCTATAAGTAGAAACTCTTCCTTTAGCTTTCAGTACTGACATTTCATTTTAATCTAAAAATTTGCCTTACATTAGGCAAGGAGCCAGAAAAAAAAGAAAGATTTTTATCTTGACAATTCTTTTGTCACACGCTGTAGATTAATAAAGATTATATTAATGGCAGCATTGCACAGCACCAGTAACAAGAGATCTCATTCACTGTGCATTTCCATGGTTTCACTATGGAGGATATCAAATGTAAAAAAAAAAAAAAAAAAAGCCATTTTAATAGTCTTTCTGTAAGTTAAATGAGTTTACATTATAAATGCCTTTAAAATATATAACTTGTTCCTTTTATATGCCATAACCTGCTATCCCAACTACCACATGCCAGAAATATTCCATTGGTTTGTTTGTTGTTTTTTTTTTCTTTTAAGATGAAATATTCATTGCATTCAGTTAAAACATGTAAGTTTTGAGGATAGCTGGGCTGGGGTTCTTTCAGTTTAATAGGAAAAATCCCAAAGTTTACTGGCCATGACCACTAGCCCTGTGTACACGGTTAAGAAACATGAGTAACTGTCCTGCCCCTCTCTCCAGGAGCTGTTTGGAGCTGCTTCTCTGAAATTCAGCTGTCACTGTTGTCCAGTGCTCTTACAAACCACATTTGTGCTGATGCAATTGTACACAGACCTGGCACAGTGCAATTCCATGGTTTTTATTCCCAAATTACTAATGTGCAAGGGAGAGAGAGGGAAGAAATGCAGTCGTGTTCAAATGTCAGCACAGCAATATGTTGGTGACCTAGCACAGAGTGTGACTAAATTTCACGCTTCTCTGAATTGCAAATAATATACAGAGCTATCAGGCCACTGGTTTAATTCTCAAATTGGCAGTTGTTTGACCCAGAAATTTGCTATTTAGCATGTGAAAAATTCCCTTAATTACCGGTTTTCTTTTTTTTTTTTTTTTTTTTTTTTGCATTTATCCCAAACAATCAAGTGATGCAAAAAGTTATAACTTTTAAATGGAACGTTTTATTGTACTCATTATATCTGGAACTTTTTCATTACAAGACTCACATTGCACATTGTAAATTCACTATATACATATAGAAATAGCATTCTAGTGATCTGCTTTGGAATGGGTTTAAATAAGCTTGTTTCCCTGTCTCCCCCTAAAAAAACCATGCCAAACAAAAAAAAAAACCAAACCACAAAAACAAACCAAAACCAAACTCCCAAACCAACAACCAAAACCAACAAAACCCCTGAAACAGAGTAAAAAAGCCAGAAAACAAACTAAAAAAACCCCAAAAATACTAAACAAGCAAACCAAAAAAACCACCCAAAACCCCCCAACAAACCAACCCCCAAAATGCAAATCAAAAAATATAGGATAGTTTATGAAGAAAACCACCATCTTACTACTATTGCAAACCCAGTAGTCTAAGTTGGTTATACAAACACTGGGATAAGTTTACAAAATGTAGTAATTTGTTTAAAAATTTTTTAGCTTATATTTTGGTTTAGTCTAGATAAACACAGAGCTATATTTAGTATATCAATCAAACACATAATGTTCCAAGAAATTGTGAGAGTCTCCCCAGACCTTCCCTTCTGTATGGCAAGACCAATAAAATTTAGGTCATCCTTGAGATGCCTGATGCTGTTTTCCTCCTAAATATCTCAAAGGATGGAGACTCCACAACCTCCCTAGGAAACCTACTTTGCTTTTCCACTATTTTTTCCTTTGGAAAGCATTTTTTTCTTTCTCCTGAATGTCTTAATCTCTCTTGCCACCGTTTACTTTTGTTCTGCCTCGTGTGACTAGAAAGAATGCTCTTTTGTCTCCTTTTTAATAGCACCTCTTACCACTAGAAAACTGAAATGAATGATCTGGTTTTGCAGAAGTGCAGGATGTCCTACACATCTGTGCATCTCCTTAGAGTCAGGGGAGTCTGAAAGTCCTGAAATACATCATCCTAAAAGGCTGTCAAAAATTCCAGACATTATGGATGAAGAGATATTTAATGGGTAGGATGGAATGCAGATAAGTCAATTGGTGTATCTGAAGAAAAAAAAAAAAAGAATAGAAGAGACAAAATAAAGAATAAAATTATTAAAAGAATGTATTGAACTTAAGTCTCCTGTGAGAGAATTGCTTGAGGCAGAGTGATTTGTGATTCATGACTTCAGGGCCCTTCTTCTGAGAGGGAATGACAGCAACAAGTTTGCCCTGCTGGATCAGACCAGGCAAGGTGGATCCTTTTAGTACCAAAGTCTTTGAAGCACAGAAGAGGAACTAAAGACCTGCTCTCATCTGCCCTCTGGGACTAGAAGAGTAAATATTGCAGCCCTTTCTGACTCCCCAGGCCCTCAGTCAGGTTCTCAACCTGCACTCAGGTCCTCAAGCATGGAGAACAGGGATGAGTAGTAAAATAGGGGCTCTAAAGGAATCTGTTCCCTTCAGGTTAATGGAAAAACCATCAGCAAGCACTGCACGCTCTCACAGTTCTCCTTCAACATGGACACAATTCCCTGTGGGTCTGTTTTTCCCAACACTTTGGGGCAAATGATCATTTTATTTAGGTAGTGTCTCCCTTCTGTGTGCTGTCAACGCTCACGTTTGCCAAGCACCAAGTAAACTCCTACTTGCTTTGAGTGATCATTAAATCACAAATGAGTAACATGATGAGTAGGTTTTATTTTTATCTTATTTTTCTTCATGTCAGGCTTGGATTCAAATTCCCACTCCCAAGGGTGTCTCAGGAGAGGTTAGAGGAAGAAAATAAAATATCTACAGTATTTTACTGGCAATATCCAGGACAAACATAGTTAAGTGGGATAAGGCAGTAGTAAAACATGTCACAAATATGTATTAGAGGATTGGCCACTGCAGGAAGCATCATAAAGGTTAATATCTCTGTCACCCTGGATGCAAATTATCACCAGTGTCAATCTGATAGTATCATGTAGTACTTTGAAAGTCATTGGGAGCTGCAAATTCAATTAGAGAGATATTTTACAACAAGATTACTTTTTTTTTTTTTTTAAGGCTGGAGTATTGTAAATTTTTATTCCACCATAAACCATTTTAAAATGAAGTAATCAAGGTCCAGAACTCTAAAAGACATGCCTTCTGCATGTATTTAATTACACGTGGTATAACACATATTAAAATTTAGGAGGTAGAAGGGAGTGATGCCTGCCTGCAACAATTACATGTGGAATAAAAGCAGTTGTTTCACATCAATGACTTTGCATAAATTCCTGGAAAACTGCTAGAACAAGTAGTTATCACTGCTGTTACAGTGCAACATTAAACAGCAGTCAAGGAAAAGAAGCTTTTGACATGGAACTAGCCTGTGTAATGTGGGATGACAGGGTTTCATTCAGCTGCCTGTTCTTCATTATACAAAATAAGATGATATAATGAACTATATCAAAATTGGCTATAATTTCTTAGCAGGTGCATAAGGACAAAAACATATTAAAATTGATATTAATAGTAGACTAAGTCAAATAATACATCCTCTTAGTGCTTCTAATAGTTTGTCATTCTGAACTGATGGTTGTTTGTGTTCTCTGCAGAAAGTAGATTAATGTGTTTAGAGAATACAGAGGAATAGTGAATTAACTCCTAATTTGTGGGCTGACTTTACCTGCTAAGTTTGCACACAGGCATGAAAGACTATTGATCACATCACATTTCCCAGGCCAGGACTGCAAGAAGACTGCTCCAAAAAAACTCAGTATGAGTTCACAGCAGGAAGGACAGTTATGGAAGCTCTGATCAGCACCAAAAAACTGGCAAATCTGCTGAAAAGATGGTTCAGCCTTCAGCTCTGACCTGACAAAAAAGCATCCTTGTGACATGCTCACTGCAAACTGTCCCGCTGATGGGGCCAGAATGAGCAAGTGTAAGTCTGTGATGAATTCAAGGGCCCAGGAAGGATGACAGTGAAACTCCTCAGCTTCATGCCACCACAGTTTGATGGATTCAAGGCAAAATAGACCCTTCCATTATTAAACAGATGGATAAAGTTTTGGATGCCTGTATTTGAGGAGTGAGGACCACAGCACTGAATGTCTTTAAGCAGGAGGGTGGCAAGGATCAAGGGGTTGTGTCTGCAATGCCTCTTAGGAAGGAGCTGTTGCATTTCCTGGATGTCCAGGGTGAACCAGAGTCTGGGTGAGGAGATGCAGGTCTTGTTCAGGCTGGGGAAGATAATTCCATCCTAGCAATATCCCAGCCCTGTCACTTATCATACCTGCAATGCTTTGCTTTTTCACATTTGGCTCCTTTCTCTGCCCAGCAATTTTTATTGTCAGAGGTCTCATTCCAGAGTTGCCTTGCTTATAGCCAAAGTGAAGTTCATGCTCCCAGAGCACAGACACTCCATCACTGTCACTATTTCCTGGAAACACTGGCCTCACCTAACACAACATAATTGCACATAGTAAACCCACAGCTGGGCATCCAGTAGAGTAATTTGAGAACAACTTACTGGTAACATGAGGATAATTCTTCCAGCTATATCTTGTGTTAATGCTTGTGGGTCCCAGTTGTGTTGGTACTCTTTAATAGGCCAGCAATTTCCAACAACAGCATCTGGTTATTCAGAGCTTTCCAGAAAAAAAACCCAAAACCATAATTTTACCAGTCTCCCTTCTTTGCTCCCTTTTGCCTGCTTTTGTGATATGGTGTCTGCAAGTGCCTTGAAGAAAACAAAGGGGATGTAATTACTGCAACTTTTTTTGATGTTTCAGTTTTTCCTTTGTTCGTTTCTCTGTAATAGAGAACACATTTTTCAGGTGGCACAGGAGGGTTTGTTAAGTGGGGCTCCAACAGGCAGACCACCTTTTATGCACCTTTTCCTGAAGCATGTAAGGATGCAAGCTTTGCAAATGCCAACACTGAAAATGATACCTGTATTTTGTGGTCACTTAAGCTACAACTCTTCTCAAAAATGAAATAAGAAGAAAAAAAAAGAAGGTAAAAGGATATCTGATTTGCAGTTAAGATACCAAAGTCAATTTGAACTGGAGAGCTCCAAGTTTTAATCCCATGTGTTCTCCAAGTCACTATTAAGTCATGAGGCAGACACTTTTTGCTTGAAACAGGGGCAGGATTAGATTTTAACTCAGTTGTGCAAAGCACTGGGCACTCCTGGATCCTCAGTGCATCCTGCAGGTTAGAAGCCAGATTTTCCACAAAATTCCAAATATTCACCTGGAAACCATTTAGGCTTAACCTCTAAATCAGTGATGATGTTCTCAATACCTGCTTTGTTCTCAGGAACACATGAACATAAGCTGGCTCTAGTGTGACATGGTCACAAAATATAAATACAGCAAACATTTTTTTCCAAGCCCTTTCTGGATTTTGTGCTCTTTCCCAGCAACAAACTAAACACAGCTCCACAAAAGAAATATAATAAAGTGTAAGAATGGCAGTATTTGTATCTGATATGGACTGAAACAAACTTGAGGTTAATAGATGAAAGAACTAATCGAAATGGAATATGACTACATTGGTTCTCCATTATGCTTTATTTCCCTAGAGTTGAATTTGCATTCAAACTATGTTAGATACCTCCCTGAAAAGATTACACTGTGGAGGACAAATAACTAATTTAGGATAAATGAATCACACTGTGAGGTATGTCTTTAAAGATCTCACTCTAACAAATAAATCTGCTTCAATGAGCTCTCTACTTAATTCTTAATGTGCAGTAGGAAATCCATACTGGAATCAAATATTTGACTCAGTTTTACTGCTGTCAAAAAGCTTAATACACCTTCCCACAGACCATTCTGAAATAAAAATCAACAGTAAATGACAGTTTACTGTATTTTTCAATAACATGAAGAAATAACATGTGTTTCTTCCTGGGAATCATGAAATGTGAGTGTGTGAGCAGTATTATTTGTACTGGTAGCTCATGCCCTATATGCCTGCTTGTTTCTAAATGATATGTGACCAGAAAGGTACTTTCAAAAGCTGGGACCCTGTTTTAGCAGACAGGAAGTTCACCTCAATGACAATTCTCATTCAGATATGATTTTGCGTTTCTTGCCATGTGCATTTAAGAATAGACAAGCTTGAAAGAAAATTAATTGAAAGTGCAGACCCCTTCAGCTGTTACTGTGTTATGCAACCACATAAATCCAATAATTAAATACACACAAAAGAGGGATTGGATACAGGATGCTGCTTCAGGATTACTACAAGAGGACATTTGAGAAGGAGTATATGTATCACTGTAAAACTTTCAGAATAAGTGGGATCCTTTCAGTCATGTGGCACACCTTGACGAGCTGTGTGCAGAGAAAGATCCAAATTCATGCAACCCCCCCATTTTTTAGTAAGACAGATAAACTGTTTGATTGGTTTTCACCAGGACCCATCAACCAGGAGGTGGACCAGCATCTCTCAATCCCACTTCAAAGCAGGATGACTTGCACAATGCTCTAAACAGGGTAGACAATTCATTTTGTTTTGCCTTGAGCTTTGAAGTTTGGAATTTTATCACCTCTAAAGATACCAACTTTTATCATTGCTCAGTAGTGAGGAAGAGTGGTTATTTTCCTACAGAGGCAACACACCTTAATATCACAGGATGCTTAAACAATATGAGAATCCTCCCTCCCTTAAAATAACGCTTGTGGTTGTTCAGAAATATGGATTTTGAAAGTGCCAGAAATGCAAAAGTTTGATTACAAACCAGAAATAAAGTGGATTATTCAGCACCCTGTACCACGTTATGCAAGTCTTTGTTCAAAAACCTTAAATCCTGGACAGTTCTCAAGAAGAAATTTGATTGTAAAGATTTTGGCTGCCAGGAAAAGGCAAGCTGAGGAAACCTTGATCAAGCTCATCCTGTAGGACATGTGGGTCATACTGGGTGCAATGAATCTGTGGGCAAATTTGCCTTCATGAAGCCAGGGAGGTCTTCTGAAAGCATAATTTGGACTTGAGGGATGCAACAAGTCTTGCACTACAGTCTGTCAAATTTGTGTCTCTCTGAAACAGGCCAACCTTTTACATTGAGGCTCATGAAACAATCCCAAAAGCCAGAGCAAAATTGTGCAATTTGTTCCAGAACGTATTTTCTGTGCATCAGAATGAGTAGCAATCCTGAGAGTTTTAAATATATAACCTGATAGAAAGGCAGTCACAAACATGTTTATCATTTGCACTGTGGTAACAAAAATATGAGCTAAATTGGAGCTGTAATAAATATAAATGAGTGCATGACACAAATTATTACCTTCACAATTAGATTTTGAATTTTCTATTATGCACTATCACTTCAAGATAGTGTGTTTTTTAAATTACTTTTGTGGGGAAGGAAATGTATGCAGTTTATTTATTAAAAGTTTTTTTTAACACTAGTTATTCCATATTATAAGAGCCAAAACATGTTATCTAGCTGCATTTCTCACTAAGTATTGTATTTTGGCTAAAACATTTGGATTGTGCTGAAATTTATTATAAAATCTCTCACAATATTCATTGTTTATGCCTCAAAATAACAGTTGCCTTTCTAATGGTTCCCAAATTCAAGTTCATTGGGGCAAATTGTGTTTGCTTTTTTAAGATTTAGTTGATTCTATATTTTTTTATAAATTTTAGGTTTCATTTTAAGAAAAATGATGTATCCCACTAGAAGTTTTGATGTCACTCAATGATGGATCTTACAAAATCCACATCAGAAATAGAGATGCTGTGGTTTTTGGTCCTCATTCTCTTGAAGTTCTGTGGTCAGGTTCAATCAGACATTCACCATAATTACTGAATAAAGCAGAAGAGCTGAGTTGGGGCACTTTTTTCCTCACCTCATTTACAACACACTATCAATCATGCAACAGAACCGAAGTGTTTGCTTTTCTGCCCACCTGGAAGTGGTTATGACAACATGACCTAAACACTTGCAAAACCTCCATTAATATCATTTACTTCTACTTCATCCTGACTCTTTTCAAGGTGTCATTCATAGACTGATTTACTTTAAAGTCAATAAAACAAAGCATTTGCCAGTGGCTGCCCCTCCTTCATCCACACTAAGACCCATCCCATTCACATGTTTGAGGGCCTGTTGTGGTAACAGTGGCAATACCTAAAGCAAGCTCTGCAAAAATGCATCATTTCTAAAATATTAAATGTAATAATAGATGCCATGTTGTTGGCATCAAATTTAGTAGGAAAGATAAAACAAAGGTTTTTCGGCATACCCTTGAATTAGGCCTAAAATAGGAACTTCATGATTCAAGCCCAAGAGTGCTCAGTGTTCTTTCTTACTTAGATTACTCTGGGCACTGCAATATGTGTCTTTATAGGCTGCTGGGTGAAAATGCAACTTTATTTTATTATTGTTTTTTTAATGAAGGATTCCTTTCTCTTTGCTTTTTCTGTTGGCAAATTCGATTCAAATAACAGATAACTGATAGGTAATTATTTAGAAACCAGAGTGCTTCCTCAGTATATTTATCTTTGCTCTGACTAATACTTATTAAAGGGTTATTTTTCTCCTATAAAACATCCAGAGAGACTGAGTCATCTTTGGAATTCACGATTATACATTTAGTAAAAAGAGAAAAATGCTACACATAAGACCTTGTTTCTATCCACAATAATATTTATGCATGCACCTAATTTCCCTCACCTAAGTGCAATTAAGAACTTGCACATACCTTTGCAGAACTGGGGCCAAAATAATTACAGTTTACACAGACTGTGACAGGGAGGTATTTCATTACCACAATTAATCACTTAGAGCATTATGAAATGGCCAATTTCTCAGAAAAAAACCAGAATATTTGTTGCTAATCAAAGGAAAAGTTTATCTAATAGTAATAGATGACATTTAATACCATAGGAATACATAATATTTTACAGCTTCATAATCCATGATAATTTTTATTTCACTAATGATTGTTGCAAATGGAAGGAAAAGAATGAGAAAGAATTCCCTTATTCTGTCAGAGACACTTGGGTTACATTTTTACATTAGGTGGCACTAATTCCCCATTAACTGCTATTAATGTAATATGCAAGAACACTTCAATTTCATGGTGCTAAAGTATAACTTTAGAGCTGTTACATTTTACAAAGCATATAGTACGGTACCAAAAGCAGCTTCTCTGCACCTTATAGAAGTTATAATAACCTTCAGATGTTCTTTAGCACCAAGCAAGTCAGATCACGTTTTGAGATGCTGGACAATTTCAGAACCCTCAACCCGTCTCAGATACCCAGTACGTGTCCCTGTCAGCCGCCATCATAAGGAATTGCTGTTAAATCAGATAATTAACCAATCTTCAGTGGGATAGAGAGGAGAAAAGAACGGCCAGGAGTACCGAGCATTTGCATTTGGTTATAAAGGATTTTTTTTTAATAGCAAAAGAGTTTCCTGCGAATTAAAAGATGTGAAACAGCGTGATCTACCTGGTGATTCAGAGAGGTCACACTGGGGTGAGAGGAAGGGGGAAGCAGGAGACAATTGTTTAAAGAAATGCACTTGCACAGCAGTGCAGCACAGACAAACTGAGCCCTTGCAGAACCAGCTGCTGCATGGGGAGCACATAAAATATCACATTAGTGCTGCCTGGCTTGTGCCTGGGGCAGCTCAGCCAAACTCTCAGAGAAAAGCCCAGCCTGGGCACAGTGGTGAGGACTCTGGAAAACCAGTAAGCTGCTGGTTAAGTATGAAATGGAGCATCGGGCTCCAAGCAGTGGAGGTTTGAGCACAAACCTCACTTTGTCCATGTAAGGAATTCTGTAAAATAACTATGATTTAAAAGACCTCTATTTGCACCTGCTGATCGGCACAGTTTTAAGAATCCCCGTCAGAGAGAATTGTTTGCTGTTCCCTGTTTAAATACACACAAATATTACATACACACACAGGCACTGCCACTTTTCCACGGTGCCCAGAACACAGGCAGGCAGGAGATGGAGCTTTCTAAACCCATTACTTAAGCGTGTCATCTGCCAGGGGTTCCGAGGAGTCAGATGTGCTAACCACTTTACAATTACATTTCCATTAGCTGCGTTGTACAATCCATCACCTCACAGCTCCCCAACTCCGGGGCACTCTGTTCCAGTGCACAGTGTTTGCTATTGATAACTGCCAGGTTAATTGCTCAGGAGAGCCACAAGTTCTACTTGCCAGCACCAACACTGCAAAATAATTGTCACGGCAGCGGGGGCGACTTTTCAAAGGAAAGCCTTTTTAATGGATTCGTGAATCAGGAGGGAGGAACCTCAAGAAGGGAGCAGCAAATTAAGAGTCGATAAAAATCGGAGGAAATGGCTTTTCTGGAAGGTGAAAGTGCATCTTGGAAAATGGGCAAAATTAATTAGGAGTTAGGAGCAGAATTAAGGAAAGAATATGTGAAATTTTCTTTTTTAGAAAAGTCCGTGCTGATACAGTTCTTAAGAGAAATACAAATTTATCTTGATTATTGTTTTCTTTATCTTTGACATTTAAAAATATGTTGGGTTATTTACTGTTACATTAACTAAAACAGTTTTACAAAGCAAAGTATGGCCCCCAGCCAAAACTACAAACCTGCTGGAGATAGTAGTTAGACAATACGTGCACAGAACTTTCTTGTGTTTGAGTTTGTTTTCTACAGGACCAATTTTTCTTTTAATATTTTACAATTTTAGTATCAGTTACCTATGATAGTTCAAAGGGTGTTAATTTTGCTGATGGGTAGACATTTGACCAGGTCTTCTTATAGTATATTATAAGCTCTTTAGGACTTAACCACACTTAGAGTTATGAAGTTTTTCGTATTTATGGTGATTTCCATCTCAAATTTCCTGTTACCAGAGAGAGAATTACTTAGCATTATTTCCAAACAACAAGTATGGTAGATTGTTTTCCAAGAATTTTCTGGAGAGTTTGCCAGAATTTTCTGGCACTTGATGTAAATTTGGTTGTTATATACTATATAACCACAATAGTATGGGTTATTGAAGTGACTTCATGTGGCTGGCCTTGAGAAAAGGAAAATTTGGAGAAGGTTGGGGGAAGGCTGCAACTTGACATTACATTCACAGCTCTGTGCAAATGAAGGTTAAACCTAAGCCAACAGCTAAAATTTCCTATAAAAGTCATCCTAAACACCTCTTTAGGGTGTTACAGGTCTCTGTTGATCTATTCAGGTAAGATCTTGGAGTGTGAGAATGGGAGGTGCTGAGCCAAACAAGCATTTCACCAGGTGAAGCATCACCTTTGGAAAGACTTGGGTAGAGTTTCTGTAGCTTTCTCTGATGTTTAATCTGTAATAAAAAGAAGGAGGAACCACGATTCAGCTGAGCCTCTCTGTAGCCACGACATTCATACACGTTTAAAATAAAGTCTGCAGTGTTAAAAAGCAGAAAATGTTCCAGAATCAAGGAAAAAAAGCAACAATGTGCTTTTTTAATTTACTTGGGCCTAAATTTTGCTGGAAATCAGAAAAGGAGATTATTGTAATGATTAAGACAGTGGCCCTCAACTCACAGAACGCTCAATTCCCTGCTCCCCTGTGCTTTTCTCACCATCTCAGCAGCACAAAAGGGCACAGAAGTGGATGAGGATGTACCAGCACATATATGCATGTAGAAAAGACCATATTATGCATTTTAGAAGTGACACAATTCCATCTACCACAAAATACAAAGAGCTGCAAAAACGTATACCATTCCAACAACAATGTATATAAGTTATTAAATAATGATCTGATTTAAAAGAATATAAATGAAGCCTTTAAGTAGGTCTTTTCTACATGCATATTATTCCTCATTAAGGAAAAATATGTAAAAAGGCCATTGGTAATTGCTTTGTTAACCACTGTAGAAAATGCCAATTCTCTGGTCACAGATGCCACTAGTTTAGCACTTAAGATCTTTGCAGTGTTACATGTGATTATTTTTAAATGCTGTTAATTCTATTACAAGTGGATATTGACTGAATATCCACTTCTGGTTTTGATTTTTTTTTTGGTTGGTTGGTTGTTTTTTGGTTGGTTGGTTGGTTGGTTGTTTTTTTGTTTGGTTGGTTTTTTAATAGTTTTTATTTTTTTTTGTTTTATTTGTTTGTTTGGGGGGCTTGTTTTTTTTTTGTTCATGTGTGGGTTTTGTTTGTTTTGTTTTGTTTTGAACTGAAGTGGATGAAGCAACGTTGAGAAGCGTGAGAGGCAGCAAGAGGGAGAGTATGACTGCAGTCCCCCAGTCAGTCACTGTCAGAAGTCGTTAACAGCATTTCCATGGATATAAAGTGCATTAAGAAAATTAATTCTTTACATACAACATCCCCAAGACTTAGAGTCTGTAACTGCTCACATTAACACAGTTGACTGCTAACAGTGCAAGGCAACAGGAAAATCAGGGGAAAAAAGGTCTGGCCACATTAAAATTCAATATCCAGTTTATCTTTGGATTCCCAGCAGTGCTAATCTCACAGCAGCATCTGAACTGGCCTTACAAGCCAAACCTGAGCACAGCCAAGCCCAAGAGCCCTGTGTCAACGCTCAGGTAAAAAGCACAGAACTAACATATCCCCACAGTGGGTGTGTTAAAATCTACGTGGGAAGAGCAATTCATTCCTCATCTTCTCCTGCTGTGGAATTCTCCTGTAGAAAACAGCAGACCTGAATATTGATTGTTTGCAGTGGAACATCATTGAGAAATACAACTTCGCCTTATTACTGCTACAGTAAGTGCAGAAACCCCTGCCTTCCCTCTGGGTTAGCAGTGCCAAATCAATATTCCCCTGCTACAGATCTTAGTGATAGGCAGAGTTACAACATTTTCTTTATTATTTCTTCCTTTTAAACTCTCAGAGGGATGGAAATTACATCCATGCAGCAACCTGGACAGTATGCCCTCAATCAAATCTTTCTGCTCTGTATCCTCATTTGATGTGTGAAGTTTTATTTTACTGTTTGGAATTTATGTCCATGTTTCTGGATAGCTCTGGTGAACTAAGCTATGGGTTAAACTTACATTTGAAGTAACAGCAAAGAATAGCTATAAGAACAGCTAAGAGCTGTGGCAGCTAAAACATGTGTTGTGTCCCAGAACAAACTAAATATTTAGGGTCTGCACCCTCTCCTGTCACAGAGCCAGTCTCACACCCTCCATGGACTGATTTAGGAGGTGACACGGAAAGCTCTGAACTGAAGGATGTTCTCCAGGTCTCTGGGTCCTACAGCCTGAGGGCAATGCCCCCTTAAACAGTGCAGTGCTTATGCATGTTCAAATGCATAAAAAATGCAGCCACATTTATTTTAAAAGTGTGATGAAGGATGGTGTATCATGAATAGCTATTATATCACCAAGGAAACAGGTATATTCAGCAGTTCCTATGGTGTCTGCAAGGGCTATACAAATGTTGGGAGGGTCAAAATTACTGTGGTTCAAGTACAGATATATCTGGAGTGGATTCATGTATGAGAGCAAATACACACTGCACACTGTGCCAGGAAAACATGCATTAACAGAAACAGAAGGGGAAAAAAAAAGCTGTAAAGTAATTAAAACTACAAAGGTAATGCAGGCAGGGAAAAATTAATTACCCAGTTTAGAATTGAGCAGGGCACCTCTGGTTAATAGGACTCTCTGGTGAAACCTGCTGCTGGAAAGTTAATCAGAGTTAGAGGCCAGGATCTGGTTGCTGTGCTACCCTCTGGCAGCCCAGAACACTCAAGCTGAGTTTTGGGGATAAGGTGCAGCACTGATTTGGGCTGTGGAGGGGAAGGGAATGACAGCAACAATCACTTATCCAAAAATTCCACTTCCTACCAATGTGATGGGTGTCCCTTATCAGTTGTCCTATCAAATTACTGACAAGGTAAAGGCTGACGTAGCTTGGAAATCGTGATGAGATCATAACTCAAGGAGATGTGACAGCAGGTTGTCATTTTATGTGTTTTTCATGTGGTTTTGGCTCTTTATTGAGTCTGTGCTCATCGTTGCCAACACAACTACATTAGCTGCTGAAAGAATGAGATAGGATCTCTTTATAAGGTTGGCTACATTTTCATTACCCTGTTGTGTTGGCTCCTGAGCTTTGCATATTTACTGCTGCTTGATTAGAAACATAACCTTTAAACCACACCTCGGACAAACAATCTTGAAATATTACCCCAAAATGAAACTTCTCCTAAAGAAGTTGGCAGTGTTTGTGTGTCCCCCTTTCTACTCTCTGCTGAGAATTGGAACCCCCTTGAAAAGGAGCTGCTGTGAAAGACAAGAAATCTCTCCAAGACTGGACCTGAAATATTAGTGCCATATCCTCCTGCTACAGCAGCCCAAACTTGTGCACCTAGAGTACCTAAAAAAAAAAAGCCACAAAGCCCAAAATATGAATACAAAACCTGAGTTCATTCTCCAGGAAGGACATGGGAAAACACCTAGTGATTTCATGACAGAAAATTGCTAAAAAATGGGGATACATTGAGACTTTGGTAAGGAGGGCTGGGAAGGATGACAAGGGATCCAGCAGAGTGAATGGGTTGCCATGGGGTCATAGGCTTTAGAGAGTGTTGGATTTAAAATAGTAACTCTCCTGTAGAAAATACAGCAAGATCAGAGCCACAAGGACTTTTCGGTGGAAGTTGCTTCCCAGAGCTTAAATTTTGACTTTTGTCTGCCTGAATTTCATCCCAGAGGAAGGACAGGTGGCTTTGCCTAGAACACAGGGCATCAGCCCTCTGGCCCAGGAATTTGCAGGAAAACATGCCAAAGCAGAGGGAAGCAGCTGTGTGTGGGCTGGAAGAAAAAAAAAATTCAATAAAATAGGCTTTGTGACCACCAAGGTGAAGATCTCCCACCCTGACAAGATAAGAGCTCATCCCTCCACCCACAGGAGAGGGGCAGTGCCTTCAAGGCTACAGGGGCATAATAGGAGGGATGCCAGGGGAACCCTCAATCTTGGAACACAACCTGCTTTCCCAAGGTGTTTCCAGGGAAATTTCATCCCTCCAACATGAGCACACAGGACACTTTTGTGCGGTAAGCACAAACTTCTCCAGCTTTTCCCTGAGAGAAAGTCAAATGTCTGTTTTCTGTTCAGATTTGCTGTCCATCCATGAGCTCACCCTGACAGATGCTCTCTGCCAGCATAAAGTTATCACTGTAACTGAGCTGCTGACTTCACAAATATATGTTATACATATATATTTTTCATTTATATACAAGATAGTTTATCTCATTTGCCCAGTACAATTAATCCTTGTGAATAAAAACATTAAGGAAGAAATAAAATCAGAAGTATAGCCCTTTCAAATTCTGCAATCCAAACCTAAATGACATTTGTGTTCCACCAAGCTTGGAGTTTAAGTTTGTAGTCTTCTATTCAGTATACTCAGTAATGTCAATATAATGAGAAATGCTATTTTTTTCTTTCCTGTGTTATAGTTCACATGCATCTACAACTCCTGCAGTAAATTATAGCTGGAGGAAATGGAGTAAGAAATGACCTCTCAGTCTCTCTGACATTATAAAATGTGTTCAGCAGGGAGACTAGTACACAAAGAAAAACACACCCTCTACACCCAAAAAATCCACCCAAAAGCTATCCACATATCTTTTTTTCAAAAGTAATACTAAGTTAGAAAAGAAATCTGTCAGCAAGGAAATATTTAATTAATTGCCTATTCTGGGATGCAGGTTTGGTAAAAAAATACAAAAAAAACCCCATCCAAAAACAAACAAGCCAAAACCAAAAACAAAACACAAACAAAGGTAATATGAAATTTGATATATGAGCATTTCACTAATTTAGACAAACTATTTGTGGCATTCATTTATAAATATATTCTAATAAGCTAGAAACCTTTTAGGAAAAGAAAAGTACAAACTTTCTGAATGTTCTTTTTGCTGGGGTTTTTTTTGTCACTTTAAGCTACCCATACTTTTCCATGCAGTATATTAAAAAACAAATTCCCAAGTTGGATTGCCTAAGGAAACAGACTGTGAAAATAGACTGAAAACACTTGGGTAGGTTACACCTTTTTGCATATATGCTTAACATATGGTGATGTGAAAAATTGGAGTGCACTGGTAACTGAAGGCTATTCTGCATTTAAGCAGAGCCAAGCATTGAAAACCCAGGGTAACATTGATTTTTTTTTTTTTAAATCTGATAAAAAGCCCTAAAAAAAATCTAAATTTGCTCCTCCTGGGAATGGTGCACCATGTAGTCATCCAACTGCACTCCTTTTATGTGCAATAAATGATACTGCTTTAATTAATGTGTACTTCTGTTTGCTGTTTCAGATTAGGTAACCTTTATTTCATTGTCCTCCCCAGCTGTGCTATTGCTGTTTGTCTGCAGTTTGGTGTTACCCAAATCCCAGCTCTTGCACAAACTGAGGTTTCTTTGGGAACTGACCCAGGAGATGCACCAGCAGCACATACAGTATTGAAAGGTGCAGACATATGAGTGCCTTTTGCATGTGGATGTAGTGTTTTAAGCTCTTTATTTAAGCTTATACAGTTCCTTCTCTGTGACTCTTTCCTTGTCTTTCTAAAAAGAAAGTTCTAAAAAAATGGCTTGAAGTTCTCAGGTGCTCCTGGTTGGTTTGTTTCTAGAGCAAAGCAGCTTTGCAAAAGCTGTGTATAGGGTTGATAAACAGTTATAATCATTTCCTTGCAATGAATCTTGGCTTGATTGTTCCTGAGTATTGAATTCACACCAAACTCAATATACTAAAATTTTTGCACCATAATAACACCTGTTTGTGAACTACTGACTTTCTAATCCCCAAGGTTTAGTCAGCCCAGGGGAGGGAACATGGCAGTTGTGAAAATGAAATCACAGACGCAGATTTGAATGTGGGTTTCAGTTCCAACATAAAGAGATTTCGGTTTGCTTCTTTAGTGCCCCTTGATGAGCTCTAAGAACAACAGAAGACCTCTTCTCCTTTCCCTTGGCTGATTGCCCAACAAATTTTGCTCACTCACAGCCCTGAGGACAGTTCTTGACAGTGTTTTGATGTTTCTGCCAACCTATTACTGTATTGACTGTATGACAGCCAAAACATATATTTGTGCTCTCATTTTTCCCCTGCACTCCTTCCACTCGATCAAGCAGTCACACAGACTTCCACCAAACAGAAGAATGCTTTTAAGCCATGGTGTTGCTCCTGGGAGCAGTGTGGTAAGAAATCTCTTTTCTCTTCACAGAAACACATTCAGCTAACTGCCCAGACTTGCCTTTTTTTGCTTTTCTATCCTCTTCTTTTGTTTTGCTTCTTCCCCACCCTCAGGATATATCAGTTATATTCACCTTGTCATGGAAATTACAACTGTATAAAAACATTGCCTCTGTGGCAGCTTCTTCCATCCTATGAAATATTTATTGAGAGTGATGTAAAGTACTAGATTTTTAATTTGGATGAGGTTTTTTCACAAGGTGTAACTGTCTATTTGAGTAATCACCAGGTGACATTGTTTGCTGCAATAAATGACAGATCCAAATATGTCTTCAAAGCATTTCTCCCCCTATGGGGCACATACAAAATTAGATCCAAGTTTACCCTGGCTCCCTTACACAGCATTACAATCCCGCTCTGTCTTACATTTTCTGCACCACAAGATTCCAGTTATGAAACTCGAATTCTTGAGAGCTGCTGGGTATCAACAGAATTACTTCCACTCTGTAACGACAACTTCATTGTCTTGCCCATGCTTCAGCTCATTTTCCTCTCTATATTCAGAATCATTTGCAATATACCTCAAACTGTATCAAAAGCCTTTTCTTCTGTGGATCACAATAACAGCACGAGAGAGTAACTCTGGTGACATATCCCTTTGGATGGAGGGACTATCTGTATCAAACACTCAATTCAACTTTCAACTCTACTCTGCTCGTAGTTTCCAGAGTGACCTTGACCAAAAGCACTTATTCTTTTGGCTCCTCAGTTCTCTGTCTGGACAGCACAGGTTAATCCTGTTTTCTGTTCCTATGTTTTAACAGCAATGTTTTGAGGCAGATAGAATATGCTGAAAAACATTCCCAGCTGGCAGGGTCTTTATTACTTGGGCCCTGCCAACTTTGCAAAATCTGATTTTCACTCTGACTTACACTGATATTGGAAGCAGAACTGGGAGCATTGTCTCACTCAAACCATTATGGTCCTGCAGTGTGTTCATCAGGAGGCATTTAAGCATGGTTCATTACTGGAAACACTGTTAGACACATCTGCATACATAATGCTCCTAACAGGCATTTACTCCCAATGGCTCTTTAAGGAGACAGACAGAGCTGTCTGTACACTTTCCCACGTCACACGTAGCTGGAGGCACAGGGCACTGAAGCAGTTCAGCACCAACACCTACTACCACAGCCCAGGCTGCTGGTCTGATCACTGGGATATGCTGTAACATCAACCTTTTGAGACAACCTCCTAGAAAATCACCCCTGGGGAAGCTGGTGGAGAAGCAGTGACACCACACTGCCATAAACCATAAACTGAACCATAAATATATCTACTTTAAAAGGGTTCCTAAGTGATGCTCTTCATTTAAAGGTAAGGGAGAACATGAGGACTTCCATATTTTGTCCTAAATCTTGGACCAGATCCGTCTTTTCACCTCACAAGATTTCCTTTTGCATGTCATTCAGGCCCAGACCCAGCATGCTTCAACCTTTGTGTAGTTAAATTTTGGGTCCCAAGTAATGTAGTCAAAGTGAATATTGTTTTATAAAGAAAAGACAACCTAGAAAATTATTGTTAAACCAGAAAATTATTGTTAAAAACTCAAGGCTTTGGGAATGAGGATGTGCTCGAGTTAAGTTTGCCTGTGAGTCCCTCTCTGTTTGGATTATGGTGCAAATACTGAATGATGCAGCATCATTTTCCTGCAGACATTTTCACGATGGGCAGCTGGAGGTTTGGCCCTGCTGAAGTGATGGTTCCTGGGTGAGCCCAAACCCACACAAATCAGAGCATGAAACAGGCTACATAAAGCCAAAATTCCAGGTAATTCAGGCTCCAAACCTGCAAATTGCTGCTGAGTGTGTTTCTCAGGGATATTAATCACAGTCAAATCTGCATGACAAGGCAATAGGTGGCCTCCCAGTGATAGAAGAGCTCTAAATAAAAACTAAAGCACCAGATTCTCTTCAGCAAAGTAAGGGATTAATTTTTGCTTGATTGCTTGATGCCAAAGTACATATCATAGATCTTATTTAGAGGATACTTTTGACTTATATATATATATATATATACACACACACACGTATATCTATGCCCTCACATTATATATCTTCATTAAATGCATTTTATTTGTAAGTTCCTCAAACAACTGCACCCTAAGCAGAGGTTCTGCACTGCAGATTTCACTCCCCAAGTGCTGAGATGTGGGAAAATTAAAAGCAACTAAAACTGCAGCTTGTGATAAGCATTAGATAGTAAATTAAACAACCAAAACTACTTTTCTATAAAACCAAAAACAGTACTTGGTTGAAAAGCTAAAGCAGCTTCAGTTTTCGTTACAGAGAGTTTGACTAAAGGCAGAGATATGGTACCTTGTATTACCACATATAGAAATAAGGGGTTTAAATCCTGATGATTAACCAATTTCTCTCAGCCTGATTTTCACCAGAAGTCAACAAGCTTAAAACATGACGTGTCTACCTTTTTTAGAAATAATATTTTATGAATAGCTCTTTTTTTTTTTTTAATTCAATCCACTGTAACAGTAGCAACTGTAATTGTTAAGTAATAATTGCACTCACAAAACCAAGATGAAAGGATGTTGGTGCCTGAGCTATTGAGTTTGGTATTATATAATAGCTACTTTCCAATCTTCTGAGTTGTGGAATAAAAGAACCCAAAACAAAGCAAATAATAAAATACTGTGTCCTGTTTTGACAGTAATATTAGGAAGTCAATTTTCACACAAAGATACTTCAGCATAGACTGGTTTGACAGAAAGCTCTTATATTACCTGAGAAATGGGCTCCTTGGCATGCACGAGGCCTAAGGAATCTCAGAAAATATTAGGGCATCATTATGTAGCTGACAACGTTTTATTTTAACTTGCATTTGCCTCACAGAACTGCAAAATTCTCTCCTTGTTACAGCACACCCAGCTAAACTGGTGTTAGTGCTTTGCAATACCCAGGTGACAAATAAAAAAGGAAGCCAAATAATTTTCATGCAATTAGGAGAGACCACAAAATTCAGGACAGCAAAGTTATGTGTTTACAGCAAAAAAAGAGCGCAGGTATCATTCTCTCTTATGTCCCAAAGCTTACAAGAAACAATCCTGAGGCAGACAGCTCTAAAATGCTGCATCAATTGAAAAACAGACAAAAAAAGCACCAAACTTTAATTCTTTAAATTCCAGCTAAAAATCTTGAGGGGGGAGGGGGGGGGAAGCTTGAATTTTTAGAACAGAATTAAAAAAAAAAAGATTTTTAAATTACATATTGCTATACTTTGGTACTAACTACAGCAATTATCACCATCTAGGAAAATTATGCTATAAATATGTGGTGTTGCTAACATAAAGCTTTATGAAATCTCGGTATGACTCCTGTGATGTACTTTGAATGCACTTTCCAAAGAAACTTTCTATGCAATGTTCTTTGGGATACTATTTCAATATTAAAAAAAAAAAAAAAAAGATTTAGGATGAGGTAATGAAGTTCAAGATACCCAGAATAATTTGTAGCAGTAGTTCTTGACTGTGAACCTGCTGCAGAAATTGTAAAGACAGAGTGTGATCAGCAGCCAGCAATAGAGTCTCCTCCAAATGAGATACAGTATGCAGAAGGACTTGTTTTAATGCCAAATAATATTTTATTATAGGAAAATATATTTGTGAAACATAAATTTTCTGGAAGGAGTCCAAACTTAAGGCCTTCCTCTGCAGGCTCACAGGAAGAAAGTTAGATGGTACCAGAAACACACACCAAACGATGAAGTTTGACTGCTCTGCCCTCCCTTTTCAAGAAACAACCAAAGATTAAATATTCCAATCTGTTTTCTGAATGATTTTTTTGTGTGATATCCAGCCAGAAGCCATCCATACTCTCAAAACATACTGAGTGCTGAAAAAGAGCTACAAACAGCAGCTCCCTCCTGTCACCTTTCAGTTGTGTGAGTCCTGACTGATCCTTAAAACCACATAACTCCCCTCTGCCTTGTGTCCTTTGAGCTGCTGCAGCTACTGCTCAGCAGCAGCTAAATAGTGGTGGTTCTCCTTTAGAGAGGCTTTACAATATGCCTTACCTTCTGTATTTCTTTTTCCTACCCATTTTCAGTTATTACTTGGGTTCATTAGTTTTTCCTTCTGGCATTTCACCCATTTAAAGAGACTCATATGCTGGAAGACTGTGTTATTCAAGGAGCCTAATCTCTGCTTTCCTTCTTATGCATGAGAGAGGCAATATTCCCAGCTCCCACATTAAAAGCAGCCCCATATGGGCAATATCTCCTGCTGGAAACACATCCCAATTAAAACATTCTTAGAGAGATAAAGCTTGTGAAAAAAACACTCTGCTATTACAAAAATTTGGTATAGTTTACCAACATTTATGAATGCTTTCTTTTTTTCTGTGCAGACACAGTTCTTATATCTTTCCCAGAAACAGTGGCACCGAAGAAAAGCTTGAAAAAATTCCTATTCCTTTGGAAAGAGAGTCCCCCATTTTGCCATCTGTCTTCATCAGACTTATCCTGGCCAGAAGCATTTAAAAGAATTTATCTAATAAAGCCCCTTGGGGAAGCCCTGTCTTGGTGTTTGCCTTTGAAGGCAGTTTGTTGGTGGCATACAGTGAGCCAGAGTAGCAGATGACACCCTGAGGGAGATTCTGCTTGTTTCCTCAAAGGTCAGCTGAGTAAAGACAGCAACATCTTCCTTTGGGCACATGACGGGTGCTCAGAGGTGTCACAGTGACAACTTCACTGTTGCCATATGCTCCAACCATCTGGGTTGATCCTTCCTGATGGATGGGGCACAGCACTTTTTTTCCACTTAGGACTGCTAACTAGAACCATGCACCCTTTTTGTAAAAGAATTTTCATTACTGGAAAAATATATATTTACAATTGCAACACAAGCCCCATCACATTTATGACAGAATATGTGGTTGTTCATTGGGCATTCAGCAACATGGGCATACGAGTATTAAATGCCCAAAGCAGAAGGTAGGGAATGTAGCTCTTAAAAGTTCAGCCCTTTATAGCCTGTGGTTCTAATTGACTTTGTTAGTTCATTAGTAAGCTTTGCTTGCTGATGTCAGGATTTAAAATGTTGCTGTGGAACAGAAACAAAATCAAAAACTCAACCCCTTGCTGGTCCAGGAGTGTGGAAAAGGACACTGATAGTCCAGGTTGGGTCAGCAAACTCTGGGCTTACAGACCTTTGTAGCAGGCTATGACAGCCACTAACATATCAGCAGGTTACTACACAGGCAGAAATAAAGAATGCAATAAAGTTTGGGTCTCATGCTAAAAACAGGGGACAAGGTCAGCTGCTTTATCTTATATATTCACTTTAGTGTGTTTTATAGTGACAAAAAAGCCTAATTATCCTTTTTTAAAAGGATATGCTATTCACATTTTTAAGAACATCTGTTTCCTACAGATGACAGCTGGAGTTATGAGAGATTTCAGGTTTGATGAAATAATTGAGATGTTCTTTTAAATACAACTTTGCTATACTTAGTTTAGGCTGGTTTTTTAAACTAAGCATTTGCATTCTTGACAGACTATTGGTCTATCATTCCAATCTTGATACTACATATGTTGGAATCTATGAATCTCTCATGAGATCCTCTGCTAGGATTGACATGGAAACAAGACACTACCCAAAGCATAAAGATAAGAAAAAATAGAATGCAATATATAGAAATCTAACGACAAATGGAAATACGAGATTCATAAGACTTAGTTTCTCTATCTCCATCATTTATGCAACCATTCTTCAGTGAGATTTTAGAACATTTTCTGATTTTAATACTTTGAACTTCAAAATGACATCTTCATATTTCACTGCCTTTTTCCCCCCCTCTCCATTTTTGTCCATTTTTTTCAGAGATTTACTCATCTGATTTGTTCTATATCTTTAAGAGAAAGTTTTGGTAATCTAACTGGCAAAGCTAGAAGAAAATGCATGAACAGAAAAGCCAGGACTCAGATCTTGGCATCATTAATTTATCATTAATAAAGCATGCATGTATCAAGGCCAGAGACAAAATGGAATGTGGTGGCCTGGATGAATCACACTCACCAACTAAAATGTTTTGAACATTATCAATTAATCTAATTTTTTTTGGAAAGTAATTAACAATGCATGCAAATGCATTATTTTCAGAGTTTCTGACATTTATAGGTTTATAATGTCACCCAAACCAAAGAATGAATGCTTGCACTGAAAGAGGTCAAGCTCAACCACAGCTGTCACACAGATGGTTTGCATTTTCAAATTACTGCTTGAGGTCCATGCAATTGAGGTTCTGATGAGTAAGGAATAATTATTCACTGTCTTTTGCAATAAAACAACCAAGGAATTTCAAGAGATACTGGAGGATGACAGGTTCAAAACAAAAAAAAACAGTCTCTTTTTCAAACTCTGCACAATCAAGCCATTGAATTCCCTGTCAGGGAATGTGCAGAGGCTGAAAGCAACTGAGCAAGATGATGGGGGAAAAAAGAATCTATTGAAGGCTGTTGAATATAAAAGGATATTTCAGTGTTTTCAGAAGTGCCTGAAATTACTAATCATTGAGGCTTCAGAAAATATTCCTGAAAGGAAGTACACTATTTCCAAGAAAGAGTAAACTAACACTTCACCCTGAGCTTCCACAGGCTCCTGCTACACCCAGCGTTAGAGGGAGGGCTTTAATCTGACCCTGTGCAGCTGCTCTTACAGGACATCTGTGTCCTGATGTTTTATTTCAATGAAATAAAACATGCTTCAAAAGCAAGATTATTCATCCCAGACCCCCAAACTCGGGTTTCCTAAAGCTGAGATGACCTGTACTAGATTCAAAGCTGCAAAGGTAAAGCCTGGTTTCACAGCCACCAATTTTAAGTGCCTTTACTTCTCAGCTTCTCAAATATACAATTGTGTGCCCCACACACCCTGCTGCCCCCAGCCCGTTGTGAAGAACTGAAAGAAGCAAATAAATGGATGACTCCATGAAATCCAAGAGAATGTGAGCTCTCAGTAGACAGCTAATAAAATGTAAACTACTCTTACATTTTCAGATCATCAGAAGCTACTGTTAATTAATTGTAGGCTGCTCTGGAGGATTCCTAGCAGTTGATTTAATATACATGAAGATCTTTGTTATTTCCACATCGACATCTCTTTGGAAGAACCACTAATACCACAAGCTGCAATCACTCTTTCCTGAAATAAGTTGGCTTAATAAGGGGCAATAAAACATCTAAATGAATCTTTGCATGCCAAATGCATCATTAACCCCAGGGGAAGCAGAAAGGAAAGCATTATACATTTGTTTAAAAACTTCTTTCTTATTAAAAGAACTGAATATATATTGCAGGTTTTCTGAAGAAGGAAAAGAGATTTTCCCAAGTAAATAATCTCTTTTAACTGTGCAATTTTTGATCCTTTATGACTATTTTCGAAATGTATCAGAAATAGTATTGTGCAATTTGTAAATGTCACAATAACGTCCCATTAATGTCACAAGAGTCAGTGCTCCAGTGGGACAAGTGTATGTGTGTGTGTATATATATATATATATATATATATAAAATCATAACTACAAAGCAGTTTTAAACAGAGTGTTTCTCAGGATCACAATTTATGTTAAATTTGATGACTCACAAAACCTCTATATTCATAGCTCTCATGAGGACTTTTGATTCCTTACAAGGGAAATGCAGTGCAGTCTGTCCTACCTATTTCATTCAGTGAGCTGTGGAGTAAAGCAGAAGTCAGAGTATGAGGCTGATGAGCTTCTGACTGTTTCACCTGGAAGCCACAGAAAACCATAAAAACCTGAAAGCAGGCTATACCAAAAAGGAGGCAGAATGTTAAAAGCACTGGAAAGTCAATAAAATTAGAACTTTAGAAGAAAAGTACACCTATTTATTCAAGAGTAGTCATTGAACCACCCTATGTAAATACTGATAAAATGAAATAATATGTTAAATGCTTGTATACACAGTCCTAGAAGACAATTTCCATGTGTGTGTTCAGCTGTTCTATTTTTGAAGACCTGAAACAAAGTTATCATGGGTTTTATGACATGATGGACAATTCAATACCTTCATAGAGTTTCCCCGCATCAGTGTGCCTATTGCAATTCCTTTGGCTAAAATGCCATGTCAGGTATTCAAGATGTGTTGGGAAGGAGTTGTACTTCATTGCCACTGCCATCAGGTATTTGTCATGGAACTTTCCATTGCTTTTACAGACAAAAAATTAAGGATCTTACTGGAACTGGTACTACCATAGGCAACTGCACTTGCACACAGGTATGATATTTATTAATTGTGTAATCAGCTCTGCCAGCCACAGATCTAAAAAGCCTCCAAGTGAAAGGCAGATTCAGCTTTTTGACAGAAATTGTGTTCAGTCTACTTAAGAGGTGCCTTTAATGTGATGTCCATCAATTTTCTCAGCTTTGGATTTCACTTCAAATATGAGTATATCCATCAAATGTGTAAGCTCTCCCAGACTGCTTTGCATTTGGGACCTAAGGGCAGCCTCTCATGATGTGGCAGTGGCTCACCTCACCAGTATGTTGCTTTATTCTTCAGTTTGATTTGCTGGAGTCATAAAAACTTTCACTGATCAAAATAACCAGTTTACACAGGTTGGGTAGCACCAGGGAAGAGAAAAGTCCATTTCATGAAAAATAAATCGGATATGAACATAAAGGCAGCTCAATGGGTTTTATAAAGATTCATTTTAACCAGATGGTTTAACAGAGTGAGTGGGAAATAGGTGGAGAGAAGTTAAAGAGATAAGAGAAAATAAGGGAAATAAAGTATTTGGCTGCCTAAATAGTAACATGGAAGAACTACCAGAAGCTTTGGAAACAGGATAGGGGACACAGGCTTTTTGAGCACAGGCAACATGGGGCATATCTTCCCTCAAAGAAGCTTTAAAGCTCTCTGGTGAAACAAAATCTCATCCAATCATGCCCTTCAGGAACCATTCCTGATGACATATTGTCGCAGTTGAGATGGACACGACACGGTATAAATAATAGAAAATTTATTAGGGAGAAAAGCGAACTCAAGCTGCACTTTCGCAGCTCCTTTTATATGATTCTTAACAACACGTTCTCTATACAGATAGGTTCATTCAAA
>JAWWLV010000001.1:3633431-3696301 GCA_035041135.1 Platyrinchus mystaceus
CTGTTCCCATGAGACTGTGATCTTCTTTCTCACAGGACAGCTTTCTTCTGCTTTGGGTGCCTCAATATGTTGTCAGGTTTAAGGCCTCCATTTTCTGTCACTTTCTTGTTCCATCTCAGGGTCTCGGTCCAGCCAAGATTCCCCACAACATATTGCTCAGTGCTTGCTGTGCATGTAACATATTTGCTGCATAAGCTGTGCTCACCTATCAGGATTCCATGCTTCATGCAGTCACCTTGATAATTTGCCTTTTTTACCTCATGTTAAATGCAGCAATATGATTTCCTAGTTGCTGAAATACCTCACTGACTGCAGTATAAGGAAAAAAGTAAAAGATATAAGGAAAAAAAAATTGAAACCCAAGTGTTCATTTTGGCCTGGAAAGTATCCTGAAAATCTGTTGCATGGTCATGGACATAAGTGCCACAGCACCATGAAATCTGCTGGACCCTGAGCCCTAAAATCCGCTTGATACTAAACCCAGCATCTTCTATTCCATTTGTCCTGGACAAACAGCTTTTCCTGTCACCCAAAAGTAAAGATTGCCAGTAAGACTCATCTGTGTTTCATTCCAGAAGTCCATTATCAGAAACAACCGTATTCATAACAGTTACCTCCCTTCTCCTCAGCTGCTGGTTTATTCAAAAGGAAATACCTGAACCCTAAAACCCAGATATGGTGCTTCTGATAAGGAGCTGGAAGAATGGCAAGTTCACCTCAAATGTATTCACATTCTGTTTGAACGTTTGCTAGTTAACAGAAAAAGGATAATACCTTTCCATTTCAGTTCTTCAAACAGAAGAATGTATATCTTGAGTTTTAAAAGAAATCACTCACTTTTAATTTAGAGACCTATTTCAGGTTACATCACTAATTTATTGTCAACCTTGAAGAAAAAGAATGAAATCATAATCCTGCAAATTCTAATAAGCTTATGCCTACAGACAGTCCCATCAGGATACAGATATACACCACAAGAAGTATTTGCAAAAATAAAAAAATCTTGTGCAGGATTGACAACTGAGAGAAATACAGATCTTCATTTCTGGTTCTGAATTCCATGCATTCAAGATCATTGTGACTACAGATCAAGAGAAGAGCAGAGCTGATATTGCACAGTAAAGTTTTTTATTTATCTTTCTAATCTGAATCCTAAACTTAGAATAGTCTCCCTCTTTCTTCCCTGACTCCTTGCCTTTCTCCTTGCTTCCTTCCTTTCCCCTCCTCTCCCCTCCCCTCCCTTCTGCCTGTATTTAATCTCTACTTGACTTTGCTTTCATCACATATACATTTTTTGACACGTGAGCAAAAGCATACACCTAATTATTTAAAATCAGAGATTTTAATAGAGGAGGAGAACAATGACTTTGGCATCAAAACAAATGAAAAATCAGATGGGAAAGGCATCCATGCTGATCTAGTCAGCAACATATTTCTTTGGCTGACTTTTATAGTCCTGATGAAGAGTGAGATGAGACTGCCTACATGATTTAAGCAAGCACCTAAGCAGACAACAGAATTCCAAGTCATGCTCATCTTTTTTTAGTAGTTACATCTTTTAATATGATGCTATTGGATGTCAGACAAATATCTGGGCCACTCACCCTGAAGAAATCAGCAGCAGGTGGAAGGATTATTGATTTACTGCAGAAGCTGCAGGAGGAGGAATACTGAGGGCTGCAGAGCATTAATATGTTCAACTCAGGAGGCTGAACCAGGACAATTGTCATTCAAATGGTCATTTGAAGCTCTCCATTTAAACTTGTTACATGTACAGTTTTCATTTTTTGCTGGTTTCCTGCTGGTTCTGTGTTTATCCTGGCAAGGATAAAACCTCACACATCATGGTTCTATGGTTTTAACTGGGTGTGTGTTTTTGTACACGGGGAATAATTTAAAAATATTGTCTCTAAATTATACATAAAACATCAATGTTGAGGTTGCATGTAAAAAAAAAATAAAGATTCCCTCTGTTATCTTTGAAGCAGGGCAAGAATTATTGATATGGACAAGAGTATATTATTTAACAAAAGAGACACGAGGGGAAAAGCAAAATATGTCATGCGTTTAACAAAAGTCCAACATAACAGGTAAGTTTGCATCGTATTGTAAAAGTCATGGATTCTGAAGTTTTACAAACATAATCCTGATCCATCTGAACTCTACTCTCCTTGAGGACAAAAACTATTATCTCTATTTTAAAGATAAACAAATCCAGAGGAAAAAAATCGAGGGAGATTAAATGACGCATGCAAGGCCACAGAGGAACCTGTCAGAACACACCAGTGCCTGGATGGTGCCAAAACACCGAGTAGGTACTGCCAGATTAAAACTTCCCTCTTCCATTGCAAACTGCACCCAGCTCACAGGCTTTCATTTACTGCTAGTTTAAAGTGTTAGCTGCAGCATTATGATAGCTCTTGTTATAAAAACACTGCTGTGCAGAGAGAATCCCACATATGACATTTGGTCAAAGGTGAATGTCACAACAAAGCTCTGTTCATTTTTAAACAGCAAAAAGGCATTTGGAACAAGATTTTTTTTTTTGATGGCTACCTAGAGGTTTAACCAAATCATTCCTTTTGAGTCTTCTGTCATGATTTTCACCCTCAGTATCTCAAACCACTTGAGCCAGAGGAAATGTGTAAACGAGATCAGTGGAATGCCACAGGATAAATTGAAAGGAAAGGTTACTGGAGAAACTTAGGTGCTGTAATCTGCAAGAAGAGTCTGCTGATAAAAAATATAGTAATAAAAGTATAAGACTATTTACAGATATTCACAAAACAGGTGCTGCAGACAATTAACACTGTTATCTTTTAAAGGAAACTGTATATTACAGGAAGAGAATAAATGCACAGAGCATTTAAATACTTGTAATTATCCTCAGCCCCTAAACTACCACCAGCAAAAGAATTCAGGTTGGTGGAGTCAGCATCCCTGGAGGTGTTCAAGAAACAGCTCTGTGCTATGGTCTAGTTGGCAAGGTGATGGTCAGTCAAAAGTTGGACTCCCATCTTAGAGGTCTTTCCCAACCTAAATGATTCTGTGGTTCTGTGATTAAAATGTTTATTATTGCACAAGGATACTTCCTGCTCTTTCAGAATAGCCTAAAGCTATCAGACCATTTTTTACCAGAGCTATTCCTCACAACTTCTAAGACTCCTCCATCAATAATACTCCATTAAACTAAATCTGAGCTGGTAACATAACACTTGTAGGTACTCATTCTGTGCACACAGTGACCATGCAACAAGAATGGAAGAACAAAACTTTTCACCTTCCCAGAAATGCAAGAAGGGAGAAGAGTGGCTTAATGGATGATCCTGCATGTTTTGACTAGCAAAGGAAATTGTGCATTAAGTTTCTCACTATATGTAAGTATTACTATATACATCTTAAAATAACATCAGTAGTTAGAATACATTGTTTTCAAACAGGTTCAGGATGTCACTGCTCCTCCTGCTCTGGAGTTAAACTCAGTTATTCTGCATAATAAGAACTCATAAGCTGAAAAGAAAAGCTTCAGTGGGACAAATGTTAGCCAAGATCTTGAGCCCAAAATGAGGTACTGAATCTGATTTGACTGATTACCAATCCAGACTTGCAAATTATTCACTGTACCATATCAACAGTAGTGATAAAATGTACCATGTTGTATGCAGGACACAAAGATGAGTTTGTGAATGCTGGTCTGACTTTGTGCCCCAGCCTGACATGGAGTGTTGTTAGTATCACATAGAAATGAAGCACTGCAGAGATAAATCAGGGATGGGCAAGTGATCCAAGTGCTTTACACAAAACATTCACATTTAACCTTTTCCAGGACTTCCCAGTCCTCTTCTCCATCGCTGAAGCAGCAGTGGAAAAAATTTCAACAAATGCCTTTGAACCAGGCTGTGCCTCAGCACAAAACCTAAACAAGCATTTAGGACAACTAAAGGACATACACAAAATCAGGTTCTCATGATGGAGCAATGTGAGATACATTTTTATACAGCAACATTTATGTCTTATATATATATATTTAATAATGTCAGCTGATTCATCTTTGCCCAGACATCTAGACCTAATGGTTAATTTTCTGCTTTCCCCAGTTAGAATGAGCAGCCCAAAGGCCACTGCATCCTCTGACCCAAAAAGGACAAAGGCTTTCAAAAGAAGACCATTTTAGCTTCAAACCTGCTGAGCGAGGTTTGGAAATGGAAGAGCCAAAGTCTAACAGTGAAAAGTGGAAAGAACATGCTCCTGTTCTCCTGAGGCAGCGTGGGGCACGCCAGTTTTTTCATTTTTACTTTTTCAAAAGCTGCAGTAAGAGGCAAATGCTGTAAAAACCCTGTTCTATAACAGGAAGACTTCTTTTCCCACATTCAAGTGCAAATTAAACTTTGCTTTGCAGTGACACTTTTTAGATAAGGTGTAAGGAATACCCAACAAAGTAGGCAATGGACTGAACATCACCAAGGGCTTTAAATATGTTTCACAAGTCCCATAGGGTGAGAAAAGCTCTCCTGGCAATGCAAGTAAGAGCCAGACACTGAAAGAAACAAGTACAGATAGGATGTCTGATCCTGCAGCTCTCGATGGGGAAAACTCCCTTTGAAGTCCATAGGAATAAGGACAAGGATTGCAGATTTTATCACTTTTCTGTCATCCTCTCTCACACCCCTAGTTTGAAAGCACAAGTTCCATTTGAGAGGCTAATTGTCATCTTTCATCCTCTCCTTGTTCCATTTTCTCCTCTAGCAGCTCTTTCCAGCCTAATTCAGCCGCCTGTGTGATGCAGCCACATCATCCTGCACTTGTCACCCAACTATCAAAGGGAGATTTAAGCAGAGAGAAATGTTGCTATTTAAAGACAGCATTTAGACTTCAAAAGTCCTGAAGAACTGCTCTTGAAACCCTGGCAGCCCACACCCCAAAAGGTGTGACAGCAAACTGAGTGCAGGTATCAGAGCCCTCATCCTGGGGGCAGATGAGCTGAGATCAGGTCTACCTAAGGGGATGCCAACATGTTGCAGATGCCAGCAGAGGACTTGGACCAGGGGAACACATTTTGGGCAAAGACTAGTCCAGCGGACAGTTCTGAGTATCCCTATCTGATCAGCTCCTCTGACAAGACAGAAAAAGGGACATCAAGTTTATGGACCTTCACAGATTCAGTGATTGACTTGGTATTGAGCTTTCCAGCCTCAGCAGGATTTGTGAGAGCATGGAATTTCTTTTATGTCACTATTTTTAGCATATCTGTCCAAAAGTGGATTTTCTGCTGTCTTAGAAGCTACAACATTAAATCCTGTAGAGGGTTGTGCAGAGTCCAGGGCAGGTGGCAGCAAAGCAGAAATTTTGAAGGTTATAACAGGAAATTTAGGTACCCAATTTCTTTTGTGGATCTACCCTGTCATAAACTAAAAGCCCTCAGGAAACATTATGTTCATTCTACTCTAATTAGTTCATGGAATAAAGGCCAAGGTCCTCAAGCTTGATTAGTTATGTCAGGGTAGAGTTCATGGGATATTTTTAATCCAAATGCTGACACTGGGTTGATTACATTTAATCAAAGAACATAACAATAAAAACATGCTCCTTATTGAATAAAAAAATGCATGTAAAAATATTTATGCCTGTGTGGAAAGTCATTTGCTCTCTACTGTCAATACCAAAAGCAATATTGAAAAGCAATGCATGCTCCTTAAGACTAAAATTTGAAAGAAAACCTCTAGAACTACCAGATCAGCATTTCTACCTTTCTTCTTCTACAAAACTAGAGTGCAGGCTTTTGGAGGGGTGTTTTCCTTTTTTAATTATTTTGGGTCTATTATTATTATTATTGCGGTTGTTAATGTTACTATTACTATCACTATTTGTTTATTTATAAGCCATGTTTTCAATGTGGCAAAAAATAAGATGCAGTGCAAACTATGGTAGTCACGATCCTGCCTGTAACAAGGGATCTCAGAAAGAGCTTTTTTCTTCAAAATAAAGAAAAAAATAATTAGCAAATAAATCCTGAGGCAGAATTTCTGAGCCTGAGTGGGATAAAGGTAAACATACTTATGCAGATATTTCCAGAGTAAGAAATAAAGCAGAGACATCAAAGTCAAATGCGTCTTTGGTATCTTTTCATAGGAAAACAAGAGGGATACAGAACACTTGGATGCTTCCTTTAGAAACAGTAACAAAAAGCAAATTCCCTCTCACCTGTATGTGCTGTGCTGGGGATTTGCAAACAGCAGATTAGAAGCCGTGATCTATATGTTACCCTGGCTTGTAAAGCTGGGACTGACTCACACTAAAACTTCATCACTGTGGTGAAGTTATCTGAATGATTTCAGACCAAAATATTCAAAAGATAAGAGCTTGAGTTATGTGTACTCATTGGGGGGTATATATATATATATATATATATACACACACCCAAACCAATAAAATATATGTATATACATATACATGTATAGACAAATATAAACAGGTTCAATAACTATTTCAGAGTTGATGCTACCATGCTGGTAGGAGGTTTGCTGAATCAGGGGATGGATGTGCATTCTTTTAAAACAAATTTTAACTAGTTTTCCATAGCAAGGAGAAGCTAAGTCCCTGAGTAACATTAGTGTTCATTATTTTAATGAAAATTGCTCAAGCTCAAACAAGAAAACAATGTGAATTAGAAGAGAATGACGAACAGAGGTATTTTTCATCTGGTCCCTAAGTATAAAGCTATTTCATGGAGAAAGTAAGTAGTGACAATAATAATTATAAACCTAACCTAATAAATTAAATGCAATGTGTATCAGTTGGCTGCTCATTTTTGAAGGGATAAACCCAAGTCTGTATGGTCTGTAAAAGACAACTGCATAGACAGGCCTGTTGTGGAGGTGTCTGGTTCATTTATTCTGCTTAAGAGCCCTAATTTCTGATGAGGCCTGCAGCTATTTGGGGTTAATAGTCTTTCCTCATTTCATTATGCTTTTGTGAACTGCAAAATTTTTCAAGGTAAGTAGGCTAAGAATTATCCACAGATGTTCTCAGCTGAAGAATATTTCCTCATCTCTTTCCTTGCCACTTTTCTGCAGCATAAAAAAAGGTCCAGAACCTACCTCTGCAGTTTTCAGTTGTTTTCACACTGATCTACTGAAAAGTTATTGATATAACTTTTCCCATTGATATAATACATAGATTAGAACCAACTAATGTTCAAGATTAATAGTAAAAATTGACATAAACTGTAAAGCCTGTGGTAATATTCTTATCTGATTTTATTTGCTGTTTCTATGCATTGCCAGCAGTTAATTCATCTATTTGAAAATGTATGTGCTTTAAAACCTGTTTGATCCTTTTTGTAAACTATTTGGGGTTTTTTTTATGCTACTTTTTTTTTTCCTTTTCAACAATGAAAAATGAAACACTTTTGTCTATCAGGAAAGCAAACTAAAAATAAATAGAGTGAAGCAGGAAGATTTAAAGAAAATTAATAAATGAGGTAGCTTCAACTTAGTAGTCCATGTTCACCTTCCTCCCTGAGGTAAAAATAGCAGCAGAGTTTTAGGTGTCTAGTTCAATTCTCTTCTTTTTTGGACCAAAATAATTTGATATATTTTTGGCCAACTGAAAAAAAAAATCACTGTTTATTTTAGTAAATAAAGTGTGAATAATTATATTTAAATCATCAACGTTTGTTCTGTGTAGGTACTATGGTGCCTCTGAGCAAGTACTGTGTAAATGTGAACAGGTTTTTTGATCATGTGAAGAATTTTGTTAATATTCTAAGGAAAGAATAAAGGACTGCTCCTTCTCTGGGCATTTAGAAAATACTGTTGTCAACTCCTCCAGTTTGTAAAATAGTGATTTTTTTTTCCACTGGGTCAAGCTTTTTCAAAGCTTAGAGAGCCCTTTTGCCACATGATTTTATCAGAATTTCAGCTTCTCTTTAAAAAGCAATTTTCTAACCTCCAGATACCAGAGACAAAACTAAGAACTTAAACCTCAAAATCTTAAAAGATAAATAAAAAACCACTCTAAATTATTAACTTTTATCTTCTCCCATGGGTCTGACTCATATTTGAAGACTGATAGCACTGAGATGACTTGAGAGACAAAAGAAACAAAGACAATATCTGGTGTAGCTTTTGCAAGAAAAGAGCTGTACAGTTCCACAATTCCACTGAGTAACTCCCAGCTACATTATGCTTCTAAAAGACTCAAATTCCTGTCTTTTATGTAGAAAGAAAAACCTTGTGGGGTTTTTTTAATTACTTTTAAAGGTAAAATACAAACCAACCCACCCTCCGGTGGCAAAGCTTTGCAGGACTCATATTTGATGAGCATAACTGGCAAAACAACAGCCTGAACGTCAGTTTTGAGGCTGGTGTGGGCCAGGGATGGAAACACACACACAAAGAGCTGAAATGGGTCTGAAGAAATACTCATTATAAAGCCCTATTAAAAATTCTTTAGGTTACAACACACTGACCCTGAAGTAATTAGAATTAAATATCACTTAGGGATGTTGCTAATCCGTGGTATCTGACACGGTGGAAGAATGAAAGAGGAGCTCACTCTGACTCACTTTCCTCTCTAAGTACCACACAGCTTTCCACTCTAGCAGCAAGTAACCCAAGAGGTGGCCTCTAGCCTGAAGGATAACGGGATGAGGGACTGGGTTCCTTCCCTTTTGGCAAACGGGCTTATAAAAAGCTGTCACTGTGCACAATCACTTCTCTCATTCCAATCTGGATGAATGGCCTGCTCGCAATCCCGAGCAATTTAAGTCGCGGCTTCCGAGAACCCAAAAGCCCAAGACCCTGTGCTCCAAACTGGCAGGTGGAGCAGCAGTGGATGCTCAGGAAGCAGCCAGAAGAGAAACAGGCACTAGCTCCATCACTGGGTGCATTACAACGTCCACACCTCTCACACCGAGTGATTTGTGACATGTTACATGGGCTCCAGGACCTCATCCATTAAAGCAGGAGCTCAGATGTGACAAATGGGCACCAGAAAGCAAGCTTGCAGCCTCACATCTGTAAAAGGTATACAGAAAACACATGTGTTTTGGCTGCAGAAGCAGAAGGCTGACTTTGAGCGAGCTAACAACCACTGAAATTAGTTTCTGAGCAGTTTTTTTCCCCACAGGTCGGTTTGTTTTCACGGCAGCAGCTCCACTGCTGTACCACATTCACAAATGACAATTTGCTGGAGATGTAAGCTGCTGTGTTTGTTTCTAACACTAAAAATCCACTGCTGCCTCTGTGTAAGCACGGCAATACTTCTGCCTGGTGACACTTTTGTCAATATTGCATCACCCAGGAAATTCCATTTTATCCTGGAATCACTGAAGTTAAAATCTACTAGAGTGCAATTCCTACTTATTATCACAAATAGGTTTCAACAGACTACTTTACAGCCTCAGCAACAACAGAAACCAAAACCAGCTTACTCTTTTTTTCTTTTTTTTTTGAGCCAGAAGGTCCAACAAAAAAAGCATCTGGTCTATAAAACAAACAATAGCAGTAAAATAGACAGTTCTTTAAAATGTTAAAAAAATTGATTTCTGCTAGAAAAGGCTCACATGATTTACCACTATCTTGTGTGACTTTATACTCAGAGAACTTTCAAAAGCTTTTTTTGTCTTGGTTTGAGGTTTTTTCAATGTTTTCTTTTCAAGCCAGTGTTGGATTCCCATCCTTAGGGTGCCTCCTGTCTTGATACTTTAGCTATTACTGACAAGCAAATGAACCTGTGCTTTACAACCCTCCCTCTCCCTATCACCAACCCCATTTGGTGGGAGATGTTTTCCTTGCTGCCTGGCTGGAATCCATTCCTCAATCAGTCACACTGTTTTTGAGCTCTGTATTCAAATTTTTTTCTTGTTGAAAAAGTCTGAAAAGGAGAATATTTGAAGATTTATTTGTATAAGGATCTGCAATCAGGCTACTAAAATATACCTGTGAACACTTCATCAATTTCTTGAAGTCAGAGCTTGATGGTGGCACTGTTGGGTGGGTTTTTTTGAGGTTTCTTGCCTTATTTTAGTGGTATCAGTGTAATTCCAAAGTAACTCCTCACAAGTCAATGAAATCATCTAACGAAAAAACACATACACACATGGAATAAAAGGCTCTGAGTCGCTGGAATAAGTCTGTGGCTGTTTGACCAAGCTTCAACTAACAACTGGGTAATGAAAATATTCTTTGGTGTGAGATTGGATCTGTTAGAGCTTTTCTTTCCCAAATCCCACATAACACAAATAGATAGCTTTTACTCTTCTGTGATACATTTCATTCTTCTCTCTGTTTGGATTTTTGGATGTTAGAACCTCTCTGTAAAGTCTGAAGACAGTTCAGCCACAGAACTACTCAAAGTTCTTGTGCTCTCAGTACAACAGGTTGTTGTTACAAGAGTGCTGGCTGGAGGTTTTCCTGAGATTACTTTTTGTGTGGGATACCCTTATGTGTGTCTGTCTATATTCTGCTATTTGTAACTGCTCACCTCTCATGATGACACTAAACAGAATTTGTTGTATTATCACCTTCTTTTCACAGATTGATTATTTTTTAGAGAAGTTAGACTATTCTGCTGCAATGCGTCATAATTCATTGGTTAAAATAAAATAGTCAGGCCCGATATATTCATGCAGTATTTTTATTGGAATACTGGGGGAAGAAATTAGGTTGCTGAAATTCCCTTTTTACACCAGTAGATGATGTTGCTTGGCTGTTTTGGTATTTGCCACTTTGCAAATTACTTCCCCTGCCCCCTCCCTCGCCCCAGCTGTGCTTTTCCTTGTATTTCTCATTTTTGTTCAGAAGATACGAATGCATACCAGAGAAATATCATCTTTATAATAACCCTGAAACCTTGAATGAGAGTTTCCACAGATATTTTGAAAGGAGAAGTTTGCCCAGTTGCCCAGTTTGGCTCTTTTGACCAAAAAATCTGGCCTAAAAATTACTCATTTTAGAAAAGGGAATGCCTTTGCTTCATGACCAGTTGAATGTGTGAATTTCCCCTATAATACTACCTTGCTTTCAAGTTTTCTTAGGTATTTGTTTCATTGTTACATGGCTTTTCTTTCATTTTTACATGCCTTTTCCTATACTGTGTTTTCTGGAAGGAGAATTGTGCCTCTTTAATTTATCCCCACTGTGACTTAACGATGATCAGGTTAAAAAATAGGAAGTCAAAATGGACAGTTCATTTGCTTCAGGCAAACAACAGATGGAATACCTCGTGTAATTTTCTAGGGAAAAAAAAAAACAAACCAAGAAAAGAAAAACCAAGCACTCCTGACTCTGAGGAAAGCTCTTCCCAACCCCCAGCTTTTGAAAATTTTACAGGTTAAATATTACCTAAACATATTACCAGATGAAAAATACTGTATTTGAATAAATTATATTTGAAACACTTCTGTGAATGCTCTAAAATATTGAAACCATCAAATTTCGGTTTAGAAAGAGAAATATTTTTGTTGTTGGTTTTGGGTTGTGGTTTTTGTGTTGGGGTTTTTTTTGTAATTATATGACTTATTGCAGCAGGGGTTACACTTTGTTTTTCTCAAAAATACTTGCAAAATTTGTTTCTAGCCTCATTATGAAAGTCAACTGAGTTTCTGGTTAGGCAGAACTCTTCAATGCAGAGTTTTGTCATGGCTGGGGGAAACCCAGAGTAATCTGGCAAAGTTTTCTGGTTGGGTTTTGTTGTTTTTTCCTGATAAGAAAAATGAAGTCTTATAGCTCTCCTCTGGTCTCGTGGAACTGTGGAAGCTCTTCAACCTATTTCAAAAGGACTTTCCAGCACTAAATTTTTCTGCTCTGGAATTACCCAGTGTTCCATTTCTTGCTATTGTCAGAAAAAAAACATGTGCCCTTTCCATTCACATTTTTATGCTTATCTTGAGGCTACACAATACTCACTCTTTTTTGGCCAGGCATAAAATTTACAGCCAGCCTTAATGAGACCTGTTTATATTCAAGAGAATCGGTCGTGTTTCAGCCATACATCTTTTGAGTTCTGCAACTGGTTGACATGTAATTTGTCAACATGTAATTTGTCCTGGGCTTGGGGGATGTCCTGGGAGAAATATGAGGACTGAAAAGTATGATAGGCTGTGTCAAAATGTTGTTCTGTGCCCTCTTGCAGTGAAAATGCATCTCAGGTGCACAGCTCACCTGCTTTTGGCCACATGTTCACCTGTGCATGTGCAGGAACAGAGGTGTGATGGCCCTTCCTATGTTCACAATGATGCCCCTTCTGCTGATTCTGAATTTTTTGTCATTGTATTTATTAGGGTCTGTCTGATGGTGCTTGATATTTTGGTCATTTACACATTACATTATTGATATTAAAGAAAACCTTGAGATTTACTCACTACCATTTTTATTTGCATCCTTTTATTCGGTTTTATTAAAGCAGCTATTTTATTATGCCATTTGTTGTCAGGCCTTTCTTGCTGAGAAGTGGGAAGAACCCTGCACCTTCTGTCAACCTCTCATTCCCCATCTCTCAGTGCAGAACAGAAGCCAAATTTAAGGCTAAGTTTTGGGGGAAAGGAGTTGGCTTTTCTTCCTCCTTTCCATCCCTTCCCCCAGAGTAAGAAACCCACTGTTAGCACTCAAATTATTATGCTAAAAGGTTTTACACTCAAGGTAGCCAAACAGCTGCACATGGACAATTGCTCTCATTTCCTTCTGTCTTAATCCACTATTCCAAAACTTCTGAGGCTTCACTTCAGGAGTTTCTGTGCAATCCTTTCACACCGACTTTTTACCAAATCATTCTCTCTGTTCTCAACAAAAAGAGTGGGATTATTGGACACAGAGCTTCCTACCCACCACAGCACTGTGCTAATTAAGCTTTACAGCCTGGTCATCTAATTGACTTGAGGTCCATGATACAGTTGCTGTCTAAGTGCTTCATTTAAGTCCTCAAAAGGCTTTACAAAAGTTAGGTGAGTGTTAAATGATCCACTTTCATAACATTTTTCCAAGTAATTTAGAAACTGATTTACATCACAACTATGGCACCTCAAAAAAATTACAAGCTTGCAGGGCCTAAATGATATAATTTTTGATATTGGGGAAGATTTGTGATAAGAGCATTCCAAAATGTCTTAAATTTTTGGTTATTTTGAACATCTGAACCACTGGTTACTTCGAACATCTGAATTTAAAAGATTTAATTAAGCCTAATATAAAAAGAGACTGCCAAATTAATCTCTTTTTGGGTGCCAAAATTGAGTGTTTTATGAATAATATTTTTTAAATACAGATGATTATGCCAAAAACAATTAATCTCACAGTTCATTCATTGTAAAGATCTTTAAATAATTGAATCTAATTTTAAACTTCCAAGCATTCCCTTCCAACTCAGAATATTCTGTGATTCTTTGATTTTTAAAGTGACTTGAAGTGTTTAATTTAACACCTATGGGATAGTGATGTTTATAACTTCCCCTGAGCTAAGCTGAAAACAAATGGGATTTTGCAATTTGTGCCCATATGAACAGCACTTTCTCCTAATAACTGAGAAGCAGACAAGTCTCAGGGGACTGTTATTATTTTTGTTAAAGCACTTCTGAAACTCATGAGCTTCTAAACGAAATCAGTCTCACTCTGATACCACATTTCCCTATCAGTATTTATATAAAACACACTGACATTCATCCAATGAATTTAAGAACTTCAAAGGAAATGGCATAAGCCAAGGAAGAATCAGCTAGCCCAGCCTTTAAGAGGTTGCCTATGCACATCCATGTTCTCAAGGTTCACAGAAACCTCATCAAAAACTATTCCACAGCCATAATATCACATTTTTTCTAGAGGGTTATTTATTTTCAGCTGTTATTTCATCTTTAATCCCTGTGATTAGAAGGGATGAGTATTTGATAACAGGAAAATCTTCATTGCTAAGTTTAAGGCTGATAACCAACTACACTAAGCTTTTGTTCATGTTTCTGTTTTGAGGTATCTTGTTCAGTGATCATAATGCACCAATTTCACATACATATATATTGTCACCCTCCTGTCACTGCTTAAAAGTATCTGTGATCACAGCTGTAAATGAAACAATAGGAAATAACCATCTGATCCACTGATCAATACTTGTAACTCCCTGATATTACTGACCATCACCAAGGCAGGGTTTTCTAACAGAGCCAAGCAAGCTCTTGCTGTCACTGTGCCATGGGCACCACCCTAAAACACCTGTCCCCACTCACACCCTGCTGTAGGAAGGAGGATGCACAGCAGCCCAGGCAGCACCTGTGGCCACCCATTTTTTCCATTCCACACACAACATTCCTTGAGCAGATGTTTGCTCTTGCTATAGTTACAGAACAGGGCTGCTCCAAGCAAGAAAGCAGGGAAAAGAGGCAGGGAAAAACTTGGACTAGGCAAGAAGAGAAGTTACACTTGTCCTGTTCGTCTCAAACTAAGCATATAAATGGCCATGGGGACAGATAACAGGCTGCCTGAGCACTTCCATCTGTCCCAACCTCCCTGCTCCTTCCAGGAGACTGTGGACATAGAAACAGTTCTATGGCAAATCTCATTTCCTGTTCTACTTTTGCAGCCACCTGAATTACTGCAAAGACAGCAGATAATACAATGACAATGTATCTGTACCCCTTTTCAACTGGGCCTGACTTTGGTAGTTCTTTGCACAGTAAAGCATCTCTCAATATTCTCTCTCAGACTGTCCCCATATTAGAGTGTCACTAATGTGAGAATGAGGGAGCAACCTCCAGATTTTTAGCCTTTTTAACATTGAAATGGAAATGGAAAGAACTAGGTTAACAAAAGGGCTTTAGACAAAACCTTCTAGTAGTGTTAATTTCCTTTCTTAATTTTTGTTATATGCACCTGCATAAAGAGTTTAGGCTCAATTTTACTTTGAAATAGCACTACTTTATATAACTAAATTAACAAAATATGTTTCCCCTCTTCCACTCCCTCCCCAAGTTCCCAAATCATTATAATACACCTAGAATCTAAATATTTACCTGTAATTACAAAAATTACAGACTGCACAGTGTTGTAAAATAAATTGCTTCTGATCTGGACCTGATATGCAACCTAGACTTATCTTAATTCTTGCCATGTTTCCTGTGGACATGAATTACTCCTATTTCACTTGCAGCCTTCAATTTAATACAACAGTAACATCTAGAAGCAATCCCTAGTATTTATCTTACTGTGGGTTGTAGATAATCTCCTGCAACTGTATTAGAAGGTACAGTGTTTTAATTTTTGAGAAAAACAATTTCTTCTCATGGCTGAAAATAATTTTCTAATCTCTCTTTTTCTCCAGCAGCATGCCAGAGTTAGCTGGGGTTTAAAACTTAACCCTTCTATTCTTGTTTTGCCTTTTATTACAGCTTTCAAGAGGAATTCGGGTGAGGCCAAAGAATTATAAGACTTCACTGGGAAAGTTACAGCTGAGAGGAAGCATTATGAAACAAACCTGGTGGAGTGGAGTTTGCTGTTTAGTTTTGTAATTCCTAATGAGAGAAACCACTGCACTCCTGCTATAAGAGGATAAGATTCAGCTTCTGCTGCCTCATCGCTTCCCGACAACAGAGAGAGCCCAGGGGAGGCAGAGCTTAAGCAGGAGTCACATTATAATGGTTTTAAGTGCTTGTGAGACCATTAGTATCAATGCTTTAGCACTACAACCCATTTTGCTTTCAGTGCTGAGAACTCTGTGATGTCTGGGGTTTGAAAGTGTATAAAAATTTGTGGTTTTCAGCTAAAAGTAGGACTGTGCTCGAGGACTTCTAGAGGACCAAGCTCTGACTAGAGCACTGACTCTACCTGATATATTGTCTTGCCAAAAGAGTTATCTTCTGTCAAAGGCTCAAAGATTTATTTATTTTCCTCCGTCCTCTCCTCTCCCCCTCATTTTTAGCTGTTCCTGGTCTTTGGGAGCTGCTCATTTGCTTCAACACTTCTTTTCTCTGGGCTCACCTCTATGTGACTGCCCATTGCTGGATCTCTGTTCAGGACACTGTTGAGTGAAGGTTCAGCCACTCTCTTTTGTGATTCAGCCCTTCTGCAACAAAAACTGGAATCTAGGCAGAAGAAATACTTCCCAGGACTCATCATCTCTTTTGTACAGTTTGACCCTTAAACGTGCCTCTCAAGGTTTTCTTTAATATCAATAATGTGATATGTAAAGGACCAAAATATTAAGCACAGCTAACTCGATAATCCAGATTTATTCATCATGACTGTTGTCTTAACCTAGACAAATCTGTTTTCTCCTGCTGGGCTCTGTCTTGTTTTCACAACATTTCTTTACAGTTTATTTTGGAAACATCTTTCTTTACGAAGTTATCCAATGATGTTAGACCACACTTTTGTTCCAAGTTTTCTGAAATATTTATCATTAGAAAGGTATTACTTAGTAATGGGACCTAAAGATTTTGTTAACTTGCAATTTGAGGATGTAAAAAGTTACTTTTTGTTACAGCCTTAAAACAACTGAATTACTTGTTAAGTTTTTCCCAGACTTTCAAGGCAATTCATTACTATTAATATATTACTAAAAGTGAATTGCTTCATTACAATGAAGTTAAAAAGAAATATTTAGTCAAGCCCTGCCTCACAGTGATGTGGTTTCCTACTGATGTAGATCTGTTACATACTCACAACCTACATTAATTCTGCAGAATCTGTTGCATCAAACCCCTCCTTCCTGGCCTTGTGTATGTCTCAAACTCTGCAGGGAATGTCAATAATCAGTTTAACACAGCTCATGGAACCACAGGTTTTGCACCACAGAAATGAAGAATTTGTCCTTTGAAAAGCTGTGTGCTCTTAAGAAAATCCACTCTGATGAACGCTGGTGAAAACATGGCTTTCTGTAAGGTTGCTCTGAGCGAGCCAGAGCCTATATAAAGCACTCTGGTTATAAATTATTAATGCAATAAACCAGAAGGCTTAAGAAGAAAAGCCCTGAGCTCCCCCTTCCAGGAGTAGGAAAGAGGCAGTGTGGGAAGGCTTCATTTACATAAATTATTATCCAATACCAGTGCATTTTTCACTCAGCATTTTGCTGTGGCAAATGGTATTCTGAGCCTGAGTAAGTCTGTACACTAAGGAGTGCTGAGTGAAGCTTGTGAAGATGCAGAAGGAGGAAAAGATTGGGGAGGACACAGCCTGGGGAAAGTTGTTGCCCTGAGCAAACCCTTAGGTAGGGAAATAAAAGGCAACCAGCAGATCATCTGATGGGCTCCTTCCAGGGGTCCTGTTCTGTTCAGGGATGTCAAACACTCCACAAAGCCAATGCTGCAGGACGAGATGAGCAGTGGCAGCTTCGAATGGGATCTGGTGACAGAGACTTGTCTGAACGTGAGCAAAACCAGCCCTGAGACGACCCTGACTGCTCGAATTTGTGGTGCTGAGAATCTCAGGAATGAGGAGCTGTATTTCAGAAAGCCAAACAACTTGTAATTGGAGAAATGTAACATCAGCCACATCTCTGTCAAATTCTTTGAGCTGTAGCTATCTTCATTCAAATAAAAATCAGACCTTTCTCCACTAACACGAGATTGGTTGCATCTACCCACTCACAGGAGTTACTGAGAGACTGCCAGTTGTCAGGGAGAGGACAAACAGAGGAACCAAAACCCAGATTTCAAAAAAATGTATTAACTTCCCAACTTGAAATGGAGCTGCAGTTGCATCTTTATCTCACACTATGTCTTCCTTGCTCTGTTTTTGAAAGCAATCCATCATACTCACACCAACATCTGGCAGCAGCAAAGATGCATGTTAACCTGCATTTATTCATGCAGTTCTAGACATATAATGAATGAGAAGACATTACTACAGTTCTAACCCAGTTTTCACTTGCTTTCAGTGTCCTGGAGTTTTTGGTGACTTCTGGTTGTCGATGATTTCTTCTTTGCTAAGCCATTCCTGCGTGCTCCCAAAATTGTGCTTTGTGCTTATTCCATATTTTCTCATAGTCAGAAATGAGACTTTCATCCTCTGCATAAATCTGAGTCTTTCCTAATGCTCAAATGCAAGCATAGCATTGTCAGCTCTGTAGCAAAGATTATATTACAGTTTTTTTAGATTTTTTTTTAAGTCAACATTACTTTGCATGAAAAACATGAGATTAATTGTAAAATTTTCCAATTGTTTCTGTTTCCAGTATGCAAATCTGAGTATTTGCAGAATTCATTACACTTCCCTAAAGGTTCTGTAAATGTTAAACTAGCATTATTCAATTATGTAAAGCAGCAGGAAAGCTTTTCTTCTTCGTGTCTTGATATACATAATTACATAAGTCAATATTCATGCTAATATTAATTGGAAAATGAATACCATTTTATTATTGTTGTCAGAAATAGTAAATATAAAGCCCTTAGATAGACAACACTCCAGTTTCTCCACTTTACAAGATTATTTTCAGGATTTGTTTATGCTGCAACTAGTCATGGGTCAAAACCAACTGTGCCAGGCCACCTGTATTTGAAAGCATTTGGTCTCCTCTTAGCCCAAGAATAAGCACAGTGGGTTCATCTTCATGTGCAGAACTCCATTTGCATTTTAAAGAACCTCTCCTTTCCATGCCTCAGTGGCTTTTATGGTAGACATCCTGACTGCCATTAAAATATATAGACTGTATCCAAGATATTTCCTGGAGGCTCGAGGCTTTGTCCTCTCTGATAATTATATTTCAAATGAACACCCTCATAGCACTCAGACTCTTGCCCAAATTAGATTCAGTCAAAGGGAATATAAATACAAGCATAAATCTGAGAACACCAAGGGAACATCACAGATAAAATTTAGGCTCTTGAAGTCTAAGCTAACTAAGTTCTAACTCATTAAAATTAGTTTTAACTATGTAAGTTTAGAGAAGTAGTAAATAATGAATAGACATATCCACAGCTCTCTCCATACTGATTTTAAGCACAAGCATGTTCTGTTTAATCCTCAAATTGGTGGCTCTCCAAGCTGATGGCTTGCCTTGCCACTGCCCTGACAGAATTTCACTAATCCCTGTGATGCTCCTGATTTTCATTACTAAAAGCAGAACTCAAGACCAAGGAATGAGATGAAAGTTTCACCTTGGAAAAGAGTGTTAAATGCTGACATCTTGCTTCTTGATATAGATCTTCATTTTTAGTCTTCCATCTTTTTTTTTTTTTAATAACAGAATTCATAAGGACTATAAAAAAAAAACACAAATGAGATAAAAGCAGATTTGCCTCATATTGCTGCAATTTTGTGGTTACAACAAAGGATTATTCAGAAAGCAGTTCCCTCAAAACAAAACACCATGAAATACATCAGTGTGCATAAGCTCTTTTTCTCTTTCTTTCCTTTGATATTTGCTGCACATGTATAATGTTAATTTTGCCCAGTACCTTGGTGATTTCAAACTGCAGCATGACAGGTACACCTCTAATATTTCTCATAAGAAGGGCTAAAATAGGTGCAGGGGAATATTTTACAGCAAGTGCAGCTGGATATCGTAAAAACCTTTGTGCTAAATAATTTAGTAACTGGTCACATAAAGGTTGTGTGTGATAAGTAATACAGACCCAATAAAGAATGGTAACAAAGAATGGTAATGCAGAATAGGAAATACAAACACAATACAGATTTAATAAGGAGTGATATCATCAGTGGGCATGGTGAGATTTGAGAAATTTTCCTTCTCTTAAGCTCCAGTACTGAGGTGCTCTGTGCTCTTGGAAAGCTCTTTTCAGCACTGGTGGTTTTGCTTTGTTTCCCACTTTCTGATCTTTCCTTCTGTACAAAACACATTCTCCTGTTGGACCACCCCTCTGCATGCCATGACAGAGCACCTGATACTGGTGCCTGACCTCTCAGAGCCATAAAATATTATTTTAGTATGGGGGTTTGGGTTTTGTTTGGGTTTTGAGAGAGGTTTTTTGTTTCATTTTGGTTTTCTCCCTATTTGCTGAACTGGAAATGACAAAAATCCTCCAGGGTACTAGAAATTGGTATCTATGATTGCCATGTGCTATTACTTCCCCTCTGAAGGTCACCCACAGGATAAGCAGGGTTTTGTAAGACACAGCATGGTTAAGAAAGACATCTTTTATAAAGATTGAAATCCAGTAGGAGGCTCTGGCAGAAAAAAAATACACTGATTTTCTCTTCTTTTGCCTGAGCCATGACTAGAGAGAAGATGTCTGTCCAGAGTTTGTAAAGGTCTGCAATAATGCACTTGTATATTATTGTAAAGCTCTATGCTAAATAAATTAAGCATTATTCAGGACTCATCTTTGGATGCACTTGCCTAACTCAAGCCCTAACAGCAAAAAATCACACAGGCCCTTTTAATTGAGATGCAAAGCTTACAATACAGTTTAGTCCAAGGTAGCCAGGATTGAAATGCTTCACTACTGAGGTTGCAGAAGCTCCAGGAAGCTGTTATTCATTAATGGTATAAGGAAAGTTACCCTCTCTAATTAACAAGTCTCATCCAAGACTGTTTTCTGCATCACCATGGATTGTGAGAGAACATTGCACAAAAGCAAATGTCAGCTCTTTGTGACTCAGAACTCATTAATATTTCCGAAGCCTTTAATAAATCACTGAGTTAAAACAGGAATCTTATCTTTCTTGTTGCTACCTTAGAAGGAGAGTAAACTAAACAAGAAATCCACATGGCTTTATTAATCAGTCAGTGAAAGAATAAAACCTTCTTTCCCTGTATCCTTTCACTGCATCACAAAATGGCAGGGCCTAAATCCACGTCTCAATTAAGTTAAGAAAAACAGCCCCACGCAGATTTCCTTAATGTCAGTTTTTCAGTCATCATAAAGAATGAGTGAAATTTGCCATTTTTTTTTCTGGGAATAGTTAAGAGGCTGAATAAACAGCCCCATTTTTAATGGGAGAGCAAGAGAAAACAAAATTCTAGGTAGTGTTCTACTGCCAGCAATAACCCCCCACATGGCCCCAGGTCCCGTCTTTGGGTATGCAACGCCTCTCCCTACTGCTCTATTGACAACAAACAATTTCTCTGTAAGAGTCTGATACAACCTTCACTTTATTTCAGGCATTTTGCATTGAAAAGCCACAAACCAAAGTGTTTTAAGATACAAGGGCCTTGCACAAGTCCCAGAAAAGCTTGGGCTGCAGGAAGAACACAGCTGCATTCCACAGGGAAAGATCAGCTGTGAGCAATATGAACAAAAGCCACTGCACTGTCTGACCTGGAGGTAGGAGAAGAGTGAGTAAGGATGAGATATAAAAGGTTTCTTTTTAATAAATTCTTTATTTTTATATAATTATTTATATTTATTTTCTATATTCATTTTATATGTGTTATTACTTTTAAAGATCTGCAGTTATTATTTATATAAACATACTCGTTCTAGTGAGCAAATCTGTGGAGGAAGGTGTGCACTTTTTGGTTAGGAACTGCTTTTCACGTGTCCCAGGGTAACAGGCTGTTGCTCTGGAATATTCACTTCCAAATCAGGGACAACTTTCTGAAGGAAAACAATGCACTAAAAGAACCAAAAAGTGTAAATAAGGGATGCGTCAAGGGGAAAACTAATCCCTCACACACTTTTTTATTCAAAGATACAATGAAATCTGACTGAAGCTTATGGGCAAGTTTAATGGCCTGCAGTGTCCAGAAGGGATTAATAGAGTGTTAAGGAAGCATATTCTGGTATGGAAAAGGCAGCTTGGCTTCCCAGGAAAACCAAGGTCATAAGCATTTCAAAGGAATGTTTTCAGCTTGGTGCCTGAACTGCCAGAAGCAGAAAGTAAACAAAAACAGGTCAAAAAACAGCAAAAGAACATCCCTAAGGTGGATAAACTCAGAAGTCAATATAGATAAGCAAGAAATTCTTCTGGGAAACAAAGATGAGGTAGCTAAGGAAATGCACACTTTAAACTGGATTAGTCTCCCTCTAGACTATATCTTGAATCAATCACTTACTACTGTGTGAGTCAAACCCCTACATATCAGTTAAAAATTTGATTAAGTGAGAGTAAGCCTTCTTAATGCTCATGCCCAGGGAATTGCAGGGATAGGAGTAAAGCTACAGAGGCTTCTGTAAAAGTCTATTATAATACATAAATTAAATAGGTCAAAGTCCATTCTGACCTTCCTTCATTTCTTGCACACTCATACACACTTGCCTGGAGTTCCATGGTAAGGGATATATCAGAGCAAACTTTGCATATTTTTACAAGAGGGAACTACTGGATTAAGAGGGAAACTGAACACAGATGTGTGGAAACTAATGTTGGATTCAAAAGCAAAGAGAAACCAGTAGTTTATTCATAGATCTGCTTCCAAGGGCTAGGCAGACTTGAACAGAAATAAGAAAAAATGAGATAACTGACTGGAAGTTATCAGAAACTTTGATAAGACTGTCATTTTTCCTATTTTTATCTAATGCCAGGCCTACACACAAGGCAGGAACTGTCAAAATACAGCCCAGAAGATTAGTGAGACAACTCACTAAAGCGGGGTAGAGGGACAACAGGCTTAAATGTCAGATTTCTGGTTTCAGTTCCCCTCTCTACTGTGTGAAATCCAGCAAAATTTTCTCCCAGGTTGTGTAAAACAGAATTTTTCCAGTGCTATTCCTGTGATCCTCTCTGTCATCAGCTGAGAGCATTCAGTACAGACAGATGGCCTATTGGCTAAACCAACACCATCTTGTTCAGAAAGAATTCAGAACAGATTTCCAGCCAAAAATTCAGCTCCAAAACATCATCTGCATGTGCAGTTCAGCCTGAAAGCTGCTGGTAATGGTGAGAAAAGGAAGGTGAGGAGGCTATCACAGGGAATGGGCATGCCTTTTCCAGAAAGAGTTCCAGCCCCCAACTCCACACACCAGGAAAAAAAACCAGCCTTCAGGTGGCACCACCTGTACAATCCCAAACCTCCTCCTGAGCTCCTCCTGTTTAACACAGCACCAGTGACAGGCTGAGACTGATTTTTCCAGCGATTGGTCCTGTCATCATGAACTGGATATTTGGGTGGACAAAGAGGTCTGTTTGAAGAGTGAAGAAGCAGGAAGATGAACTCATGGGAAGGTTGCACACCCTGGATTCAACTGTTTTCGCACATCATATTCCAGAGGTTTGCTCCATCAAACCCACTGTCTCTGTGTGGCACGGATGAATTGTGAGTTATCACCTCACCTTCTGGAATTACCCAGACCAAACCTCTGCACTCTTTCAGTATTCATCCATTATTGCTTCCACCACAACACTTTATAATGGACATATTAAATGGCAGGAAGCTGCTCCTGATTTCGGTGCATGGAATGATGTGTTCCCACTTCCACACAGATAAGGAAATTAACAATCGGAAATGAGATGACTTATAATATGTATTTCTCATGAATCACTGACAAAATATTTTATGACCTCCTGTAAGACAAGAGGCAAGACAAAGGGGATATCAGTAGGTTTGTTAAAAAGGAGGATAGCTTTGGCAGAATATAATTTTCCCTGTTTCAGAGGTACCTATGGAGAAACAGTTTCCCTAGAAAAGAGATGGTGCAATTCAGGCCAGAGTCTTATGCAGTGTAAGGTCATTAATATACTCATTTAAGGCCCATGAATATAAATATGCTCTTTAGAATGGTACTTTAGTATCAGATCTGGCCATTTTATTGCACTATTAAAATAGATGCTAATTCTGAATTTCTCCAGATTATTTCCTTATGTTTGTGTATTCAGCTTGATGTTGCTTTGTGCTAACAACAGCATAATAGTAAACAGAACCAAAGCGTTGCTTTTGTCTTGGAAACAGGATTTATCAGACTAGAGTAGGAGAGAGGGGCAAAGAGGGGAGGTATTAGCCATCACAGTGTATATTTTTACCTTTCCAGTTAGAAATAAATTTCAGCAAAAGCAGATTATTTTCATGAATACCCTTGATCATTCCATTATTATAGAATTCTGAAACTGAAGAGATTTTGTTTCTTTTTGATTTCTGAAAATGAGGAAGCATTAAGTATCTTATTTTTCCCCTCCTCCTGGATTTTTTGTGTTTGTAATTAAATATGGAAAATGCAGAAAGATTCTCCCTTTCCTTCCTTCCCTAACCTTCCCTTCTCAAACCTTCCCTAACCTTTGCCTTTTGAAACCTTCCCTTCCCCAACCTTCCCTTCCATTCCCAGTAGTTCTGAGATTTCACATAAGAAAAATGAAAATGGAATTTTTGGAAACTGGGTGAAATGGCATTGACCATGGATTGATATGAGCTGAAAATGGCATTGGCTTGGCTATGACTGGCTTTTTGTACATAGAGATGAGAAGACAAAAACAAATCTAGACTCATTCATTTCCAAGCTGTGCTGTGCACGAACCACAACATTCTTCTGCAAACAACAGATTCAAATTACAAGCAGAGAGTTCACAGTGCAGTTGAGCAATGTCTTCCTTTACAACCTGCTGGTGAATGGCCAGCTTTGTCCCACCTCAATGGTCAGTGGGATCTCTTTGCCTGATGAACCTACATTTTCTAAAAAGTCTGTTGTCCATCCTTTGTTCTGGTGTGACAGAAGAGATAAATAAAATCCTCTGAAAAGACAGGAAAGGAGGACTGAAAGAAGGGGTTCTTCTTGTGGGGGATGAATGGACAAAAGCCTTTTCCTGAGGTGAGCGTTGGGCTGCTGGGGGGAAGGAAGGAGTTCTAAAAGTTGTTGTCATCATCCATAACTTCCCAAAATATCCTGTAACCTCAAAAAATCCACTGAGTATAATCTTTCACACAGCCATAGTCTGATGCAGCTGTCACTGTTCTCTACCATCTCCTTTTCCCATTTGCCCTCGTACTCATTATGACAGCATCAAAACAGACTTTCACCTGTTCTGGTTTAACAGTTTTTATTCAGCCCCGTGTTGAGCTGCCCTGGGACAGCTCCCTGAAGTGACTGTCACCACACTTGGAGAAATCCAACACAAAGCATTACACAAAGCTGTAGGGACATCTGACACACCACCAATGCCTGCCTGGCTAATGCAGCAATGTGGGTTTTGCCAGAAGGAAAGCCATCTGTGCCTCAGCCTCTCTGCCAGACTGTGGGTTTCATGGATAATATCTGCTGCATTCAGACCAGGGGAAGCAGAGCGCTTTCCCCTCACAGCCCTGGCTCTCACTGCTTCCTGGCTCCATCCTGGAGCGTGAGGGATGACTCAGGAAGGAAACCTGGGCGCGTGGTGTCACGAAGGACACCGTGATGGGTACAAGTCAGGCTCCTGGTGAACATCTCAAGGACAACCACAGGGTGTTCCTATTTCTCAGTCACCCAGCAGCTGCAACAACCACACAGATTCAGAGATGGCTCACTAACCCAGCTCTGAAAACAGACCTGCCCCTGGTGCCTACTGAGGAATACACCCCTAATAAAATATGTTTTTTGTGATCTGTGTTGATCTGAGCACACTCTGTTGCTGATCATCTGCTGAGGGGGCCTCTGCCCAGCTACTGTTATAAGTGAAGAGTCCCATATTTACCTGCTACCCTCTAACTATTTGGTAAGAGAAGAACAAAAAGCAGTGTGTTGGCATTTTTATTATAGGGGAAACAGTCTAAGGAGAGAGAGATGGGCATAACAAAGGAGAAAAAGAGTTCTGACTGAGCTGGGGGACTTTCCCTGGGGCTGAAGTGAGTGAGCTCACAGGGCTCTGCCTCCAGTTGCCACCAGACCATAAGATCACCTCACATGTTCCACCAAACATCTACTGGCTGCAGTTTCACTGCATTATGTCATCACATCCATGGCTGCGTTAAGTGTAGTGTGGTTCTATCACTTTTAGACAACAAACCACAGCAATACCAAACATTTTAAAAGACCTCTTAAGGGGTCAAAAAAAAAATATTTGTTGCTAAACACAAGTTTTAACATGTGAGCTGAAATTTCTCTCCCCTTGCTGCCCTTTGATAGACAGTTTTTAGGATACTGCAGTGCTCCAGAGAGCAAGGGAAATTTAGCTGTGTTATTAACTTCTTCATTTGTCCAAACTCAATGGCACAGCCATTTCCTCAAATATTTACCTTATCCTTAAGAGATTTGCTGTTCTCCTTTTCAGCTGAACTGATGCTCAAGGGTGAAAACTTCCTTATAAGCATTTAGGAAAGCAGAGAAGGTTGTGATTATTGGGAAGTCTGCCCTGCACATCTCTTGGTTTGCAGCATTATAAGATAAAACCAAGCACAAAGTAAAAGAGAGCTGAAACTCAACAAGCCTTGTTCCCATTGAAGAACAAAGCTCAAACTTTAATACTGAATGTCTTCTTTCCTGAAGAAACACTAGGGCAAATTTTGTCCAGAACAAAAATATATATCCAGAAATGCAACAGAAAAAGGGTTATTAAAACATGATTGTGCTTTCAAGAGTTATTTTGTAGGGAGAGTCAGACAGAGGATGTTAATGAACTCAGACGTGCTTGATTTACTATCCAGGAACAGTAAACTCTGTAGTAGTTAAGACTTTTCAAGCATATACTTTGTTTCTAGTATTAAATGAACAAAACTTCAGTTTGAGGAGGAAGGCTGCCCAAACCCATGGCTACAGCTGCCAAAAAGAGGAGCTGAAGATGCACTGGCTCAGCCACTCAGTTGTACCACACTGCAGCCCTTAGATGTGTTTATTCCCCAACCAAAAGTGCAATTGAAGTTCACATACCCAGGTCAATTTTAAATTGAACTGTAAATTAGCCAGTGCAGTGCAAAGCTCAGCTGGGACACCTGCACATTCACAGAGCCCCTCAGAGAAAGACTGAGCAGCCTGCACTGAGCACTGAAAGCTTCCAATTACAGTAGAATCACTACTTGAGCTCTTTTTTGAGCCTTCCTCAGATCTATGCAGGCTGTATTCAAAGGACAGAAGAGACATCCTCTGGAGAATAACAACTAAATGAAGTCTTAGACTGAGTAAAGGAAAAAGGAAAACATCAGCCTACAGAAATACAGAGGAAAAAGCAGAAGGTGTAGTCAGCCCTGAAGCTGTTTCAGACCCTTTTTTGGCAGACACACATATGAGAAAGGCTCTGCTTATCAAGTGAGTTCTCAGCTCTGCATACTTAAATAGTGTGGACAAGAGCAGCGTGAATCATCTTTCTTTGATATCAGGAGATCAAAGCGTTCCTGCTTTGTCATGCTGATATTAGGGGACAGCCAGCTTGTGCATGAAGCTGTGCATAACGAGACAATAAGCTTAAAGAGCTACCCCTGCATTTCTCTATTTGCCCACATCCAGTTGTTTGGCTTTCCTGATGGTCCAAAGCCGTGGCTGCCACAGGGGGCAGTTGGTTTGGGCACTCTTGATCCTTTTATCACATCATTCCAATGGCATTGGGTGAAGCGTGGCTCACAGGGGAGAAGTGTGGATAAAAGATTCCCTCTGTCTGACTTCTTTCTTGCTGTATTATTGAGCCATCACCCTTTAAGCCGCTCACTATTTACGATGTGCACAAAATACATAATTAATTGTCCAATTCAACACTAGCACTGTGGCCTCTGACAGACTTTCATTTATCTAAATGTGGGGGTTTTTTTCTTTCTTTGGATTTATGATGTTGCTTAAGAAAATTAATTTGGTCAAATTCCCCCCAGAGGTTCAAGGGAGCAAACCACTCCTTCATTTCCACTGAAGTTATTGTTATTGGATTTGAAATTTTCCTTTTAACAAGGAATCAATTTGCATACATTAGAAGCTAGTCAGTTCTAAAAATCAAGACGCTGAAAAAATACACTGAGACATATTCGAGTGTATTTCTGCCTTTCTCTGCTTTACAAATGAGACACAGAGACCCATTCCCTAAACTGTGATGGGATTCCCTCCCCTTTCCTGCAGCAATCCACAGAAGCTGGATGTTTTTGCTTTACTGGAAGCAATATCCACGTGCACAATGGAAGGAAGACTGTTTAACAGTTTGGGCTGTGATTTCAGCTTTCCCAGAGACAAACTATGCAGAATGTGCAGCTAATATATATGTGTGTATATATATATATATATCTGGTGAAGGTATGTTATGTGTAACACCCTGACAGCATAAATGCTGCTCTCAGTCAAGCAAATTGGCCTGACATGATCTAAAATACTTGCCAATTAGCTAAAATAACAAGCCACTAGGAAGCAGGTTCTGACTGCAACTGCTGTAAGGATTAAAATACACCAAAACCAGAAATAATTCTTAATACCTATTTGATGGAGGGGGGGGGAAATACCCTTGTGGATGTGACTGACTTCACACACAGTGGTCAGGGCTCTGAGATATAGAAATATAACTTTTATACTTTTGGAGACAAGACAGATAGGTTTTGTTTCAGATGATGCCTCAGAGCTTTTTGGGGTTTTTTTTAACTTTTGTAGATTTTACAAGTAGTTGTGTAGTGAAGGTAGATTTTAATGTAGCTGTATTATATCCCTCAGCCTTAACATAGTAGTTACACACAGCCAGCTCTGTTACCCCATTCCATATCAATCCCTCTAAATTCTGGAAGCGTGTTTAGTCCTCTTTTCGAGGTAGAATTGTAGACAAGCCTGAACCAGAAGATATCACACAGACACAGAGACCTTCAAGCCCAGAACTTTGGAGGAGCTCCAAGGACTGCACGTGCTATGAAGAAGATGAAGATGAGGTAAAAGGGGTCCCAAAGACCCTCAACCCAATTCCCAAAGGGGCATGTGGGGGGCAGAACTGGGGGTGGACAGACCTGGGATTGGATGGACCTTGTTATAAAATCATAGAACCACTGTCTGGGGGTGCAGGTCATGTGCATTCCCTGGACCTCAGGCCTGAGATTAAAGGACCTGCTCTCTTTATCTTATCTCATACACTAAATTGACCTGGAGTCTTTTCTCTCCACAGTCTCTCTTAAGGCAACACAGATATCATTTCAAAGTGACAGCAGACAGTGTCACAGGTTGTGGCACCACAAATAATAATAAACAGGTATAGACAGATATTAATTATGTCTTCAGTAATATCTTAATTCCTTGTGTGCACTCGCTTTAAATAAATAAAATAAAAATTTCAGGCTTTTTTTTTTTTCCTGACACTTTTAAACTTACTTTCCCTCGAGTAATTCAGTGATATGCACAAACACACAACAAACTTTTAATTTATAAATTTCATGCTCGTGTTGCTCTCACCAATTCCCTGCGGTCTGCAAAGAATTCAAATGATCAACTGCAAAAACTAGATATTTTAAAAGTGTAAACATCTATAATCCACTGTCTACAACTACCAAACAAAATAGAAATTAATCTCAATAATTTACATTTGATTGTTTTTTCTATCAAAGACTGAAATGTAAGCAGTTCCACTACAAATTGGCAATAGTCAGAATTAACTTTACATTAAACAAAGCCAAGTCCTGCCTTCTTAAATGTTGATAGAGTCTGCTGTTTAAAAAAGAAAAAGAAATTATTTGTAAAAGTAGCAAAAAAAAACATTAGCCAAAATAAAATCTTAACAGTTTAGGTAAACTTTTCCTGGAATAGTAACAGCCAGAACCAAGTCCTGCTCTTTATGAAGTCAATGACAAACCCAAGTGAATTAAATGGGGACACTGGAATGTATCCCTCAGTTTTCAGAGAGGTACTTGTACCATCTGTTTATTAATTCATACCCTCAGGACACATTCTCAGGCTACAGATTGAGAGCAGCTTCAAACAATCGACATTTTATGGAGAAAAGTCAACCTAGTAGAGGATATGATTTTCATTATTCCCTCCAAACTCTAAGCCCAAGATTCTCTTGAACTTTTCACGAGTAAGAGCCTTTTCTTTTTGTAAAAAAAAAGAGACATACCATGTCTATAAGTAGCACTTGCTGTGTTCTGTATGATTCTAGCCTGACTGAACTTTGCTTGAGATGTAACTAAAATGCATCTGTAAAATACAGTAGTATTTATCTGCAGTTAAAACACAGCATCATTCAGAGCTGATCAACTTCATTTTTTATCAGGAAAGGGTGGCATCCAGAAAGCAAGTTATGAAGATGGTTTCCTCAGTGTTTTCAATATATTGGCACTGCCAGTAAAAAAAAAACCAAAACAATAGCAGGGCATCTATAGAGGGACTCACAGTCCTTACAAGGCTTTATTTGCATCAGGACACTAGAATAATGATGAATTTAAGATGGCTACAATCCATTTATAGCCACTGCCTGGAAACTGGAGAAATGAGCTAGGACTCAACCACTGCCTGTATCAAACATTACTCTGAGACACAGGGCACTTTGTTCCCATAATGATAGTGCTTGTCAGATAACATTGATGAAGCTTTAACATTATTGTGCCCTGAGGTGCATTTCATTGCAGCTATGAAGTTGGAGATGAACAAAGGTCTTGCCTTGTTTTTTAAAGGAACCTGCTTGAAACACCAAACCTTTAGCAAATGATCGCTCTGCCAAAGTCAGACTGTGATGCCTGGTCAGACTGGTCATTTTGTACCTTCTAAAATAGCAGTTCATGTCCTGCATTCGTTAGGCTCAGGTTTGCCTACTTCTACCCTGCTGTCCTCCCTCTGCACCAGCTGCATTAGGTTGTTAGAAAAGGCAACAGATGAAGCTGCAAACTGGAGATCCTCCTTTATCTGTTCAGAGCAGAGCCAGAAATTTTACTAGTGCAACATGAAATCACGATAAAATGCATGGGAGGAACGATTCCTGGGGTAGGGTAGGTTCAAATACTGGGCTTTTCAGCAGTACTCTCCCCCAAAGTTATGATAGATGCCATGACTTCGAGGAAAATGAGGAGAAAAGCAGGAAAGCAAACAATGAAAACATTTAACACCAAGTTTTTTACCTTCCTACTTCTGTAACACATAGTACTGTAATGGCAATTCAGTGCATTTTGTTTTCTTTCACTACACCAACACTGCAAACTTCAGGGTATTTAGGTGTTCTAATATCTCACAAAGGAACAAATACAAAGCTGAACACACAAATTTTAAAAATCCACTCCCAAACTCAGTATGTCTTGGGTCAGACTCTAAGCAGGAAAAGCTTTCTCTCTTCAACATTTAAACTAGCTAGCCCTGAACTTTCACCACATTTAGAATTCTAAAGAAATTAATTTTTCAATCACATCTTCAATACAGAAGTAACTGCCTGAGAATAACTGCCCATCTCTTTGTTGGTGCAAATGCAAGTAGTCAGGGCTGACTCATGTCCAGCTTCTACAGAAATGTTCAAGTTTTTGAAGTTTTAAGCCTCATTTGCATTATTCAGGAGTTTCTTGATATATTCATACATCATATTTGAATAGACCACAGCTATTTATTGGAACAATCAAACAAATATTTTCTTTAAAATGCGGTGTTTCTCTTGATTTATTGCACTCATGAAATGCTGTCTGCCTTCCAGGGACAGCAGCAAAATCAACACAGTATTATTTGTTATCAACATCAGTATTATTTGTTGGGAGTGTGTGTTCATGTATGTGTTGAATCTGACCACTGCTGATGAAACTGAAGGTGAATAAGCTAATTCGTGCTGATAGATGATCTTATTTATGCTTTTGATGTTGTCTACCTGCCTAGATAGAAGAGGATGTCATATTAATTCATTTATTCTGACTAAAGCGTTATATCTCACAAGGCTGCTCAAACTGCTTCACATAAAATAAGAGAGTAAAAATTTCTTTGTCTTTTTTAACCTTGACTTGACTGTATCCTATTAACTCAATGCAGACTCAAAAACACGCTGAAGCCTCTTAGAGGTAGAATTAGTGCTTAACTTTAAAAATATTAAAGAAATCCACTGACATATACAGGTTACCCTACTTTTTCTTACAGTAACCTATACTCAATATTCTCAACCACTGTGGCTGTTTGTTGATCCTAAATGAGTCTTATGGTTAAAGGAGAATTCATTATAGCACAGTAGGTTTAAATACTGATAAGAAATCAGAGAGTTTCTGTCCTCAGAAAACCTAAGTTTTGAAATCAAATTTAAGGGGAGTAATGAGAAATAAATCTTCATGAGTTACTGAATTCATGCTGGTCTTGAACTGTTTTAAACGAGTGACAGATGATGAATCACTGTGATGAACCTCTTTCCTCATTATTTTTCAGTTGTGCATCTACAGCTGGATACATTTTTGGAAAACAGAATATGGGTAAAATTCAGGATTTCTTAGCATTTTCCATAAATTTTTAATTGTTGCTTTTAGATGCAAAACTTATCTGCAAAGCAAATACACATCTAGACAGAAACCTCGAGAATCTTTGTTTTCCACGCGAAGGGTTGTTCAGTGAAGCCAAGGTACAGACTTTTTGGCAGATCTGCTTTTGGCAGATTCTAGTCTGTTCAATGTCCACTAATTAATCCCAGTCTGTATTCCTACTCCTCTCCTTTGCATGATAAATTGAGTTTCCTTTTTGCTGAAGGCACCTGGGTTTTGCCACTGCTCACATGCACGCTGCCGGTGTTTTACATGGCCATATGCTCCTGATGACAACAGACACTCCTAGGACTGGCTTTGCTGCTTTGTGTGGCACCTGCCCAAATTTCCTAAGGAGTGAACCTGAAGGAAGTCAGAGCCACAGAACTTGGGAGACTCCGCAGGGTGGCTGCAGGTACCAGTAAAGTGCAGGGGAGAGCTCAGTGCCAACAAAAATGATGAGCAAAGGTCCTTGATGTGAAGAGAGGAGGCTTCAAGCTCAGAAAAGCTGCAATCCAAATTCTAGCTAAATCAAATATCTCACATGCAGGAAAGAAACCTAAACACTAGGATATTATGGAAAAAAGAACAAGTGAAAGGGGAAACCATATTTGAGCTCATTCTTGTCTTCACAGGAAAGAAAAATCCCTTAAGCTTGACATACAGATGGTCTATGCAGGGCAAAGTATAAATAAGACACAATATGTCTTTACAGTTTATTACATGTGCCTTTCACTCCTGAAGAAATTGTGTTAAAGCTTATTGGCATCTTTAATCACATGAATACTCATTTTTATCTCTTCATTTAGTAACTCTAAAGGATTTTACAGAAAAAAAAAAAAGGCTCTTTGATAATGAAGTAAAACCCAAAAAGGACACTGGGGATTGAAAAGGGTAAAAGCCTGTCTCTAATAGATTGTGAACTGATGACAAAGTGAAATCTGGAAGATTTGTTTGAACCAGATGTTTGTTCTAGAGCTGTTCAACCATCAAAAAAAAGAATGTCTCCTGAATATTTACCAAATGAGGATTGATGAAGGATCATTAAAGCTGCACTAAACCTTTTACCTCCTCTGCTAAATAAGAGTCCCAGAGCTTCCAGGACCGCTGTTTAAGCCAAAGATTCATGTTTTGATCACAGACATGGGCGTACACGTCGAGGAAGAGTAGTGCGTGATCTGGAAAATCAGGCTTCACAGCTATCAGGGGACTCATGGGTTTCACAGGGCAAAGGTTTAGAAAGGAACTAAATTATAATTCAAGTAGCAGGAACAAAAAATGTGCATCAGAAACACAATCCAAACAGTGATCTTCCAGGGGTGGCATTGGGGAAAGCATCAAATACCTCCGAACTCTTATGAATGGTACGATCCTTTTAAGTCACTAAAAGCACCTGTCAACTCTGCAGGGAAAAGCTGTGTTTCAGTTTCATGAAAGCAAAGGTTTAGAGGGGTGAAATGCTTTCATTCTGTGGTTAATGCACAGAGAGGTTTGGGGGATGTGTAAGACAGTCTTTGAAACAGAAAACAAAAGCAAAGTGGGACATAACTTTCAAGAAATCCCCTGATAGGCCTGATTCAAAAGCCAGTTGCAACAAATAGACTATTCAGCATCAAACTTAGAAGCAGTTGTATGAAAAACTAAGGTTGGAAGCACGTGCTAGTAACTAAAATAAACAGAGCAGTTCAAAGTGTAGCACTTCTGAGTCTATACATTCTTAGCTCTCCATTTCAATGCTGTTATGGGGTGCTGTTACGCATAATATGGCAGTAACAGAAATATCAAGGTTATAAAACTTGCATTTTAAAACCCTGTTAACCTAATTTACCCTAAATCTATCCTGTTGCACAGAAAAGTAAGGATACATCTCCTTTTTCAGAAGAAATGTCCTAAAGGTATTAAAAGAACAAAAAAAAACAAAACAAAAACAAAAACAAACAAAAAAAAACCAAAAAAACCCAACAAAAAACCACCAAACAAACAAACAAAAAACCTATAAAATTATGATTCTGGATTGAAACCCCCTTGGCAAGATGAGGGGAACCCCATCAGTGACCACAAAGACCTCACCCCTTGCCTTCACACTCTTCTTCTCACCAGTTTTGCTGGAAACATAGCATCACTACTTGGTCCTGCACCATAGTATTTTCTGATAAATGAATACAACTCAAAAATCCACAGACCGGATTTTCTTAGTTAGAGAGTCACAAAGAAATAATCCTAATAAATGTTTCATGACAGATGCTTAGTCTATTTATCTGCTGATTTAATTATTAATGGCATAAGACAAACTGTGTCTAGTAATAGTTGGTGTTAAGCTTGAGAGAAAAACAAACATTGCTGAGGAGGCCAATAGTCTGGAAGTGTTATTACTTCCAATAAAAACCTAAACCAGTCTCTATGGTGAAATGATTTCCTGAAGATTGGCCAGAAGTGGGTGACTACTGCTGGTTCTGAGATAAAGTCCACTCTTCCAGCTCCTGGACAGGAGCTATGCCCGCTTTCCAGTCACTTTAAACAAGGACAGTCTTCCCAGTAACTGCAGATCTGGGGGAACTGCACAAGTGCTTCCCTGGACAGGGATGAAAGGCACAGTCACTGCAGCAGTTGGGACAAGAGTCAAGTTTCAGTGAGTGCAGCCCTCCAAGTACACACAGATGTACATTGCAATTCAGAACTTAGTCCATGTGACTAAATGGGCTTCACTTTGAAAGCAAATGCACTTCTGAACATAGTCTTAAAATGGTGTCTTGGGTATACGTTTGAAAGTCAAACACAGCCTAAGCACATTATTCATTAGCAATCAACAATTCTTTTGCTTCGCTGTCTCTTCTTTGTATTAAATTCTTTACCAAGCATAATGCATTACACCACAAACTTTAACTGGCAGTGGGATTCCCCTTCCAGAATTCTATATGTGACTATTATTACCAGACACCATTTATTCATATAGTGGCTTCCAAAGTAATTATACAGGGAAGCAACCATAAGCATTTGACCTGCTGGTAAATGCAAGATGATAGAATTGAGTGTTACAAAGTCTGGGTGTATGTTGAGAACATTTGCGACGCCAGACAGTATTTGTACATTTAGAATGAGGGGCTTGTTTGCTACAGTGACCGCACAGGGTGTTATGCTTCACTGAATAGGTCTAGGATTTTGTATTACTTTGTTCAGTAAAAGTGCACTGTAAAAATTCTGTAACACCTGCTGGTGCATTTTTTAAGTTATATTCTAAATCTTCCTTGTGATGAAGCATGCCAAGAGGTTCCTTGCTGAGGTTCCTTCCATTCAAGGTGAAGAGGGTGGCAACAGTCCACCATGTCTCAGTCTCTCACACTATTTGAAAACACAGCTTTTAAGTTAACTCGGTCCTTTTTCTGTTTAGGTTGTGTCCAGCAAGCAGCAATGCACAGAAAAACAATCCAGCCACCTCCATTCTTTGCTCCTTGCCTGAATACAGTCAGGTGTGTGCACACAGAGACCCACAGTGACTTGCTGTCCCTGGAGGGGAACTTTGCACCATCTCATCAAAGCACAAGCTACTAAAGAGCTCTAACTATTCTCTCATGATGGCTGTAACGCTTCTATTAGAGGACTTGGACCCGCAGAAAAATAAGATTCATTTTGAGTGCTCTGCCATGGAGGTAGCACTAAAGTAGCTGCTGCAAATCCTTGGTCAGTGAAAGAAGATCTGGAGGAATTCAGATACCACCATAAAAACTGCAGAACTAAATATTCAAATGGCCTTAAAAATGTCTTCAATGTCTTACATCTTGCCTGAAAGTTTCCTATCTAAATATTTTAATTACCTGGATTATTTTCCCCATTAAACAGCATATTTTGCTTTGGTATTTATATACAGGAGTGGAAAGGATAGGTCAAGCAGATCAGTGGGTCTAGAAATAGACAAAATCTCACATTTCTTTCCCCCCATACTAAATACTTCCAGTCTTCTAGTTTTCTTGCTGACTCTACCAAAACTCTGATAAATAAAGAAAGCAGTATAATTGAAGTTAAGGGCTTGCACAATCCTTTTCCTAAAGATGTAAGATACAGCTATGAACATGCTGCTTCCCTGTGATACCTGCTGTGATCTGCAGTGTAGCTGCAGCTTGTCAACAGCATAAACACAAGACAGAGTTGTGTATCTATTTGTGCATGACAGCTGTGAAAAGGAGATTATAAAAGCCCACTTAGCCACCAGCCTTAAGAATGGAACCTTTAAATGATACAGCAAAGATAACACCAAAAAGAGATTTTTGTCACAAGGAAATAGTCTGCATCAACATCACACCTTTGTCTTATTTCTTGCAAGTAAGTATATTACCCCAAAACTTTTCAAAGACTTGACATTTTTATGGTTTCAGGTTCATTGGTCAGATTAAGCCTAATCTCTCCCCAGTATATATTTAAAGTGGGATTTGTGGCTTTGGCTGCATGAGTCCTATTGAAGTTAATGGCAGTCAGTTGGCCAAATCCTCACATGCTATTTTACAGTTTTTCGCCCTGTGTGTGTTTAAGCCTTCTAAACAAATGAACCTGAGCCTAATAGCTAAATAAACAAAATCCACTCTATTTTGACTAATGAATTAGTCTTCCAATACCACCTGAAAAGATTTACAAGACTGCTGAAACCAGATGAATTAAAAACCCCCAAGCTTAAGTCTATGACTGTAAGATTACAGTGGTTCTTGAGGAATAATAAAGGAATTCCCCTGACTGACAAACTCATTGCAGATGGCTTGAAAATGTGAAAGTTAGTTTTTCAGGAATGTTTTGTGTGTTTTTTCTTGTTTGGGTTTTTGGTTTGGTTTGTTTGTTTGATTGTTTGTGTGTTGGGGTTTTTTGTGTGTGTATTTGGTTTGGGATGTTTTGGTGGTGTGCTCCTTTTTTTTTTTTTTTTTCTTACAAATAGCCAGATTTTCTTAAACTTACGTGTTCCTTTTCTAAGCATATTTTAATTATGACCAAAAAAATACAGTTAAATACTCAGAATGCAATATCTATAAGAACAGGATGAATTTTGAAAGCCTTCATTCCCTCCTAAATACACAGCTGAAATGGCTTTATGATTAGGTGAGAGGCAGAATTTCTGATCTCCAACGTAAAAAAAAGGTGCTGCATCTGGGTCAGGGCAATCCTAGACATGATTCACACATGGAGAGATGAACTCATTGAGAGCAGCCCTGTGGAGAAGGACTTGGGGGTTCTCAGACACTATTTCTAGGATTACAGAAAATCTTGCAACATCTTATAACAAGGCCTAAATGAGTTCACTTTGGAAATCAGGATTCTTTAATGAACGTGACTGTAAAAGATGGATTGACTTATCCTATCACCTCAGCCATTTTGGTAACAGGGAACCAGCTGGAATTGTCTGCAGATCTGGAGTTGTGTATCATCAAAAGTATGTGCTTGGAGAGAATATTGGGAGAGAATAGGTCTACCTATGGCAAGCTGAACACACAACAGCTCTCTGGGGTTTTGACATTTATCTCTGAGTCAGGAGTGGAGGAATAGCTCACTGGAGTATGGGAAAAATTACTGTCTTGGTTAATAGATTCAGTTCTGTCCACATTATGATAGTTTATTATAATTTCATGTATATTATGTATTCCCCATTCTTCTTCTCAGCATGGTGCCCAGGCCATTATGAATGATTTGTGTTGATTTGGTATTAATATAATACTGCATGTGATCACTCCTCTCCCTCAGGGAATAAAGGTGTAAAGTGCTGGTAAACATTCCTTCCAACATTTTTCATTGCTTCTTTACTGTGCATAATCTTTGTGATCCCCACACTAATTTCATTTTAGAATCTGCCTGAAGGGAACAGCTAGAGGTGTGAAATAGCTGGAGGAGGATAATGTGACACCTTATTATGAAGTAGCAGTTTGAAAGTTATCAGCTTGGTCCTTGGTTTAAAAAAGAGTACAGCACTATACATTTCCTGCATTTTGAACAGATGGACCTAGTCATACATACAGCATGAAACCAAGAGGCATCTCTAGACAGATTTAATACATATGATCTCTCTCTGGACCTCTGCATATTATTATTATTCTTACGATTGCCATTTTCATTCTGTTACCCTGGCAGACACAAATATTTGCAGCATGGATAAGCAAATACCAGTCCCAAACATAAACTAGATCTTCATCACACGGAACTGATTACAGAACATTCACAACCTATGAAAGAGAGGAGGAAAAAACAAGAGACAGCTACAGACAGAGAAGTACAAAGAAACACGAAGAGACTATTGATCAGTCTGCCCAAACAGCTGGTGGTTGATGTACCCACAGCCTGTGTGTGTGCTCAGTTCCCTGTGGACAACTAATAGACTGTTGGTAATCAATTGTAGCACAAAACCACATTACAAAGCAATTCTCTTTAGTGGCTGAATACTTCTGAATGAATACCTTGAACTTCCACTGTCGGCACCTGGGGGCCTGCAGACAACCTAAATAAAGGATCTTTGCCTCAGACATTTAGCATAGCCATGTTACTTTTTCATGTGAGGAAGCTGAATTCCACAAGTTACAGGTGAAAATTACATGTCTCAATTTTTTTTTCCTTGGCCAGCAGAGTGGGCAGTTTGACTGAAAACCACTATTCCATCTCCTTCTTTTCCTTCCTCCTTTTGCCTCTTACAAGTTGTCCATCTTTTTTTTTTTTTTCTCTCTCCTCCCACCCCAATTCATTTTGTTTGATTATTGTTTCTCTGTGTACTATACAAGCATCTTCAAGCTGTTTCCCCATTGAGCACAGTCTACAGCCTTAAGTATGATCCACTTGAGGTTCACACTCTGAACCACAGAATCGTGGAATTACTTGAAATGAGAGGTTGGAAAAGATCTCTAAAATCATTGAGTTCAACTATTAATCCAGCACTGCCAAGTCCACCAAGAAGTTATGTCTTTGAGCACCACATCTACCATTTCACCAGCCTCCCAATTATCCTGTCCTAACCACTGACACTGTTTGAAAGAATTGTCTTTCACAACACAGCAGCTCAGAATTTTCATTCTCGCTTAACTTTACGTTGATTTTCATAGTTACAACAGGAACAAGATTAGCAAGAGATTAGCAAGGAGGTGGGATGCACCTCTCACTCCACTCAGAGTATCATTCTGAGCTTTTCTTAACATTGGCTCTGAAAAGTTACAACAGAATTATAACCTCTATTCCTCAAAAGTGAACCCAACCCTCGCCTTTTACTCCACACCTTGGAGCAGAGATACTGTTTTCCAATGGCTGTGCTCATCACTGCTGCATCACAGTGCACCTGACATAGCAATTTGTATTTCTTTTTCAGAGAAATAACATTTGAGAAATCCTGAAAATTAAAGAATTAAACCCTTAACTAGAAAATATCGCTGGAGTCTTGGGGGAGGTAAAAAAAAAAAAAAACAACCAAAAACCAACCAGACAAACCCCATGTAACACAAGTACAAATATGGAATAGTAAAAAGGCAGTCTAGAGAGAGACTGATATATCTGATTAGGACTTCATGAAAACCAACACAGACAGTGAGCTGAATAATAAAGTATTCAGAAAGAAAGCGCTTAAGCAAATTATTTCTATTTATGGAAGCAGGGATGTGCTATGAGATGCAAAGTCTGAAAAATCCTGGCATATATGGAGGAAGCAATTAGATCGTGACAGATTTATTCTTGCCATTCTGAATACAATGGGTGAGTTACTTCTAAACCCAAGTCATCTGTGCAGCCTCTAGTCTTTTCTGAATGATAGATGATACATAGATCATGTTTTAAGCCACCCATCACTGTAGTATATGACTTAAATGGTAACAAATACCTCTCACTCTGAGGAAGAAAAAGTGAAGAATCAGTGATATTTAACTAAACCCCTACAGCTCTTGTGTGCAGCTGGTACAAAATAGATACCTCTTGACTTCACTAGAGCTGCACCAGAAGATGTGACCCCTTCACCCCTAGAACTTTAGAGTAAGTTGACAGCAAAGAAATTACTGTTTAACATGACCTAAGCTTGAGATTCCTCTCCAATACAAAAGAAGCCTGAACAGTGGAAAAGCAGATAGTATTCCTTCATCTGCCTCCGTTTGCACCAGCTATCTTCAGATATCTCACAGTTCTCTGAAAAAAAACCCAAACTTTCACATTACTTGAACTATAAAGTATTCATTTCAAACACTGGGACAAAAGGAATATTTGAAAGCGATGACGCACACACGATTTTAAAACTGATCCTGTTGAGCAGAAAAAGCTATTCATGTTGAATTCATTCATGAAGACATTTATAGAACCGTGGCTGAACATAAATTTTACCTTTTTAATAAAACCCTCTCCCCTTTCATAATTAAAATTACGTGCAGGGATGTTTCTGAGATTGATTCACACTAATAACTAACCGTGATAACAAGGTAATGCTGAGGTAGCCACACACTTCTGCTACCTGAAAGATCTATGACTGGGAGAATGCTCAGAATCCCAAAAAGCTGAACCAAAAAACCCAAAGCATGCAAGCAGTGCAGAAAGATTCTGATGCCTTGTACTGCTTCCAGTATCACCCCTCAGCTGGGGAACCGGAGGTCTGCAGACTCCCCCAGAAGAAAACAAACACTTGTCACTGCCAAATCATAGCTGCTTTAAGGTGGGCTGAGCAAGTATAACCATAGCAACTTTCAAAACAAACAACAAAAATACATCTGTTTTTACAAAAATTAAGTCTCTAATGTGGAGAGGTTAACAAAAAAAAAATCATTTAGGACTTCCTGGTAACAGAAAAAGAGTCCTTTAACTATTGGAGGGACATGGGAATGATTTATGCTTGTCACTTGGGCTGCAGAGCCTGGAGATGATGCCCAAGAACTGCCCTTCTATTGCTGCATTTCCACACCTCACAGAGGGCAAGATTCTGTGGAAACCTCAGTGACAGGACAGCCTCATAAACAAGAGGTTAAAAACCAAGTGTACAGTTCTGAAAATGGCACTAACCTGTGTCACAGTGAGAAAGGGTCTTCTCTGCACCTCTTTTCACTCAAAGTGGGACGGTCAACACCAATTTACCCACTGTTCACCTGCTTCGTTTCTGAAGACTGCAAGCACCTTGGAGTCATGATCTCATTTTAATTAGCACAGCAGGCTCTGATTTGGGGAGCGTGAACTAATGGAATATCAATTAGCTTTTAATGCCGCCCTTCGGAAAGGCCTCAGTGCTGCAAACAGGGAGCCTCCAGGTGGGGCTGCTCTGGCAAACCGGTGCCTGCAGATAGATGCCTTCAGGGCCTGGAGAATTTTAACCCTGACCTGTCTCCTCCCTGTGCTGTCTTCCTCCTGTTGCCACGCTGCCAGCCTTTTAGTGCCATAGCAGGGAGTGCATTTCACTTATTAAGATCTCTAAGGAAACAATATGTGCAAACCTCTTCTTCTAATTTAGCACATCCATCATCTGGTTGTATTTCAGCTCCTTCTTAACTTTACCTTGCAAACACAATCTAAACTACATGCAGTATTCAGGAAGGTGAAGACAGGAGGTCATGCAAAACAGTCATCTGTGCTGCTTTAAGCACTACCACTTTCAAATGTTTTCAGGAAAGCAAACCCACCAGAATCACTAATTGGCTGAAAACCAAGAGGGACTTTTCTTGGTTGCTTTTTAAAGCAGTATCTCTGTATTTTATTTCAATTTCTTTGCTTTCAGCTCTGCTGAGGAAGAAAAGTGCTTGGTCCATTTGGAGGGTTTTGCAAAACACTCTGTCTGCCAGCAGACATGGTCCCATTAAAACTCATGACTTGATATTAGGAAAAGAAATAATATTAGAGAAACATTCAAAATCAATACAAATACAGCAAATATTGTGCTATCAGGGAATAAATTATTTTGAAAGCATAGAATGTGGTACTGCTTAAAAACTACAGCAAACTCCTCCCCCCCAAATCCATAACACACTTGTCTAAACAAGCAAGCAGCCCGAAGCAAGACTCTTTGGGTTTCTTTACTTTCTTCCAATTTCCTATATTAATCATGCCTGGTTTATATTAAATTTTTAAGTTGTGCTCACATTTTTTGTTCCAATTAAATAGCTTTTCTTCATTTTATTTACTCCTTTGGTGTAAAAAAGCTTTCACCCCTTCACTATGCCAGGCTAAACAGGCTGGATTCAGGTGTTCTTACAGTGCAAACTTCCTCTTTCCTCTGATCTCTTGTCATCTTCCTCTTTACCAGTAACAGCTTCTTGCATAAAGTTTACCACAACGTTGGAGCAAATTCATACATGCAACTTATGAGCCTCAGTGAAATAATTCTTATTTCTGTCTGTACCCTACCTTGCATTAATTTCAGGGAACCCCTGGTCAAGCAGAAATCTTCTGGGTTTCTAATTTTTTATAACTTATCCCAATCCTCATTTATCTGCAAAGCAGAAAAATGTTTTGGCACTAATAACACAATCTTTTTACTAGGAGTATTGAATAATTCTGTGCCTTGAACTTGATTAATGCCATTATTTGACAGCTGAAGGTAAGAAGGCTCCACAATACCCAGCAAAACCAGAACAATGTTATAGCACCACAAATGCTCTTTCAAACCAACCGAATTTTAGGCTACCAGTAAATTTGTCACTAATATTTAGAAGACTGAGCAATGAGAATTCTCCCCAGCTGCAGGCACAGACATTCCAGGATAAACCCTCAGATCCCTGATTATGGCACAACTCACGGATGTCTCTGAGCAAGCCATTTTTTCTGTCTTTTTACCAAATAAAGCTGATTTTATGCCATCTTGTGCCATTTGAATAACATGATAAGCCTTTGGAGATACTGATCTTCTGCCAGTAGGGATTATTGTAATATGCACTATTAAGGAGTACATGAAAGGACAGTCACTCTGAAAGGTCCAGTTGGGCACTAAATATTTTCAGCAGGGAAAGATTTCACTAGTTATCAAAGCAGCATGGCACAGCTACAAACCTTCTGTGACAATTCTCTTAGCTTACTATCCTCTTTTAAAGCAAACCCAAACAGATACATATATTTAAAAAGTTCTAAAAGGGGTTTTACTGACATAAAAAGTTATAAAAAACAAATTCACTGTAGACATGCCTTTGTAAACTTGAAATTTAAAAAAATAGGGAAAGATGTAAGTAAGGCACTGAAATAATTTCTTTTTCTTTCTTTTATCCCTTTATTATCATTATTCTTTTTTTACTGATCACCTATGTATTTCTAAATCCTGGCATTCCCAGACTTTGATATACTTTTGAACCATGAATCACGAAACAGGTTCCCTTCAAGCAGCTGTGTTTCGTTTTTCTGGGGCTCCTAATAGAATAGACACTTCTTCAACTATTGCCACCTTTATCAGCTACCTTGGTAATGATATCTCCAACACCAAAAAATAACTTTATGTTATTAGAAAAGCTGGCACTGTGGTTTAGAGCAGGATGGAAAACATCTAACCAGGAAGATGAATTGATACTTGGCACAGCTGAGAAAAAAATATACTGAAAGTAGTGATGTATTAGAAAGAAAAATATACTGTGTTGGTTCTCTCCATCAGGTGCAATATCTTAAGTGATACCAATGCTGCAAATACCTTTGTCTTTATCTACACATAAAATGTGAGTGACTCACTTTGTTTTTCCTCAAAGCTTTTCTGTTGTTTTTTTTTTATTTTTTTTTATTTCAGCTTAAAGAAGAACAAAAGAAAAAAGCCCAACACAATCAAAATTAATCCTACTGTTTATAATAGTTACTCACTAAAATTTCATTTTCAGGCATCTTAGGAAGGTTCACTTGATCTTTCAATTTGATCTCCCCTTTCCAAAGAGCGTGTAATTAAAGCATAATCAGTCTCTGACTAATGCATTTTCCAGAAAGGCACTCACCCCTGAAGAAATCCAGTGATGTTGCTTTTCAGTGTAAAGACAATTACTCCTTCCAGAAGACCCCTTTACAACTTTTCTCTGTACTGCCTTCACCTGGCCAACAGACTTCTAAAATAACACACAAATTTAATTTGTGCTTCCAAACAACATTTTGGCATGACCAAACTGAGTGGTCCTATTAATCCCTCAGGTCTGTACAGATGTCTCCTTATTAGCCCACCCTTGGATGGAGGGAAATTAATAAAGCTTTTCTATTCTTACACACTTTAGGATCAGCCAATTGACAGTTCTCTGGAGATTAGTTTTATTCCCAATGTCAAATTTACATAAAGCAACTGGAGGATGTTATTTTTCTTAGCCAGATGCACAATGTAACAAAGAATTAAAACTATGTTTATCTCACAAGGCCCATTTTCACAAAGCCACGTGAACTATCATGAGGTGAGAATATGCTGAAAGGGAATATTGCCATTCACTGACAATCAAATGGAGGCTGGAAAAGGAACAAAAATGCATTCAATAGTGACTGCCTACACACACAAGTGCAAATGGATCGATGCAAAAAATAACTGCTACTGCACACAGTGTTCACATCTGGAGTCAGAACATGAATACACAAAAAACTGACAGTTAGAAGTGCATAATGGCTGGGATTAATTAAACTCAGGATTTAATGTGTATCCCCTGACATATTAGAAGCTTTGTTGCAGATACTTGAAGAATAATAATATGTGTGAGGATTCTTGTAGAGATTGCATGGGATGGGTTTTACAGGGTCTTTGACACAATGGCTTGGTGAAGTAGACCGTATAGAGAATTAACATAATCTTTTTTCATTTGAACAAAATCCCTTCCTCAGTGGAGAGCTGCATTTTAACATGAGTTTTTACAAAGAAGCATGTGTATCAGACCACTACATGATATTAACAATCACTTTTAAAACAATTTCAGAGGAGATAGTACACTGAAAACCTATCAATTAAAGCTTTTTAAGAACACAATATTCTACTAAAATCATCAGAATGGAATTGTATCCTAGTTATTGAAAATAGGTATGTCTCTCCTTATTTCCTTTGTGGCTCAAATTCTTGTACCTCAGTCTTTAATGGGGAGAAATTATTTATATAATTTAGAGAACCCTTTCAATCTTGTCAACAAATACAGATAAATATTTGGCCTAGATAGAAAATAACATTCCTTGGTACTACGCTTACAACAGCATGGGGGTCAATTTTTACATTACACAAGTATGCATATGCAAGTATGCAAAATTCTGGTCCTGATTTAGGGCTGATTTAAGATACTTCTTTTAGGTTACTTATGAGTCCTATACTTCCATAAGATTAAAAATAAATTAAAAAAAAAAAGTAATTTTGTGATGGTACCAGTTATTCTCTAAATTGGAAAGCAGGGTGGAAGGAAAATCTCAAGGCATGAAAGCAGTGGGGTAGAGAGGAAAAGGCTTGTGATGGGAAGCAGATTTAAGCACTGCTAATTGAACAGTGCTGTCTCATCCCTTCCTTCTGCTCCAGAACTGCACCAGGAACAGAGCATTTCAGTGCACCCAGATCTAAAAACCTGAAAAGGAGAGGGGAAAGGGAACTGCCATATAAATCTTAGATCACTGGAAATGTATACCAATGTGTTTTAGTCTAACATTACTGATGAAGGCTAAGTTTGAAATTGAAGGAGACCAAAACATGAGACCTGACTAGAGTTATTACAGTGATAATAAATAATTATTATTCAGTTACTATCAGGAAAAAGTAAATCATTGGCTTCTGATACTGGAAGGGCAAATAGTTTCCTGCCTGACTTTACAGTGTTCATTGGCAGCTGTACGAAGGCATCAAGGAGGTGACAAAGATGACAGCAGAGAACAAATCACAGAGGATACAGGTCAGGTTGGCAGATTCATGGCTTGATGCCACCAAAAGAGGGGATCTTTCTCTCCCTCCACCCTGTACAAGCCCTCTCCTTCCATGACCTCCTGCTTCCTCCCTGGGTTTCCTTGCACAGTAGTCTGTAGTCCCTGCAAAAATACTGGAATATATCATGCAAGTGATTCATGAGCACCTTGAAGAAAATAAGACTGGCAACAGCTAACATCAGTTTGTCAAACTATATCAAATCACTTTAATTCCCTTCCCTGCAAGAGCTCATAGAGAACTATCAGATATCTCTCATGTATCTTCTCTTTAGTAAGGTCTTCCTCACAGGACATTCTCACAATCTAAATGCATGTTAGATAAAATCTACAGTAAGAGTGAAGTCATGGTTAGAAATTGTCCTTCAATGAGAAAAATGAAAGAATGTGTTGTATAGTCATCTTCACCTAGTATTAGCCAGCATTTTTCTTAATGGCCCACTGAGAGTATGCTTATTAAAGTCACACAAAAACCAACCAGTACAGACCATAAATGTGCTACATTCAGGAAGTGAGGAAATGGTCTTGAAAAACTGAGAAAAAAAGCTCTGCCAAATACCAAAATAAACATTCATTCCTACACTGAAGCAGAAAAAAATAAGCTGTATATATTCTAAATGAGTAATCACTGAGTAGGTAGCAGTCTTCCTGGAAAGATCTGAAGGTTTTAAAGGATTGTAAACTGGACATGAATGAACACTGTTAGCTATTGTGGAAAAGTATAGCAGGAGGTATAAACACAACCTACAAAATATGCAGCACAATACTTTCCACTGCATGAAACATGTGGCAAACTGGACACCAGGGGAGAGCAAGAACAAGAGAAAATGTGATTTGACAGAGAGGTTTTGTCTGTCTTGAGAGGACAGTGCTATAGCTTTCAAGAGGTAGAAAGCTGCTGCAAAACTCTCCCTGTCCATGGCAATCAGACAAACAGTGATGAGCTTAAGCTCCATTAGAAGAGATTCAGGTGAGACATGATGATAAATTTGTCAGTGATGGGATAATAAAGCCCACTGGGATGGATTGCCTAGGGATGCATGGGACCTCTAGTATTAGATGTATTTCTATCAGGGATTGGACAGGTGTTGGGCAAGGAAAGAGATTAGATGTCCCCTTGATGTCCTTTTATCCCTGCTCATGGTTGCACTAACAAATCTCATCAGGACCACATCAGGAGCTGAGTACAGTTGTAAATACATTTTAGGCTACTGTTGGTCTTAACAGTTCACTCCACGACCACAATGCATTTTGATTTCTGATTAAGCAACCTTCAGATTTCTGAGGTTCAATAGGAGGAAGGGGCATTAAAGCCTTTGTACAGCATCTCATCTGTCAGTGAGAGGCAAATTCATCACAATGCAAATGGGAATTAAAGCACCGAAATTCTTCTTTCGCTAAAAACTCTTTGTTCAAGACCTATCACTGCACCAAAGCAACTGTCCCATGTGTTTACTCAGAGGAATGAGCGCTCAGAAAAGTGAATCATGTTTGGAGCAAGGAAAAGGAGCACAACCAGAGAAGTCATTAAAAGCTCTTTTGCTAAAAACGAGTCATTAATGATATTTGTTCAGTGATTCATGATTTAGCCATTAGTGGTGAAAAAAATAGTCTACACTGAGAAATACTTCTGTGCCATTAACTCAGAGGCTGACAATTCTGTGACACCAAACCTGATGCTGTAAACTGTCACAATTTGTTAATTTTTGGACTAAAATAGATGCATTTCCCCTACACAAATGTGTGACTTGTGTGTCACAATTTAAGGTGAAACCAAAGAATTGAATGTGCTGGGCAAATCGAAAGCTTTAGAGTGTATTAAGACCCTGTTTTTCCAGTAGAAAAGCATCACAGCAGCAAAGCTGTGTGGTCATTTGCCAATGTTTTTTTATTCTTTAAACTCTACAGAGTTTGTCTAACTATGGTTCTACTTTTACAAATGCACAGCACTGAATCTCTGACCACACACAATGAATTACATGTGAATACTCTAAGTAGGCATACACAGAAAATAACTAACAGGGAAGAAAGAGAAGTTAATGATTTCAAAATACATTTGCAATTGTTATTACCGATTTAATTTTTTTATGAATGTAATTATTTTAAAAGTATCACATGTTCATTATATTTCAGATACCAAAACCCAATCATGCTTAGTGTTCCACCAGTTATCACTGCAATTAAATTTAGCATTTAGTGTCACTAGAGAAAGAACAATCTCTCCTTGTAAACAAATGTGCTTCTGAATTTGACCTCTGATTATGTTTTGCAAAATGTTTCACTTCATGATCATCTGCAAACCATTTACTGAAGCTGAATATTTGAAATTCACTGTTTGAACCAGTTGACTGGTTACCCAATACACCTGCCTGTTTTTCTTGGCGAGTTTCTGTTCCATAAAGATAAAATTTTTAGACAGAGCCCTCAATTTTCTCAGTAAGAAATTGTAAGTAATTGTAAGAAATAAGTAAGGATTGTTTCAGATGAAGCAGCCATAAGTTTCATTGTGATATGGGAAATTACTTCATGGATTTGGGCATGTGTGTTGTCCCCAGGTTTAAAATATTTTGGCTAACATGTCTGCAAGCATTGGATTGGCAATGTGCCATTTCCCAAAACACCACAATGACTTTTCAGTGGTTTTACTATCAGCTGTGAACCTCTATGAAACTTGCAGTCAATGTACCTGTTACCTCTTCGGGTAAATAAAAATGTCACATTCCAGGAGAAATACACACTTACTTCTTTCAGCTTTCCTTTTGACTGATTCTCTCAAAACCATTCCACTCTCTTCAACCTTGTTGTGACTTCTTGTACCAGATTCAATGAAACATTTCATAGTCAGTGAGGTGCTTTTAACCCACTAACTTTGGGGTGAAACTTGCAAACTGAACCCTGAATATTCCTGTAAGAATAAACATGGAACTGCTTTTACATTCAATTAGTCCCTAATATGAACTCCCCCAGTTGAAGGACAAAATGTTTGTTTCTATTCTTTTGGTTTTCCAGGTAGAGGCACAACATGTAGGCTGAGATTATTGAGAAACAACACATTGAAAACTTAGTTCAGAACAAAGAAGAGTCAGAGATGATTATCATCTTACATTTGCTTTGGTTCTAGAGGCTCACTGCAAGATAATAGCCTCCAAAACAACCATCAATCTTTAAAAATGCAAGTCAACCAGTGCTGAACTTTGAAGCCAGTAAGTATGTTTTAATGTGCCAATGAATTTGGATTATTAATCTGCTAATGAAAAAGCAAAACAAACAAACAAAGGAGACTTGTAATACCCTGCATATTTTAATGCCAAATGTAATACTGCAAATTTCAACAACTAGCCCAAACTACTGACTCAGTAGATTTTCTGTTGCATAAAGTTCTGTGTAATTTAAAAATCTGTATCTGTAGCTTTAAGTTCAAACTGTGGTCTTGCAGCATAAATTAATTGGATGAGGTACTTAGTGTAGCTAATGCAGGAAGTCAGACTTAATAATCAGCATGCTCCTGCCTGCCCTTAAAATCTATGAAATGCCAAATAAATACTTTAATAGGAGATCTACTCACAGACAACACTCCCAGGAGAAAAATCTGGCCTTTGATTTTATGTGTCTATCAATACCTTAAAAAGAAAGGTCTTTAATATACGGTTCGTGTCAAGCTAAAGCAAATCTCTGATGTATGGAATGCAAAGGTCAAATGACACAATAAAAATTTCAACACTGGGAAGTGAGGAAATTAGCTCTGGTTTATAACTGGCTTCCTCCTATCCAAAAGAATAGCTGGATTTTATGTGCTAAGTGTTTGCCTTAGGAGCTTTGAGACATCACAGACCCTCCCTCTCACTGGGCTGCACACTCCAGTAAGGAAAACTCATCAGAGACACAGACAATGAAAAAGATATTTATTTCCAATGTAGCCAACCCTTAAGATTGAGCACAGTTAACCATACTCTAGCATTTAATCAAGGAAGATGATTTGGATGGCTATGGAATATATATTTCAAGTGTAAGGGTACTGGAATAAATTCATCTCTCTTTTTAATTCAACACTCTGTCTTTCTGATGTTAAACAGCACAGGACAGGGAGACACCTTCTACTTAGAGAAAACAGCAGTGGGGGTTTTATTAATATGAAAAAAAGGAAAATAAGTAAATAAAGTTGTTTCTTTCTAAGTATAGTTTTGTGAGAATGGCATGGATGCAGTAAAAGAGGGCCCACAAAATGCCCACACATCCATTCATGCCCAAGTTCTAATATAAACCTGTTGGTTGAAGACTGAACTAAAGAAAAACTTCCACCCACATTCTACTTTAGGCAAGAAATTTAAAAGAAAAAGGCCACAATATTATCATTTGCCTCAGAGAGCAAAGATTGTTTTTAAGTCAGACCTTTGTACCCAGCAAGGGTTAAAAATCTTTGAATTTCAAGTTATTGCAGAATTCCAACAAACAATAGCTGTCTCACGAAAGGAAACACTACAAAACTGTTTTAAATAAATTTAGAACTACTGTTACTGCTTATCTGCATCATACATTTTTCTTTCCTCCATTTATAAAAATATGGTTTGATAATCATTTGACTCAGGATTCTAAGCAGAGAAAATTAAATCCCAAGCACCAGAGAAGCTGACTGTTGGGAAGAAGGTGTTTCTGCATTAATTTAATGTGGAATCAGGGAAAGCAAATAACCAGTTTACAGCAAGAGTATTATTCTCTTTAAGTAATTACAGGAAGATTTCATTTAGTGTATGATAAAGCACTGGCAAACTTTCATCGTCACTGATGTTAACAATTTTACACAACCACCCTTTCCCTGGAAAGTATATGTTAAGCTACACATGTGACTTGAATAATGCTACACCTGAAAAACTTGAAATAAAAGAAGCTGTAAAATATGAAGCCTGTTCTTTGATTAATTACCAGGATTATTTCATGTTCTTTCTGATGCAGTAAGTATGCTTACCTCATAAAGCCTTTGAGAACTTTCAAAAAGTGCTACCTTTGAATAAATAGGAAGAGCTGCCTTTCTATTTCCTTACCCAGAATAGGCCTGTGGCTCATGAGCAGTGTGGGTGCCACCACACCCAGAGCTGCATTTGCTCCTTTTTTTGGCCCAAACCAGCTCCACATTTGAACTGAGGGATCCCTGAGGAGCATGGCAAGCTTCCCAGGAGCTCTTTTCTCCCTGTGATGTGCCATCTCTGTGCCATATGCGGCTCATGACCGCATGAAGAATGAGATGTAGCTTGTAAAATCAGTAATATTTTCCCCCTTTAGCATTGCAGAGCAAGGATGCAGCACTCCAGCCCAAAAAGCAAGCATGCAATCAGATGTAATTAAGACCTCAGGAGGTTGTCTTTTTCCCAGAGGAACCCCACTAGCTCCCCTCAGTAGGTTGCACAATTAATACAGGCCATATTTAATGACACAATCAATGGTGAAATCTATTTTCTTGTGCCAGTGTGACAAATAATGTGAACTCATGCACAAGGACATGCATTTCATTGCCTTTTGTGCATAATATGGAGTTAATCATGAAATGGATTTACTGGGGATGAAATGACATAAATTGGCACCATTATAATTACAATGCAAGTTATATACTCTTCCTGATTCTTCCTCAACCTTCATTTATGAATGATAGATTGTTTCTCGGGTTCCATTTAAAGTCATTATTAAAATTCAGTTATTTGTATAATGCATGCCATCCAAACTTGGATATCTTCTCCCTCAAAATACTGACTGTGACAAGACCGACCTGAGTCTAGAGAGCAAAATAGAGGGAGTCATTATTTTTTCTTACATTTGGCTGATAAGAATATTCAAGCTGATTGAAGAAGACTCTTTGATACAGACATCTAAAATGTTCTCCTCAGATGTTTCAAAAAACTGCAATTTCCTCTTACAGTAGTAGTCTGTTTAGTCCTTGATTAATCCAACTTCTCTGAGAATTTCATTGTGGCAAATCATCATTTCATATTTCCAAATCAGTAAATAAAGGGACTGACTTCAATCATTCCAACAAGGAGACCATGATTACCAGGAATTGCTGACACCAGCAAATTCCAAAGGGGGCCACTAACTCTCTGCAGCATTATGGGGCTGAGTTTGGTTATGTTTAGGACTTTAAATATTGACTTAGTTGTTTAACTAAATATATAGTTGTTTAACTATTAAATATTTAGTTGTTTAACTAAATACCAGTACCTAAATTGCAACCAATAAATAATTTTAAAATGCTGAGCCTGGATATGAAACAACAGACAATGAGTTCAGTGTAGGTGTGTGCATTTTGAGGACAATCTGTAAAGATCCTAAACAAATAAGGACAAACCCAGCACTCTTTATATTCATATTTAACTGCCTTAGGCAGTTAGTTTTTGTTTCAAAACAGTTTTATGTGCCTCAAATTCTATTTGCATGATATAGCATTGTAAAATCTAGAAATATGGTTAATTAATTCAGAAATCTGGTTAATTGTATAGCCATCAGTACAATTAACAAGCAATTATTTTGCAGAGATTTAGTAGTATTTAACAGATCTGTAAATAAAGTAGCATATAACTATTTAGAAAGGTTTAGGATATTAGTATAGGTTGCAAAAACACTACACAGTCTTGCATTTTATTTCAATAGTGGCATAGACACTCAGGATAATAAATTTCTTATTTTTAGCCATCACACATTCATCCTACTGTAAATTTAATAAATAAAAAAATGCTGTCTACTTTATTAGCAGCGTTGCTATCTGGCCATGTCTGACACTTCAGAAGCCCCAATTGAGGAAGAGAGACATTAGAGTAATAATAAAATACAACCAACATTAAGAGTACAATAAATTGTGAAATGCATTGATTTAACTTGTGTCCAGCCATCTTTATCCCTGTATTTTATGGCTTCATATTTGTTGTCTAGAAAATAAAAGCCTCTGGGAGATAACCTGGTCAGCACTGGGCTTTCCCTTCCGTGGGCACAAGAAAAGCCAGCTCAGCGTTATCTGTGCTCTGACCAAAGGGGTCACTGAGTGCTAAAATGGTACCCTACAAGCCAAAGTGTGCTGATGTTAATAAATTCTTAAAATACTGATAAAAATAAATATTGATAAGGTGTGGAGAATTCAGAGAGAAACAGGGGGCAGACACAGGAGGCAGAGAAGTGACGGTGCCACGTGTCCAGAGTGAAGTGGGACATGGCAATACTCCCGACACAAAAGCAGCCCAGGAAGCACACTGACACCAAGCTGAACAAAACCTGGACAAATTCCTTATGTACAGGACTATCCCACTGCATACAACTACATTCTCTCTTGACAGGCATTTTAAAAAACAGTTCCCATTGGAAGTGGATGGTAAGAGAAAGATAATGGCATATGGCCTTAATTATGCAGCATATATTTGAGATAAATGGCACTTTTGTTCTCCAAAGAAAATAATCATAATCACTACAGAGCCCTCAGAATCTTTAATTGCCTTTGAGTAATTATCCATTTCTCCTTACACTGTGTTCAACTTAATTTGTGCACCAATTAACAGAAATAAAACGCAAAAGTAAAAATAGTTTCTCTTGAATTATTTATTTAAGACTGGGAAGATAAATCATCCCAGATTTTAAAAGCTGTTTTCCTCATACAAGTTATATTCCTGATATTTATTTGCATTTACTGTTGTTAGCACAGAATCACCTTGTGAGTTCACATATTAAGAAAGGCAGCTATAACCATTTTATTGCTTTTATAAATTAGTAGGGTAATAAACACAAAATAAAGATATTCTGTTCTTCATTCATTTTTATGCTGCTGACACCAGTTTAGTTTTTAATTATGATACCATTTTGTGATGCACTGGCACCATCACTGGAAAATATAATAATGAAGCCTTCATACCATGAGATTTTGCCATGGTGCTGCACAACCAAACACTCTCTGAGAAGCAAGACAGAAACTGTGTGTGACAGTGAAAAACTGCATGTTTTAATGTAATGTGGATTAGTTACATTTTGGTGTGCATTTTTGTTTTTTTAAAAAAGAAATGGAGTACATTCAGCAGAGTACCAGAATACTTTACACAAAACCATCTAGAGCTTTGTGTCTCCATTTCTTTCTCAAAACCCATTGCAGATTTGGTTTTGTGGAAAGTCAGTTTTGTGAACATGGTTTTGTACTGTCATAAAGTGCAAACCATATTCAGCAGCAGGGGCAGAAACCTCTCAACAGTGTATTACAAAGACTTTTTAAACAGAATCTTGTTTGGTTTTGGTTTTTTGTTTTTGTTTTCCCCAGTTCTGGGGGTTCAAATAAGATTGAAATCCTTACCAGTTACACCTCTTGTTCACTTTGCATGTTTTCTCAAGTTATCTTCGTGTCTTATCAGCATTCTTTGGGCTCTGTGTGGTGATAGGTGTTTTAAATCAGGCAGCTGCTGGTACAGATCTAAACCAACACAAGACTGTGACATTCTTGCTCACAAAAAGTAGAGTAGAAGGAAGTCAGGCCAACAAGCTGCCCCCCCATCCCTGGACCACCAACAGGTATTTTGTGAGGATAGAAGAAGCCCTTCTGAACATACTGATCTACTGGTAACTTGGGTTTTTTTAACTCTTCTTTGAAAGCATCTAATACCAGGCTGGAACTCCAAAACAAAACCCAAAAAGGTGCAAATGATGTTTGTAATAGATCATTGAATCATCTTCTAAATAGCACTGTGTATGGAACATAAAATGTCTATAGAACAACAAAAAAAAGTCAAGATCCTCTTTCTATGGAGGAAAGAAATAACCTCTCATCATTAGTGTATGAAATTATTCAGTAAACTCATGCAAAATTTCTAGGTATTAATGACAACCCAGTGAAATGCTGAACTTTTCAATTAATACCAAGTAAAAACACATCATAATGATACATCCTGTTAAAATGATCACTTAAGGAAGGTCACACACTGCACATTTGCCATGTCTTACACTAAGGAGGGCCATGGCAGAGGCTCCTGGGAGGAACAGAAGTGGCAGGTGGAGCAGAGGTGGATGCCAACAAGTGGATGCCTGCTGGTTTTTGATGCAGTGTGAGCTTTCATCTGACATGCTAAAGCAACTTCTCATAACCAAAGGTAGAAAAAATGTACCAATCCTTAGTCTGATTCACAAGCTAAGGTAGAAGACTATATCTATCCCTCCTTGATTCTTTAGTAAAATCACATCATAAAGCTGTAAAATTAATATAGGCACCACAGAGATCAATTAGCAAAAACTCTCAGAAACCCCTTTAGGAAGAGGCACAAATAAATATGAAAGTCAAGGAATCAAATCCTGAATTCTTACCTGTCTTATCAAGGAAGAAGTCACAGATGACCCATTGAGGAATCAATTATGGATGCAAGGTTCATGATCCAAAAGCTCTGTGCCAGTGAGAGGAATCTTAAAGGTATGATAAATGATGATAATGTTAGGAGGGAGATGTAGCACAGGAGAAAAGGTAAAGTGAAAATGGCCTGTAGGATGGAGCCTCACTCATTTCACACAGCTGCTACAGAAGACAAAAAATCCCCTTCTTATCCCCCTCCCCATCCCATCTCCCAGCTCCAGTCAGGTCCAGCTTCTACTATATTCTTAAACTCTGCCTCAAGTAGCTGCAATTTGAATATGCTGTTGAATAACAGCCATCCTGTACTTTTCAGGGAAATTTCAAGCTTGGAACTGAAGAAATGCTCTCTGATACAAAATTTCCCTGCATTTTAAAATAACCAGAACTGCAAAAATGTTCTTTTTTTTTTTTTAGGTTACTGACAGCTTAAATTCTCTGTTTGAAATGTGTTCTCTGCCACTTGAGCCTCTGTTTGAATCAAAAGTTAAATGCAGAAGCTCATCCAGACTGCAGAGAGTACTGAGGGAGGAGCTGAAAGCAGAGTTATTGCCAGCAAAACTCTATCAATCTTCCCATAGATGGGACACAAATATGTTTAATTTATTATTTACTTGATTATTTACTTGATTATTTACTTTATTATGCCAGCAGTAATGCAGTATTATCCATCCAGTGAGTAACCAAATGCTTGCTGTAGGGGACAGCTGTGTCCCATCTCTGGGTGGGAAACCATTTCCTGTAAAATTTATGGATGATTATTCAAATATCATCAGAGAATGATGGCAACTTATGCAACAGCAACAGTTGTATGGCAGCAAAGCCACAATTTTTCTCTTCTGTGATAAAATTTTAAAACGTCAATATTAGTAAAATGCATTTGGAAGTAAGTAGAGTAGACAAGGATGAAACACTGGATGCCCATCTTCTGCACAGTGGAGAAAAGTGACCATTAAGAACGTTATTCTATTCTGATTCATCATGTTTCCTTTGTGTATTCATAAACTTCTACCTAAATACAGCTACAAATCATCTTTTGAATCAACTTCACCTTTTTCCTTTATAAAACACTCCTTCACGACAATCATGTATTTCCATAGACTGGTACAACAATTTCAGCTCTGCAATTTGAGCTTTATTAAAAGGCCTCATTCCAAGCCTTTATTGCACTTAGTTTTAAACAGTATGATAAATAACAGAGGGTTGACTTTTATGACTAGAAGGTGTCTGGGAACATTAACACTGCCTTTGACATAATGGATGGGTTTTTGCCTATTCAGTAGTATCAGTTACCTGATAGTTTCTCCAACATCAGAGAAAACATTTTGGAGTCTTTTGGTACAAAAACCCACAATCCAACAGTATTTACACAAATACTGAGTGCATAGTCCAGGATCACAGAGGAGACTTTCATTCAAATTCTCCTTTCCAAGGCTATCACAAGGTTATAGGGGCTCAACACACACCTACACAGTTTATGCAGAAAGGAAAAGTATCTTCAACAATCAGGACAACCCCTAAAAGTTCTAACATTAACAGAAAATATAAAAATGAGAAGCAAGAGAACTCCCACACATAGTAATTTCTCTTTCCTTGTTCATTAATTTGTATAAACCCTAAGTGAGATTTCAGGAATGCTGATAACATTGCTTATGAAGGATTCCAGCCAATTTCAGCATTTGCCAATTTTTTCAGGCTTTTTCTCAACTGTAGAATGCTTAATTTTCATTCCCCCTGAAATTTTAAGCTTTTTAGTAAATTTAGCTGATTATCAATTCTGGCAATTCTAAAATGGCATTTTTCAATAAATAAATTATTTGTTGATTTTTATTTTATTTTGACTGCCCACTACAAGGCACACAGCTCTACTGGTGGTGACTGTGATTGGGGAATAGTGTGGGAGCAGACAGGACTGGAAAATAACATAAAATAGAATCTTTTTTATGGGAAGCATACTTTCTTATACAATGAAATCTGAGCAGGATTTTCTCCTGGAGAAATTGCCTGAATACTGCCTGTTTTTATCCTCTCTGACAAAGGTAAGTGTGGTTGTTTACACCTTATGAACAGCAACAGCCCAACAGAAAATACTTCAAAGTCTGTGCAACTAATTCCCTTTCAGCTAAGAACATGATGCATTGTAAAGCCCCACCATCAGCTGCCATTCAGCACGAGGCAGCAATTGATTATTTCGGCTGCTGCTCAGCAAGAAGAAAAATATGTAATTTCTGCAGCCTTGCAACTGCTTTCACAGCCTTGTGTCTTCTACCACAGAAATCCCACCTGTTCTGCAAAATTCTGAAAGTACTAAAAGCTGAGAATACACAGACAGGGACCTTCTGTCATTCCTACAAGCCAGAAAACCTTTTAGTGTAAAAGTTTAGGAAGCCTCAGGCTTGGCAGAACAGGAAATGAGCCCCTGGAGCTTGTAGGAATCTGCAGATGATGGCTGCGTTCAGCCACGGTTCCACCTCCTCTTCTGCACAGAAAATAAAGTGAATGTCTCAGGTTCAGGGAGAAGGCTGCTGGAACTCAGCAGGTGCTGAGATATTCAGTAAAAATAGGAATTACAGGCACTGTGTGGGAAAGCACTGGGAGAGGTTTAGTCTGCCTGCAGCACCTCTGCAGAGCAGGGGTAGAAAGGAAGGTGGAAAGCACAGGCTGCAAGGGAGCAGGCAATGCATCCTCCACTTAAATATCTTGTTAACTCACAGCTGCCTTTGAAGCACCAGTGCAGAGGACAAAACAGGAACAAGTCATTGTAAAATATATTACAAGTAATGTGGAGATAGGAGCTTTTATATAGGAGCTCTTCTACATAAGTTTCTGCCTGAAGCACTCACGGTTTTGTCCCCAGTCACACTGTGAGGAAGGAAAAAAAATCCCCAAATCATAGGGCTCTGCTAAGCATCTGGAATTCAATTTATGGGAACACAGTATGAGGCAAGCCCACAGAACTGTGGATGCCATATTTTAACCTAAATGTAAATACACTCACAAACCATCTAGACAGTTTCCAGTGTAAGAGTTTAACTATTCAATACAAAAAGTTTTACTCTAGGAGTCCGAATGTTACAATTGAAATATTCAATGAATATTTGTATAGTATATAATAAGTGGTAGAGGGTTTCTTGCACTGAATAACACCAGCTGTATTAGAAAAAAAGTTAAAAGACAACAACCCCAAGATACACTTGTGTTTTGATCTAATTGTAGTTTCATAAGTTGTCTGATTTCATATTATTATGAAAAATGCAAAAAAAAAAGGCATATGGGCCAATTTTTTTAACTGCCTAATTTTTGTGTGATCATTCCTTTGGTATGTGTATTATTGTAAACTTCACTAGAAGGAGTGTAGAGTTTGCTATCTCTGGTTTTACTCTTCTTTACTCTCCACACTCCGACTTCATTGAACATGGCTTTGTTCTTCTCAAGTTCTATCATTCCCCGGGAAAAATAAAACAAAACAAAACAAGTAAAAACCCAACCAAACAAACTACAAAAAAAAAACCACCACACCAAAAACAAGCAAACAAAAAAGCCCAAAAAATACTTAGGCTGCTCTTGATGCTAATTCTGACTCAGAGGGACAAGACACATGAGGCCAAAAGAAATCTCAAGCATAAAATTCCATAAGTGAAGTGTGAGCAAGCAGAGAACACGGAATAAACCAGGGACTGATGCTTTTGATAGTACAGATGCAGCCTTATATCTATTATCTTCTCAATTCTGAATGTATTCCTGTGACTCCCTTTGATAATTATAAATAACAGAGTACCTGTAACCTGACTTTTTAAGAGTGCTGTGATATTTGCCTCCTCTCAGCAATGGGGAGCTGAGCATTTTAGAGAGGGTCTCTTCCTTCCTTGCTCATCTCTAGAAAATTCCATTCAACATCCTTCTCTCCTACAATGTCTCTCTCAGCCCTTCCAGTGTTTTCTGAGCCTCATCTCAAAGGTGCCTCACTCAGTGACCCTGCCTGAGCATCCCTACCCAAAAAGCAGCAGTAGTTGTTTCTCATAACCTATCACACAGTACAGGCAACATATGTTTCATGACTGGAAATTAAAGCCTTACAAATGTACTTGTTTCTTTAGGTTTTGTACCAGCCACAGGGCCCTCTTTGTTCAGTAATATTCTCTTTAGAGTCATCTCGTGCTGTTACATCACCCTTGTGGCCTGATTTATCCTTCCTAGGTGCTTTACACATGCCACACTCTTTAATAGGTAAGTGTAGCCAGATTGGTGGCCATAAATCTCTATAAGTAAGCCTTGTAGTCTCTACTGAAAATTATGATACAGAGCAAATAGGGGAATGGCTCCATGCAGCAACTACATGAGCTATCGGGAAGCAAGCAAGGCTGTAATTTTACAGCATGTCAGCCACTCTGCTAAAAGCAGTCTCTGTGTGTGTTCTTTCTCTGTTGTGTAGGAGGGTTTGCCCACCCTAATTTCATTGAATTACTTTGCATTTACTCTGGGATAAAAGCACATACACAGAGTACTGTCAAGTATCTATACCTGCATCTATATTATAACAAATATATATAGGGAGTGAATCCCTGTTCTAACTGAATAAGTGTGCTGATCTCAGAACCAGCACGACCATTAAGTAGTTTGGAAGTGATTGAGAGAACATTCAAGTTCCAAGAAATGGTGCATAAGGCAAGAATAAATGTATTCTAAATGTACAGATGAATGGAGCAGTGATAAGGGGACCATAAGTGCTTGGTATGTTCTTCTAGACAAAACAACACTGCACCAATAGTGTTGAGAGGCAGACAAGCAGGTCACACTTAACTTCAGATGTCAGGGCAAATATTTATTTGCTACTGTGACCTCTTCTCTGTAATGGTAAAATCAAGGTCATTCTTGATATAGTTTTACCTTTTGAAGAATCAACCAAATCCAAGCATTTAAATAATTTTTTTTCCTTCAGCACTTTTACCACATTAGTAAGCTTGAAATGTTCTTCCATTAGTTAAGAGGCATTAAACCAACAAACCAAGCTACTTTGTTATCCATCTTCCAAAGTACTTCCTATGATTCTATGATTCTATATAATATCATCTGCAGGAGCAGCTTTGAGTTACAATGCACAAGACACTACACAAAAGAAGAGACTGCCCCAATATTTTAAAGACCACATAAGTAAAATACAGACAAGAGATGGAACTGCCATGCAAAGGAATGGAGTGTTGAGTGTGGCAGTCCATGGTGACCATCATGTCATACCCTGGAGGAAACTGCATTGCCAGATATATTTCAATTACAGGTTAAATACATTGGTTGCTTTTTAAACTATACTGAAGGAGTAAGATATCTAAAATCACCCAAGTGATTTTCATAGATTTATGTTTTCCCATGGAAAATCAGCAACATTTGAGTTCCTAATCACTTGTGGTTTTATAAAGAACAACAAAGCAAATTCTTCATCCTTCTGCTCATTGACCTTTTTGAAGCAGCAAGAAAGACAAGACTCCCAGGAAGAAATTATGGGGAAAAAATTAACAATACTTATCCAAAATAATACACTGCTCATTAGCAGTTATCACAGTAGTATAACAATCCCCCTCTTTTTTCCCTTTTTAGTTAAGAAACTGAGAAACAGAGAGACAATGTGATTTTTAAAAAGCCATAAACTGATAAGCAACCTCAGGTCCATGGCTGATACTTATCCAAGAGACAAAACCCCATTGTTCCTTCCTAAAAAGGCTAGAACTGCTTCAGGAAAAAAAAAAAATCAAATTAACACACTATCTTGGATATCTTTTGCACTGTAAAGTGCACAAGATACTGAATAAAAATAACTTATTTTTTCCTCCTGCAAACAAGCTTTAAATGATTGTATTATTTATTACAATGATCATGAGCATTTTACTAAAAAACTTCATAAGTATTTAAATATCCATCTTTTTTTTTTTTTTTTCCCCCTGGAAGACTTTTAATGAAAAAATGTTGGAAAGAAAGTGGGTACAGATAAAAGTGCATGAGTCATACTCCCATGACAGAAAAATATACTTTAAGTGACTTTTCTCATGTCTGCTTTTGAGTATGTAACTGGCTCAGATGGAGCAATGAATTAACTTACTTTTCAGCAGCTGAAGGAGAACCATGAGACTACTCACTCTTCTGTTATAAGTAATAAGGGTTGAAAACAATAAATTAACATATAAAGTGGCTAATTCTCTTTTATAAACCACAAAAGCCACAGGTTTCCCTATAGCCATTTTTATATTTTACAACATACATTGCACATTTTAAGGTTTGCATTAAAGGCTTTATGACATCACTGGGCAGCCAGAAAAACACACAGGAGGCTCATTTCAGGGCTGAAATAAGAACTTTATGCCTCTTCTCAGATGGAAAACTCTCAGAAAAGAGGTTCTTTGTCGAGGCAACAGCAGTTTCCTCCTTCTCACCAGCTAAAAGGTTCAGTGAAAGTGAACATTCACACCAACAAGGCAGGAGTGGAAAGTTGTTTAGAAACCTTCTAGAAAGGGGAGGAGACTCAGTAAGCAGAAAATGGGTTTAAAGCCCTGCTGCATTCCCCAGCTTCGTTCAGAATTGTCCTGGAAGGGTGGACAGGGCTCCAGCACATCCCAGCAATGGACGGGGAGGTGAGAAGCCACCCATGCCTTGGGCAGCCTCTGGAACACCTTCCAAAGGAAAAGAGCCAGGCTATTAATAAAGGCATTAATGGGGATAGGATAAGGTGGATCTGAGCACAGATTTGAAGTAAGAATTAAAAAAAAAAGCTTTGGACCATGGATTTTATGCACGTTGGAAGAGAGAAAATCCAAGTCTTGGCAAAGACATTACAAGGCATCGATTTATCTCATTTTGAGTCCTCACTCATCCATGCCATCAGGAAAGGATACAACCACATGCATCTTTCATCTACTTTCAGTGTGAAAGCTACAGGTAAGAGAGAAGCATTTGATTTGTTTCTGCTCTACAGGACAGTTCTGATGGCAAATAAAACTGACTTTGCTCTCACTAAGCCTTGAACAGTGACTTTCACTGCTTCCTCACTTTACTGAAATCTCTTTCAGGAACTAAAGAAAATATTCTGGAAACAAGAAAATTGATGTTACTCACTGGCAATCCAAGACATATGCCTTGGGTGTTGGGTATTCTGACTGAATTTTGGCTCTTTTTATGCAGCCATTTTATATCAGATCTCTATGTGGGGATAAAAAGAAAGAAAGCAGTCCAGTCAATAGTCTCTTATAGCCCAAAGAAAAAGAAGTAAGAGGAGGAATTTAGTCTTTCAAATGCCTGTTTGGGGAACTTCTCTCCATTTCTGCTATGCACACAGAGGCAACAGCTCTCCCTGCTGTACCATACTTAAAATTTTCAATGCAATCATCCTCATAATGTAATAGGTTGAGTAACTGATTGTAGTTGCAACATAATCATTTCTTTAACAGCTTAGCATTTCAAAGGGGCATCTCTGTAACAGAGTTAACAGGGTCTGGACACAATCAACATCCTTCTGAGTGAAGAGCCAAGAGAGCAGACACTGATAACAGAAGAAGAAATGAACAAGAACTAAGAAGAATACTAACAAAAG
>JAWWLV010000001.1:3704826-3742514 GCA_035041135.1 Platyrinchus mystaceus
AAATCCATTGCGCAGGCTTGAAAGGTAAAAACACCTTTCCCAGATCTTCGTTCGCGAAGACTGGCCACTTATAGTTTAGAGCCAACAGAGCTAATATGCTAAGGTATTGTACTCTGGCAGAACGGAAAACAAACTTTACTCATTCTTGAACAAACTAATTCTTATTTCCAAGAAGTTTCTAAATTAAAGGCCTTTCTTGTGCCATTTCACTTGCTAAAAGGCTAACAGTTTTCTCAACTACTATCCCAAGAGAGCAATACTATACAGAAAATCTTACTGTTCTTTGATGCAGATTTAAATATTCATCTTTAAACAGCAGTTAGTTGCAGGAACCTGAGATAATGGATTATTTCATTCACAACCAGGTAGAAGCCAGTAGTCTTTAGTGGATGTTTATTTCCCTACGGATTGTTTTCCAGGCTTTGCTTACAATTATACGGCACTGTTAGCAAAGAAATTATAATTTCCACAGAAACTGAATTTCTCAATAACTGATGAAGCCTTAGAGCATTCAGGGGCAGTCAGATGTCAAGTGAAATGCTGTTGAACAGTGAGCAAAATTCCTCGTTTGTGGTTAAAGATTTTAGCTCATCCAAAAAACTTCAGCTCCTGAAAATGAAAGAGCGGTAATCTTACCTTGAACCTTAACACATAGCAGGTTGTTTTTGCTTTAATTTCATTGGCATTTGGAGCAGTGGCTCAGTGACATTTGTTAGATTAGTTACCACACATTCCATGCAATCCCAGAAGGACAAGCAGCAACATCCTGAAGCTCGATTGGCAGCACTCTGAACTTAGAGTGAGCCTCTTACTGCAGACCTTGCAACCATTCTAAAGAGAAATGTAGGTCCCAGACACTCTGTATTCCAAACCAACATACACAAGAATACGCCCAAATTCTAAGTTAACAAAATATAATTAAGACCATGATAGTGACCTGTAGATCATCCCCATTTTTCTACAAAGTTTCCTCCTTTTCCTTATGTCTTGTTTTGGAGAGTGGGTAAGGCATAACAGGTTTTCTACAACTGGTCACAGTCCATAGAAATGCATAACAAAACATGGAGCACAAAGATGAAAATCCTATTGTAGGTACTACCAGCACCACTGTAAGCACTTGCTAGATTAAACCAGAATTACAGTAGGGTTCTGCAGAAATTACCAAACCTGCAGAACAGGGCTGTAATCAGTTCAAATGGATCATTATAAAAGTTTTACCTTCCTATTTATCAGGCTTCAGACTGCCCTGGAGATACCTGGTAATATTGCCTGAGTAAATACTGCTCCTGCCTCCACCACCTGAATCTCGAACCCCTCCAGCCCTTCCTCTGTTCTCCACATATCTTGTTTTCCTTTCAGTTTCTGAATTTGAAAAAACAAAACAACCCACAAAAACAAACAGACAAAACAAAACCCCAACAAAGCTCCTCCAAACCCCCCCAAACAAACAAATTAAAAACCCCACTACATTTGGTTGTAATTACTTTCAAGCCATCAATTTTCTGTCTCCTGATTCTTCTAGTATCCCCCTGTTCATAAATACAAATATCTATGTGTATATATCTTTTTAACCCCCTCGATGCAATTTAGTACTAAACTATGAGTTTAACATTCCATTAGAGTTGTACTTGTCAATTTTATGCATATAACTAAGAATATGTGTTAAACTTGTTAATTATTTTCATTAGCTACAGACTATTGGTGTTCAGGTTCTAGTGTAATTTGTAACTCCTCTTTATGCCTGCAGAAAAATAAATCTAAAGTTGACCTATTTGTAAAAGGTTATTATTGAACTGCTTTACTTAACATGGTGATCTAATTCAGTAAAGTTGGATCAGAGGGTAAATGTACTTGAAAAGGGTAGTTTTACTTCCTCAGTAGGGAAAAAAGAAGAGCAGTGATGTGCTTACAGAAATGATGTTCTTATGAGCAGAAAAAATTGAGAGAAGCACTGTGTTTAACAGTTTTCTGATTTTAACATTGGCTCTCAAATACAAAGGAAAAATGTAAATCCTTTCCAATGTGGCATAAAGTTAATCCCTGTAAGGAGGTAATGAAGCTGCTAATGTTTGGCTAAGTATCATCCTCAGCTGACACAGTGCCATGCAGGAAAAGCAGAGTAAATGACTTACCTCAGCATCTCACACAACTGAGCATTTATTACTGCAGCAAAGGCCAGTGAGGATATCGGTCAAATTACTCTGGTGAGGTTTGTCCTTACACAAGCCATAGCAGAGCAGAAAACCAAAATACTGGTTCTAATTAACAGCAAAGACACCTACACTCACCCTAAAACTGGTTTTCTGCCTGCTTGACCTTCTTAACTCCCTTCTTAGCCACTTAAAGCCATTTTCCTTATTTAGGCTTGATTAGTCATCACCTCATGCCCAGCCTTGGCAGGGGAATCAATAAATGTATATATGCTTCGAGGAAGTTCCCTCACAAAACAAACTAGAAGGAAAGCAACGTGGACATCTCAGAGCAAAAACACACACATCGATTCTCCCTTGATTGCTCTAAACGGTTTCTGCACATTTTGTAGTGATTACCTCGCAGTATTACAAGACAGCAGGGGGCCACATAATGTAAGACATCAGGCAAATGTACTCAAAATGGGTTAGAAAAGGTGGTCACAAAAGAGGAGAGAGTAGAAAAACGTGAGAGAATGACAGTGGTAAGTTACCTTTTAAAAATTAACATTATCGCAATCCAAAGTGCCTCGAAAACCAACCTGGAAAGCTTTAAACTCTGCCAATCGTTTAAATTAAACACTAGAGCAAAACAAACTAAGAAATACTGTTGTGGAAATATTATTAGATTGGGTGTCCCTGCAGAAGGAAAGGGAAGAAGGGCGTCTCATTCAGGTTTTTTTTTACAAGTTACCTCCCTCCTTTTGGAACTAAATACTTGTTCATGTCACAGGTTGGTCCAAAACTACCCCCAGTTATAGCTATAAATGAGAAATAGCAACTATTTACAAACCTGACAACTTCCTTAAGGTGCTAAGGTAAGTCTGAAGTTGGATGGCCTGTAATCAATGAATACACTCCTGCAACTCCCCCTGTGAAATCAGATAATGTTGGCACAGAATCATAGGATGATTTGGGTTGGAAGGAGGACACACAAACACTGAAACAGATTGTCCAACTAAGTTTTCAAGTCTCCTTTTGTGTTGATTTTCAAATTTTAACTTGTCAAACAATCTGACCGAAGTTCAGAGTGACCCAGGCTCTTAGTGGGTGTTTGGATCTTCAGAGTTTTTTTTCCAACCTAAATTACCATACAATTCTATGAAACTATCAGAAACTATCAGTGAGACAACAAAAAAAATCTATCAGTGATCCTGTTCTGCTTGTGGAGCACAATTACAATTTCAAATGCCAAGTTGCTGAGAAGTCTTTTCTTCCTCTCTATGGAGATTGAAATGGTCAATAATGCCAAGAAAGGAAGATATTCACAAAGAATTAGTTTCTCCATCATTCCTATTGTAAACACTGTATGTAAAGCCTTGGTTTAAATTGGTCCTTCCACATGTCCAGGCAGGACAATTTTCCTGTCAGACACGAGCATTAAAAATCAGTGCCTGCTTCCAACACTGTCTCCTTAATGCCTGAAACCCAGAAACTTTCTTTTTGAAATAACAAACTCCTGGCACCTTATTAAATACCCAGACTTTATCAAGAACAAACAAAACATTATCAAGCTTGAGTGTACATAGAGAAATTAAGAAAAAAGATTTGAAACATTCACATATTTTGGCTACAAATAAGACAAATACTTAGGAGGATACCACATAAATAATATTTCTGGAACTAGAATTGATTTTAAACCTATGTATAGCAGGACATGGCCATTTTATCATGGCCTTCAGGCTCATATATCTGTAATATTCCTAAAATATAGCATTTTACTCAAAGCTCCTTGAATACATTTAAGAAATTATTTGTAAATATGCCCTAAACAAAAAAAAGGCTGCTGCTGGTGGTTATAATTCTGAGTTTTGCAATAAATATTAGAAAGTGTGTGCACTGCTGTTAGTATTCATGTAGCACTTGAAAATCCAATCATCTCCTCAGAAGATGGCATAAGAGACACACTTTTTAATTACTAAAAGTGTTTCAGGCATCAAAAGCAACACACAGGTTAGGTCCTTAAACATACAGGGTGCATCAAGAAAACATGGGATGTAAAACTTCTGTTATGAGCCTGTAGTCTAAATGATTTTAATCCAACTAATTAAATGATAGCTAAAACACATTCTAAGGAAACCACAGAAGTATCTAGAAAGCACATATTATATAAAAGAGAGGCTAAAATTACAGAGCTGTTGTTTCTTTGTAAATGGCTCTGCCTTAACCATCGTAATTTCAAGTAATTTCAAGTAATATTTAAGTAATATTTAAGCAAGTGTGCTTACTGCTTAGGTTTTGGGGTGGTTGTTTTTTTAACAAGTATACAAAATCTGAAAATCTACTCCACTCACTTGTTGAGAAAGTGAAAAACTTTGGAATTTTTAAGATTTCTAAAATTTCCAAAGGGAAGAAAAGGCAGTCGAAGACAATTGCTTGGTACTTCCCCTCTGCTTGTTTTCACTGAGCAGTAATTTTTAGGGGAGGGGGTGGGAAACACAAGGTGTCAAGTGCCTTTGAAAAATCTATGTTTCATTTCAGGGCCTCCCCTTATTTATCAGCAATTCCACTTTGGGTCCTAATCTTAACTTTAGGTATAAAATGTAGGTGGATGAGTAGACTGGAATGGGGATAAACCAGAGCAGTGGTGGGGAGAGTGGTAAAAATATGGGCTTTGGGGGCCTGGCATCTTCAGCAAATTCCTGTTTCCCCTCAGGGTTGAAATGACCAAAGAATTCTTCTCAATTCTGAGGAAAATGCCCACAATCCCACCCTTCTTCTGTCAGGTCACATGTAAAGAGGTAACTTTAGGCCTTCCCCTGAGACATGATTAAATGGTAAATGCTCCCTTCCTTCTTTTTGTTCCTTCTAAAGCACAGAAGTGCAGTAGGAATGCCATGGCAGTGCCAACAACCTGTTTCAAGGTAATGGGTGTATGGTGTCACTGGCACTTCCTCTTTAATCCCAATTATGGACACCAGCACTGGTTTCCACTCCTGTTGTGCCACGCTGATAATTATTCTTTCTCTGCACTGCTCCTGCTCTTCAGCTTAGCTGAGCTGCATGACCTGGCAAGAAACAGCCCTTGCCCTCCTAGCTGGAAAGAAGACTAACATATTTCAAATGTCAAGATGCCATTTGTTAGTATTGCACCTCTAATGCAAAGGATTTATCCACTGAAACATTAAAACTTTTAATCAGAGCAAGCAGAGCTTCTGAATATCAGTCTTGGATTGCAAAACCCACCTAATACAACTGCTTTCCAGAACAAAATCTGCTACTTCAATCTTGCATTTGCTAATAACATTCTAAGGTACAGCAAATAAAAACAAAGCAAGTCAGTCAAAGTGACACCGCATATCCAGACTGCAATTTGCACTCAATGGCCCTGTCCTGAATTTCAAGGTTTTGTTCTAATATCTTGATATCCTATCATGCCTTGATACCAACTCCCAATAACAGAGTATGTTTGAGTGCTGCTTCTTTTACATTACCGTGTCACCTAAGGTAAAACAAAACATGTTCATTTGTTTGCTTGCATGAATAAATAAAATAAATAAAACTACTATGAGTGGTAAATAACTTAGAATGAAATTTAAGGCACATTAATTTGTAATGAATTTCCCACAGTTCATTATAATTTGGCTCTATGCATCATTTGCCTTCTTAATTTTTCCGTTTAGTGAATTTATATCCAAACAAATCCTCTTTTATAGGGGAGAGATCTTGAGTTAGTCCTTCCTTGCATGGAAATCATTGATCACTTATTTACAAGTAGTAGCTAGTGAAAGAAGATTAACACAGAATGCACCATGTTACATGGAAACACCTGATTATTTTTGTCTCTGACAACCTCTCCTTATTGAAGGTAATTACTTTTGTGTCTACTATATCAACCATAATTAAGAGCTAATGTGTGGGAACATGCATTTTGTTTGTAATTACATGGTATTTGCCAAGTCAAAACTATTAAGTAGTTAGTATTTGAAGGACAAGTTCTCTTATTAAATCTGTTATTTTAAGTTTTCAGTATTAATTTAATATTGCATTGGATTTCCCAACTGTTTCTTTTCACAAATTTATGGTGGAGCGAGCAGGTCTGCAGTGGCAGAATAAAAGGTTTTGAGGATAAAAGCCCTCATACAATAAATATGTAAACTCCTTAAATGTCCTTTTTCCTCTCTAGTGCAAAACAAATAAAAATCAAGCCATCAAGAGCATTTATCCAGTTGTACAAGCATGACTTACAGGAGGGCTCCATTCCATTTGAGCCTATTCTTACAAAACTACATCTGGCACTCAGCTGCCAGAATTTCTATTTTGACATCCTGAAAGTATGTAATATCCCATTGTTCTCAGTGTGAAAAAGTGTTTTCTAATCAGCAAATTTCACTGTTACACAATCCTGTCTGCACTTGCCAGCTCTTTGCAATCCTTATAGCCCTTTCACTCTCAGACAGCTGGAGAATAATATTAAATGCTTTGGAGACAATCAAATCTAAGGGTCTCCAAGAGCCCAGTAATGTTGGTTTTGCTGCACATCAAATGATACCTGGGTGGTCCCTTTAGAGGGCTCTTTGTCAATGTTATTTTTGTTAATAAGTTCCATCCCCCCAAAACAAACCCCAGATCCTTCATTCTTCTATCTTTTTCGCTGCTCTTCCTAAATTCCAAAGTGTAGTGGATAATGAGAACAGAAAGATTGTTCAAAAGAGTGTTTTGATCCTGTAGCTGACATCCATCAAACTCCTTGAGAGTCCTGTGTCAGCCTGATTTCCCCTCTCTCTCTCACGAGTCTCTGTGAAATGATTTCTTGACAAAATGAGCCATGTACAACAGAGAATAGCAAAAACATGACACTTTCAGGAACCAAAAATGAAACAAAATTCTGAGTCTAATAGGAAAACAATTATTAAATGCTTGCATTTTATTAGACATTCACTAATTTTATTTCATGTGCATTAAATTCAGAGGAGGTAATTATTTCTTATTTATTTTAAGGCTGTTATAAGTAAGACAAGCAGTTTCTATACTTTTGGATACCTTCCCCTAAAGGGAGAACATTTGTTAAAGCTGACCTTTCCTTGAGAAAGGTTTTGATTTTGATGCACTGAGTCTGGTTTAGGTTTGTTGGTTTTTTGTTTGTTTGTTTTGTTTTGTTTTTTTAACAGACAAACATCTTACAAAAATCTGAAGAAGCTCAGAATTCTAGTTTGTCACTGGCAGCATCTCTCGTGTAGGAGCACACGAGGCCAGTGCAGTTCTGTAGCCCAGGAAGGACACACAGTCACAGAGGATCTGCCCCCATCAAACTCTGTTAGCACTGGTAAGAGCTGCACGGTGGTTCAGCTCCACTGAGCACCTGGGGATTATTTCGAACCTGCAGATTGATTTGTCATGTTCTGCAGTGGCACCTTTGAACTCTTCAGACTGAAAGGAAGAGTAAAATGTAATTTTCTCATAAATCTTGAAGGTTACCCCTTTCTTAAAATTTTTCCACTGTGTACACGAGATTCTCTGAATCAAAATACTGAGGGAGCACAGCACTGAACTTTACTGCTCCAGTCTGCTCTGCATGGATAGTCACACAGCATTCATTAAAGGGAATTCTCTACAGTTTCCTTCAAGCATGCAGTCTGCAGCTTGGTTGTACACTGAAGAATTCACCTAAGCTTGACTTTCTGACATTTATCCAAACCCAAACTCTAAAAACCTTTAAGGATTTCTTATTTCATAATTTAAACTCGAAAAAATCCACCTTAAGTTATTTCCCAAACCAGGTTTGCTACACAAGTTGGCAGAGCCATTGTCCATGTCACTAAGCAAAGTATTTCTAAACTAGACTTTCAAGCCAACAAAAATAAGTGTCTTCAGAACAACGTAATAAAGACCAAATTCTTATGCCCCTAAAAGAAAGTGATACATTACTGAACCTTTTCTACAAGTCATAGTAAGTACTGTACACTTAAAAATTAAGCCTTTTTGTAACAGCATTCATTAAAATGAAGTAGTTCAGAAATACCAGCAAATTATTGATGCATTTTTGAGTGGTTTTGCACATTATGAGTAAGATTTACCCACTTGTGTATGAGTGAACATATGGACATGCACATTTATAAGCACATGTGTACTTGTGACAGATTATCCTGTAGAGCTTAATCAACTTATTCTTCCCACCTCAACCTCCTCATGATCCAAGAAACACCTACACCACACTGTCCAGTGATTTTCATAGAAACATAGAATTGTAAAACTTGGAAAAGACCTCCAAGATCATCAAGTCTGACTGCTGACCCAGCACTGCCAAGTCCACGATCAAACCAGGTCCCCAAGAGCTGCATCCATATGTGTTTTGGTTCCACCACTCCCTTGGACAGCCTGTCCTGATGCCTGAGCACCCATTCAGGGAAGAAATATTTTCCTAATATAAACCTGAACCTCCTTTGGCACCACTTGAGGCCATTTCCCCTTGTCATACCACTTGTAACATGGGAGAAGAGGGTGATCCTCACCTGGCACAGCCTCCTTCCAGGGAGTTGTAGAGAGAAATAAAGTCTCCCCTGAGCCTCCTTTTCTCTGGGTTAAACACCCCCAGCTTTCTCAGGCATCCCTTATAAGACCTGTGCTCCCTTAGAGCCCTGGAAGAAAAATATTCCTGGACAGTGTATTTTGATTGTTTTCATCTACTCCAAAACTGTGTAGGCTTTGGGACCTAAGTGGAGAGCTAAGGTAAAATGCATTATTTCCAGAGCCATCATGTTCACAGCAGAAGGTGCTCTTGATGTAGAGTCAAAGATTTGGATATTAATGTCTGAAAATTAGGTCAGTATAGGAAAACATTTTCTCGTAGCACATTTAAAACCTAAATTCACATTGAATCATACACTGGAAGATATAACAGTTTATAAATGGCTATAAAGTAGCTATTATAAAGTCTTCCATCATTGAGTTCCTAATTAATCTCTCAATTGTAAAGCCCAAAATGTGTCAATTAGCTATTAAAGAAAAAAAAAAAATCCCAGCAAAATTCTCCCAACAAACTTGTGGGCTATTTAAGCAGCTTTGTAATGTAACTCTGTAGGATGGCAAGGCAGCCTGCAGGAAGTTACTGAGATGTTACAGAGTTATGAGCCCTGGTGCAATCTGATGTACTTTAGGGGATTTCTAAGCTGGATTCAGTCCTGCAGACACTTTTATGACTTTACTTACTGATCTCTGCTGCTGAAATCAAAGATCCAGATAAGAGGTAGACATTGCCCTCTGAGCATCCAGCTTTCCAGAGCAGGGTATGCAAGATGTAATTAAGCACTCTCACGATTTTTTCTTCAGCTTGGATGCTTAAATTTGGCTCCTACATCCATACAAGTGACCTATTTTTTAAATATGCTGAGTGCCTGCAATTCCCAGCAGTTTATGCAATCAATCATCGTTAAATTGTACGAAAATACTGATGAAACCCAAGTTGCCCACAGGCATTTATTTCCTCTCTTTGTTACTATAAAAGCAAATAGCATTTATTCTGAGAAACACTCCTGTGTTTAAGGACCAAAAATTCATTTTTAAATGTTGAAAAGTTGCATACCATTAACTTTGTTTCAGGAGGGAGGAAATATTCTTGTGATACTTGACCATAGTGTATCACTGAATAATGAAATGGATCATATCTCCAAAATTTAAACTGGAGAAAATATATCAGGGAAAATATATTGCAGATTCTTGAAACAAGGTGAGACTGCTCTGCCTGGATCAAAGGAACAGCAAGACAGACTGCCCCTCAGCTTCCTTTAGAAACTACCATCACCTTCTCTTCCCAGCATCTTAAGCACACTAAATTTGCCTCCTTCCTTTGGTGAAAGGAACTAGAGAACAGATAGAAATGTGGATCATGGAAATACCCCAGGGCTTCAGTCGATGGAGAGGAACTGCTTTATAGTAACTGGGCTGTACTGCTGAGAAATAGGGCCATATTCTGAAACAGGACTCCTTTAAACAAGAGGTTTTGGCCTGAAAATCTTCTAGGAGGGTGAAGATACACTCATTCCTATATGGAAGCAAACAATGTTGGTTTTAAGTTTTCTACTTTTCATACTGTGCTGGTTTTGGCCAGGGTAGAGTTGATTTTCTTCCCAGTAGCTGGGATGGGGCTGTGTTCTGGATTTGCTGGATAACAGCATGGGTAACTGGGGGATGGTTTTGTTATTGCTGAGCAGGGCTTGCACAGCACATCAAAGCCCTTTTCTGCTTCTCACTCCACTCCACCAGCCAGTGGGTTGGAGGGGGCACAAGAAGCTGGGAGGGGACCCAGCCAGGACAGGTAAGCCCAAGTGACCAAAGGGATATCCCACACCATGTGGCACCATGCTGGGTATTTAAAACCAGAGGAAGGAGAGGGAAGGGCAGGCACATTCAGAGTGATGACATTTGTCTTCCAAAGTCACCATTATGGGGGATGGATCCCTGCTGTCCTGGGGATGGCTGAACACCTGCTTGTCCATGGGAGCTGGGAAATGAATCCCTTGTTTTGCTTTGCTTAGCACAGCTTTTACTTGGCCTATTAAACTGTCTTTGACTCAACCCATGAGCTTTCTCACTTTTACCCTTCTTTTTCTCTCCCCCTTCCCCCTGGGGGAGTGTGAGCAAGCAGCTGCATGGGGCTTCTTGTTGGCTGGGGTAAAACCTCAACAACACCTACAAAAACACTTTCATTAAGGAAACAGGAAATTGGAACTGGACTTTTTTCAGGTCCCTGGGAAAGCAAACATGGTACGAATATATTGTGCTTTGTGGTGTTTCAGTAACAAGACCATCCCAATTTTGTAGATACCTGATTAGAGCACAAATCCTTGGTGAAGTGAAACACTGACATCTCTGAGACAGCCTGAGCAGTCCAGTGAACTGGGAGGGTTAATGAGTGGTTCAAATGCTCTCCATTCAGGTGTCTGAATACCAGCACATCTTGGTCCTTGTGGATACACTGTGAATACAAAAGCAAAGTTAATGACATTTATTTACACCTATGCTGACATTTCTGTGTATGCAGAGGAAAATCATCAACATACTTTCTTAAAGGTCAAAAGCCTTTGCATAATATATTTCACTTCATGGAATGGATATCCTCTCATAGAATTCAGTTGCTGTGTTTACCTTGTGTTACCCCTAAAAAACTGAGTCCTTTCCCTTTTTAATATAATTGTGTATTTTCTGTATTTTATTTCCTGTTTTGGAATCATATTCTTTATTATCTCAGCATACAGCACATGTTTACTGCTCAGTTTGACCTGAAATATTTTATTTTTTCTGGTTTCCCTATCCAGTTTCTCTACCATCATTTATTACACTGTGATATATTACATATATATATACATATATATGTAATATATTTGTGACTCATATGTCTTCAAAAACAGCAGTATCCTCCTTGCTTCTCCCTGTAAATTTCCTTATACTTTCATATTCTTAGATACTAAAGACACCCCCGTTTTTTCCTTCATCCAGATGGAAACAGCACTGAGGTTTTTTAATTCATACAGCATCTTTCTTTAGGGTTCCCACTTCTGTGGCTTTGTTTCTGAAAACGCAGACTGCAGTGAAATGTTCTGTAGTAAGCAGAACATCAGAGGAAAAGATTTGCCGGGAGTATGAGTACAAGGATTGTATTAGATATTTTTATTTTAATCAGTTATATTGTGCAGGGTGATATTTCCAAATCTGCTCTGGTATCTACTGTTCAACCTCCAGGTCTGTCATAATCAGGCCTTGCATACAAAACAACAGGGACAACCTTGTTCCAGATGGCTCAGAGCCAAAATTTAGCTGAGGTCAGAATTTAACAGAGGGGGGAAGGGAAGAAAAATGTAGTAGAAATTACACCCTTTACAGTATCTGTCACTCTCATCAATTTTAATTTAAATACAGGAGATCAGTTTACAAAAACCTCAAACTTCTTGTTTATCCTCATGTATTATTAGCTTTTGTTCTTTAATTAATTTAGTTTTCTTTTTTTTTTTTTTCATTTAACATCCATCGTCTCAGGGAGGTTTTAAACATTTTGGTAAGATATATAATGTAGTATTATTTCATAAGGAGTAAATATTTAATAAAGCTCCTCAAAGCTGTTTTTCCAAAGCCCACTGAGAACTTTGTGGCATATACAACCCATTTCTCTTAAAACCTGAGTACAATCAAGCCACATTATTCACTAATTCCTTCCTTCCTCAGCATTTGTGTGACAGGCACTATGGCAATTGCTTTGGTATTAAATGACAGTGAAAGTACATGCATTAAACTGGTACTATTTATAAGAGCCTAAGTTACCTGAGCCCAGATAGTGGTTAAACAAGTGCTTACATTGGGACAATATTTACAGAGACTTCAATGAACAATTGCATTTAGGATATCGAGTGATTGCTCATCTCACTTCTCACCTAATGGTGTTCCTTGACAAGGAACAGCCCTTTGTCAGAGGGGGAGAGACAAGATTTAAGGGTGCAATAAGACAGTTTTGTTCTGGAATGGAATTTAGGAACATGCAAACACTGTGTAATCTCCACCAAGGCTGAATAAGCAGAGGAAGAACAAAGTATTTGAGTTCCTACCTGCCAAGGCAGAGTAAATCTTACAGATGGAGTAGCAGAGGGAACTTCATCAGAGGACTTGCATCTTCCCTCTCACAGACACAAGGGACACTTTACACACCTCTGGAACTGAGTTAGGGTTAGGAGACACATGAAAACAGTAACACAGATTTTTCTCCTTCAAGCAGAAACAAAAGTAGATCTGGGCTTGAACTACCCTTCAGGTTTCTGGAAAATGATTTGAGACCTTTATATAAAAAGGAGGATCACAGGGAGGTGCTACACTCAAAATCCTGCTGTGGCCTAAAAACACACTCATAGTTAAGTCCAGAATTTGCTGCTATTACACCAGAAATGTTAATAGCTTAAACAATGAACTATTATTAATTCACATCTAATTATTACAGAAATAGAAAATGAGAGAGTATGGAGGAAAGTTTTTATTATTATTATTCCTTCCTTGCCCCTCTATATATTAAATTATCACTCGTATATATGGGATAGGATATGTACAGTGACCCTCAGTATCCTGAGTCCCCTTCTCTGGGAGGAGTCTGATGTTGATGATTTCTGTTTCCTCCCCACTCTGTGCTTGGGGTCATGTTTGGATAGATGGTAAACATTTTTACACCTTCATCTTTCTTCTATGGTGTGCAGGGTGACATTACATCCAAATGTACTATAAAAGGCATTCTTTACATAATTAGGATGGTCACCTTTGCTTCCTTTGTTGTCCTAAAACTCATTGCACTCAGTTCCATGTCGATAATCTATAACTGACCATTACTAACTACAGTGCCCCTACATTTCCTTTTTCTAACATTTCATGCCTGGACTCTTTTAAACTGCGTCCTATATACCTACTCAAAAGGAATTGGCTGTAATACCAGGACAGCATTCCTCCAAACCACACCTTTATGATACAGTCATAAATATTTCAGTCTACACAGAATAACTATTTATTGCTGCTCTCTGTGTAAAAATCATGGCTGTACCACACTAAGGTAAGCAAAGGAAAATGCAGAGTCCTGCACCTTGGGAGGAAAAAGCTCAGTCTACAGAAGAGAAGGCTCAGAAAGGGATCCTATCAACGTACATAAATATCTAATAAGAGGAATGAAGAGTCAGAGACAGACTCTTCTCAGAGATATCCAGTGAATGGACAAGAGGCAATGGAAACCAAATGAAATACATGGAATTCCATTTAAACCTAACTTTGATTTTGCTGTGAGGGTGGAGAAATCTGGATCTCAGCCCCCACGGTTTAGGGGCGCACCAGTAGTTCTGGATCCTTGTCCATGATCGGAGCCATTTCTGACGGCTGAAGGATGGGGAAGGGGGGACTCCCTGCAGCGGGATGTTCCGTCCCGGCCGGCGACCGGAATTCAGTCCCAGCCACATGGAGGGGAGAGTTGCTCACCCCTCCCCCCCGCCACGTGGTCCCATGGCCGCCCCAGAGACAGAGACGGCACACGGGACGTGCAGAGGGGGACAACGAGAGAGAGACTTTATTGTTGGGGGGTTACATATATAGGGTCTGAAGGGATCATGAAATCACCAATTAGAACTCAGGGGATTACAGCAGGTAAGGGTCAGTAGCCAATAGGAAAGAGTTAACAAGAGCCAATCCAGGAGACTCAGGTATCTTCCCGGGACATTCCTGCAATAGGAGATAACGCCTTTCGAAGGGGGTTTTGGGAAGAAGAAAGCAGGGACTTTTACAGAAATGTAAAAAGCCATCTTTGACCACATGTTTCACTTTAACCTTAGAATCTTCACTGCTACAGAGAAACACTGGAGCAGGTTGCCCAGAGAGGCTGTGGGGTTGCAGTCCTTGGAGACATGGAAAACTTGACAGGACATTGTCCTAAGCAACCTGCTGCAGCTGACACTGCTCGAGCAGGGGCTTGGACTAGACAATCTCCACAGGCAGCTCCCAAACGTTGTGAGCTTTGATTCTATGAGGAGTAAAACAAATTAGGCATATCCTCCTGGCTGGCAAGCCAAAACAGCACTCCAGGCAGCTCAAGATAAGTTAAGGCAAATTAAGCTTTAAAAATTCCAATTTGGAGGGTGTGCAACTTCAGTATATCTGCTTCTAGTGTAGGCTATAGAGGTGTTCTTTTGCTGTCATTAAAAAAAAAAAAAAAACCAGGTGTAAGTGAGTAATATATGAAACTGTTCTATTCTATTGAATTTCCTGGGTATTTCTCTTCACTGTACCTGTAGGATGCTGCTCAAAATAACTTTTGCTCCTTTTTAATTAATTTTGTCCAGTGTCACACCTTTATCCTGTAATTAATTCATTGATCATGAATTATCTGTTTGCAATGAATAAACTCTCCTTGGAACAGCATTAGAAGCACAAAGGATTTGGACAGTAACATTTTAGCATTTTTTATTGACAGTTGTAATTTAGCTTCAGGCACTGCACTATTCTGAGCCTTTTTTTACCCATTTAGTCCAAATCAAACAAAGTCAAACTTCTGAATAAGGAAGAACATTTTGGTAATGGAATGCCTCCTCCAAGATGATTTTTTTTCATTCTGTTTTACAGTAAATTCCTTCAAAATTATTTAAAACATAAAATCTTGACCCCATAGTGCCAAGTTTCACAGTCCTCAAGAATTTCACTGTGGTTTGCCCCTCATTTCATTCTGGAAAGCTAGCAATTCTTTTAGTGAATTTAAACTCTGTTTCACTATATGTAAAAACTCAATCCTACAGTGCATTTTTTAATACCTGCCTTCAAAATAGGAAATGGTCTAATTAATTCTTTACTCCCAAGTACCCACATTAAATAGCTTTATGAAATCTTTGTGTATCCTTTAGACACTTTAGGTAAACAATCCTGAGATGGTGTAGCAAGTTAACTACAATTTTCCTCTGTGATTAGATGCAAAACAATGTAAAGATGTAATGATATTCACCAGTTTGCCTCTTTTCTCCATCAGACTGAGATAAGGTAATGTGAACTTGTACATAATGAAAACAACCCTTGCAATTTGTCATCCTTAATGGAACCAATATTCTAAACACACATTATTAAAATTTGTTATTCCTGCACCAACCTTAATTTCTCTTCTTATTATTCTTTCAGTTTTCAGTTTAACCTACATATCCCCATTAGCTGATGCACATACTGCCCATCTAAAATGTGCTTTAGTCTTCCTTCTACCCCCCCCCATATTTAATTTACACACATGGTAAAAAATGCAAAAGTTAATAGATATGCACCCACCAAATCCACTTGAGCAAATATGCTGACAGCTCTCTTATAACAATATAAAATTTGTGTTTGCTTTTTGGTTTGTTTTCTTTTATTTTTTTCAGGAATACTGTATGCACCTGATAAGCACCATCATAGAAGCTCATACCTTTTATTCCAGTGGGATGACACTGGGAGCATAACAGACTTCATGAAGTCCATATTTCTGACTTAAGTACAGTGGTTCTAGAGGTCATTTAAATGTGAACTTGTATCTTCTACAAGAGTATTCAGCATATCTAATATGTACCTTCTCTAAATATTCACAGTCGCTTCCTAATTATTTTCAGGATATTTTCTGGCATGACAGATCATGTTAACAGCTTCATTAACTCTGCTGTGCACTACCACTGCATGGATAGTGTGCACAGCCTAATCTACTCAAGAAAAACGATGCAACTTCCTGACTTTGAAAGAAGAGCCATTATTCTCTCTCACTGTGTTAATGAGACTGGAAAACTGTTTCACGTGAAGCCATCAGAACACTAATACAAACTGTACTGGTTCTCCATGCTGTCATTTTTTAGCAGTTGTGTTTGTGCTGTTTCTTTAAAGAAGACAGATAATTGTGCCCTTGACAGGGTTCCTTCATTTACAGATCACACAATAACAGAGCTTGGTGACCTCTGTTGGTAACCACAAAAATTTCATTCAATTCATGTTTAGCTGTGAAAGATCTAATTTTTTGAATAAAATTTCACCTAAACACTCATTTAAAGATGTAATAGATGGCACAGAAAAGATTTTTTTTTAAAAAAAAAGAGGGCACATTATTTTTTTCTGGGAATCTCTGAAATCTCAAGTAAGATCCTCTGAAATTTCAATTAAGCTCATTCATGTGGTGACACCTTTCCAATGCTGGAATTCTGTAGCTATGGATTATCACACCAGTAATAGCTGCTGGAAGTAGGCACAGTTATTCTTACATCTACAAAAGCCTTATCAACTACTGATAGAAGGTAATGGAAAGACTACTCCCTGTGATGGAGAACAATGGATCCTGCACCACAGTCAAACAAAAGAGTTGGAAAATTTATAACAAAAATGTATAACAGGCTTGCCAACAGCAATACAGAACAGCAACCCCCAACTCCAAATTCTCCCTGCCCTTTTAAAGGCACATGGAATTCTCAATTACCTCCAGACCGCCAGAGAAATTTGTACTGTGAATAAACACTGAGGAACTTCAGTAAAATCCTCAAAATGCATTTCCATTATCTCAGTACATTCAAAAATACTCAATATATACATGGGCTAGAAAAAATGGAAAAAACCCCCCAAAAATCCTGAGACAACCAAAGAGATGAGCACGGGTGACTCTTTGAGGGCACTCAGGTGTGCATGTTGAAATGCCTTAGTCATGCAAAGCAAACGCTTGGAACAACACATTTATTATTGCATCAGTTCCTTCACTCACCTTCCTGAATCACTACCCCTTCTAGTGAATTTGCAGAGGACTCAAGATCAATGCATTTCAGAGTTACTTTTATTTTTACCCATTTTGAGTATGGGAAAAAGTCACTGTAAAAGACTGTACTCCACACCCCTCAAAACCAGTTTTGTGGCCAAACACTAGATCCACTAAAAAGCCTATAACAATTTCCAGTGAAGTAAAATTAAATGCAGAATTTGCCTCTATTTTTTAAAGTGCCAAACACAGAAATTGTGCTTTTCATGTTTATAAACAAAACCCACCACAGAAAAACAGTCCTGAGCCACTCGTATATCTTCGCTATAGCCAAGTGGGATTTGGTACTCTGATTACAAGTCTGAAGAGTTGTAATCTTTTCTATTTTCATCAGAGAAACCTGTAACTTCATTTGAGTGTCTTAACTGCTCATGCAGATCTTCCCTTAGGGAAGGGGGTGGGCAAGTTTGGCATAACAAATCTGCCCAGTACTGCTTTAATATCAGGAGGGGGAGGCAGAAGGAGGAGATTTGGATTCAGAGAGTGACAGTCATGCCATAACAGCATCTTGATCCTTTCAGCTGAACTCAAGAATTGACAGATTTATGTCAAGCTGGAGAAATTTTTAAGAGTTTGCCATTGGCACAGGCCAAAGTAATAATCCTCATAAGTGTTTATAAAATAACCCCTCAGCCATGCTAGTTTCTTACCATAAACTCAGTATTTCACCTTTTCATGTATCAACACAGTCCAGCAGTCAATCCTGTATGAGGCATTGCTCTTCATTTAGACTGGCCAGCAGTCTAATCCATATTTTTGTATTACTTGTGGCTGCAAAATGAAGGGCATGCAAAATAGTTCATCAAAAACTGGAAATATCACTTGCAATAAAAGGCTGATAAAACTTGAGTTTCCCTGAACACACCAGTGTCAGCCAATTTGACTCGTCCAACAGACTGCCTGTCCTTCCCTCACCTCCACTTTTTCCTTCAATACGTGGCCTAAGTTAGTTTGCTGGGAATTATTTTGTCTGTAAAATGCCAATAAATAGCAGTAATCTATGAATCTGTGTTTCAGGCTTTACTATCATTAGTAGTGTCCATATGTATTAAAGTGTTTTAACCCCAGTGGTGAGTTGCAAATGCTCAATAAAATTAGGAGTTTAACAAGATTTAACCCCCCCCAGAGACAAAGAATTTAGACATTGCTTTGATAACCTACTTAAAACACAAAATACCAGGGAAAGAGCAACACAAGACAAAGCTCCCTTTTCCATGAAAAAACACACATAACTGACCTAAAATATTTCATGCGTGGAGTTTAAATTCCCACACCTTTTAAAAGTTGATACCTGAGCTGATCTCTTATCCAAGGCAGGTTTTTTTGATAGCTGGTGGCAAAGTGCTATGTCAGACTTGATTATCTAGTAAAGTTTACACAACCTTGTCTTGACTCATTCATTCTGTGTGCAGTCTGTGCATTGATTCATTGCACAATCAAACTGGGACCTCTGTGGCAACACCAAAGGGGAATCACCTCCTGGCCAAGCCTGAGAGAACTGTGCTCAACTGTCTCCATCTGAAGTCACAGGGCCAAACTCAGCTGTGGCACAAACAGGCTGCACTGAATCAATAAGATAATCAAAACTTTCTAATTAGATCGATGCAAAAAACAGCAGCAAGCCCTGGCAAAAATCTGCACTGGGCTCAGGTCTGGGTGTATCCAGGGCTGAGTTTGTCCTAGGAATTTTTCATGCCCTTGAACAGCTCTACTGGGGCAGAAATTCAGAGCATGTTCCACTGGTACCTGATACTTCAGCCTGCTCTGTTTGATGGGGAGCAGAGCAACCACCCAGCCCTGAGGAACTCACTGAGTACAGGATGTACTTTTATTTGCAGAGGTAATAAGTACTCAAAATTCAGTCTATCAAGACATATTCATCAGACAGTCCTCAATGTCTGCAGGTTGGACATCCTTTTAAGGAAATGTTATGTAGCTGAGTAACAGGTTCTGAATCACAAGTTTTTGTGCAGAAATTCTGAAACCTTTTAAGAGGTTTCATAGGTTGTTTTGTTTTGGTGACTGGAGGAGAAAGAAAATGCAGACAATACCTGCAGCTTTAGCCCCAGTTTAATTCCTTCAGGAAAAAAAAAAATTTAAAAAAAAAAATAATAAAAAAAAAAAAAAAAAAAAAAAAAAAGAAGAGTCTGATTTCATGAAAGTCACCAGATAAAGGAGGAAATTGTATAAAGAACTGTACATTCTGCATAGTGTATATCTCATGTTCTCTTTCTCTGTCAGGAAATATTCTTTGAATTCAAAAGGCATCTTCTCCAGAATCAGTCCCATCATGCTGGAATCTGTGTATTGAGAGAAAATGGCCCTTTCCTTGATGTGCAGAACTGTGTATGAACACATTAACTTCCGTGGTTATAAAATGACTCAGTGTAACCAAATATGAGTGTCAGATGAAAACATCTCCTGTGCCACAGCACAGCAAGTAGCCTTGAGGGAGGCTCTACATTGGTCCTTAAAACAGAAAGCTTTTCTTTTGCTGTTTTCCAGGTGTGAAAACACCAATGTCATTAATGTACTTCTACTCTAATGCCAGGAAAAGACAAAACAGAAAATTATTCACCCTGAGTAGAAACCTGAATGAGCCCCAGGTATATGATTTTGCTGAGGTACAGCAGAATTTGCAGCTTTCAAGGTATTGGCTTAAGAAGTGTTGCATAAAGGAAATTGAGACAAATGGGCTGCTCTGCCAATACCAGTAAGATAAAAGGAGGCTTTTATTAAACGAGAGTGTTCCACTTAGATCAGGCATTCAGTTAAAGTTGGTCATCCTAACCTACCCATCTAGAAATAAGGCCACCCTGCTCCTTTTCTCACCAGTGTGGCGATTTGAGCCGTAGCAGTCTCTGCACTACAAATGTTCTGAGCTGATTTGGGCCAGCTGCACTGCAACAGAGGCCAAAAGCCATTAACCATTCCACTGCTGCTTCACCAGCCTCTCACACTGTGCACAATTCATCCTTGTGACAACATCCAGACCCCAAGTGTCAATGCTCCAGTGCAAAACTGGCCTGATCAGCTGTTATATACAAACATCAGTAAAAGCCATCAGAAGTACAGGCTATTAAGCAGAAGGAAAAAAGCAACCCCGTGCATTATTTTTGCCCTTTGAACAGAAAAAAACCCAATATTTGCAGCTTCTTCAAGTGCTTAGTTACACACTGAGACATATCAAGCCAAGCCTTTCAGAAGCCTTTTAATTTCTGATGCCAAAGTGACGATGCTGGAGTCACAGTGAGTGGCAGCAATTCAGTTCAGTGGGGCTCCTCATATGATTAAGAACTAATCAGTGTGCTCAGCTCTGATCCTTGTTTCATGTTCCAGCCAAAGGGATCAAGAGGGCAAGAGATCACTGTGGCACAATGTATTTGTGGAGCCAGATACTGTTCAGAGATCAGCACGCCAGGTCACCCACTGAGAGGATTACACTCCCCTGTATGAGGGGGCAACAACAGCAAGGCAGGGATAGAGAAAATGAGAAAAGAAGATAGTTTCTTCAACAAACTGAAAGGCCAGTATGAGAAACAAGGCCTTTTATTTAGCTGAATTTACTTAACATTAAAGACACAGAAATTAAAGTTTTTAAGAAGGTCTGTATGCACATTCTTCAATGAGCAATGAAATGCCTTCCTGCAATCCTACCCCACAAAGCCCTCTCTCTGCTGTCATTCCCAGGCATCATAACATCCCCAAAATATATCTGGAATATGAAGAGACTCAAATATTTTTGCCTTCTGACAAGATCTAAGTTCTTTCTTGAGTGTTATCAGTGGAAAAGGAAACAGGGCGTGTGAAGACTGCCTGAGGAATCTAAAAACTTCTAAGAAGCAGCTGGCAAAGGTGTCAGCCAAGGGATTACAACAGATTAACCTCAAAAGATTTCATTCTTCTTAGGTATATCTGCTCACAGTTAGGTATCAGACTGTCTATTAATAGATGTACAGTAAAGCCAGAGAATAGAGCAGTAGTTTTTTTCAAGATATGTGGTTATCCTTAACCACCTATCTGTGATGAGAATCAATCCCCTTTTTGTACAAACCTTCCTTTCCCAGGAAGATAAGCTTCCCTTTACCTTTTCTTCCCACACTTAAAAAAATGGAAAAACCCCACAACAAGAAGTCTTTTAGCATATCTATACACACAAACACAAACACACAGGCACACGGACACACACTCCCTTCATACTGGATTTCCATGGCATGCATGGAATTCTACTGCCATAACTGCTACAGCAACCATTGACTATATCATTTAATTCACCTGTGATTATTATCCCAAACTTCTGGGAGATTGTCCAGCAGAGCACATCACCAGATCTGAAACAAAGTTTTTTTAAATCTTTTTTTTTTTTTTTCATAAGCAGAAATAACTTGGCCAGTTATTTCTACAAAGGAGCCTTGGCTATACTTACAGGTCATATATAATTCTTTTTTTTTTTTTTTTTTACATATTCAACATTTAAAACCAAACTTGCTTTGACAAGACACAACACAGAAGCTCCTGGAGACCTGAAATCCTCCCAAGAACCTGCAGATTAATATTCCTGAACATGGTGACCCTGACATGCATTTTAACTCATAACCTTAAGTGTTCAGATTCAAATATTATGCTGAGTGATGACAGAAAAGGAATGCCTTTATTCAAGGAGGTGTTTATGAAATGTGTTCATGAAATTTTCAAAATATTGCCTTGCATTTGCCAGCTGCATGAATGTTCTTGCCAACAAACTCATTCAGTAGACTACTCACTTATAAAAGCTGCATAAATACCAGAGAGGTAAATGTAATTAGAGTTTGAAGCAACTGTTTATTATGTTACCTTCAATCACCCTGTAAATACACACCCTGCTCTTGCTAATAAGACCATGAAACACAATCATTGTAAAGGGAAAGGAAACAACCTTGTTAAAGGCTCCAAACAGACCTTTGCAGACAGAGCAATGTCTCACCTCTCCCACACACACTGCCCTTTCTTATGGAGCATCTACAAAACCCTCTTACACTTGTAGCACCAGAATTGAAGAATTGAAGTTCACTGATACCCTTGTTAAGTTTTACTAGCCAGCAGAATTAAAATCTAAGCCTCTCCTAACAACTGGCACAACATCCACATACATTTATTTTAACACACATATTGCATATGCTTACAAGAAAAGTGGAAAAAGATAAAAATATTCTCCCCCCCCCGATTCCCCTCAGAGAAGATTGGTTGCCAAAAGAGTTTAAAACCCTGTCGAGAGGAATTTATGCATGCAAAAAATACCCCTGTTATGTGCAGTTTAATTAATCACCTACATAAAACTCAAGGCCATCTGTTCAATATATGCTGAGGAAAAGGAAGAGGAGATGAGATGAGCTTGCAGAAGGCAATTATTGTGATAGTAGTCAAGTATACTTCATGTGGCAATTAGAATACCAAGGTATTTGGTCAGTACTGCTTTGCAGAGCATTTAAGAGAATATTCTCATCCCTAAAAGAAAGCCTCACACAAAGCACAAACATTTTTAGGGGAACAAATTCCTAAAGCAATAGTAGGCTCTGCTGCAGCTGCAAATTTCTATTTGAAATGCTGGCAAAACTTTGAGTAGGAATTTCAGCTCTGCCAGTGATCACCCAACCACTGAACCTGTGCCTGCATTCCAGGACATGGAATAGGTGGGTTTCACTGGAAACTGTCCCTTGAAACCTGCCTTTTCTTCCAGTTGGACAAATTCTTTGCAAGTATAAAAGCCAAGTTGTCACCAGGTAAGAGCCTTCAATCCCACCTGAAATATTATATTCATTTCACAGAGAAGTAACATTTGGATTATATAGTTGGATCCATTTCTTAAGGCCACTTATACCAGCAGCAATCATAGACATTATCTAACAGATTTTTATTTGTTTGAGGAAAAAAACTACAGAAAACAAGGAAACTGAGAATCCAGTCTTCTCTTGGTTAATTCATACCTTGAATGATAATTGTCAAAATAAACTAATTCATCCACTAAGGTTATATTTAGAGTCTTGTTACCTAATACAGTTTCCCAAAATTAACTGTATACAGCCAAACTGCTGCACTTTGCTGGCAAAATTGTGCACCTTTTAATGTTATTGACCTGTTGAATTGACAGGTGAAACAGCTTACAGCTGGAAGCCTGCCTAGTGAGGTTTTATTATTTTTCATATCACACAATGGCTTCTCAGAGAATTTTCTTTGTATGCACACTTTTGTTTTGGAAAAACTAACAACTGGCAGGTTTTTGAAGTGTTCCATGATAATTAATGACACTGATTTACATGTTTACAGTACATTACACAGACACATGTCAGCATGTGAAGCTGCTGAGTACTTAAAAGCTGTGATTCCTCCAACATTAATACTGGATTTGCACAGACCAGATACCAACAGCAAACGTTTTTACCCAGCTCAGTGACAGAGGGAAGGCAGGAAAAGGGACAGACTTTCTATCAAAATATCCCCTGCACGTGGCAGGGAATCAGCCAACTTACTGCTCTGACATAATGCCAAATGCTCTTTCTTTTATTCTTTCCAGTTTTCTGAAGGTTTGTTTGTTTGTTTTCAAGTCCTTCCTTGTATCTGACCTTTATTCCTTTTTCTTTTCTAAACAAATGGAATAAACTTGAGACTTACCAAACCAGCTTGACAGACTTTTTTTGCCTTATGACAGTACTCTCCCATCTCACAGCAAATTCATCCCAGAATGGAGTAGTCGTGTCCCTTTTTTCAGCTTACATAAGTAAGGGCTTAACACCTTTTACCTGAAAATAAAATAGAATGAAAATATGAAAATAGGGCAGTCATCTTCAAGCTTCTATTTTAGAAATAGCTGTCAGAACTGTGTGGGGTTTGTGCTCTTTCCCTCTTCAGTAATGTCCATATTTTTTTTTATTGGCTAAGAAGTAACTTGGGAAAAACAGTGTGTACTGGGTAAACCACTCCCAAAGACTTGCATTTCTTCCACACATCTATCCCTTTCAGGAATGCATTTTCTCATCTGTACTATCAACACTGCCTTACTTGGGTTGCAAAAGCTACTGGGAATTATTCACTTTTTAAAAAGAATTAAATATGTTCAAAGAAATCTGAGGAAAACCATGCACTTTAAACATTGCATTTCAAGCAAGAATTTTCCATTCTCACAAATAAAAGTTTCTCTAAGAGCATGCAAACTAAATTTTTTGGGTGAGTCACAAAAAGCTTAGAAAAGTGTCGTTTTACAGGTTTATAGTTGAGATCAAATTAAACCCGACAGTTTCCTTTAAATTATATTACTGAGTTCGAGATCACAGTATAAATAGTGCTTGGTAAAAAATAGCTTTCTTGTTCCTTAGAAATGTTCAGAATTATGGAAGAGATCTTACTCTTCAGCTGAATGAAATAGGTCAATGTATTTTCCTTACCCTGCATAATTGGTAAGAAAAGGGAAGAAAGAAACCCTACTAAATTATCTCTAGTTTAGATCCAAGGACAAGAAGCAAATTACTGACACAGACCCACATAGCAGGATTTCTTACAGTCTTCTCCTAAGTAAACACCTGCACAAACTCCTTGCTTAAAGGAAAATCGAGTTGTGCTTATCTCTCAAATTAATTACCAATTAATGAGTTCTATGTATTTATAAGATTCATTATTAGTATGATCTTCTTCATCCCTTTCCTAATAATTGTTTGTGTCTGTCTCCAAGGCTCTTAGTAAGATATCCACAAGAGTAATTATAAGGACATGCCAGTCCCTTTTACCTCAGAGAAGATAAGAGATTTCCATGCAAGTGTTCATGGAAAAAGTTCACCATTTCAGAGCTCACAGACTTTCCACTGAAAAAAAATATTACAGCTCTAGAAGTTTCAAGATTTTAAAACCCATAAAACAGGAGAGAATTAGGCTCCTATGATGATATGAAATACTGGAAGAGACAACACTTTCAAAGCTAAGTACCATGATGACAGGAAAGCTAAAGTCAATGGTAACATATTTTTTGAGAATGGGATTTGGACTTGCTCCTCTTCAAAAACTGATTAATACTGGAAGTGAGGGAGGAAATGAAACTATTTTCAACAATTCTCCCAGTTCTAAATCGCTTGTCTGAAACCTGGAAAGTGTAATCTGTAATTTTGGTGTTGGAAGGCTCCTTTAATTATAAATAAAGGGAAGGATGGACAGATCTGGGAGTATGATGACTTAACTGATCCTTGCTGTCCTACAAACTCTGAGGGATCTGTGGTATGAAATCAGACTCTACTGGCTTCCTTTGGGAGATGAATCAATCATCCCTTCCTACTGCTCATTTGGGGCATATTCTGTTCTCAGCCTTTTCAGTTAAACCATGGCCTGTCTTCTTAAAATGAGCATTGAAATGGACTCCCCAGAATATGTACTGATTTCTAAAAATATATCACTTTCAGTTTTGTTCCATCAAAAATAACTACACAAGTGATGGCATGAAAATTTCATGAGTCTGTATAAAAGAGCAATAATAAATATTAGACTAATGAAATACTAACATATCGTAGTAAAACAGAGGTAAAGGAGTATCTCAATTACTAAAAGCTTTCCAACCAAAAGAATGCTGTTCATTCACTACTGACCTTATAGAATTACAGTGATGTGGTAAAGTGTCACAAGGTCAAAAGATCAAATGCTTTAAATGACTGGTCTTCTCTGTATTAACAAATATTTAGAAAATAAAACTCAGGTTTTATATTCAAGAACATTTCTATTTATACAAGTATTACTAAATAAAAAGAAGAGACACATAACAAGACAATAAAAGCTATTATCAGAACTAATTATATTTCTTACTGTAAATCAATTAGTGAACCTATTAGCTAGAGATTAGATAAAGAATCAAGTTGAAATTATGATCACTAAAGCATGCATGGCTGCCACACACAGGAGAGGTAAACCCATTCTGCCTGTCTGTATCTGTATCACCTGTACATGAGGGTCAAGATTACAACATGGAACAACCCTGTAGGATCTTTCTCCTTCACCTTTTAACTTCTTCCCACCAAATAATCTCATCAAAATATTTCTCTGAACAGTTATTCTCTGATCATTTCTGCTTTCATCCACAAAGAACAATATAAATAATGTAGAAAACTTCCTTTTTCCTCCAAAAAAAAAGGAAACAAAAAATGCATGTTATTCCTAAGTAATAAATATATTCCCTGATTAAAAGCAGAGCAACTCCATCTGCTCCATCTATGTGTAGTTACAACATTCAGATAGAAGATGTGAGAAACCCATCAATGCTTAATAAAAGTAGGATGAATATTATATTATCACAATTTGGCTGAATTTTGTAACTAGGCATAAACAACTTAGTCTAATGCCAATAGGAAAGAAAACATTATACTCTTATGGGGTAGTCTTTTGCAGAACAGAAGCACTCAAAACAGAAAGTACAGATGAACAAGACACTTTGAACTATGGAAACCAGAGCCTGTTCTATTTCAGCAATTTTGTGTTAAAAAATGTGTCCTTATTAACTGAGGAGGAAAGAGGAACAGTTACTCAAGGTCAAGTAACCCAGGAGGACAGCTGCGCAAGGACAGTGGAAGATATGATAACCAAACAAAAAGGTGAAATAAAGCAGTAAGAATTCCCACTCTAACTGAGTTACCCTCTTTCTCTTGGATTTCAACAGTCTTTTAAATAAGATTATCACAAGGTTGACACACCAAAATTGTATTTTATCTGAAAAAAAAAAAGCCCATTGAAGGTCAAGTGGTTGTTTACTTGGCAGTCCTTAAGCCAAGTACTTTTTTGCTTAATGGTGTCAAAAAATATGGCTTGTTCCATGCACAAAACACTTTATCTGTTTGAGCAGGAAGGAGGGAGATGCTCATGGCTACACTTTTCATCACCACAGGGAGCATGAAGAAAACATGAAACAATGAGACATTTGTCCTGGTGTTGTCTATTCTACATTACAGATATAAAAATTCTACTGAAAATAGAGGAGGGAAACAAAGGAGTTGGATGCAGCAGAAACCACTGCTTAGGATAAGACAACAGAAATGTTTAATTCTTGAATGCATGATATATAATTCTCTACTGTTTGAATGGTTCCATGAATACAGTTTAATATGAACATCCTTCATTCCATATTTCTTTTGATAGGACATATCTTAAAATAGACTAACAGCCATATTAAACTGCACTAACCTCCATTAATGAAAAAAAGAAACCATACTGTTCATTACCAGCCTTCAAGGACAAATCTTAAAGGCTTCTGTCTTTCCTGCTTTGAGCCCTCAACTTATTATTCATAAATGAACTTTTCTGCCAAAAGGCACAACTGTCAACAGGTGACAAATCATTGCATCGAGTGGAAATTTTTCACTTTTGTTGCTCCACTTTCCTTTCTGGCATCCTCTTATAGAATATATATTTGCCACAGAAATGAACGCATTATGTATTACCATCCTTTCATTTCTCCAAATTCACTTTCCAAATGACAACAATGAACTTTTTAGATATTGCTGTTACAAGGGCAGATAGAAGTAGGACAAGGGGGAATGGTTTTAAACTAAAAGGGAAGCAATTTAGGTTAAATATTGGGAAGAGAATCTTTACTCAGAGGGTAGTGAGGCACTGGAACAAGTTGCCCCATCCCTGGGGGTGTTCATATGCCTGCTAGTCCTTGTATGTTCCCAATTCACATTGAATTGACACATTTCCGCTTCAACAGAAAGCAGAGTTTCAGAGGGTTTGAGATTTCACAGATGTTTTTACAGTTCAACCCTTGCAGGGAATTTCCCCAGTACAACATGAGGCACACTGGGAGTACAACAGGCTCTAGGATATAGGAAATCAGGGTGCTATGATGCAGGGGTCCTAGGGAAGCAACTAAGGGAAAAATTGAGTGGAAAGCAAGAAAGATGCACAAAAGAATAAGAATAATACAAAAGAATAATAATAATACAAAATAAAAATAATACAAAAACGTTCACAGAACCTTTGAAGAACACCAGTTTTAAGTAAGAAGTTCCACACTTTGTATGGTCTAAAAAATGCCAGACAAAAGCATTGGGAACCAAGTGCTATCATGGCCAAGCACATATATTTGGGACTTTCTGGGTGTGTGACCTGAGTATCATTGCCTTTTGAATTATTTTCAGCTGACATTGATCTTGACTGTCATGAACCTTCCCACAGAGTTCCTCATTCCCTGAGCTCCATCAATAGGCCCAAGAGTTACTGGAGAGTCCCAGTGATTTATTCCTGAAGAGCTGTGCTTTATGCTGGACAGCTGTGCTGTGGTTATGGCAGCATTGTTTCAAAATAAATGTTTAAGGAAAAAACATGAGGGGTTTTTTTGGGCTGTTATCTGTGATCATCCTGGAAGCCAGACCCAGTGGCCCTTCTGTAAGGAACACCAGCATTACCTTCTCCTGCCCAACCTCACAGCCTTCTCCAGGATTCATTCTTCTGAAGAAAGCAACCCTGTGCCTTTTTTGAGCTCCCGAATTGGCTATTTGTCTGCCTGCATAACACACGCCCACTGTACTTGTCTGGTCTGGAAGAAACTGCTTATCTGGGTCTGGGGATAAAATGTAGATAAGCAACAGAGTCACAGAATGGTTTGGATTGGAAGGGATCTTAAAGATCATCCCCTTCCAACCCCCTTGCCATGACCAGGGACACCTTCCACTAAACCAGGTTGCTCAAAGCACCGTCCAACCTGGCACATTCATACAGCAAGCAAATATCCAACATGCACATTTTGTGCCCAGAAAGGAAAAAAGAAAAGCACACAAGTACCTTCTCATTATGTGCCTGATTACAGCTTCCCTTTCCCCTAAACCCTAATTACCAAAACACAGTAACCCAGCTGTTCTATCCAGTTCTCTTACTATTTTTCCAACTTCCTGATACTCCCAATATAATTTGAGGAAGAAAAACCAAATGACACAGACATAAGTATAAGAGGTAGGACAAGACATGCCATTAGCCCAGCATAAAGGTCACATCCAAAACTACTTGTCTGCAAAGATAACAGCACTTAGACAGACTATCTTTTACACTATCTTGGACAAACAAACCCAGAAGTTCTGGTTGTCTGTGCTTTATTTTTATGTCCTGACATTAACAGCATTTTTAAAGTGGCATTTGTTTGTTGTCGTAATGATTAATAAATCAAGAAACACAGGTAAACAATACTGTAGCAGCCTTTAAACACACTGGGCTTGCAGAGAAGACAAATAGGCAAACTGTTTTGGCAGGACGAAACACTAAATTTTCCACAATGAAGGACCTGCTGCTGCCTTGCAATGAAAGGGAGTGAGAGAGCGATGGAGGAATGAATCAGAGGGGAATTCCCGATATGATTTACTAACATATTCACAGAGCTTTTACAGCCATTAAGGCAATCCTTCCTCCAGAGGCACCCAGGAGATTTCTCTAATGCTTCCACTGGGATTGTCAAGAGTGAATCCTTGCAGCTTCACGGGACTATTATGCTCAGACTGTTTGCATTGTCGTCTCTCCCTTCTGCACATAAATGTAACTCTCATCACAGCTAAAGAGGTCATGTGGAAGCAGCCCAAGGAGAGAACAATTGCAGAGTGCTGGTCAGTAAAATTAGCTCCTTACTCCACGCTAGGCAAGGACTCATAATTTGCATTTAGTTGGTTACTCAGAAGGTCATCTACACCTCAGAAATACCAGCTGTCACCACATGAAGCTGTTGTGCACATCTATTATTGAAAAAAAAAAAAAAAGAATTAAAAAGGGAGCTGAGTAGTTGGACCAGCTGTGGTCCAACTCCACCACTGAGATGGGAGAGTAATGACTTTCCCAAAGGCCATGGTGGCACCAGCCTGAGTGACAACAGCGGTACAAAACATTCCACAGGACCTCCATTGTTTCTCCACGTCCCTTAAATCACATCAGCCTTCATTACTAATGTAACAGTGTCTCTGTTACGTTTCTGGATCCAGCAGATTCTGACATAAATGTCTAACGCAGTGGTGAATAAAGGCCTTTTTTTTGTGAGTGCCTGTGTAAAGAAGGGCCTGGATCACCCACTGATGTCCTATTTCTGTTCCACGGCAGATGGATAAACACTGTAGTACAAATAAGTATCTATCCAATTTTTACAAACACATTGGAAACACATTTTTCATTTTCAAACAGACTCTCACATTGATCAAATGAAGTATTAAGACATTCTTACTCACAAGTAAGCCCTTTGAAACAGAGTAAAATACAAGCTGATATTTAGGGCACATATTCCTCTAGACAGTAAAAAATTAAATGCAGGACTAACAAAGCAAAGCAAATTACTCATTTCTCCCAAGTCCTACTTAAAAACTGCATTTTCCAAGCAAGACAGAGGGTGCACATGGATCACAAATGAATTATTTCTAGACACAGAAGCCAGGGGGGTTTTCTGCATGCTGTTGCTGGATGAAAAGCACATTTTTCAAAATAAAACAAAAAAGATGATGTAAAGAAAAAAAATTATAAAAGCAGGCAGAACTTATTTAGTGAAAGATTATAATTGGTCATGGTATGTAGCACTCATTTAGAGACTGTCTTGGGCTTGCTAAATTATATATAAAGCTAACAAGGGATGAAATATGTGAAAAACATAGGTGGTTTTATTCTCAGAAGCTAAAAAAAAAAAAAAAGAAAAAAAAGAACAAAAAAAAAAAAAAAAAAACAAAATTTTTCACACTGCAGAGAGCCAAATGCACCATCAGTATGGATGGAGCAGTTAAAATGGATGTCAGGTATTCCAGCATATGAAAGAGCAATCCACACTCCACAAAAACCAGGTGGATGAATGGTTCTCCTCCCTTGGCTTGCCAGAGTAGAGGTGGTCACTATTTAGGTATGCTGTGGAACTTTATGAATATATTTTTGCCCCCTCTCTGTCATATACACCCATAAAACACACAGAGGTCAAAAAAAATGAAGCTTGAGTAGCAGTAATTTAGGAGATATTATCTGGAGACAGAACCAGTGACCTATGATCAGCTGTGGACATTAACCTAAAGTAATTGCCAGGCACATGGTTAAAAAAGATTATATTTAATACTCACTGAATACTCATCAGTATCACATTGCAATGCTGATTTAAATAAATTACATTGTAATTGCTGATGTAATAATAATCTAAACAATACTGAGGCAGGAATTTATTTTTCTGAGTTCCAGAATGGGGTTTTGGGCATAATGGAGTCTTTTTTGGTGGTTTTTTTTTTTTTTTTTTGTTTTGCTTTTTAATTCTTGTCCTAGGAGTGATATGAGAAATGCAACTTAAAAGAAATTAATTAAATATGTTTGTGCTTATGTGGCAGGAGTAGCTGGTTACCAGCTAAAAAGCCTTTCCCTTTTTGGTCACTAATTAATTTTGACAGTTCAGTCAAAAGCGAAACAAGCAGCTCCCACCACCCACCAGTTTCTCAGTGCTATGTGAAACAAGGTGGTGCCTTTATTCTGCTTATAACAGTCAAATGCTGATGTTCAAAAGGAAAAAAAAACAAAACAAAACAGTCAAGGAAAATATTGTTATTGCCAGTTTTAAGACAAAATCTAGAAAAATTACTGACTCTGCACATCAGAAACCATTTATATTTATATTTAAAATACCAAAGAAAATTAAAAGTATCTGCTGGAGATCAGCAGGAGCTTCGAGAATCAGATTCATCTTTTCTTAGTAGCTCCACTTGTGAACTTTACAAATACTGCAAACCCAGTCTCAGTCTGTGTAGGCTTCCAAAATTTTCTCACAGAGTTTTTTCATTGCATCTACTTTTTGAGGGCATTCCTTTTGAAGGAGCTTATATGATCTCCAGCAAAGCATTAAGGAACCTGCAATGCAGTGAAACATTACATCTCATCCACAGTCAAAGCACATGGATCATGATTTGTTTGGTTTCACTGAGCTCTAAATAAGACTCTTCTACACACTCACATTAAAAGGAAAAAGCAAAGCAACCACTCCACCCCAGCAGCACCCAATACTGAATAAGAAAACTGCACCATTTAGTTGCTTGTGCTGAACCTGCTCCTCGTTTTGCTGCTGCTGTTCAGAAGCTCAAGCTCCTGGAAAGCTCTGTGCACAAAATGCTTGGCATTGATCATTTTCTTCTCCTACCCTCCATTTCAGAGATTAATTCCATGACAGAATCAGCATTCGTTTCCAGACTCCCAAACTGCACCATTTAGTAAAATCCCTACCTAAAATATCTTGAAATATTTCATCTTGGATATATCTTGACTTCAAATTCTGCTTTTCAACATGGAGGAATTCCTTGCAGTAAAAAGGAATAGGAGTATAAAAATTCTTTTTCATTCAGAGAAAATGATATACACATTTCTCTTCAAGATATAAAAAGCATGGTTTACTCTGATCAGATGGATTTAAGTTATATCAAAATGCTTAGCATAATACTTTGTTTTACATACCGCAATGTAATTTTATAATATATTATTTCTGCAAAGAGATTAAATTATTCTGCTGAATGTCTGAAATGTTTAAGAGTAGAATAAATTCCATCAGGGCCTCCACTCACATGCCTTTTCTTTTTTATTTACTGGTGCCTGTCAGGGATTGCAAATTGTTTTGAAGCAGTTGTTTTGGAAAAGTATTTTCCAAAAGTTTGAAGAGATTCAGCTGTGATTCCATTTCTTATTTACTGGGCTTGATGTGAAAGATTTTTGTCACACAGGCACAGGGATCAAGGGCAAGGAAATGTATGATTAATCATTAGCATTTTTAGATTTCATTGCATTGTTTGCAAAGATCAGGGGATCTGGTTATTGACCAGAAATTATTACACCAGTAATGGCAATTTCATTCTTCTTATATCAGTGGCAAACTATTTTTTATCAACACAACATTTATGCATTTTTTATCAGCACACAGACTCCATCCTGAGCTAGCAGGTGCTTTAGTGTCTTCTTCTATAAACCTACACAAATGCAGAAGTTATGTACATTAGAATGCATTAATTCTAACATTAACATTTTTCAAAGTCTAAAGGAAATATGGAAGGAAAGATTTTTAAAAAGTACCATTTATTAGAGCTCCAGCAGTCTAAACATCATTTTAGAACAAAAGCATTTCAAGAGCTCTAAAACCTTTTGTTGCTGGTAGGAGACCAAATTATGCTTCTGGTTATGCTGCTGTAAACTTAAGTAGACACTGGATTAGATGTAGTTTAAGTAGGTGTTTTCCTCCATGAGGGCAAAACTTAGCACCCCAACTTGGAATGAAATTAAAGTAATATTACATTTTATTTTTTTAATACTAAATTCTGATTTCTATGATTTCTCACAAAATGCAAATTAAAATGTTGTACTGTGAAAAGTAATTTTACCTTGATATTAAAAATCGCATCAAATAGTTAAATTATAGAAATCTTGTCAACAACGATTTTCCACACAACCAGGCAAATTTAGTACAATACTAATTTCTGACTGTGGGAAAGGATTTCTATCTCAACCTGAAGCCTTTTTTTTTTTTTTTTCTGGTAATGAAGATGTCTTTACAAAGTAAACCCTAAGTCCTGAAAAAAGCATATAAGTATTTTAAGGCTCTGGAGAACCACAGCTGATCTGTGAGCACACTGTTAGCAGGAGCTGTAATTCAGCTTAGGGATCATGGTTCCTGTCTAAAGCACTTCCTGAGGCAGTCAGCCTTGAGGGGGTGAAAAACAGGAATAATCTCTTTTGGATGAAGCTGTGGAGCAACAGCAATAATACAGTCTCAGCCCAGTAAATCTCTTTCCCACACCTCATTCCCTGCCCAGGGGAAAAAAAAAAAAGGAAGAAACTCTCTCAAATCAAAGGCAAATGAAGGACAGGAAAATAACAATTAATGGCATTGTAACTGTTGGATTTTGGGTTTTCTTGTTTTGTGAAACAATTTCTAGAGACTGCCTATCAAAATATCTGTTGTGTTTCTCACTGGAAAATAAATTCACAGGTTTTTGGTGACTCCATGAGGTACCAGCAGTACCTTATTTTAATGACTGTTTTCTAGGTAGCTCTTGGGGAACAGGTTTCTTTGTATGTACAGTTGTGTTACCCACAGAACTGTTTCCATTTGCACAAACACAGCACTGTATCCAATCAAGAAAACAAGGAAGTATAAGTCTGATTTGCTTTGGAGGTACCTGATACTCTCTCATACAGCACCCTAACACACTTTTAATGTGCTTGTGTATCACACAAATATAGTCAAAACCTGTCATTGCTTTAATACTCAAAACACTATTTCCTTGGGACCTTCATATTTAAGGCAACTGCAGAGAAATTCAGACCATTCAAAGGATGATCAAGGTTGAGCTATCAGCTCACAACAATTTCAGATCATTTATTGCCAGCAGACATCATAATAAAAGACAATGGCATGAATAACTTGATTTACACAATTTTTACTCACAAACCCATTTGTTTTCACCTGATTTTTTTTTTAAACCCATATAAATTCTTTCCTCTTCTCTCCAAAAGTAATTTTAATAAAGCACTGGTTGTCCAGTCATTACTTCTACACTGCCACTTCCCCATAGTGTGGCTGAAAAATCACTAAAAAAACCATGGTCTGTAGCAAACAGTACTATTTTTTTTCTAAGAAACATGACTAATTCCTATCAGGTAGCTATGGAGTTTCTTTGTAAATGTCTATAACCAGTCTGCTACATCTCTCTTGTATTTGAATGTCACATATCCATGACTGCAATGACATTTTGCATAGAAAATGCCCAAGTTCTCAGACTCAGCAGGGCTCTCATCTGGATCACAAATGCAGCATCAACCTACTCACAAATATTTTGGCTATGAGCACCTAAAGTGCAAATGTGGAGACTTCTGCCCTGCCCTGAGAAAACATCTGTGTCTCACAAATGAAAAGCAGATCCTGAACCAGACTGTGAAACTGCACCTGCTCTGCACTGAAATCCATCCCAGCTCTGCATGGTGATACAATGCCAGAGGCTGATATTAACATTTTTATTTTAAGAATCAGTATTAGTCCAATTTCCAAACTGCCACCTGATTGAAAAATTGTGGCACAACTGTGTACAGGAGGATGGCATCAAGCAGACAATAACACACTGTGCAAGATCCATTAAAACAAAAGTATAGGTATCTACCAGTTGCACATCAGAGTGAGAGCTGTTTCATACTAAGTATCTTCCCAGTTCAAACATGAGGAAAAAAAAAACCAGTGAAAAAAAAAGCTGATATCCAGCAAAATGTGTTAGTGTGCACACAGTAATAAACAAAGAGAAATAGTTGTGATTCCAAATGGAAGAACACAGTTTGGCAGCCTCTGACATTAAGGTTCCGACTTGCCCTGGGTAAATGGCAGTAAATTTTCATAGTATGACTTCATAGGACACCTTAAATCCAACACTAAGTCCTATCTCTGTCTCCTGATTGTTAGAATCACGTGTTCTTCCACAGACTGTTCCACTTTAGTCCAAAGGATCCAGTGCAAAACACAACCATTGAAACACACCCAGCTCTGCTTGCTCAGTATTAAACAACAGAACACCAGTCACAAAGGAAAAGCTGATTGTATTAAACTGCCAATGACAATGATAGTGGCAAGAAATTTTAGGAATAGTTCAAATCAAAGGCAATGAATTCCTTTAGTGGGTGAATAAAAGTTATTTCAGCTTAGAACCCAGGGCCTGAAACAGACACCAGAGCAGTGACTGTATTAAACAGGCATTAGAAACTGCACTTCTTGTCCTTGAAAGTTGTTTAGGACTATGACAAAACATCAAGTAGGAAAGAAATAGGAGAGTTCTCCCCTGGCAGAAAGGACCAAACTGGAGGACACATCAGTATTTCTATATAATGAATGATGTGGGCTCACTCTGCAAGGCATGTGTGACACTGGCTCCATTTGTTTCAAGACATCCATCATAGCCACTTCCTTGCAAGTTGAAGGAGGCATAAAAGCTAAGCAGACCTCCAAAAATGAATCAAGAAAATTCAAGGGATATTCATGCCTTCCACCCCACCAAAAAAAAAAAAAAAGGGAATACAAGGACGTAATTAGAAGGTATTAGCAATATTAGCAATGGGATAAAGGATCAGATATTGGCACAAATTTCTTGTGTGAGTTCTTTTTCCTCATTCTTCTCCTCTGACACAGAAGTTGTGACTGTGATCGTCTACCCCCATATTAGACAAGGTGACTGAGAAAAAAGAAAGCCTGGCTTGGGCACATATACAGAGCCAAACAGTTTTTAGAAGAAAGGTTCTGCATGTGGAACAGAAGGTGGAGCAGAAGGTTAACTGAGACACAAAGGAAATCCAGCATTATGTGGGCTGAATTCCAAACAAACAAAAAGAAGAATATCCAAAAAAGAAGAGAGAAACTTGTCATGGGATATCAGACAATAAAAATGCAACAAACAGGTTTAAAAAATACAACAGTAGAAGACAAAACCTGGTTATCTTCAGAACAATTGAAGGCAGAGGACTCAGAGTCTGCTCTTGGTGCTAAGCAAGAGCATCTCTTCACATCAACTGCTCTGTAAAATAGCTGCACTCAAGATGTGACAGTCATCTTGGACATCAGGAAAAGATGAGAGGGGTCAGTCACTGAGGCTTTCCAGGGTCATGGCACTAAGCCTGTCAGAATTTAAGGTACATCTAGACAATGACTAAATGCATCTACAATGAGCAACAACCACTAACATTTATCTCAAACCCATGCCTACCTTAAAGCCAAATCCAGGCAAACTGCTAATGCAGCTCTTAACAGCACCCAGAACAGACAATTCAATTTACAGTTGTAATATTGTGATTGAACACAAAAGGTCTCTCCCCTGTGCATCCAGCTCATTTGATGACACTAGATATTTCCTGAGGGATTCTGTCTTCCTCCTCACTCTGCAGCTCAGGTTGCATTTACTGGGAAGAAAATTCCCAATGGGAACACCTGAGCTTTTATAAGTCAGCTCCTTCTGGGAGTAATGTAGTTAGAATTAATTTATCCTTAATTCTTTCCCTGCAAAGTGTCTTGTTTCTAGACCTAGATCTATACAGGCCTAAAAGGTCTAGGCTTAGAACAACTTTAACTGAAGTACTGTGGATATAAAAACATCAATTTGCTAATACATAAGTTGAAAATAATAAAAAAAGTGGCCAGTCTTCGCAAACGAAGATCTGGGAAAGGTGTGTTTACCTTTCAAGCCTGCGCAATGGATTTTTTAGGTGAGACACAGCCTGCGCTGAACTGAGCCCACCCTTTAATC
>JAWWLV010000001.1:3763172-3784258 GCA_035041135.1 Platyrinchus mystaceus
TCCAAAATATGGTCTTAACCTGTTCTTCCTCTTTAGCTTCAGTATCATCATCTCCAACAGAAACACAACCCAACTCTTTTTTTTATTTTTTAGTGGAAAAAGTCAGAAAACTGCCTGCAGACTGATTAATTTCTCTTGTAAAAGGAGCTCATTCCCAGTCAATATCTTTACCTGTGATACCTTCCCTGTTGCTGGTAGTTGCTGAGATTGAACTGATGCTGCTACCAAAAGAATTCATTTAACCCTCCACCTGCCCTGGAAAAGGCTGCAAACCAGCAGCACAGTCCTGCCATGGATCCCATAGGATGGACATCTCTGCCTGAGAGCAACTACCGAGCTAAAGAGATTTGAAATGTGAACTTGGGAGGATCTGAATCTTACAGGACACAACAAGAAAAAAGACTCTTCTGCAGCATACCAAAATGGTCCTACAATCTGCTCCTGTGGCCCTTCACATGCAAGTGATTACGATATTTTGGTGAACTATTTTGTAAATTGCCTTAGATAAATTATGATTGGTAAGGCATCTACACAATGATTTTTTTTTTAGACAAGAAAAAATTAAGGCAAAAAAATCACTTCAAATAGAAAAGAATATAAAACTATTTTTACATGTCCGGTAGAAACTCCAAAAGGCTGTGCTCCAACTTAATGAAGGCTTAACTGGGGATGTGATGCACTGAGAATTGCAGCACAAATAGCTTTAATTTTGACATATACATATATGTAGATTACATACTATTACTTGCTTACAAATTACATCCACTGACTTTGTAATTTCCAGCCTTCTTGGTAAACTTCACTTTCTCAGTTTGTTGTATTTTTAACCAGAACCTCAAGATGACAATACACTACAGGCCAACAGGAACTAACAGCACATCCTGCATTCAGAGTTAAAACTGCATAGAGAGGGGTGGTGAAAACTGAATTTAGAACCAAACCAGAACGTTAGCACATTCACTGTTAATAGCTGCCCACTGTAACCACCTGCCATCACAGAGGACAATCATTCTATTGTCTATCATCACAGATAATAGTGTCAGATAACAGTTGCCCAACTATGATCTTAGTTTGTTGTCAGTTCACAAACAAAGGCTACAGAAAGCAGGTGTTCTCACAGAAAAAAAAAATAGTTAATAGAACAAGAATTAACCTCAACTGTACTAGAAAATATAGGTAATTTTGAGCAATATTTTCTATCAGTACAGTACAGTCTCATTGTGATTTTTGGATCCTGCAGGAAAACGAATCACACTGATTTGAGAGCGCTGCAAAATGGCCATCATGTCATGGTTTTATACTGAGCTTTCCAAAAGGAAAGGGCTCCTAATCAAAACTGTGAAAAGTAAAACCCATTTTTCTGAGCTGGGATATTTTGGAGATGTAGGGAATGTGATCAACAACGTTTCTAATGAACATGTATATTCTTCTGAATCAGTTCACTACGTTGCTTTTATAAGTTTGTAAGTGCAGAAATGGCTCTTTGCTGTTAACGTAAACTAGAGGGTAGAGAAAGATGTTTCTAATGCTGCTGTATTAAGTTGCTATGATGTACATTTTCCTTGGAATCGTTAAGTTTTGGTTACTTTCTCTCCATTACATTTCTTTTAGGGTACAAAGGGTTCACTGATGGGTGACAAACACGATTAGAGGCATGAGAAGACTTCCCCCTTAAGAACTGAGTGTGCTAAGATTGAGATGTTTATAGATGAGACAAATAAGAGAGGACACACCAGAACTTCACAGAGTAATGAATGTTGTAAAAAAGACAAATGGAGTGGAGGTGCTCCTATTTGTCATGTCTCATAACAGAGGAAGAATGGTTACTTCAATGGCACTGAAATGCAAGAAAAAGATAAAGGATTGTTTTCTTCTTTCTAAAACCAACAGGTAGGACTCAGGAGATTAAATTTTATTCTGTTAAACTATTTGAAATGTCAGATTTGAAGCTGAAAATTAAAACCACGAGCTTTCTGAAGTAATAGCTCAGAAAAATTAAATATTGGAAACCTGTCTTCCATTTCCATTTTAATTTAGCAGTAGAAACCCTAAAAGCAAAATTTTAAAACTGAACTTGTTTCTGAGCAAAATTTTACATGTTTCACTCAGATAAAACTGAAGCATGTTCAGGAAAGAACTTCTTATTTGGATTTTTCTGCTAAATAAGTTGTAAACTGTTACATCTTCATATATAAACCTCAATGCAGCTGAGTTCTAGGAAAAATATTTGCCAACCATTTCTTCTTTGAGGTAGAAAAAACTATTTCCACTACAGGCTATTATGATCAAAAGATGAAATGTGAGAAAAGCGAGATAGTTTTTTGGATTAGTTAGAAATACAGTGGCTCTGGGTCAGAAAGCAAGGAGGTTTCTTAAATCTTCTGCAACTGTGTCTGTTAATCAGATTAATTAGAACATTGACCTAAAACTGCAGACTGTTATTTTAGTTTATGCACTCCTGGATTCACAGATCCTACATGTTGTTATTTTCTTCCCCAGAGAATTAGAATTCGTTTTATAGTGTGAAAAAAGGTGCAGGATGCAGTTTAAGATACTACCTGGTGAGAAGAAAAATAAATATCTTAAGGGTTATTAGAATTCAAGCTGTATAACTCATTCACTAAACCTATTTCTTCCTGCTTACATCAAGTTTACTATTAAAATAAGTAACCTTAAAGACAGAAAATGCAAAATGAGCTACGGCATTATGCAGATTTCCAATTTTTGACTACCTGAAAATTTTTTGCTGTGAGAAATTCTGAACAAAAAATAAATTAAATCTACACATCCACATCTATTTCTCTCAGTAGAAAAACCTAAACTTTTTTAAAGCTATCCAAGCAAAATACCTTGCTTTTTTCAGTCTGAACGATTTGCCAGGCTTTCACTGAAGATTATTTTTGAGTGGTCAATAAGAATCAGAATTGGTTTATTTTGTGTGAAAGGAAAACCACTCCCTTGGCCAATAAATAATTTTTACCAACTGTTTCAACTGACAACCAAACACAGAAACAAGAACTATGCACCCAGGACTACAATCTTGGACAACAAATTGTGGTGCTCTCCAGCCCGTTTAATGGTGTCACTGACAGCATGTTATGCCTGTAACTAAGTGTGGTTCCACTTTGTTTTGACTACTCTGTCATTATTAATTCATTTGGAAGCTGCTGTGGTAATACAGTCATAATGAATTCATTTTATATTAATGTGCATGTCATACTCATTATCACGGGGATTCCCACTCTAATTTTGCCTGGATGAGAACAAAACCAATTGCAAAAACAATTTGTTTGTTGTGCTAATGTATTAGAAGGGAGCAACTGCCTCCATTTGTACACAGAGCATGGGTCTTGCCCCCAGCTTTTCCTTGTGCTTTCTAATGTTGCATCAGTGACCTCGATGAAAGAAGAAAAAATTACTTAAACATCCCTGAAATCTTGACATGTGTTATAGAGAATTTAAAACCTTACACCTGGCAAACCCATGTTACCACATCTAAGCAAAGGGCAAACACCCACCTGATACCTGATGTATCCTCTCTGCTTCCCAAAGAAACCTAGAAGGAGTTTGATTAGGAGGGATATGTGGAGATCTCCAGACCAACAACTTGCTCAAAACTAACTCCAAAGCCTGACCACACCACTCAGCATCTTGCACACTGAACTTCACCACAGATGGAGAATCCACATCCTCCCGGGGTTCCTGTTCCAGGGCCTTCACTGTTTGCATTATCCTGGCAAACAAGTCCTATTCTTACAAAAAGGATGGTTATTAGACTTTCACAGACTTTCATTGTGTACCAAGATTCATCACAAAAACACAGAAAGGCTCATCTCTCTTTAGTCCCCAACTTGCCTTTTGGGTTTTGTTGTGCAAAAAGGCAACCTCAGCAGAAATGTTTCCTGAAGCTCAACCACCAGGCCACCATCTAACCTGGGTGGTGTGGAGTTCCACATCTATATTTAAAACCTCTTTTAGCTAGTAGTGGACTAGCTTGATGTGGTCCAGATTTTCCATGTCCAAAAAGTATGTGTCTTTCAGATGGTCAGTGCCTCCTTCACCTACTTATTATAAAGGATTTCTCTGCAGTAATTAACCATGCTGTGAATGTGTTTAAGGTCTCAGTACCAGTGGCTTCCCTGGAAAACTCCCCTGAGGAGTTCACATGATCTGCACTTCGGAACACACAGGACTGTCTTTTCAATTGAAAATGTGTTAACAACTTGAGTCCTTGAAAAGATTCTGCATCTTAGGTTCACAAAAGTGGACAATTTTAAACCACAGGGACAAAGGAGTGGTTAGACTTTTAAAGGAGAAGAGATGCACTACAATTTTCAGCCCTGCTTCCTTTAAAAGGAACAAGTGACAGCTGTCCTCTGCAACAGATTATTCTCGTGCCAGCTATTTTTGCCATCCTTTAAAATGATTTGGATTGCTGCAGTTATTGATCCCCCACAGAGCTTCCATTAGGATGTGACCTCTTCTATATGGAGCTGCTACAACACATAAGCACTGGAAGAATGAATTTACAGATAAACAGATGCCATTAACACTGAAAATTTTCCTTCAAAATAAAGGCTTCGCATCTTGTAAAGCAAATTTTCACCATTAGCCCATAGAGAATTAAAGCACATTTTAGAATCAAATCCCTGTCCAAATTCACTGGAAAAGTTGTAGAAGTTTCCTATCACAGGTAATGTAAAAATAACAGCAAGGGTAGTCCAATGCCTATGAAAAACTAAGTCTGACTGTCCTGAACACATGGAAATGGAGGAGTACACACTCATTGAATCCATGAGTTCTGAGGATCAATCAACATTAATTTTACACACAAAATAACTCACCAGGAGTCAGAAATGAACTTTAGCAGAGAAAAGGCATTTACAACTGAAATGTAAAAGAAGAGAATCAAGAGCTTTATGACACAGAACTGTGCCTTCTCTTTATCCCTTTGGGCACCTTTCTATGCAGAAATGTCACTTAGAATGAAAACCATCTCTGTCTCTTTCTGCAAACTCATACTTTTATGTAAGGCTGACTCTTATTTAACCTCTGGCTTAGAAGCCTATTTACTGTCAACGTAATCTCAAAAAAACAGAATTAAAATAATCAGGGAGATGAACAACCCAGTACCTACTCCAAGCCATCTCCAACAATGCATTTCCCACACCACCTAATATATTGTTGACATGCTCTCAGCCTCCCTGGCTCTACAGAAAAGGAATTTTTAATCCTGACATAAACCAGCCTGCACTGCATACAAGCAATTACTCACATTCAAGGGCCTGACCTCTCCTGTGTCAGAGCATGCATCTTTGACTGCAATTTTCTTAACTAGTTTAGAACCACCTTAGCATTCAGGAAGCACAAGCCAGGGCTGTGTGGGAGAAAGACAATTCCACCTCATGGAAGGTTTTGGTGTTTGGTGGTGCTTTTTATGTAGAAAGATGTGCTCAAGCTCGGGCAGGGGGCTGCCCTCACTCAGCCTCCTTGTTCAAAGCAGGCCAAAGGTTATAAGAATTAAAAAAGTGCCATTCCAATTACCTTAACTCTTCTACAGGACAAGTTACAGCCATCCTCAGTTTGGGCTGTCTTGACCTCTGGTGTCACTCAGGGCCCTCTGGCTGAGACTCTCTAAGTTGATGCTTTCCCAGTGCAAGTCAAGAGCAGCCCTGCAATGAGTTACGGTGATGAGGCTGTTTCTTCAACACAGTTGTTTATCATTCTCTGATAATTTAATTATTCCCTCCCAGCTCTCAGCTTTCTACAGCACAGTGATACTGCACTGCCATCCCCACCAGGCAGGGCAGCTCACACCCACCCTGGAAGGCTGATGTCCCCTACCTTGGGCTGTCAGCAGGTTTCAGAAGCCTCCAAAAGCTTTGGTAGCCATAAGATTATAAACCCAGGGTCAAGGCTGGGCACTCACCTAAGTGCTTATTTCAAAATAATAAGCTGTGGAAATGAAAATATTGTTTATTCCAGAATAAGGTTTCCTTAATTTCAGAAAACAACCAACCAAACCAACAAACAAAAAACCCTGAATATTTCAGCACAAAATCTGGGTTTTTCAGAGAAGCTTTCCAGTTTCAGGTGGCCCCCACAGCCTGGTTCTTCAGAGCTGCACACTGCAACTGTTGGCTGAGGACTTACAAAGAGGACCAGAGGAAAATCAGTCAAGTTATGAAAAGGGCTCATGCTGCTGGTGTACTTCATCCAGGTCCATCTGTGTGCTGGTCAGACTGTGATAAACTGAGAGCCTTCCTGAGGATACCATTTCAGGGTCTGCACAAATTCAGGTTAAACAACTGTGTCTTTATGTTTTTCCTACCAAAGGGAGCACCAGTGCTTTAAACCCAGAAGAGACTCCCAAGGCAAGACCCTAAAAGTGCACAGCTGCAAAATACAGTTTGATGTAGCTTGTCAAATATTGTGCATAATTAAGCTGTTAGACTGGTTTATTAAAGTTAGTAAGTACTTGGATATCCATCACTTCATATTTGTATCCCACTGAGTTGTGCCACCTTTCTATTTTGTTTTTCAAAACAATGAATGGATGTGTTTGTAAAGGGCAAGTTGAAGTTTTTACTCACAAGTAACTGACTCCAATGGAAAGGATGATTGCTCAATTCACAGAGTGAATTTATTTGACTTACATTATGCAGAAGGTCAGACCAAATCTTCAAAGAGGTTTCTTTTTCTCTACAAAAATCAATAATTCTATTGGCCTCCAAGGCAAACAATAAATGTGTCTGAGAAAGGCAAACACCTCTTTAACTTTTGAATGATTTATTTAAAAATATTCTATCTTCAGGTGAATGTCTTTGTGAAACTTTTAATGTGCAATTTCTGAAGATGTAGATTAGAAAGGGGAAAAGAAAAAAAGAAAAGGTTGGGGAAAACAGCAATTTTGAGATAATTCACAAGAAAATCCCTACAATAATAATAATAATAATAATAATAATAATAATAATAATAATGAAAAGCAACCCTGTGGAAGCTGTATTAATGTGTTGTATTAATGCCTAGAAGCACAGGTCAAGGTCAGATTTACTGGATTAAGTGTCAAAATCAACACAGGACTACTTCTGTTGCATGTTTAAGGTACTTTTGTTTCTGTAGGATACTCAACGTCTTCTCTTGTTTTTCCCCTAAAAGAAAGGATTCCAGAGTTTCCTTCAGCACTACAGAACTTACAATTCAATTTAGATCCAGCTTGTTAAGGAAGGCACAGAGGCATAATTACACCATACTACTCACTATTGCTTACTGTGCTGTAACTGATGTTTCCTGGATAAATGCATGTCATACAACCTGCAGCAAACCCAATTAACATTCCAAAGACAGAGCACGAATGTTTAGTCATCAAATACATCCAAAAACAGCCCAGTGCACTAGCTGTGTATTTTTAATGTTAAAATTCCTTTGTTGCCTTCTCTTGTTCTCCTCTCTTATCACTGCATGTACCAAGCCTGTAAGGAAAATGTGGCACAGTCTGATAAATTCTAAAGCTTAAAATGTTAAAAATTACTTTTGCCACCTATATTATATTTCTCAAGTCTTCCATAGCGCAGAATGAGCACAGCCCCACAGGAATTCCCCTGCTGACTGAGGCTGCAGAGATGAGCACACAGCACATCTCGTGCTCAACCTTTCTTTCAGCAGCAGTAAGTGATACAACTGTGATCTGTAATTTTTTTTTTTTTTCTATGATGTTCTGAAGTGAAAGTCCTAAAGAAAGCTTGTCATGGATAGCACTCAGCAGCTCCAGCACACTCCCAGGCTGATCCCAGCCTGACGTATCAAGCCCTCAAATCTCAAACTTCTGGCCCTTTACCCCAGGGCATTTTCAAGACAGAATTCAGTGGAACTTGTTTGAAATGTTGGCATCTCATTTATTCTTTTCTGAGTTCAAAACTCATTAAGAATGGCAAATCTAGATCAGTAGAAATACAAGTTACATGGACAGAATTGCTGTGGGTTTGTTGTGTTTGTTTGTAAAACACACATAGTAACATATATATCAATATATGGGAAGTTGCACCTTACTCCAGTCCAAGATTTGCACTTTGGCTTTTATCTTTTTCAGCAAAACTGGTTTTCTATCTGCAGTCAGCCTCCCCTAAATTCCATGTTTTCCTTGGTAATTTCTGATGTCTGCTAATGAAATCAAGAAAACAAACTCTGGGGAGCTTGAGTAGAGATGGTATCTGAGCTCAGCCTCATAATGCTCTGTTGTCTTCAGAATACTACTCTAGTGCTCTCCAATTTGTGTTGTTTTGACTGTTTGTTCAGTATACTGCTCTCACTTGGCTGTGCTCTTTCTTGCCTCATAATGACCAAAGGAAAAAAACAGAGAAAAACAAGCAAAGGGCTCCATCCCGCTAAAAACCACAGTGGTGAACACCTCTAATGAAAACAAAGTTCTCTCAGCACTGGATTGGGGAATTTCTGCACTCAGAAGAAGGAGCTTAGCAACAGGTTCTGATAATGTTGGGGATTGTCAAAACCAGTTTACAAAAGCAACTGGAAGCTGAGGAAATAGTTGAAGAGAAGCAGGGAGGTGAAGGTAAAAGGCCAAGAATCAGGAAGCAGAAGTCATCAGAACTGCCTTAGCTCCACTGGGACAGCTGAGACATTCCACAGAGGAATTCCTGTTCCCCTGAACAAGGAATGCTCATACAGGTCTGGAGTTCTTGGTAGCACAACACCAATGGCCAACAAGATGATGGCAGAGGAATTTTCCTTTTTGGAAATAATATGAAGAATCTTCTGTGTCACGTGGGCTGATTTTTCGATCCACAGGTTGTCAGAGACTCCCTGATTACTCACATTTCACATCTAGCAAACTTTTAGAGGCTACTCTATAAATATCACTGTGTTAATGTACATTAAGGGTGTTAATGGAAAACCAGCTCACAGATTCTGAGTGGCTCAGTTTACAGAGAGGTTTGTTTGTAGAGGCAATACCGTGAGCCTTCTAAATCCAGGCTCAGTTATTTTTTCCATCACAAATATTCTCATGTTCTTTTCAAGGGTGTTGTAAAGATGGATTCATTAACAATTTTGGACATCCTATACTGTGGTAAATAAAATTATAGAAGCACTAAAAAAGAGATGGGCATTTGGGACTTGAAGTCCAAAGATGCTGTGTTCACGTCTCTTGAAACACCCACTGGTTTAAGTGTCCAAGAACTGAGCAGCAGCTATACCAAATTACTGGTCCAAACACTGAAACAAGTAGAATAAAAATGCATTTTAGAGGAGAGACATTCCCAGTCTAAATTGAGCTATGATAAATCAATCACACCGAAGTCATACTTGGTGACGGGATCAAATGTTCAGTCTGCATTTTTAATTTAAAAAAAACCAACACAAAACAAACAAAACAAAAACAAACGAAGCAAAAACAAACAAAGCAAAGCCTTTCCCTCCACCCAAGAAAAACCTCAAAACCAAACCCACCAAAACTGAACCAAAAAAAAAAAAAGTGACTAGAGCTGTGGGAAAAATAAGCCCATATAAGCAAAGTTTACATAGGGCTGCAAACACCCTTTGCAGACAACTTAAGAAAGCTGGGGTGAAATCCATTTATTTCCAGACATGTTGTGGTTGTTACACATCACAGCCAGACTAGAGCAAAAGCATGGACTCCTGTCTTTTTTTATTATTATTATTAATTTTATTTTACACAAGCTTTTTTAAATTTTATCTAGTGACTTAGACCAATGATACTGTGGTGACTGGAGTCAGAGTGTAGCTTCAAGTTTTGTTTCATACAAAGTGAAACATTCTGTAATTTGCTTGCTTGACACACAAATTTTCAATCTTCCATTTCATTCATTCACATTGTACCACAGTTGGATTTTCTTGTGGCTTAAAAACACAGTTAACAGCAAAGTAAATTGAAATATCTTTTATACATTGGTGACTGAGATGTTCTAATATGATGATGTGAATCCAGCTAAAAATAATAAGATTAGGCTCAAGTGAATGACGGGTCAAATAATACACTTTATTTTCTATTTTTCCTATAATAATGGAATGGGTTGAGAAAACCTGAAAGAAAGATATAATAAAAAAAAAAAGAAGCACACCATGTTAATCATCAAAGCCTTACAGTAATCCCCAGGGCTGATTAGCTTTCAGTCACTTTCCAAATCATTTGACTTCTTCTAACAAGATTAAGCCAAGCTTTTTTTACTTCTCATCATCATTCCAAAGGTCATATTGACTGTTCACCTCTCTAACACTAATTCAACAGGAACTTTAAATGAGTCATGGAAGCAGCTTTAGATAAATCTCCCCAACAACATCTGAACACGCACAAGCCGTGAGTTATTGCGGACTCCATGAGTGGTACCATTACTTCTAATCTCTTACCCATGTGAAATCACTCCTTATCTAATTCCTGACTGAACATTCATTCTCATGAATGAGAACTGTTATTCTGAATATGCGAACCCTAAAGATTGCTGTTTCCTCTCCCTTAACCTCATCACACCAAAATGACCGGTGCATATTTCGGACCAACTCAAACCTTAGGTGTCAGTGACCAGAACCAAGATGGTTTGATCAGCTGCAAATCAGCCAGGATCTGTGGCTGCTGCTTCCTGTGACAAAGGTAACTCTGCTGAACATGAGCTTTCACAGACCAGTGACTGGCTTTTCTACAAATGCCCCTCTAAATATTTGCAGGATGGTCACTTCACTGCACTGACTTTCATACCCTTTTTGTTGTGAGATTTTTAGGTGCAGCACACACCTGTTTTCTTCTCTTAAAGTTGGTATGTATTTTTCAATAGCAATAACTAGACTGCTATTACCTAATCCTACCCTGCTGGGGTCTTGGAAAGTGAGATATGACTCCCAAAACTAACGTGATTAAGATTCACTGATAATGCTTCCAAATGAGGCAGTGCCACAACCTGAATGAAGGCAAACCCTGAAGGGGAGCAGTGGCATCTTGTCAAGGGCTCTAACATGGCAAACATCAGACTCTCCTCCTAAAGGGAGTTATGTGGGAAAAGGAGGTGCACATAGGACACCAACTGTGGCCTGTTTAACATAAAAGCTGTAATTTTTGAGTAGCCATTGGCTAGTAGTAATTACTGTAGAGTTTTACCAGAAGTGTATTGAAAATTGCCCTTTTCCATGCTAGTGTAAATTGCATTTACTAAAAAAAGCCAAAAAACCCCCCAAAATTAATCTGCTTTTAGGGCTTTTATACAATCAAATCCCAAACCCATAAGTTTGCCTAAAACAACTGAGCAGCAATTGGACATGTTCAGCAAAAAAACCCCCCACAACCCAACAACCCCAAAACTGAGCCCCCACAGGATATCAGACTCATTAATTCCTGAAACATAATTAAAGCTTTTAGGGCAGATGATGAACAGCTGTATCAAACAATCAGTTGGACTCCTGTATATCAGCTAGGAAGAATTTCTTGTCTTCTCTTAATCTTGCCAAGCTATTGCTAGATAAGCACAGGGTGTTAGATTCACCTGTTACTGTTTCTGTAATTCATGATGTTATCAAAATTGTTTTCTCCTAGGAAAGCACCTGCATGAGGCAGTTTTATATCCCATTTCTGCAAGGGGTTTTTTTGTTTTATTTTATTCTTTGTCTTGAGCATCTGCTTAGGATATTCATTCACTCTCACAAAATAGGTATCTCCTCTATTACTGCTTGGTGTTTCAACACCATTCTTAAGAACAGAAAAGTCAAATAATAGTCTCATTATATCTTACATTAATATTCCTACTGTATGTCACACTGGGTGCAAAAGAGAAAGGAGAACATTTAGTTTATCACAAATCCATCCTTGAGAAAATAGCTTTGACCTAATGATATGCATTTGATAAGCTGAAAATGAAAAGCAACATTGAATACACATGCAGACAACATCACCACCACCACCTGCTTTGCTGTGATGGGCATCAATTGCCACCTATTTTGACAGCAACAATGACTAATCCTACTCTCTCCAAGGAAAAAAAACCAAAACAAACAACCCCAACCAAATCCACCAAACAACAAAAAAGCAAACCCCCAAAAGAACCAAACCAAATGCATTTGTACAATGAGCAAAATGTGCACAAGTAAAGCACCTTGGTCCTGTTGGGTACCCATCACTATTTTTAAAAATACAACGGCGTTTTTAAACTTGTGTGACTTTGATAAATATTTTGGCTCCATATTGTGAAGGGTTCTATTTAATTTAAAGAGACATTTAAGAATGTTAACAGGTGCAAAGCCAGCACAGCCTTTACTTGTTTTCTGCTCCTGTGAGAGGTGATCTAGAGCTGCACACCCCACACACCTACGGGATGCCATCCAGACAGCCACTTTCATCACCTGATGATTTTATTAGAAGAATAACAGGTATTTTTAAAAGAAGGCCATGGAGACACTGGCATCCACAGCAGATAAAATATATGTATTTTCACATATACAGAACATCACCCCAGATCCCTGTGGTTATTCTTTGAATGACAATCTAATCAAGGATTTTCCATTTTAAGCCAGCAACAGAAAATCTGTAGCTGGTCCGTAGGCAGCATTCTTTTGCTTCACTTTGTAAGACATAAAAATGGTCTTTCTTATTTCATATTCTAATAGTGTTCTGCAGTTCTTCTACCCCCAATCCCAGTGGGGATGTATTCAACAATTATACCATGTATTTGAAAGTGCATCCATTTGTGTGCCTAAGAGTATCACTGCACTATTGTTAACCACAGCTGTGTAAAATTCTAGAGCCTTTTTTTCCTTAGTCAAAAGCATTTACTTTATGGTATGCTGGGAATTACACCAGGAAGCTTTTTTTATTGCTCTTTTTTCACTATTTCTATGAGTGAAATTTCTTAAGTCTGTAGGCTTTTTAGCCTGTAAACTACAGCATGGAAAACCATCAATTAGTTATAAACAGAAATACAAAATCATATTTAACAAAAGCATGGCAGCTTCTTCCTTCCCTGGTTCCCCCCACTTTCTGTCCCCTCCTTTCTAACCAAGCAGCAGTTTCCTGGCTTCCAGTTTACACCAGTCCTTCATGGCCACAAGGGGATAAAGCAGGGAACAGATTTTTGCAGGGTATTCTAGAAGGATGATGATAGAAATTGTGTGTCTCTCACACACACAGAGGTAAATTAATGATTGAACATTATTACCAGCTGGGGAGTGTAGGTGAGTAAAACACAGCAACTGGAATTGCTGCAGTGTTTATTTTCATGGATAATACACAGTCTTCCCTGTAATTTACAAGAAAATATAATATGCAACCACAATAAAATACTACTGCAATATTAGAGCTTCCCAAACAAGGTCAAGCACAAGTACCTTCTACCCAAAACAGATGGTTTTAATTATTAATCTTTACTCTGTCTTTAATATTTTAAAAACTATAGAGCCTGAGAGAAGTGTTATCTTATTGGTCTGCATTCTGGGTTTGGGTTGTTGTTGGTGCTTTTTTTAATAGCAGAAAAGTAACAGAGCTTTAAAATAGCCATAAATGCTAACACATATGTTACTGCTTCTGGCAGAACACTGGGGGGTTTTGTGTTTGAGACAACGATGTTGCAGTTTACAAAATTAAGGTGTTTTAGCTGCATTTTCTGCCATTTCTTGTTGGTCCAGGTATGGTTTCCTGTCCTGAGCACTCAGCAGAGAGCTCAGTAGCAACCTCCTACCCAGGGGAAGACTTGGCACGCAAGGACTTCAAAGAAAGCTCTTCATTTCTCCTGAGTCTGCATCCATTCCCTCAAATCCTGAATGCCACACAAAGGTGTGAGCTGTGCCCTACCAAACTGCCAAGGGTGTGTTCAGCTGCGTCTCGGGGTGCCATTAGATAAATGGTCATTATCTGTGACTGAAGGCTTTTTGTAAGTTGTGCTTCTGCAACACTGGGCTCTGCTAAAGGCTCACCACATCTCACCAAGGTGTGTGGAAAGCAGCACACACACAGTTATCCCATTGGGGTCAGAAGTGAACCAACCCCTATCTGCTGTCAGCTAAATTTCACAATGCATCTCATATATATGGCATCACCAGTAGCCGTAGAAGTTTTGGAGCACAGCCTTAGATTCAAAGCTTTCCTTCCCTGGGAGGTTTCACACCTCAGGAACACAGTTTAAAACACCTGTGTGTCCCAAGACATCACACTCTCTTGCTATTTATAAAATGAAAATGTTAAGAGTAACCTGTCCTACCCACTCTGACTGGTGTAACAAAGTTACAGAGACTCAAAAATCTTTCTCCTCTCTCCTTTATCTCCTCTGCCTCCAAAATGGAGAGAGAAGATGCCTTTTTTTCTGCCAGGATGATGAGTGTCCCCACAGCTGCTGCCCCTCCTTTTGTCAGGATGCAGTAAAAATGATGGTCACAGCCTTGTCCTTAGCACTTGCTGTACTATTAGGGGAATATAAAGCATTGTTTTAACTTGTGAGAGAATATGAACTTCTTCAAAATTAATCAGTGAAGATGGAGGGGACAGAGAAGTCACTGTGAAACTCAGTGTTACACACAAAAGTACAGACAGCTGAAGAATATCACAATTGGAAACCATTACAATTGTTTCGGTATCTGTAGTGATAATTTTTCCTGGTAAAGACAGTCATTTCAAAGCTGTGTGTTCTCTCTGCTAAAGGTTTTAAAATGCCGAATCTTTACAGGGCACAGAACAAATGCCATAGGAAGAGGAAACAGCTAAAACCAGTCTTGTTTTGAGCAAGACTCCATTGAAAACAGAATCTTTATTACTCGATGAAACTCGGGGCTCATTAGTTACGTTCTGTCAATGTTGATGAAAATATTGTCTAGTCATTTATTTGGGAAATGAGGAGTGATCTACCGGACACCGTCACACCTCTGAGTGAAAGCCTGAGAGAGGCAGGAAGAAAACAGTCCCTAAAAACCACAACTGCAGGTGACAGAGTTATCTCAGAGCCCAAATCTTGTCAGCAGCCAAGGGGACGCTGCAATTACTGCAAAGCAAACAAGGACAACTTTTAAGCCATAGAAGTTAACGTGGCTATAAAAGTCAATATATTTACAAAGGAGAGAAGTAGAAAGAGATATAAAGGAAAGCCAGAGGGAGTATCAAACAAATTACACTTCAATTGTTATCCTGATGGTAATCAGTTACAGTAACACCGGGGTTATTTAGAGCTCTAAATACTGCTGTCACTTCATATTGCCCTGACACACTCAGATTATATTCAATAAAATATTTTCCATGTCTGAATATTTCATTTTAAGCACGCTGCAACCATTGCAAGGTTAGAACAAGATGCTCTTTGGCTCCATATGCTTTATTTCACTGCAGATTTCTACTGTTGCTCTGCATAACGTTTTCCCAAACAGACTGGCATTACATATTCCAAAAAAAGAGACAGAATTAAGATGAGAATTCTTTTGTTTCCGCTGTGCTGGGAAAAAATAAAAAGGAATTGATGAAAGACTTGTTTATCTAAGCCAGCACGACCAGAAGAATTCAACACAAGTAAGCCACCAGAAATTAAGAAAAAGAAATAAAGCTGAATGTGAGCCACCCACACTTATTTAAGAGCATTTTTGAAAGTATCCAGATGTCTGAAAAGTTGTAGACATACTCTGATTTAATTAACTTTTTAAATTTTACTTAAAAAGCAAAGTATTAGAAGGTATTTATTTTGAATAGTTTAAAATACAGTAACATAAATATTTATTCCTTTCCCAAGGAGCTTTTAACATTGGAACTTATTGGCTTCATTGACATGCCTGTTTGATGGAAAAAGGATACCACTTGAGGTATGGAAACAGAGAAGCATGGTTTTCAAAATTATCAAAAAGTAAAATTATAGAAAAGACAGAGCACTTAGCAAGTCTTTCTGTGGTTGTTCATTTTACTCCTGTGTGATTTTTGATAACAACGAGACATTTCCCAGGCTGTGAAGTCTTACTCTCTCCTTACTCTTTTCTTTTTTTTTTTGGGGGGGGGGTGGTTTTGTTTTTGGGTTGGCTTTTTTGGGGGGGTGTGGCTGAACAAAGGTCTTGTTGTTTCCAGCAATGGCCACCGTGTTCAGCATGTTTTGATCCAGCCAAAACGAAAGGTATTTTGCTGTGCTTTGTAAATGCCAGAGTGTAGAAGTCTGAAACATCTCTTCTACTAACAATCTATTTTTAGCTGAACTCTACTCACCAGTCGATTGCAGTTGTTGATGTCCTGCTGAAGAGAAAACAACTCTGCAGCACCCCAACCCCGGGAAAAGCTGAAGCATCTCTTCTCATCAGACACCACAGCATCCTCAGGAGACTCAGGCATGACAAATCCCAGCTGCAGAAATTCCTCAGGCAGCACTGAAACACCACAGTCCAACTGTGAGTCAGGAAACAGGATGATATCCCTTATTTCACTATGTGCATAAACCACTAGTCCATCACTTATCTTTATATAGCCACATGTGCATAAATATAAAAAATAATACTGCTTGTATGAATTTTACATATGTTATATACTTGGAAGACAATGACACACTCCTCACTAGCTGCTACCTCAGGAGATGCTTGCAGAGAAATGGATGCCATAAGATTATTGAGATTTCTGATGACAAGTCACATGTCTACGTTTGATTATTTTGTTCAAAAGAATAACCAAGGAACTCCATGTACGTACATTCACTTTAGGGAAGGGTGAGAATGTTTTTTGCCAGCTTTTCTAACAAAGCAGCAAACAGATACAGCTCCAAATTACATATCTGATCATGCCAAGTGAGAATTTTCACTCCATAGGTGATACCACAAGCATGCTATTACTGTCTGCTACATATACTTTTTGGATAGACTTATTGACTTCTTTGGGATTGTTTTAAAAAAAAAAACAACAAACAACAGAAAACTATTTTTATCTTCTCATACTTTCTAGGAGAGGAATTCATGCTATTTATGCCTAAAATTCTTACCAGACACCAAAATACATTGGCAATAAACTGTCTGTATGACTGAAACAATTTAGACAGGCATTACTCTGATAATTGTGATGCAAAGTCTTTGCTTTGCACAGGAATGTTTTATCTGTTTTGCTGAAGCAGTAGATTCAAGGTAGTCAGATCTCATGCAATAAAAGGCATTTACTTTGAACTACAGTTCAAAAGGTTAATTACATCAGAACTGAAATTCATACAAAAATATAGGTGACTACACCACAGTACTTTAAATATTTTTCAGTTGTATATATGGCTCTGTCATAGTGAACAATGTATTGCTTTAGCAACTCTAATTAAATGTATATCAATCTATATATTTTCAAATTAGCTTCCTACCTACTTTATGGCTGCAAAATTAAAAAAAAAAAATTAGAGCTCATTGCAAGTGACAGCATCTGCTTTTAAAATAAAGATTTCATGCCAAATGAAGAGTTATGCCAATTATCATACACGTTTTTGTGGCTTTTTTTGGTATGTTTTGTTTTTAGTCTAGCTTGTCCCTTAAGGACACCAACTGGAGATTTTAATTGATGGTTCCATCCTCTAATTATCTTACTTCAATAGAGTTCACTCTGGACTCCTAATATCATTTCAGTATTCGCTTTTTAATTAGGACAATTATTGGCAATTGACCTCCACTTAACAGCCTCTAAATTAGATGGAGTTGCTGGCGTTGTCGGGTTTATTGGAGAGGAAGCTGCGAGGCTTTTGTTGTCTCCTCCATGCCCATCCCCGGGGCTGCTCAGGGAACATCCCGGGGAGAGGCTCCAGCACTTATTAGGGATCGTTTCCCCGTTAATTCTCCCAATAGATTTGTCCAGATCCAAGGCCCCTTTTTTGTGAGAGCCCCTCAGAACCTCCGCTGGCAGAGTTCAGCTGAGGTCAACTCAGAGACGATGTAAAGGGCAGGGCTGAGGATTATCTGCCAGTCGGGGGTGAATAGAAACGTGTTTGACACAATCTTCTACCGGGTTTTTCTAACCCTAAACCCCTGCAACTACTCTCCCCATGACATTTAAATTAATAAAAAAAGTTTCACTTAATTAATTAAATAAATAGACAAATGAATGGGCTTCTAAACCGTATATATCTAGATGGCTGTAAGACTGGCAAGTAAAATCACAGCATAAGTTTAGGTAAGATTAAAGGCTATCAATCTCTGATCTATCGACACTGATAGATCTAAAATTACATCAAGGACAGAAAGACAACCTGAACTGTGTTGATACAAGGTCCGAATGCCTCATTTTCAAAGGCCAAATAACCCAAATATGGGTAGTAAGACACAATTTAGGGGATCCTGAACTATACTCCAGTTGTAAAGCCAAGTCTCAGCGTGTTTAAGCCCTGAAATTTCAAACTCACCCTTATCAAAATCCTGACAAGTGTATTTCTTCATATTGCCAGTACTCTTGGAATGAAAGTAGTCACTAACACAAAACTATGAATTCAACAGACATACAGGAAAAAAGCACTTTATTAACTGGTTAAAGCACAGGACCACAGGCATAAAGTAAGGCTTCACCTAACAGTTATTCCTATGGATAAAGTAATTCTATTAAATTTGTTGGATTCTGACTAAAGTTACATAAAAGCACAGAAATCAGAGCACTATATTTTCCTGCAGGTAGATGATGTGATGCCCTGTTCGTTTACAAAACCTACATCAGCCCTAGCAAAATGTCTCTGGAAGACAGGTATTTTCCCCCAAATTTCCTTTTGAAGGGAGTTTCCTACAGAAAGGCAAGTTCTGGAAGCATCTGACCCACGGTGTTGTACTGCTGAGTCCTGCTCTGCTGTTCGTTCTTGAGCTGCAGGCACAAACATCTGCTGGCCACGAAACAGCTGGCTTTGCTGGTTCCCCAGCCTCACATGAAATGCTATTTTCTAATTTAGAAAAAGCTGGCAGAAAGGCCAGCTCCTGTACATCAGGGGAAAGCAAATGTCAGGCCACAGAGAAGCAGGGGACTCCAGGAAGCTGCTGGCCGAGTGGCTGGGATGATTTGGGAAGCACAAAAGGGCAACATCTCGAAGAACTTTTCATAGCTGGGGGTTCCACAGAGGGAACTGCAGAGCCCTTTCCAGAGGATTCTCTATCCACTGTGGTGGAATGTAATTTGTTCTGCTGAGCTAAATATCTTCCCGTGGTCAGCTGGCATTTCCCGGGAAACCCAGCCCACTGGTCTGGAACTAAAATCAGTTAAAAGCAGCACGACAGGCTGCAGGATGAAAAGGGGAAGAGCTCTCCACAATCCTCAGTGATATAAAGCAAAGACAGCAGAAATCCAAGGACAGGAAGGGAAAAGATGTCTTAACTTCTCAGGATGGAAGGTAAAATAGCTTAGACAAACTCTGTTGATTGTTTCTAATACAGATATCCCAACACACTGCAGATTCCACTGTGGTGTGAACAGCAAAATTCAGAAGAAGGAAATCTCCACATACACTGAGATTTTATAACTAAAGCAAACAAAGACAAAAGGCATAGGAAAAATCTCAGACTGTGAAATTCTGTTTTTCTGCCATGTATACTATAAATATAACATACCTAATAACAAACACATTAAAGGAAATATAAGCATACTTTAAGCTAGCTGCCTACCTCCTCGCGAATAAAATAGACTTCCTAGTAATTCTGGTAGAGAGAAAAAAAAAATGTATTTGATAAATCCTGATGTTGTTTATCATTTCCCCCAACAATTGCCACCAGAACACAACATAATAAACTGCCATCTCACTCAGTCATCAGTGATAAGAACATTTCCAACACTGTGCATGCTTCTGCAACAACAAGCGTTTCCACAGAGGTCACAACTTCATCATATACTAATAATTTCCTGCAAAAAAATTTTTTTTTAAATATGGACTTTTACACTGAATTATTGCTTTGACTGATTTTTTTTTTACACAGTGCAAAAAGAAAACAAGAAGGGGGAAAAAAGAATAAAAAATAAGGAGATATCATCTGGTTGTTAAAATCATGAGAAAGCCATTTTGGCCTAGTTTCAATTGACTGGAGCCTGCTTTGCCTTTGGGCAGATAAACACATTTTAAAAGTTAATCCTCTACTGCTCCTTCATGCTTCCCAATTGTAAAGATTTTGCTTATTATATCCACCAAAAACATACTACATTACATCCACCTTCTTCAATATACTGCAGAATAGGTAAAGATATTGCAAGGTACTATTTTGACTGCAGAAATACTCAGAAAATTGAAGGGGGGGTGTCTCCTTTTTGTAAAGCAAGTTTTTTTTAGTTGTTTCATCTGCTTCTAATTAAAAATGGGTTCCCAACCAGGTCTGACACTGACTTTTTTTTTTTTTTTGAAGCATTCTAACTCACAAAGAAAAAGAAATATTGCCAGAGACCAAAAATGACATGGCTCATTTAAAAATCATAGGACCCAAAGTAAAACAATGAACACAGCAAACTGCTTTTAACAGCAGGTGAATTGGTGCTGTTATACAGCAGCATTCTCATTGGCAAAGCACAGAACATCCCTATTCAAACAGAATAGTTAAAGGATGGATCTACAGACAAGCATATGAGTAGGGTTTTTTTTCCTTTTTCACTCAAATATCACAAAAATAGAACAATTAAATGCCTAAAATCTAGTGCAGGCAAAATCAGGGCACTTCTGAAAACAAAACATATCCATGACAAAATTTAAAAGGTATTTATTTCTTGAGCTGCTCACCTGTAAAACCAAGGATTTCACACTACCAGGATTTCTGACCCTACTAAGTTAATAACAAACCCAAATCTCAAAGCAAATGAAACAAAGAATAAAACTGATCTCAGCCATGCAAAGACTTAGAAAGTCCTGCTGAGATATAGCCTTGACTTTTGTAATAAATGGGAGCTCTAAGGAATCCATCTCCAAACATTTCTGGGATTACACTGCAACACATTAGTCAATTCTTTGTAGTGGTACTGCAACATAAAATCACAGTAGTCTTTTCTCCTTAGAATGAAATATATAGTGCTTCTGTAGCTGCTGGGAGAAAACCAGAAAAGCCCTTCCAAATACCCTCCTGCCTTTTTCCTTCCCTGAAAAACAAAGAAACGACCTCCTAAGAAAACTCACTCATCATCAGGAAGCAAATTCCCTTACAAGCCC
>JAWWLV010000001.1:3784358-3811701 GCA_035041135.1 Platyrinchus mystaceus
TCCTTCCCTGAAAAACAAAGAAACGACCTCCTAAGAAAACTCACTCATCATCAGGAAGCAAATTCCCTTACAAGCCCTCTTGAATCTCTGAAGGAAACCTCCACTCTGAGATGCAGCAGCCTTTTCACTGTAAAGAATAAGTCATAAAAATAGATTTCAATGCTTGCTAATCAGCAGCTGCTCAGCACAAAGGAGAGACACCCCCTCACACAACATGGGCACGTAAAATATAGGCTTGGTGCAACAGCAGCCAGCATGTGACAGTGCATTCATTTTCCTACACAAAACATTTAGATATGGGTGGTACAGCACGTAACTGGTGTCAAAAAGGAATTTGCTAAGTGGAAAAATGAACATTTCAAGACTTGATTCAAGAATTAACATAAGCACATGCTTAGGACCCACCAACAAAGAGCATCTGAGGAGGCAGCAGGGGCAAGATACTGAAAGAGCAGTGATATAGATGTGTCCCTGGGACACTTACCTTCACATTATCTTGTCCTAAAGTGGTTTTATAACCCATCACACCACTGTATTTATGTTCTTTTCCAGCATGTAATAAACAATAAGTAAATTTGTCACAAGTAGTTTCATCTCTCCATCTCCACAATAAGTGAGGTTCATCTTTTTAGAGGGATGACCTCGGATCCACAGCAGTAGAGAACCAAATAACAATTAGACTCATTTTGAGCACACATTTCTTGTAAAATCATGCAAAAGTCCACTGGCTGTGAATGGGGGAAAGGTAGAAAAATAAGTGCCCAATTTCTGTTGACTTTTAACAGAGGTTTAGTGCCTATATCTAAACATGCCTTTGAAAAATGTTTCCTTCAGAGAATTTACAAAATCATATTTCATCAGTTCTGAAACTGTAAATAAATGGCAACAAAAATTTCTCAACCATTTCATAATATAACTGATCAATGACATAGCAGCTATCTCTACAGACATTGTACAATATAAAAATGGATACTCAACAGCATTATTTTCAGGTCTGAATTCCAAAAATACTTGTATTCCTCTTTTTAAACAGTTGGTTCCTTTCCAGTGCACAGTTCAGATTAAATGCCAGGGAAAACTAAAGACCTCAAAGACCTTGTGAACATCTGAACAGTTGCACTGCCAGGCATAATTGTTTCCTGCTGCATAGCTGGCTGCCATTTAGCATGTGCCCTGGCAGAAAAGGTCACCACAAAAATAAATAAATAAATAAAAATTCCTCACATCTCCCATTGAAACAAGCAGTCTGCATGCTACTCACAGCAGCACAGCAACACAGCTCACTGCTCGTGCATTATTGTCTGAAAAAAGCTGCCTCCACTTCCTCTATGCACAGTTGTTCTTAAAAACGTGAAGATATTAATTAACTGGATCATGAGTGACAAGAAAACTAACACCAGAATGAAACTGTTTTAAGTTATTCCTCAGCATTAATCAACCACATCCATACTCCACTTCAGTAGTGGCTGATCAAGTAAAAATGTCAATTTGCAAATCATTATGCCATCATTTAACTTCGCCTCGTTTTAAAGCACAGAATAACAGGTAAGAAATTGTTTCTCTGGGTAACTTTGAAAACTGATGAATTAAAATTGATTGTGATTTATAATACAAAGTACCACATAAATTACTCACCAGGCTGGGGAGAGGTTGTAGGTTCCCTATGAAGGAAGAAGTGAGCATCACATCAAACCCATTGTCACACAACTGTCCTGGACAAGTCAAGGCTCAGCAATAGCTACATACAACTACAGTGTTTAGACACTCCTATCACAAAGACTTCTAATGTATGGACAGATATAAAATGTTAAGTTTATAAAAAAAAAAAAAAAGAAGTCTTTACTGAGGGATGGAAGGTTTTGACCTCATTGAAGCAAGAAGTTATTTACTAACCAGTTAACTGGGAGAGAAAACTGCCAGTAAAATAAAGCAGGACTCACATATTTACAGAAGGGAAACAACCTGTACTTTAGGACAGAGAAAGTCACACTGTCTCATCTCTGTAAGGACAGAACTTGAAGGACTCTGGTATGAAAATTAATGTTGTTTTTGCCCAAGTCTGCCTGTAATTTTGTCAAGTACTTTGTTTTGTCTCAGTTAAGTTGAGATCACTCTTTATTTGAAAAACTTGGGATGCTGGAGGCATCATTTAGCAGCAGTAGGTTATTGAGTCTTTGTTGTTGCAGTGAAAGAATGCTCAGGCCACATGCACATTCCCCTCTCATGGAACTCCTGATATTCCAGTAATCCTCCTGCTGGTGCCAAGGCAACACAGCTTAGGAAGATGTCAAATGCAAATATAGAGATACTAAAGTATCTGATACACTTAGAAGCAGAGCAGACAATTTATTACACACAGGGGAAAAAGCGACACTGGGACTGAAAACTGATGGTAACTGGAAAAGGGAAACTGGAGGGGAGTGTTGTGGGTGGCAGAGGAGTAACTATGCTGGGAAGTTGAGCAGCACTGGGAACTGGGAGGATGGGGAGGAGATGGCAGGACAGATGAAGAGCCAGCACTAAAAGACACCATTGAAACAATGCTGCCACAAAATCTGGGCCAAGAAGCTGAATCAAGATGGGAAAGAAGAGTTAGGTGTAAGAAGAAAGCATGAACAACTAAAAAAATAGGGGTAAAAGATGTACAAAATTAAAAGCTGGGGTAGAAAAGATAACTAAGAAGTTTAGGACAGGAGAGTGAATTTTGTACTTGAAAAGTTTAAGAACCTATGTTTTTTACTAGTGTTTGCCTACCAGAGCATACTGTTTGCTACAACTCAGAGTTTAGTCCATATAACTGACTCCCTCTGTCAACAGATAGCTGATTGACTATGTGTTTATACATTTAATGTGTCTCCTAAAGAATCCCAAACTCCAGTACAATCTCAGGGTCAAGGACACATTCTATGCTCTTCTTCTGCAAACGATATGGAATAAACTTTTGAGACCTTTCTAAAAAGCAAATATAAAAAAATCTACTTATTAAACCTCCTTAAGAAAGCTTTGGACTACTACAATTCCACTTTTTTCTTCCACTTTCCTTTGCTTTCTGTGACCTTTTCTTCCTAAATTCATTCTCACTCCACACTTCTGACACCATGTGATGTCCATCACTTTCCTTAATGACCAAACAGAGATGAGAAGAATAACAATGTGCTTAATGTTCAGCAGGAATTTATAACTACACCATCAAGTCAGTCATGACCTTACAAATTTCCATCAGTAGCTCTCTGGGGCTGGCTCCAAACTATAATAGCAAAACAATTCAATATTCAAATACATTGTCCATTAAGTCGTCTCCTTCAAATATTATTGCTACACTTGCTAGACTATTAGAGTTTACTGTTATGTAAGGAGTAAGTAAAAGACTATGAAGTTCAATATTGGCTCAAAAAGCAGAAGATAAAAGTACTATATTTGCCATTTTTTGTAGATATAATTTAGTAGCAGCAAACTTTCAACTAGTACATCACAGCTGTATTATTTGGATATGGCATTTCTATACAGTAGACACTCTCAGTTCCTTCATTCCATAAGTGAATATGACAAAGCCCTTCTCCTTCCTCTATGTCTGAGCAGAAGAGCCTGGGACAAAGAAGAGCAACCCTGAGTTCAGCAGAATCAGCAGTCCACCACTGTCACATTGCCCAGTTGGTTTGTTTGCAGTATCCATCCTCCAGAGGAAGGTGCCAGCTTGTTTCTACCAACTTAACTGTCATGTTACGTTCTGGAGGGACTGAACATTTTCTGTCCTTTGCCCTGGGTGACCCTTTGCATATGGCTCAGCTTGAAACCTTTCTCCTCCCCAAGATTTCATGGCCTTTCATTCATTAATAAATCCATTCATTAAAATGTGTTATGCTTCCATCCTCCCCAGGAGCAGCTGCTTTTATTTTGCTTCCCCTAATTCACAGAGTCACCATGAGCAAAACCTCCACTTTCTCCATCAGCAGCCCTCCCAAACTGTGGATCAGTCCAGTGGGACATGCAGGTGCTGTGAGGCAAAGGCAAAGGGATGTCACAAATTGTCCCTGTGCCATGAGGCAGCTCGGGTAGGTCTCGGGTGATTCTACCTCTACACGTTGTACCTTCCAAGTGTTTTATGGGATTTGCTCATGAAGAAATCCTGCTGTGAGTGATCTGCAATTAGGCATGGGTAGTTAAACAAAGCTCATTCCATATGAGCACAGAGGAACTCCCCTGAGTCCATCCTGGCAGACTGGAGACTGTGAAATCAAAGACATGTTCCACAACAGCAGGCACACACCCTCGTTTAAGGGCAGTGCACGACACACAGTCACTGTCAGGAAAATACGTCACATGTGGCCAGAAAGACCCAGAGGTGCAGTTCCTTCTTGCTCCTCCTGTTGGCAACCACATCCTCCAGCAAGACGAGAGCAAGGACTTCTCTGCTTCCAGGGAAGTTGCTGCAGAGCAGCCCCAGCTCCCTCTCTCAGGGCACCATTGTCACTTCAGGTGTCTGAGCAGTTTCCCTGTAAAGGACAGGACATGAGGAAGGAGACCAACCCTTCCCTCAGGGGCTGCAAACTCCACCTCGTGACCTGGAACCAGGCTGGGACACAGGAGCAGGACTGCAAGGACACTGCAGATGGAGCAGGACTTCTTCAGAGAAATTATCTGGTTTACTTTGAACCTTTGTTTAATTTTTATTCAACCTCCTTCTCCACCCACTTCCCCACTCCAGATCCATTATTTTTTAAATTTCGCTTTTTGAATTTAAACTATTTCTGATTTTTTGAGGAGCCCATTATTGAAAATTTAGGCTTTCTTATCTTAAACACCTGTCCGGGTCAAAGTCTTGTCACCTGTTTCTCCTTAGATAGTTTTTAACTGTGTACTATGAACACAATCATTCCTCCTTATATTAACACCCTTCTGAATCCTGTCACTGGATCACAATCCAGTGATGTGTTACTCAAAATGTGCATTCCAATGAGGGAATCGACAGGGAACCTGTACTTTTTAAATTAGGGGTTTTTTTCAGCTGATACAGATTGACAGTATTGACACCTTATCACTGGAGGTACTGGGTGTGCTTTACTAACAAATTGTTATTTTCAGAATCAGTGCCATGGTGGGAGGCTGAGCCTGAGGCACCCAGTCACCTTCTCCTGTGCCCCCCATTCATTCCCTCCTTTAATTAACTACAGAGATTTGGTAACACTACAGATTTGGTTTTTGTTTTATGTATTTCCATCACTGATATGCGTTAACAAAATCACCCCTTAGGAAATAAACAGAAAGGAACTAATAAACAAATACAAACCCAAATGCATTAAAATAGCCTGAATTTTTATAAGTAAGAAAACATTCAAGCTTCCATTCAGTCCCTTCATGACTCTGAATAACAGTTACTGACCCTCACTTAAATTTTTAATTTTCATTTCATTTCATGTTGTTTGGACTTGTACACTGCATCTGTTAAAAATTTATAAACACAATGGTTGGAGGAATTAAAAAAGCTACTGTATTTTGGAACCTAAATGTAAACAAAAATTATGGAAATGCCTCTCCCACCACTTTCACTGGAAACAAATCAAAGAGTTCTGTCCAGTAAGACATTCTGTGGTGAAATACAGTCTCATTCTGGTGAAACATAGAGCTCCTTTTTTAAATGGAGTTGCAATGCCATTTGGGTGGGGAGGTGGGGGGCAATAATCAGAAAAGATGGATCTTAATTTAAATGCAAACAATGGATGTACATATATTATATATACACCTACTTAGAGCAAGAATGAAAAGCTATTTGTAAAACCCAAATCCAGCTTGTCAGATCAAGACAGAGCAGCTCTTTCAACCACTCTGTCTCCCAGACAGAATGACAGGGCAGCAGGAGGAAACAACTCTTGCAGTGTGACTACAGAAATAATGAATTATCTGCTCCAAATTGTTTTTTGTTTTACATTATTTATACTCGATACACTATATTTGTAAGGATGATTAGTGCACCATCTGCCTGGGCCACAAACAGGCATAAAGGAGACAACCTCCTGATTAAAATCTCATTTCTTTTCAACAGAGAGCATGAAACAACTATTCTTTCTGGACATGCAGACCTCCAGTCTCCTAATTAATTTACATCAGTCATCAGATATAAATAGCCTGGCCAGACCTAAAGTTATTGAAATGCATCACTAAGCTAGATGTAACACAGCCAAGCCACAAACACTCAGCTCTGTATCCTCCACACACTGCATGCAGGATACTGTACCTCATTAGGTCAGAGCCTCAGAATTAATCAGGAGCTCTGAAGCAAGTTTCTAATTTTTGTCATTACAAGACTATGACTAATATTGGGATTCATCTGGATGAATGTGAATGTCTGCATGGGAGCCACCCCAGCTTCTTCTGCACTTCAGCAGAGATCTCTTCAGTAAGGAATCAACAATTTGTCAAAATTCATTAATCTTAGTATCAAAAAGGTACACAAATCAGTTGCTGCCTGAACAGGACTACTTGTTTCCAGAGAAGATGAAAGAACTGGAAGTGATCTATCCAGAAATAAACATACATGTTTCTAACGGCTGAACTAGATATCATTAATTTCACACTCCTGGCTTACATTACAGTTGCAAAGGGCTGCAACTGTTTACAAGTGCTTGAATTAGAATCATCATGCAACAAGGGTCTGTCCAGCCCAACAGCAGAGTGTGTGATGCAACAGCCATTAAAACACACACACACGTGCTCATCACCATCCTTAATTTTGCAGTACAAATTAAGGGTAATTTTTTTGTTCAACATGTGAACCCCTTGGAGATATTCTGTCCTGAAAAAACACGCATTTATCATTACTGTATTCATAAACCAGTACAATTGTATTCATACAACAACACTTTATAAATTCATATAATAAATTAAAACAGTCTTTAGGGAAAATGTAGAAATATATTTCCTTAGAGGACTCCAAAACATTTCGCAAATATTAAATTTCAGAGCCTCCCTGTGGGTAAGCCTTATTTGCAAAGTACTTTAAAAACTGATAATCCAAGGCACTGTTGGTTTTTTTTTTTAGAAATACCAGCTTCATTATTATGCATGAATTAAATTATTACATTAATTAAATGATTACATAATTTGATTAGATTTTTTGGTGTGAGAAATTGCTATCCAGAGGTTTCTCAGTCTGCCCTGGCCAGATTTGCTGCAGGAACATTATAGTCAAAGGTTTTACTGTTACCTGATGAAAAGCACATAGTGTGTTATCCCTGTGCCTACCTTAGTTATTCTAAGCTAAAATGCAATTCCTTTTGTCCTGTTTTTTCTGTCCTTATTTCATTAGTCACCCCTGCAACAAGTTCTTGACTACCATACACAGGATAACACATTTAGTTGAAAGATCTTCAGGTTACTTTTACCTGGAGTTCAAGAGTTATGGAAGACTTAGCTGTGTTTCCTAAATGCAGCTACACAGACTCAAAGCCTCTGGATATCACTAAATTCCAAACACTCAGAATGTCCAGAGGATTTTGCATCAACTTATACTAACACGACTGTTCTGGGGCCCAACTTAATTATTAATTATGACTGATATTTTCCCCAAGTCCTATTCTTCTTATCAGCTGCAATATCTACTTACTGTTTGTTAAACTCTCACTCCAGTAGAGCTCTAGAGGTTCTCAACTACCAAGGGGAAACACAAGTATTTCTTCACACAGTGAACCTTGTTCTTCTCCCAGAAATTACTCTGCTACAACAAAAATACCGTCTGGCACTGTGTTTTCATTATGCACTTTCTTGCTGCTCACACATTAAGTTCTCATTAAGAGAATTTTAAACATTAATATTTTCTAGGAAAAATACACAATTGACATAATTGCAAATTATAACAGCTTTTAATGCTGGCACTCAAGAGAATTTCTGAAACCATCAGGGTAAATTACACAACAACACAACATTTATAAAACAATAACATAAAAGCCTTCCTTTTCCTTCCCCCTCCTCCAATATGAGCACACACAGCGCTGGTTAACATGCACACTGGCACTCAGGAACCAAGGCAATGCAGGAGGAGGTGGGAACATGAACAAAGAAAGAGAAATTGGCTGTTTGGTGGGAGAAGAATTTCTATACTTGGTTCCATTCTTAACTCAAAACAATAACCGTTCTGATAAAAGAACCATACTTTGAACTTACAGTAGAACAGAATATAAAATGGCTTGAAGTGCTGTGCTGAATGTCTTTTTCTCTCCTGGGAATTCAGTGGTTTATTATGGCCAAAGCTGTGCAGCAGAATATGAGAGTGCAGCACAGGGTACCTCAAGGGCTGCTTAGTACATTATTAACTACCCATGGAATTGTACCTCACTTGGAATAAGGATTTTAAAAAAGAAATCATGACTAGAACAATGCACTTTAGTGCATTAAGTGCCTTTCTGGTAGGCAAATGCAGGTGCATTTGGCAAAGATTGGTGGTCTAATGTAGACAGAAATCAGTATCACAATTCAGAATATGTTTTATTTAACTGCCAACCTGCTGTAAACCCTTTGGCCTATCAGTTAATATCCATGTCTGTTCTCTTCCCATCCTTTGCCAGCTAAGAACATAAGGAAGAAATGCTTCTTACAGAGGAAGGACCTACAGCAATGAAATGAACCTCCACCTCACCTCAAATCTGCATGCTCTATTACAACAGAAATCAGCAATATGGTTATCACTATTATAGTTACCATTAGATCTAAACAGAAAAACTCTAATAGAACTAGTCTAAAAGAAATACAATTTTCATTGCATTTCTGTTTTCCATTTCCACCTCTATTTTGTAATAGAATTGAACTGTACTCAGCTCCGAGCCCCCAAGTTTCAAAACAAACACTTTCTTCTTATTTACAAATTTCCTTCTATATAATGAAAATAGTGTAAAAATAATTCTCCTCTATGCTTAAAAAAATACTGTAGAATTTGCCTTTATGAAGAATATTTTGCAACTTTTAGTTTCCTAGTTGAAATAAGTTAAGTTCTCAAAATCCTCTGAAAACTTACATAGAAGTTTCCATCTTTTATGCATTTTCCACCATTGGTTACATGCCTGCATCTGCAAAGTAACCTTTTTCTCATCCCACTTTTAAAAAATACTGTAGCACCTTATAACACAGTCCATATGGTCCTTCTCAGGAAAGGAAGAATTCAAATATTTTTGCAAATCAATTAGCTAACTCCATGTTTCATATCACACTGCATATGTAAACAAGGGGAAGAAACTTAATCCTTATCTTAAGAATAATTGTGTTACACTATCTAGGTTTTTTTAACATATACAAAAAATACCAGACCTGTAACCTATTTTTCCTGTCACAAAGATACTTGTGTTAGGCTTCTTTCTGGAAACAAGGATATTTAAAATATTTCCTCTTTCTTTCTCTGAATTATGATGATGTTGGGGAGAGATAATTACTGTTTAGAAAAGACAGTTTCTTCCGGATGTCATCAGTACATTTATGATATATTTATGTTTTATGTCAGAAAGAGAGAAAACAGCATTTGCATAAGAAGTGCACCTCTCCTGTGAGGAAAGGCTGAGACAATTGGAATTGTTCAGCCTAGAAAAAAGAAGGCTTTGGGGTGACCTAATTGCAGCCTTCCAGTACCTGAAGGGAGCCCACAAGAAAGCTGGAGAGGGACTATTTACAAGAGCATGTGGTGACAGGACAAGTGGGAAGGGATTCCAACTGAAAGAGAGCAGGTCTAGATTAGACATTATTAAAACATTCTTTACTGTGAGGATGGGGAGACACTGGCACAGGTTGCCCAGAGAAGCTGTGGATGCCCCATCCCTGGAAATGCCCAAGCCCAGGTTGGATGGACTCTAAACAGCCTGGAACAGTCCCTTCCAACTCAAACCTTCCTATGGTTCTATGAAATCAGACAAATTTGAGCCTTAGATTTACCCACAGTAATGAGAATTTAAGCAAAGGGAGAAACGCAGTCAATAAAAAAAACCAGAAAACCATTATTTGCATAATTGTGGAACAGCATCAAAGAACTCACATTGAAGAGAATTACACACACACTCAGCATTGCATTTTACAATCTGCTGCAACTGGAAATACAAATCAAGATCCATTTGTCTTTAACTACTACTTTAATTGTAAGACTAAACTCTCTTACAAAACAGGAGTGGGGGAGAACAGAAAAGAAGAAAGAGAAAGAAATTAACTCTTCTCTGCTGAAGACTGATGACTGTCTAACTTCTGTGTCAGCTGTGTGTCTAACATACAGAAAACATCAGATTCCACACTAATCTGGATGGACCTGGACTTAAATAGTTAAACAAATGAGGTATGTTCACTTACCCTGCCAAAACCATTAGATTTGCTCACATAATGTGAGAAAAAACATCAAAGAACTTGTTATTGCTTATTATTTTATCTTCTGCCATATTTGGATTTTTTGTTTGTGCTATGTGAGCTATTAAACCCCAAGTATTAGATGGATTTCAATGATTCCAATATAACAGTTTTCATAGCTGGGGGCTTCAAAGTTTAATGAACATTTCTAAAGCACTTTGAGTTGTTCTATGAATTACTACTGAAGTCAAATAAAATATAATCTTATTAATAAACTGTCTCTCCTGGAGACAGATGCTTTGGCTCCCAGGAGAAAGAAAAACAGCAGTCACTAAGTAAAAATAACAAAAGAAAAGTTTAACTCAAGCACATGTTCCCAGTTTGGACAGTGCCCAGCATAAAATTTTGTTTCATTTATCTATTTCCAGTCCCACTTCCATATGGATCCTCTGCTCACACTGAGCTGGTGCAACATCTGAGATGCTGGACAGCTTGTCCCTATTCTTCTTTAATTTTAGCAGGCAAGGTTTATTTGCCACAAAAGAGGAGGACAACCACTTTTCCACTACATTTTTCAAAAAATAACTGCAATCTGACCTTCTAGAATGTTTCTTACTTGCCATTGTTCTGAGGAAAAGAACCTTTGGCAAATTTGGGGCACAACCATCTTTCCATTTTATGTACAGACTGACACACCAATTTTGACTGGGGCATCCCATCACTATAACAGAGCAAACAAGTTTTAACACAAGCATCATGCCAATACTCTTCTAAAAAAATACAATTTTCAATCAGAGCACTGACGGTAAAATTAGGCAGGAAATAATTTCTTACCCTATTGTTAGCTAAAAATTCCATCACCCTTCATGAGCAATAAGCCATTGTTAAATCAGAATACAGGCGATGCTTTAATCAGGTTATGGACACATAAATCTGGAAAGAAAATTAAAAAACCTCTGTGCACTTCAGCTACTCTGGGAAGCCAAAAGGAGGAGGGAGAACACCACCAAGCTGAAACAACTCCCCCCAACCTCTCTAAACAAAATAAATTTATTCTTTGACTGGTTTAATAAAAATGTCCTGTCACTCCCATCAAGAATTCCCTCTTGCTGCTTCAGCAGAATTTCCAGTCTCCCTTTGCCCTTCAACATGATGTTGTCTCACGAGAGACCACGGCCACTTCTGTACTTTATCACCATCAAAACCCTGGAAGGTCTGTCCTGCAGACATCTGAAGGTTTTCCTGTCTGTTAAATTAGAAAATGATTCAGCACTGTAATTCTCAATATATTTTAAGCTCCCAGGAAGCACAGAACCCAGATGAGTAGCCCCTTCTCCTGAGAATTAAGGACCTACTGAATTGAATCAAACTTAGCAGATAAGTAAGAATTTGCAGGAATGAGCCCTTAGTTTATTCAAGAAACTTGTGGAGTTTTAACAAATAAATACCAACAAAACAGAAAGTCGACATACTACATTTATGAAAAAAATCAATAACAGCATAACCATCAAGACAACACACAAAGGCAGCAAATAGTTTCCACGTGAGAGTAACTATTATAGTAAAGGGTAAGATTGAAGAAGTTTACACAAGCTGGGAATGGGTGCTCTAAAATTGTTATTCAACATTACTATCTACTGATGAATATCTCTCATAAGTACCAAATTTGCAACTCATTTTCCTAATTATCCACATGAAATCTAGTAAAAACTCAGTAAAACTAATACCTGACCTATTTCATCTGACCAACACCTAGAGAATTCAGATTTGTCTCATGTAACACAGGGCAGATAAAAAAAAAGTTTTAAAGGAATTAAGTAACTTGTTTCATTTCTTACTCATATTCAACCATGCACTCATTTTAAATGGTTTGTATTCTTAGCTACACCATTTTTGGAGACTGCATTTTATGCAAATATCTTTGTATTAAATTTAGAAATCTATTACAACTGCAGACAGCTTCTAAAATTCAGAAACACAGAACACAAATTCAAGACAACAGCATTTAAAACTCATTTTCTGGGCCTTGAGGGTTTTAGTAATAGTAGAACATATGTATATTTTCAAGGGAATAGGTGTCAGAAGTTACTTTTAAACTGTAGGGCAACTGCATAATTTAAAATTGCATCTTGGACTTCTCTCTAATGCTGTTAAAGATGTGGTCAGTTTTTAAAGCAAGGCCAGGAATCAGACAAGACATTGCTTCCTCCACCTCTCTGGGAATCAGATGTGGTGGCCAAGGATGCACAGACAAGGAATAGTGATGCTCTCAGTGAATCTGTATTCCAGGTTGAAATCCAGAGCCAGCTGGAATTCTAGCAGGTGTCAAACTTCAACAGGTCTGGCAGAACATTTCCCACAAACTTATCTGGCCCAAAACACAGTTTAAAATTGAAGGAAACTAAAGGCTTTTATCATCCTGGTGAGGTTGTATGCATTTCATTGTAAAATCCCAGAGTATTCCAAGAGAAAAACATGGCAAATGTTAACACTTTGTATTAAAGAGGCTTGAATCTCACTTTTACTGTTCTTTCTGAACTTTCTTTTTTTTTTTAAATCTCTTGTGAATAACAATAAAGAAAAAATACCTGTATCAGCTATGGATTAAATGTCTTTTTATTCAGATGGGGAAGTACTGGAAATGGCAAAAGTCTACAGACAGGCTCAGTTCAAACAAACTATAAGAGTTTGCATATTCCCATCAAAAAGGACATCTTTAAATTCTTCCTGCTCCCAAAGAACCACACTGGGGCTGTGAGAGGGCAAACAGACCTGTTCTGGTTGAAGAACAACAGTCCCACTGAAAGAAAGTTCAATCTCTTTTCCTCACACTCAATCTTTTGAAAGATTTTTTTTTTCCCTCTTTCTAAGTACAAACATTTTCCTTCTTCAAGTCCTTCCACTAACAAATCAAACTCACCAGCTTCTTAAATGAAACCTATTGATCACATATGACAGAGAGATACAGCTCCTGAAAAGACATGACAAGGTTTTTCCTGCTACTTTATTTTGGTCAAAAATTGCTGAGAATACTCCACTGAATGTTAAGTGGTTTATTGGCATCTCTGAGAAGGCCTGTTTTTCATACTGCTAATGCTCTAAAATACAGCAGGTACTTGGGGCTGCAGATGTTCCTCTCTACAACACCAAGGGTCCATAAAATGTGTTTGTAAATAACAAGGAAGAAATGGACCATTAAGAATTGTCTCAGTGTGGATAAAGGGATGGGTGAGAAGGAAAGATTAGCAAGATTGTGAGCCCTTGGCTCCTTACACACCACTGGTTGCTCTGATCACAGGGCCTCTTCTCTTGCTATCAAACAGAATTAATACTGAATGCTGACAGGGGGTTTTTTAAAGCATAGGTAGTCTGGACTGTATTTTAACTGCTTAAATTTTTTTAAAACAAAAAGTACAGTGCAAAACCCCCAGTCTAAAATATTTTCATATGAGTATCTGACAGTTCTACATTAAGGATATTGAAATATTTAGATGTTCAGTCTTTGCAGCTATTCAATAAAAGGTAATGGTAGGTATGCCAATTGTCTCTTTTTTTTTACTGCAGCATTAATATTTACTGCCAAAGCACCAGGATCTTACATGGATATATTGTGTAAGAAGTAAGAAAGATAAAAACTGTAGCAAGATATTAGACCAGGATGTGGGGTCTTGTTGTCCTACCCCACTCTCTGCATTCTACAAGATCACTGTGGCACTACAGAAGTAAAAGAAGGCTCTTACTGGTGTGTTTGTTCATTTAAATATCAGCCAAATTCCATGGATTAATGCACAACTCACCGTGGATTATATACTACATATTGGATTCTTTACAGGAATTGTATCTTAGAACTTGTATTCCTTATTCTCTTAGTTCTTTGGTTCATAAAATTCTGAAAAATACTATAATCATATGCCTTCTGCAGCTAATCAGGATGTGAAAAAAGAAACACTCAAGAGGATGGCAGCTGTTAACAGTGATGCACTGCAAATCACAGAAAATTCCTACATTTTTCCCTGTCCACCTGGAAGTGAAACATTACCAGGTCACTACTTGCCATTAGAAGTTGCACACCCGGACAATTAAGCACAAACACAGTGGTGGAGAAACTTAAAATGCTTACACATTTTATAAATGTTACAATTATACTGTAACATAATTCTAAATAATTTTAAACAAAGTCAAGATTATATTCTCTTCAGTCAAAAAATTAAGGCTTCCACAGGGGTTTGAATTTTGTCCAGAGCCAGCTGGAATTCTAGCAAGTGTCAAACTTCAACAGGTCTGGCAGAACATTTCCCACAAACTTATCTGGCCCAAAACACAGTTTAAAATTGAAGGAAACTAAAGGCTTTTATCATCCTGGTGAGGTTGTATGCATTTCATTGTAAAATCCCAAAGTATTCCAAGAGAAAAACATGGTAAATGTTAACACTTTGTATTAAAGAGGCTTGAATCTCACTTTTACTGTTCTTTTCACTGTTCACACAGCAGAACTGGAACAAACATGTAGAAGGAAAGTCACTGTAGATGGTCCCTCAGACCTCTGAATACATTTTTTTCCAAGATTGTGGAACAAAAAAATCGCGTCAAATACAAATTATTCCACACTATTCTAATGTACAAAGGAGTAATTAGCTGTACCCCTGAAATGAACACTTGGGACATTCCTTCTGCAGGCAGGCAGCAATTTCCCTTGCTGCCAAAGTGCATTTTTCTGCAGATGATTCTTGGAATGTGCACAGCTCATTGTGTCACAGTCACAAGTTGACTGTACTTATCTAAATTGTCTTCACATAAGAAGGAAGGAATAGCCTTGAGAAGAACCACAAGCAGAAAACTCCTAACAGTAAAAATTTTGAAGGCAGCTGCTGATCAGAGGGAAAGGAAATGCAAAATCACATTATCTGATGCAAATATTTTGTCCTTTTTTTGAATTATTATCAAGTAAAACCCAGAGAAGCTTTCACTATTTCCTCAGACAAGACTGCTCTGACAACTGGTGAGATGAGAAGCCTCAGGGTAAACAGCTCCTCAGCTTCTCTTGACTTCAATTCTTCATTTCTGACACAGAAATCCGTGCCAGGCTGGCATTTTTAGAGGTAATATTGTTTTCAAGGGTTGCTGTTCCTGCTTTCTAAAGAACTTGCAGTTTTGAAGCTATAATTTGATCATTTAACACTAGCAACTGCATTACCAATCACAGTCACAGAGTGTTCCTGAAATGATGAGATTTATTCCTGTAATTAATGGTGGACACAGAGCAGCAGACTTGAGCATTTGCAGAAGAACAACCATGTCCAAATAAATGGGCCAGATGATAGGCTGTAAAAAATGAGCAGCAAAGACGACTCCAAAGATATAAAAATATACAAGTATTTGCACAGAAGCAGTGATTGTGAGTCACAACCACACCCATGATCCATGACTGAATTCATGATTACACCTACACTTTTAGTACTTCTGCACCTTGGCTGGTTTCTTCCTTCATTCACTATCTTTTTTTGATGCTTTATCACCACTTCTACTTTCCCAAGGCTAAAAATGAATTAATTTTCCCTTGTTAACCAGAATATTTCTGTTTCTTTCACAGCCACTAGAATTTTCTTAGATCACTTGGGTTGATAACAATGCTGCCACTTTGGACTCTTCCCTCTCCTCTGCCCCTCTCATCCAACATTCCTCAAATCCTAATGGTAACTCTTTGCACCCTCTCAAAGGGTGTATTTTCACTGCAAATACGAGTGTCACTTGTGGTTGCAACAAGCCCCTAGAGCTTTAAATTAGTCAGGACTGGTAAGTGACCTCCAATATCCTTGATATCTTCTTTGTTTAAATAAAAATGCACACACAAAACCTGTGTAACCTGTGCAACCTATATAACTACTGCAATAATTCACACCAGGACACTCCATATTCAAAATTTTTCACTGGTCATATCATGTTGTGTTTGAAAAGAACATACTGAAAGAACAAGGGCAGCTTGTGCTAAATTTCCATGCTCCCTCTTTGCTGATCATCTGCAAGTCCCAGGCAGCCAGGTGACAATGCAAAATAAGCAATAAGATCTTCTCTTTTTTTTTTTTTGAAATGTGAAAAGGCAGTGAGGGAATTAGATTTGTACTGCACTCAACCGTGCCAAAACTGAGTAAATGTTATCTAATGCAGGTGGTAAAGCATTTTCTTCTGGGTTACTATCCACTTCAGACGATATCAGGCTGCTTGGAAGGTGGGGGAGGCAATTCCCAAAACTCAAGCAGTTTTCCTCATTTTTGTTCTAGTCTCTGGCAGTGTTAATTACTAAGCAGCCTCACCTCAAATCTGTGACATTAATGACAAAGATCTCACAAGCTCAACAGACCATGTGCCAAGCAGACACAGTTTCCCACTCTCTGTACCTCACTCAGGGCATCTTTCCTATCCTTGATATCACTGGTGTATTTAAATGAAAAAAAAAGGCCCTTGTTTTTCAGCAAATGAGATTGTGTACATAAACATGTGCTGCACAGAAACCACTGACTGTAATACTTCAGAGTTTCTCCTTTTGTCTTTATAAATTGCTGCAAAGAGGGGGGAATAAATTCCCTTCATTTCTTCCAAGAGCTTTTTTCACCCATGTACAACAGATGTTGTTTCCACAAATTAGTTTCTAATTTCTTTCATAACTCAGTCAGAAAAACCCTTCAATTCATAGTCAGGGAATAGATTTAGTGCTGCACATAATTCTTGTAATTATGCAACAAAACTGCACTTTGTTAGGTGAAGAACCTCGGCTATCAATCATTCTGTTTAGCGTGTGGGCAACTTAATCTTCTGTTACACCAGCTGTGCACAACCAGCCTCAACACACCCAGGATTTGTTGGATTTCCACAGCAGGAAGAATAAATGATTACTGGGAGAGGTAATAGGGAGGGAGACAGCAAGTGGGCCAGCTCCAGTGTTGAACTACAGTAAAGGAGCTCATCAGGATTGCCAAGCGCTGCTCCCCCCACACCCATCTGCAAACCCAGCAGTGTGGAAATGCTTTCCACTCATCAAAATGCAGTTAGCAACAATAAAGCAAATAAAGTTCCTCCTCTTAAAAACAAACAAACAAACAAACAAAAAAATCTAAAACTTTGCTCGTTCAAAACAGAAGATGAAATAAACCTGCTTGCCAGGCTCAGGTGAGCAGCTTGGACACCTGGTGGATCCCTCGCTTTGAAGTTTAGCATAAGAACTGCAAATGTCACACCGTAAAATAAAAATTGGCAGCAAAATGCATAAGCAAAATGTCCACTTACACTGTAAGACAGTTTGTACAGCTGTAGCACTAGGAATAAAATTATTTTAAATAGCTTGCTCTTTTTTTTTTTTCTAAGAGTATGATTTACTTGTTAAAATGAAAATCCATTTTCACCTTTATTTAAAAGCAGTTCCACTGCCAGCCACTAAAGCTGAAGCTGCTGACATGTTAACAGGTGCAGAATACAGAACACATGGAAATTTCTCCAGGAGGTCACACACAGGTACCCAAAGGCAAGTGAAACTCCAGGGGTTACTGAAAAGGTTTTAAAGGAACTGATTAGCCAGCTCTGCTTCCCCCACGAAACAGGCTTACTGTATGCCTGTAGTAATCCAGCTGCAATCATTATGCAGGCTCAGGATACACTTAATATAACTTTCATACAAAAATGCTGCAGGGATAAAGGGATTAGAATTTCTGAGAGAACAAGGGGAAGTAACACAATAAAGTCATCATAAAATGATAGGGCTGTCTCTGCCTTTCCTGTCTCCCCTTATTTTTATTTTTTTTAATGGGGAATGGGGTGACACATATCCTATCCATGTGTATCAGCAGTGGGGAGGGAATGAAGGAGAAGCCAGACACACTTTAGTGGTGCCCCAGTGGCAGGAAAAGAGGGAATAGGCACAAATTAAAACGCAGGAAGTTTCATCTGAATGCAAGTAAATATGTGAGGGTGGCCAAACACGAACAGGATGGCCAGGCTGGTTGCTGACTCTCCATCTTTGGAGACTGGACACCATCCAGGACAACCTACTTGAGCAGGGGGTGGAACAGAGAATTCTGTGATTCTTCTTTGCTTTGAGGAAAAGGAGGAACAAGGAAAGGTGATGATCCTCCCACAGGTTTTTTCCTGCACTGCCAGGAAAAAGCCTAAACAAGCACATCCTTTGGCCTCAAATAGGATACCAAAATAGCACAACTGAATAAAGCTCTTCTCTTTAAACTCCCACTTGGTACAGCAGGAGGGAAGAAACACAGGAAAACGCTGTGTATTTTGGGTAACATCAAACTCCACACATGGCCCAGTCCTAAACTGCATCTTGACTACATGGATATAACTTCTCTAAGTTATTGAGCCAACTGGTGAGCACTGAAACAAAATCTCCAAATAGAATTAAAAGAATTAACACCAATTAACATTTAGCAGAGAAAAATGGCCACAAGTGTTAAGAATAATTTAATTGACAAAAAGCCCAAATGCTTAGTGAACATCCCTATATTTTCAGTTTTGCAAGAAACAGGTTACAGTTAGCTTGGAATGACATTAAGTTTGTAGAAGCAGGTTTTGATTCACTCCCTTGACCTTCCCCATGTTAGAAAATTTATGTTTGAGTATTTAATAATTCTTACCTAATTGGTACATTAAAAAGACCAATATTTTGCTCTTTTGGCTATTTTTAATTTCTACTGGTGAACTACCTTCTCTCTTCCTGTGAACACCATTGAAATCCAGGTGTAATTTGAATGCAGTATCTGGCTTAGAAACTCCAGATTCAGAAAGCAATCTCAGAAATCCCAAGAAACTGCAATTTATCTTTATTGAAAAGATAAAACAAACCTTCAAGGAGAGATCAGAGGTGACAACCTATCCCTACAAAGTTTGCCTTACTCTTCCAGGTATCAGTACTAAAAATATAAAAGACAAGACTTTAGAGGTGGCAGTCAGACTTATTTGTTTGAGCACTAAAAACTAAAAGCATGAAAAAAGATTTCATCTCATGTTCACATCTCAGACTTTCTTTTTTTTTTCTGTTGCCTTTTTTTTTTTTTTTACATAAAAGTCTGTATGGTCAGGAATGAAGGAGGAAAAACACACACAGGCAAGTTGTACATGAAAACCACACCATGCTGATGGGTGAACTTTGGCCATACAGGTTTGACCTCTGTATTTTGAAAGCTGAAGGAACAAAAGGGTCTGAGTCCAGGAGCAAGAGGTGCCTTCTCAGCCCCCTGCCCTCCATCACTTACCACTTAGACAAAGAATCCTCCATGAAATGTGTTTTATCCTGAAGTCAGGCTGGTTTCAGTCAGCATTATTTAATTAGTGACTGTTATCTACATCTATGGATTTCCAGAAGTCCAATTACACGGTTGTTTAGAAAGAAGAACAACTTAAAAAATAAAGCACACTCTGAAAAATAAATCTTTGTGTTTTCAAAATAGCTCTCACAAGACCCAAAACATTCAGTATCTGATAACATAATGGATAAAATCCATCTTTTTAATTATTGTTGACATACTAGGACTTCTTCAAGAAAAGCTTTCAAAAATGTACAGTTTTATTGCCCTTATCCTTAATGCCCTCATTACTGAAGTTAAAAAATGAAATGCACTGTACAGACTAGCTACAGCTGGAATTATTACAATCCAGCTGAATCAACTTCAACAAAAGCACACAAAAAATGCATCAAGAACCACTGTTTCAAAAGGGGAAACTTTGGTAAAGGTAGAGAAACTAAAATGGACTAAGAGCTTCAGAGCACAGAGGAAACTCTGAATTTCATTAAGACAAAAAGGTGCAACTCCTTCCTGGAATGGGTGCCTCAAGCAAGAAAAATAGAATTTTACTTGTAAAATGGAATACTAATGGAACACTTGGATATGCAGGGGTTTTATAAAACAACAGAGGAATGACTTACCAAAGAATATTATGTCTCAAAGATGAAGAAAATTACAAATAGAGCAAAAATTGCACATAGTCAGACTGAGTTAGACACTGCATTAAAAATGAAGCCAAAAAACAATTCAGCCATAAAAAAATTGTGAGTAAACATGCACAGTGGTGAAGCAGCAATAATGTATGGAAACCACACAATAAAACACTGTGTACACAGAAGATGATGTTGGACATGGAGGAAATGGGGAGGGGGAAGAAGTATAGAAATTATAGAAATAAGTAATTCTAAAACTGATGTGCAAGTAAATATTGAAAGCACAACACACTGACCAGATAATTTCAAACCCACAAATTTGGACAAAACAGCACAAAAAACCTACAAACCAGTGGGTTTTAATAAATTCAATGAAACATGAAATCATCCTTAAATAAAACCAGCAATGCAAAAATGCAGGTGGGAACAGCAGAAGGAGTGCAGGTGGCTGATTTTAAGTAGACCCAAAAGCTTTCAAATATAACTTTTGAAGAAGATAACCAGGGGGTGGGGATGAGGTAAAAACAGGACAACACATAAGCAGCTTTAAGAACAAAACCTCTGCAGTCCAGAATATAAACTTACATTTTGCTTCAGAAAAAAAGAAAAAATTCTAAGAAAATGTTGATCACTGAAACCAAGATTATATATATTAGAACAAGACCTTTAAAGTGAAGTTTCATCCAGGTAGAAATGATGCTCCTTTGGAGACTCAAAATGCTGGATACCACCTGGTGGAGTTCCTGAAGTACTTGATGTTATTGAGTATATTCACAAATCACCCAGAAAGGTGGGACAGGAGCTGCAATGACATTTCTTGGAAAACAAAACTGGGAGGAAAACTCAAAGGAAAGGACTGGAATTTTAAACATGAAGGAGATTAAGATTGGAATAATAAAGAATTCTACACTAAAGAACTAAATCAAGCAAAGGTACATACAAGATTACTGGGAGACTGAAAACATGCATTTCTGTTATAAAATCAAACATGAAGAAGAGTATTTGTTTTACTCCAGAACAAAGTTACTCCCCAGCATAAACACACCATGTCTGTGAAAAGGCCAGTGGCATCAATGATGCATAATTTAAATAACATCCAGAAGGGGTAAGGAAATCATTCCCACTGTAATATGTATTAATGTGAACAGTTTTCATACAAGCTCTCCATTTCAGTCATCTGTGTAGAAGGAGGATTTATTCAAGTGGGAAGAGCTAAAATGAGATCTACCAGAACTGCAGGAATACAAGCCCACTTCACAAGTCCACACAAGAAGAATACTTGTTTCCAAAATGAGGTTGAGATATCATATTCAGATATCAATGATAAATGAATTAAAATGAATTAAACCCCACTGGGGACAGTGCATCTGAAACAACAAAACACATCCACAGTAAAACTAAAATATCATAGCAGATATGGCATAAAACTCTTCTGATGATGTTTCAGTTGCCCACACCTCTCAAATAAAGCCTTATGGAAAGTCTCCATAAAAACACTGCTTCCATTTGCCTCATCAGAACAACTCTCACAAATTACAACCACATCTCACCCCAGCCTTAATCTCCCAGAGCAGTAGGATTTGATATCACAGTTTGCCACTTGATATAGGCAGCTGATTGAAACAGTTGAAAGACAGACCCAGCCTCAAACAGGGGAGGAATGAACAACTGTTGCTTGATGATCACCCTTGTAATCAATCATACCATGGATAATATTAACTTACTGACAAACATCACTGCTCTGGGTTTTGTGTAATTCATCAGACTCCTAAAGAGCATTCTGCTAAAGAAGATGCAAACCCTCATTCTGACATATAAAGGTTTGATAATACTGGCACACCCATCAAGGCAGACACATTTAGATAAAACCATAAGCAAGTTAAAAATAGTAATAGAATAGAACTTCTTTTTAAAAAGTCCTAAATCAGTTCCTTTCCACAGCATGCCAGTTACTCACTGAGTGTTGAAAAGATAAAGATGCTTTGTTTGCCTTCCTGTCACAGTTATACTATTTTATTTACATGCCATGTTTCTCAAAACAGTAGTCATTTTAATACTGTAGGACAGACACCCAAGTGAGCTTCAGCAGCTGAGTGGGCTAACACGGATATGTGGAGCAGAACAGCAGATGGGCACCTTTGCTTCTCAGCCATGGGGTGTGCATTAGCATTTTCTGATTTATTGTTTTGGTTTTTTAAGTCATGCCCATCACCTCTGTGCCCTTACATGTCTGATACTCTTTCAGGGACAGGGTCAGCATAACAGGTGGAAGTACAATAGTTTCTGTTAACAGCAAACTTATAAATTATGTTCCACTACAGCTCCTGTGCATCTCAATGGAACTTTTGGGTTTGATTCCTCCCATCCACATATTTGAATCTGCTTTTTTCCACCACAGGAGAAGGCAAGCACAGGATTTGCAACCTGACCAGGGGCAGTGTGGAAAAGGGAGGGGAAAGGAGTGACAGACCAAACTTGTGCACAAATCACGACTCAGGCCCGAGGCAGCAGCTACAATTCCCATTAGGCACTAATACAGTATTTCTGTCTAAATATTTCAATTTTCAGCAAAAAAAAAGGCATTTTTCTCCCGTGGCAAAACAGCAAAGAAAAATGCCTTTTGTAAGTGACTTAGAAAAATGTATTTACAGTGGGCAAAATAATCAATCAAGTTTTATTTATTTGCTTTCAATACAAATGAGTTTCTTGAACAAACACTTTGACTGAAATGTCGGCAGTGGCATGCAGGTCCTTTTCCTGCATGGCTGAAATCTGTTTAGAACTAGAAATGAGCACAAATACCTGGTTCACTGTAGCATACTTGTAGTAGTCTTGGATGTTGCTTAGTGTGTTGCTTCATATTCAATTACATTGCTTTTCCACACATTTGAGATTCCACAGTCTCCCCATCTCTATTAAAAAAGAAATAAAATAAAAAGACACATCAAGATAAAGGTTAAACTATCTCAGTGTTCCTTCTTTTGTCTGTGATAATCTGACCATGGAAATATCACAACTTTCAGCACAGAAAAATTAAATTTTCAGGAGGGCAATGCAGCTTCTCTTACCTTCTGAAATGCAGGAGGTAAGGAGACAAATCAGCTGTATACCTCAAATTTGGCACTGTGAATGTTCCCTGAAAGATGAAGAATTTCAGTCTGGTACTTATAAACTCATGGGCTCTTAATTTTATGAGTAGCCTGAATAGAAAGTCCAGTTCTTTAGTCACTTTTAGGAAAAAAAAAAAAAGTGAATATGGCAATGCAAACTTTTAATAATAGTTTACAACTTGGGAAATCATTTTGATTTAGAAAAGGATCAGACAAGAAGCAGTAAAAACCAACCCACACAATAAACTACTTTCTGCCAAGTTTTATTCAATCTGCTACAAATATGATGAGGTATGTAAATAACTAAGCAATTCGCTGAGGTAAATGGACCTGTCAGCAAGAGTTAATTTTACCCAAATCAAAAGTGAAGCACTTTATTCAATGTAGCTTTATGAGAATTATGTGAATTTTCACATTCAGCCTATTTTTGTTTAACACTCTGAACAATATTAAAAGATTACCACAGAGACAAGGTCTTATCTGCCTGCTCAGATTACACTGTGCTTACACTGAGCCACACAGCATACATGATTAGCCCTAAAAGGTCTCCTTGCTGGTTTTCACTTTTAATGAACTGGTTGGAGTTCATTATACAGTAATTGTAAGGAGGTTTCACAGATAAGCCTCTGTCTTTAGGGGGCATGGTATGACACACAGCAACTTTTCCCAAAAAGGATGCAAATCCACACGCCTTTCCTGCTAAATGAACTGTAGATATTAATCTGAAACCCTCCATGAACAAGGGGAGACATAAACAGCACAAAAGAAAAAGACAGCACATGACAAAGAGAGAAATGGGCTTTGTTCAGGTCCCAACTTACACCATTTTTGGTCAGGTGAAACTCCACCAATTTTCAACACTGACAAAAACTGCATCCATCAAGACAAAACTTCTGCACTTCTATTTTTCCATTGCAACATTTGAAAATGAAAAAACCCAAGTATTTACTGTGGACAACAGGGAGTCCTGCAGGTTTTCCTGCTCCCTGGGCAGGTACAAGGCTTGGAGAGTAATCAGGTGCTTGAATTCAGCTTTGGTGCAACAGAACTCAAGACACCATCATAAAGAAATATTGCAGAAACAAGTTGCTTATCAGACTCAGTGGGGCACACAGGTCATCAAAAATAAATTGAAATTGTTGCTGAAAAAGGCTTACCAAATTCTTCACATTTGCATTCACTACAGGAGAAAATGGGAGGTCACTGCTCTAAGTCGGTCACTGCTCTAAGTCAGTCACTGACAAACAATTAAACTGAAGCTCAATAGAAGTGATTTTAAAAAACAAATAAAACCAAACTGGAACAGACTTTCTGAAGCAGATGATAATTCAGTCAGGAATTGCAACCCAACTTCAACATCATGGTGCTAGACTTCTAATAGTGAGGTGTCCTACCTCTTGAAACCTGAAAAAAAGGACCAGGATAAAACTAACACAGTCCTAACCTTGAGGAAGGTTAATACACAAGGTGATTCACAGAACTGCAGAGAAGTCTAATTTGTCTCAGGAAAGCAGAGCCATTAGAGTAACATAATCATTAAATATATCTGGAAACAAACATGCCTTTTGTTCAAACAAACTGCTTCACAAATTTATGGAGATTCTTTGAAAAACACGAGGACAGATGAACAGGTGTTCAGTTGATTTATTAGTGTATTTGCACCTTCAGTAAATAAATAAACCCCCCAAACAAACAAACCACACAGAAAACACACATTTTCAGTGGTGGCCCTTGAAAGACATCAAGTCTTTCTAGGAAGAATCAGTCTCAGTGCAGCACAGAGTAAGACAGCAAAGGCTTCATTAATTGTTGCCTACCTAAATTGGAGGGTGCTTGTAAGTGGGATACATCAGGATCTTAAATAGAGATCTGTGGCCTGGACAGGGTGATAACCTGTGTATTATACCAAGTGTTGTACAATAATCAAACCTTATCCTGACTACAAAGCATGGAAGCACCTTGTATGGGATAAAATGTCAAATGAAATTCAACCTTAACAAATGAAAATGGCAAAAATAACAATACATATAATGATGGACTTGAAATGTACTGTTTGCATTAGAAAGAGGCACAGGAGTTAGTGGGCACAGTGGGTATTTGGCATGGAGAAGGTGGGGGTTTTTTTAACATAAAATCAGAAAGTGTCAAATAGCAATCCACAGTGTGCCTGTATTGTGAATACTTTGCAGTACTTTCCTCAAAGAGCAGAATTTGTAAGAAAAGGTTCAAGTGAGGTGAGCAGCGTCACCTGTAGGACCTCAATTTCTACCTGCTCAGAGAGGGTCAGAACACAAGACATGGCTGTGGCCATAGCAAGGCCTAGGGAGGGATTAGTTTCCTAATTACAGTTTATTAGCTTGGAGGACAGAGTTGTTTCATCCATCAGTACCCCGTGAAGATTTGTAAACACATCAGGATTAGCCTTCTTTAATGGTAGGTACTATGTAACATGGAAAAGTAATTTGGGGAGAGGGGGTAAAAAGGTGGATCATTTTTAATGATTTACTTTTATACCAAGCTGTACTTAGATTTTTTTTTCTATAGTCCTATAAAGTGTTCCACTTAACTATTACCCCAAATCCAGCCAAATTCTGAGCTCAAAGCAATGTAATTTGTTCAAGACTCCATAACAATGTTAAACTACTTGTCCTAGTCATAGTGTAAAGAGCTGTTTGTGTATTTGCATGTTTTTTTTCCTGCTATCTATGTTAAGAATATCAATTATTTGGTAGGACTTTAGGGTGGAGAATGTAGCCTGGAGGGGTGAAAAACCTTATTAAGATCCTCTCCTATGAGACAAGCTGTGCTTCTCAGAGGACAAACCCTCACTTTTGATTTCCCCAGTTTTAAACTTCTCCAGAGCTCTTTTTAGTGAACCATGGAAGTAATTTCACCTCACCCTTCTCATGGACAGCTGGCAGTTTTTCAGCCTCAAGTTTTACTTTATTAGCCATCTATTCATGGATTTGACTTATTCAGGGGCTTGGATCTTTTATGCTTTTTTATTTTTTTTTTTTTTTGCTCTTGAGCATCTGATAGATCCACAGGCATCTTGATTCTGGGGCACCTGAAAAATTTTGGAAAAATATGATCATAGGTTTCCACAGACACACTGAATTGCAAACAATTGCTTCACTGACCTTTTTCTCTCTTCTGAAAATTTAGTCCTCTTGCATTAGCTTTTAAACTGCAAGAAAGTAAAGTTACTGCATCAAGTCTGGTGTTTAATCAATGCATTCAGCAGGTAAATCATCTCCAGGAGCCCAAACGCTTTCCATAAAATAATGTTAGAAAAAGTTAAAAAGAGAGAACAGTGATGTGTGAGCAGATATTTGCACCATACCACACTTAAAACATACCCAGATATTTAATGATTTCATCTTTGAGACTGGTCTGTGAGGACTCAACCCTTCTCTCCAGTCACACAGAACAAAGTTTTCTTTGTACTTTCAAGTACATGAAGAGTTGTTTTGTGCAAGCTGAAACCCACGCACTTTTCTGGTAAGTGTATGGGTAACTAGAGTTCAATTTAATTTTTAGACTGAAGACACAACATCTTCATTAAGAAATTCTAGTAAAATATGGTCTATTCCTCTATTAAAACAGTCCTCAAACCCCCTGCAGATTTCTCCACATGCCAGTAAATGTGAGGAAATTTGCACTTGTCACACATGTTTAAAATTTTAATCAAAGCATGTCAATGCTCATATAATGAGAGATTTTTTTCCTGTGGTGAAATGGTCATAATGAAGGTTTCAGAATTACCATGTATGTCCAGATGAACTGGAAACTGCCTGTCTCTGAGCAGTCGGTCTCTTCTCCCAGGAACCAGCAGTAGGACAAGAGGGCTCGGTCTTAAGCTCTGCCAGAGCAAGTTTAGGTTGGATATTAGGAGGAAATTATTTACAGAGAGAGTGATCAGCCATTGGAATGGGCTGCCCAGGGAGGGGGTGGATTTTCCATCCCTGGAGGTTTTTAAGATGAGACC